>JAEQBH010000576.1:0-1200000 GCA_016808115.1 Tetrastigma voinierianum
AGTCCGAGGTGAAACCGAGGAGTTTGGGTGGCTCAAAGATCCTCATGGCTTGATGCCCTAAACCTTCACTGTTAGGAGTCAGTTTAATCCCCTGCCATACGTACTTTTGGTGAAGTCAGAACCCTCAACACACCTTACAATGCAAAAGAATTGTGTAATAAGGGCGTGTCCTCGATCTATTTAGGTTGTTAACACAAGGTTATGGCATTAGCTCGGTTGGGGGAGAGCGACAAGCCAGAAGTTTATGATCGAGACCTGATCAATCAAAACCCGTAGCTTTGTGAAGAGCCCACCGCGCTTTCTGAGAGGAGCTTGTTGGTCAAATAACACGTATAGTTTTCATTCTTTCTCGAGATGGTTTAGCTTAGCTACGATTCTTTACTCGCAGCTATGCATTAATTTTACAAACCTTTGACCTCACATGTTTTTTGCTTCTCCGCTTGTTGATTATTTCTTAGTATTGCTACGGGACTAGCAATGTGTCTACAGTGTGGATTAGTACCCAAAAGTGCCATTTTGAACCCTATTTAATAGATAGGTTCTAAAATTTTTGTGCACTAATCTATTAATTAAGCCAATCGACACACGAGGTCCCTTTCACTAATGATTGTATTTCGAGGGCTGCTTTATGGTAGTTTTTGCAGTGTTTCATAAAACTCTAATCACCATATCAAGCTAAGCATATCGGGGTTGAGCCGATTAACTTGTGCTCGTATGATTTACATTTGATTACACCGTTTATCTAGTAAAAGTGAAATTGATGAAAACAAGCCGACGTTGTGCTGAATACGCAGGATGCAAGCAGATAGTCAGAAATCGCTGCAGAATAGCAAAATCTTCGCTGAAAGGCCACTTTCTGAATAATAGCCAATCGCACAGCAAAATTACATGAATTTTCTATACAATGTAAGCTCGCTACATGTTTAAAATTTTCAAGAGAATAATAAATAAATTTTCGCTGTAATTAGCAAATTTTCTTATGTATTGGAAATTTCGCTACATAGCTAATTTTCGCTATGCTAGCTAATTCTTGCCAAGACAAGAATTTCTACACAGCTGTCACTGTCAGAGCTTTTATGTACAAACGACCCCCGCGGGTTTTCATCAGACTTACCCTAATTGGGTAATTTACTATTTAGGATAGATTGGTATTTTCACCTTTTGTAAGGCTATATGCTCTCATCTTATGAACAATTTGTAACCTAACTTTCATCAAAGCCATTTTCCATTACGGTCCCTTCTTTCTATTTCATTTTCTCTTCTCCTCTTCTCTCTCACTTTCTAAAGTAACTGAAACACACCTCGAGGATGACAACTCAAAGGATGTTTGGGCTAAAGCCTCTAAAACCTTGGAAGATAGGGCTCACAGGTTGGCTGATGAGGCTGCATGATCCTCTGCTTCACTGCGCTACTAGGCACATGCTTCAAACTTTCAAAACTAGGGTTTAAAAGCTATTTGATGTACTTCCTTCGGTCAATACTTGGCAAGCTTTTAGGGTTCAGTGTATTCTTAATGTTAGATACACTGACATCCATTAGTTGTCATTTATGAGCCATCGGGGTAGGTTAAATGCTAGATTTCAACCGCAGGAACAGTTAATGCTCAGTAAATGCTATGTTTCAAAGAGGAAAGTACTAAGGGTCATTTTTGTGCTGCAACAAAGATCCTGGGCTGGAAACACTATAGGTCAAGCTAATTCCTAATGCGAGGAAATAACCTGAGGACGCCTTTTACAACCCTATCATACCAAACTAGTGCCCAAACTTCAAGGTCTTTTTACATTTTATTTCGACTACCTTCGCTAGCATAAGGACAACAACCACATTCTTTATACAAATCCGTAATCCAAACAAAAGCCCCACCCATTTTGAATCATTATACAAATTATTTGTAAGACGAAACCCATCCTTTGTTCAATCCTAGAGTTACTATATCGCAAATAGTTTTACTACTGGGCAAAGAGGAGGAATTTAGTATAAATTTTGTTATCCTGAACCCTATCATGATTAATGAATCACATGCAATATCGAGAAAATGTATCGTGGAGGCGAGGAGAGGTTGGTACAATTTACTTTAATTATCTGAAGTAAGAGCAAAGGATGGACTAAATGCTCGCTTAGATCTTATGGAGATGGGCTTGAGGTTTTAACTAACACCAAGGTTTGAATAAAAGTGAACTTATCTTCCACCACCATACACACTTCTCTAGAATGGAGAAGAAGATTCACAAACATTAAATGCACTTGGAAAGTTCTTGAGGGATACTGTTCAAACTTTTTAGAAACCTTGTATCCATGGAGGACCCTGCTTGTTGGCCTAAAATCACATAAAGGATTATCATACACTAATGCAACACTGTTACCAAGCAGTATCAGATCACTTCTACTAAAGCATGTTTGACTTGTTATTCAGAGGTTGAGTTTTTCAATGCTCTCTAGCAAAATGGTTGACGTGGTCACACTGATAATATAAAATCAGTTGGTTGTGACATTGTGTTTGCTTGAAAAGTACTTCCCACCTCCTTTCGGATTACTGTTGATTCATATTCGACAGTGCATCTTGTAAAGAGAGGTGTGACTTGAATCTCGTTTTGATCTTAGATGACTGTTCCTTTGAGCATTCATGAAAGTACTAAAGAGTTATGTGTAACCGTAATCGCCCGGCGGATATTGTTGAATGCTACACGCAGTAGGAAGCTATTGAGTTTTGCAATCACACGACAAATGTGGATGCAATCAGATTCCTATCGTTTAAGAATCGATTAGTAAATCGGGACACCTCTACTCGAAGTTTGTCGAAAGTTGATCCCATTGTTTGCTGCAGCACACGCTATGTGTCGAGAATACGACAACGTGCAACCTTTTATTGAGTAAGGACCACACATTTAGGTTTATCTCAATTTTATGATAAATTTGCTAAAGCATTTAATAAGATGCCATATGTGATTTGTAGAGATCAAGTATGGTATGGTTGAAAATACAAAAATCCTCATCAAGCTAAGGTGCCAAAGTGGTTACAAGATGAGCATATTTGCATCTATCAAGAGGAAAAGGTATTAGAACAAATGTCATATGTGCACTATTTTTAACATTAGAAATTAAAATACCTAATAAACATTCGGGGAACTGAATGATAAGCTGGCCACTTGAGCAGCTAAGAACCTAGTTGAAACCCTTAAATGGATAGCACATGGCCTTAGCCACTATGTGTCCAAGTATAATGGATATATCATCAATGGTTGTCATTATCATACAAAGGAACGAGATGAATTACGCTCAACACAAAATAATGGAGTTAGTATTGTAGCAACAACAATGCAAATTGTAAGTGCAAAGGATAAGAATCCAATATTTGGTGAGCTATGTTTTTATGGGGTCATTACTGAGATTTGGGATCTTGATTACACTATGTTCAAAATTCCAGTTTTCAAGTATGACTGGGTTGACAAACAACGGCATTAAAGTTCATGAACTTGGTTTTACATTGGTTGACTTGACAAAGGTGGCATTTAAATCAGATTCATTCATTTTAGCATTGCAAGCAAAACAAGTTTTCTATGTACAAGACCAATCTGAGCCAAGATGGTCAACGTCCTATCAATTCTCAAAAAGTCTCTCTCACATAAGGAGGGTATTGATGACCTTATAGAATTTTTATTGAACAATATCCTTCCACAAGGTATTGCCAAAAGTAGATTCATTTGATAATATTGATGACTCTCATAATATGCATACGTAGAAGATAAAGGAAGGGGCTTGATTGAAACAAATCTTCCATGTGACTCACCCTGCTTTCCATCTATGTAATATATATATATATATATATGAATGCGACAACCGAACTTATTTTTTCGATTGAGAAACAAATCTAAATGAGTACTTTAGTTTGTACATGCTTCAGAATATTACGATTTACTTCAAAATCTTTCCTTGATTATTTTAAATATACACATAATGACTTTGGTGATGACATTATAATTATTTCTAAAATGATTTACACCATGTAAAGGTTGGATATTAAGATATAATTTTTGTCACCTCATTTATGTGTTTTTATGTATGTTTGCATGATGAGTAATATATTATATATGCATTTAAATTTTACAAGAATATAAATCAAATTATCATCATGTAAAACAAATGAATGAAAAGTCTATAATAGATTATTTAATTTGGATTCTTTTACAGTAAGTCTTCTCCATGAAGTTGGTCACAACTGCTCCTCTAAATGTCTTAGAGCTTAACATTCATTTATAGAGGTATCATTATGTCTAAGGACGAAGAAAAAGGTATTCCAACTTTTTTTTTCCTTTTGGTTGTTCAATTCGTATTCACATTATTTTTAAAATATCTTACTTTTCTTTGCTTATAGGTATGGATCTCATGGAGGCAAAAACCTATAAAGAAGAATTATCGGGGAATGACTCGAAAATGTATGATTATTAAGAATAGGAGCAAAGGCATAAAACTTCTCATCAAGAACAACCAAGATGGTATTTTTGTTCGTGATGCTTATGTGCATCTTACAAGCTACTTGGGGGTATTAGCAAGGACAATGGTGCCTATAAGATGATAGAGATCGCAGATGTTCCCATTCAATTAAAGGATAAATTGTGGGACGCGATTGAGGTAACCTACATATACTTCAAAAGATTATTATTTGTTACAATATGAAGATACTAATAATATTGTTATAATTTGTAGACTGCTTTTACGTTGGATAAAAGAAGTAGGAGAAATTGCATGTAAACAATAGGAAGAAGTTTTCGGCCATTTAAGAACCACTTAACCGTGAAATACATAATTCCTTTCAAGGATAACCCGGAAATGTTAAAGAATCCTCCAGTTGAATATAACTTCATTGAGGATGAAGATTGGAATGTTTTTGTTAAAGATAGACTCTCTAATGCATTTCAGGTAGAACTATTAAAACGCGCTTGTTTAAATTATACTCAAATCTATATTTTATTAATTGTCTTACTAAAATGTGTACGTATTAATTCTTTATTTATAAATTCAGAATTTAGAAAAGTTCAGAAAGAGAGAAGGAAGAAACATATATACAATAATCGTTTTAAGTAGAAAAGGATATACAAGACTCGAGGAAGATTTGGTAAGTTAAATACCTATTAATTTTAAGTTTTATGAGATTTCATACTTGTAAAAATAATGGTTTTCGATATTTATTGTGACGCCCCAAAACCTGGGGGTCTCGTCGATAACCTGTCAACCTGAAGAAGTTTATGGAAATCGGGTATCTCGATATCGCACTCACATGTCTCGTATACCGAGACTCATCCCTGCGTATTAAATTCATAAATACACAAAATAACTTCATACAGTCCGTATACAAAACGTGAGAGTTATAGCACCTCAGTCACTTATATAGTACAAATATGTGCATTAGAACCACATGTTGTTCCAATATACAAAACCGGATATGTATTGCTAGTAAAAGTTCTCATATATATACAAAAATACATCAAGGCCACAACCCGCCCTTCAACCGTCGGCCTCTGTGGAGCCCTGCTTGTCTCGCACGTGACTCCGCACTGGTGTGCGGCGGGGTGTTCATGATAGGGGTGAGCTACGCTAAGTAAAAACAAAACCTACCAAGGCTGCTCCCCATCTAGGTGTACATGCAAATGATCATTTCACAGTCACACAAACAACACAATCCATGCAGACATGCTGTTCTATCATGGAAAAAAAACTACATGCATGTATGAGACGACACTCTACATGCCCCATGTACCGGGTCAACCTCCAACCCACCACCCAATGCAAGTGCCAATGGGAAATCAATACCGAGTTAGTCCCGAATCCCATCACACAACCCGTAGTCTATGTGATATTTATTTAATTGTTTTATGTCTTTTTGGGCAACAGAACTTTCCAGGGTCTCACCGCGGGTCTCTTACACCCTCCGACATTTTTCGGGCTTTCACCGATGGATACGCCGTCTAACCGTGCTTTCAAAGCCACGAGGGGGTGTCTATACCCTACTTGTTATGCCCACACTATTCCTCGTTTTCCATTTTCATTTAACACGACTTATTGACTTCGTCCCATTCTCGCTCCACACAATTTAGACCAAAATGCAAGTACAACCGCACCATGTACACACACCTATGTAATGCAGTGATTTTTCATACACCAATGCAATGCAATTGTGCCACTACACTCAAACTCACTCAAACTCATGACCAATGTATGAAGACCTCTACATGGATATTTTATCTTGTACACTAGGTGTGTACCATGAACCCTCACGTCTAATGCACACAACAATTCATATATTCAGTTCAATATCAATTTACATGTTGTCATGCTAGAATTCCACTCACTAAATTCAATACATCATGCAAGCATACATTCCCATAACTCCTAACATCAATTAGGCAAATAGAGGTCATGTCTCACATCTCCAGGCTGGGACATAGCACCTCAGTCCTATAGGCTGCAACATGCCAAAACATGGCCATGTTTAAGCACAACACATATAAATCTAATTGTTTAGAACACACAATAAAGTCATCATGTCATCTCTTAACCAAGAGATGACACTTTGATCCACAATTCATAATGGCTTAAGATTCAAGCCTCATACCATCATAACTGAGTACAGAGATTAATCCCAGACATCACAAAATCCATGATATAGAACTGATCTAAAAGCAAGGAGAAAAAGTTTTGGAAACACTGTTTTTAACATGGCTACTCAGTTTTCAAACAAGATCGTAAACGCTCGAACATACCCTTTTGAATGCATTTTTTGAAATAAAAGGAGTCGGATATCGATAGACCTATTTCAAAGAGATGTGTTTTCCTTTAAGTCTAGCGACTCCAGGAAAACTAGAATCACTCAATCTAAATGAGTTATGGCTTGCCATGGCTCGAACACAGTCAAGGGGTTGAAGGAAAAAAAAACTAGGCAATATCTCCCCTAAAACATAACATTTACCCTATACATGAAATCTCCTCCATTGAGGGTCACAACCAAACTCAACCAATGCCATTTCTATGGCCCCAAGCAAGGAAAATAACTAAATAGGCAAAGTCCTTACCTCTTGTAGTATGTGGGATCAAGTCCTTGATCCTTCAACCTTGCAACAATGGAGGTCTTGTAGCTTTTCCTCCTCCTCTTCCTTCCTTCCTTCCTTTCTTTCCTTTCTTCTCTATTTTCTGGTCTTTTCTCCCCTAGTTCTCCTCCCTCTCCTCAACTCATGAATTGTTCTAAGAGCAGAGTCCTTCCTTCACCATGTTTTGATCAATCCAACACAAACCACATAGCCTAGACATGTTCTCAAACATGCATGACACATGGCCTAAGTTAAGGCATGTGTCACTCATGCCAAAACTTATCCCACTATAATGCATGCATTCACAAGGGCATGACACTTGGCCACTCAAGTTCCAAGTGTCCCTAACATGTGTCAATGCATGCACTCTCATGCCACGTGTCACCCCGTGATTAGCCCGTTGAACCTCAAATTACATGAAAAACCGACTGTCTCGAGATTCGACGCAGTTTGTCTAGTTCAACTAGATTTCACGAGATGATTCTAAAGGCGCGATCCGTTTCATCATCCGAGATCTAGAGGGTACTCCAGGTTTTGCCTATACCGTCTGTGCAAGAATTACCGATTCGCGATCTGAAAATTACGCTTTTCCCGGTTTCACATTCTCCCTTTTAAAGAATTTTTCCGAAATTCCCCGTATACATACACATTCAAACACACGATATGCAATAGTCATTTAAAACATTAATATTCAAAACGCACCTTCCCGGCCGAACGAAGGAGGAAGGCGCGCACGGTGTCCTCATGCCCTAGCTTGCCGCCTTCCTCGACTCCTCGGTGCTGCCATAACACATTCACAAGCCTCATAGTCTTGCCACGCAAACCTGTTCTCGCCATCGATAACACGACCGTCCCTCCTCTCAGTCCCATCCTCGCATCAACAACAAGCTCGTCCTAATCCACTATATGAGTCGGATCTGGAGTGTACTTTCGGAGCATTGGAATGTGGAATACCTCATGAACGCTCGACAAACTCGGCGGCAACAATAACCGATATGCAACTGCGCCCACCCTCTCGAGTACCTCGGCGGTCCACGTACTCTACGATGTGTTCTCATTGCGAACTCCGATCACCCTCTCTTAGGCATCACCTTCAAGAAGACATGATCACCCGCCGAATCCTTGTGAGGTCACGTCAGATATCGTAGCAACTCTTCTACCTACTCGAGCAAGAAGGAGACGCTTTCGGATCATACCCACCTTCTTCGAGGTGTCTTTAATCAGATCTGGACTAGTGATGGAGCTCTCTCCCACCTCTGTCCAACATACCGGTGATCGACATGGCCTCCCATAGAGAACCTCATAGGGTGCCATCTGTATGCTCGCCTGATAACTATTGTCAGAAAGTAATCCCTACCAAGGGTGCTCTCCCAATACCTTCTTGAGATCTAGATGGCTGTCCTCTAAAATCTGAATAGTCCGCCTGATACCATCCGCTCCGAGGATGAAAGCGGTACTCATCGGCTAGTGGTGTCCCCGAAGGGCTCTAGAAACTTTCCAGAACCGAGTCAGAAACCGAGGATCCCTGATTCGATTACTTGATGAGACGAGTAACCTGTAGCAAACTATACTATCTCCCGTATATACAACCTGCAAAATTCCTCCAGTGTGAAGGTCATCCGCACGACTAGAAAATGTGCCGACTTGGTGAGTTGGTCCACTATAACCCACACCGAATCATGCTTTTGCGATGTCCGTGGCAAGTGAGTCACAAAGTCTATCGTCATGTGTTCCCACTTCTACTCCGCTATCTCTAATGGCCGAGTAAACTCATATCTCTCTGCTACCACTGCTGGCATGTGAGACACTGTCGAACAAAGTCTTCGACATGCTTCATTCCGGGTCTAATACACATGCACGAAGATCACGATATATCTTCGTGCCACCCGATGCACAAATAATCGAGAGCAATGGGAACTCCCCGAGGATCTCCTCCTTAAATTGTCGACCAGGACCACAACCCGTCCCTTATATCGAAGACTAACATTCGGTGTGATGGCCCAACATTGGTCACCGCGACTGAATGTACTCCGGTCCCCGATGGACACTAGCTCTACGCCCGCCTCCCGAGACTCTATCACCGTCAAGAGACGGCGCAGCCATTAGACTCCCCAAGGTACCCCCTAAGTCGCCTACTGTATCAGCCCGAATCCACCATCGCTCCCGAGCATCCGCCACCCGAGCCATACCAGCCGCACTGCGACTTCCTACCGAAAGCGTATCGCCACCACATTTGCCTTACCGGGATGGTAATGCAAAGTGAAGTCGTAATCCTCCAAAAACTCCATCCACTTACGCTGCCTCATGTTGAGGTCTCGCTGCGTGAAGATGTATTTTCAGACTTTTGTGGTCTAAAAACACCTCGAACTGCTCACCATATAAGTAGTGGCGCCAAATTCTGCGCGAAGACTACGGCTAACTCCATGTCATACGTGGGGTTAATTTCGCCAGGATTCTTCAATTGATGGCAAACCATAAGCCACAAACTTTCCCGTACTACACGTAACACATCCCGGCCAGTCTTTTTCAAGCATCACCGCATAATCGTACCTCTCGTCCCTTTCTAGACTCCATCGACAGGGAGCCGAAGGAAGCCTCCTTCAATTCCCCGGGAACTCGCTTCACATGAGTCATCCCACACAAACTTGACCTCATTCCAAGTCAATCTCGTCATAGGCACTACTGGTTGGGAGAAATCCCCTATAAACCTCTTGTAATACCCCGCCAATCCTAAGAAACTACGTATCTTGAAGACTAACTTTGGTCTCTCCCAACTCATCACAGCTTCAACCTTCCCAAGGTCCACTAACACGCCTGAAGATGACACACGTGTCCCAAGAAACTCACCTCAGTAAGCTAAAACTCGCACTTACTTAACTTGGAGTACAACTGATGATCCCTCAAAAGCTGTAGTATGATTCTCAAGTGATCCTCATGCTCCACCTCTGACTGGGAGTAGATTAGGATGTCATCAACAAAGACCACCACAAACTGATCTAAATAGGGCTGGAACACCCTATTCATGATATCCATGAATGTTGCCAGTGCATTCGTCAATCCAAAAGGCCATCACCATAAACTCAAAGTGCCCATACCGCGTCCTGAATGTTGTCTTAGGGATGTCTGTCTCCCTAACTCTCAACTGATGGTAACCAAAGCATGTAAGGTTTATCTGGAGTAGACGGCGCTCAACCGGACAAACAAGTCATCAATCCTGGCACGGATACCATTTCGACGTGAACCCTCGTTCAACCGCTTATAATCGATGCACGCCAGTGTGGTCTTATCCTTCTTCTTCTCGCAGAAACGTATCAGAGCGCCCCATGGTGAAGTGCTCGGTCTAATGGTGAAACCCTTGCCCAAAGAACTCATGACCAACTCAGCCTCGTAGCTCTACCGCCATCCTATGCGAGTCATGGGAAATGGTCGAATGAAAGGTGACAACTCAATGCCGGGTCTACATCTTTCGGTGGAGGATCCCAGCTAGTCCCGAGAAACATCCGCGCATCGCAAAACCCACCCAAGGTAGACTCATACCGGCCTCACCTTGTCCTCCAAGGTAAGAAGCAGCCAACTCAACTCGCCCGCGCCATCGTGAATCATACATAGTACGTGAAGCATCGTGCTCATTCCCTCGAAACACAACACAAGTACCGGCCTGGTGTGTGTAGGCGATAACTCTCATACAGTCACAATCTATGACAAATCTTATGTGCCACAACGCCCATCCTGAGATGGGACCTCGATTCTACATGTCCATGACCTAAGGTTGATTAGGTGTCCAAAAAGTGCCATTTCTTTGAACCCTATTTATTATAGGTTTTGAGTGCTTTTTGTATACTAATCATTCTAATTAACCCGATTTACACATTACGGTCCCTACTATTTTAATGATCACATTTTGTGGCAAATTTTGCAGTTTTTGCGAGCTAATTATGCCAAAATTGTTGAGTCGATCCAACAAGAATTCAAGTCAAACTCAACATTGCAGATCAAAGATCAGAAGGAAAGAAGAGCAAAATGTTAAGAAACACCCACCGCAGAAAGCTTCTCCCGCGAGCACTGCTCCCGCCCAAAGATCACCTCCCGCACTGCTCGCTTCACGCTACACCGCTTCGCTTTGCTTTCGTTTTTTCCATTTTACCCCTCAAATAATCTTCCGATTTTGGTTTTTCGTAACTTCCTCAGACCGAGCATCTTATAAGTCTCGCTTGTACAAATCAACGTAATTTTGAATTTCTGATATACGCAAGCGGGGAGGCGCTCCTCGCAGCCTCTTTTCCTTTTTTCTTTCCTTTCTTTTTCCATTTTTCAAACACCCTCTCGAGGATGACAACTCGCAGGATGTTCGTCAGACCTCTTCCTCCTTGAAGAGGACTAATTGGCTAGGGTGTGGAGGTAACTCACTGCCTGCTTTTAACGCACGACAGGTTGCTTGTGTTCCCGCTTCTCACTTGTGTTAAAATCTCTTAAGCATGCTCTCTTGATTTTATTCGTAAGTTTTCTTTGGGTTCAATGGATACTTCATCAGATCCATTGAGGCTCGCTAGTTGCCTCGCTAGTTATCGTGGATTAGGCTTTGAGATGTGTTTTCATCAGTAGGAACATTTATTCCCATTTAAATGCTATTTTTCAAAAGGAAAATCATAGGTTTAGTTTTCAAAGCTAAATGAAGATCCTGGGTCGTTGAAATACTGACTATATGCCGCTCCCAACGCCGAAAATACCCCGGGACATGTGGTTACCTTTAAAACCCCAAACCAAAAAGGGCCTAACACTGGCGGGGTTCATTTTACAATTGTTTCGGGCCAATGAACACCAAAACCCCTGCTTTTACCAAGCCTTAAAAATCCAAATTTAATTCACCATTTTCGCCTCACCTGTAAGTCATTTGCATTAGCAAAACTCCATCCCCGTTTCCGACTTTATCACTATATCAAGCAGTAGCTTGACTACTACATAGGAGGAACTTAGATACAACGGTTGATTCCCATCACCCTACTCATGGGCAATCGAATCAAATGATGCCGCTGTCGGATGGTGCCTAAGTGCATTTGAGGAGTGGTGGAACACTCTAGATCCTCATCACAAGTTCTGCACTTCCTTTATATTTTTATCACATTTTCTTTCTACTACAAAAAAAAAAAATAAGCAGAAGCAGATTGTTTGTGTTGTTTTGTGTTGCCCTGGTTAGCCACAGAACCATTCTGGGATTAGAAAACCTAGCAAAGATGAAAGTCAACTCAAGAACTTGGATTGAACTTGAATTGGAACCGTTATTAAATGGAACACTTAGAGGGAGAATACTATAGTCGCACCCTATGGAGGGGAACCTAGAGGACATGTCCATGAGGGACTACGCAGACCAATGGATGAGTTCACCACAGGCAAGATTCAACCATAGTTGGGAATCACACAAATTCCTCATGGGAACCAAACCCCACAATATGCACCTCTGAACCTCTTTATTATGCCCCCATTTCTCAAGAAACACTTAGAACGCCACCACCTTTATCCCCGTTGAATGCTTCATCCCGAATTTGAGCAAACAAGTGACAATTTACAGAGGATAATAGGCGTTGAATGTTCCGCACTAATAGGGACCAGATGAGGCTCCCAACAAGGAATCAGATATCTGTGGTTTAAATTCAGACTCAAAATTTGACATCTCACAGTAGAATCTCATCTCAAAGTCACTAACTGGGCTTTGTTCAACAAGAGGAGGAGAATCGAGGAAGAGTGCTCGACCGACACTCACTGCTGGTGGAATGACTCAATTGCTCTTCAGAGGAATTGAAAGAGGAACCAACAGGTGATCCCTCCCGAGGGAACTATGGCAGGTGCCCCACAATTATGTGAATATGGGCCATGGAAAAGGAAGAAGAACTTCCCAATGCCGATCGAGGAGGCAATGGAGAGGAAGAACAGAGCTCAAGAACCTATCCTTCAACCAATCCCCATGAAGTTTAACTTCTAGTGCCACGCCCACGCAATCAAAACCCACTCGCTGCAGGTACATATTGCCCTTGCCTGCAGCACAACCAATCCCTAAAGCACCCACCAAAAAGTCCAACCCATCACTGCCTATTCTACAAAACCTCAAGAAGCTAGTGGCCATTGCTCATGTTATTGCCACTACATCGAAAAAATTGGCAGCCGCTCATACCGCGTGGCATAGTGGATGGTTCGGGTGCCGGTTCGGATTTGGAGCACCCGAACCCCTGCATTTCAGCTCCATAGTTCATGAACTTCCAAAGGCCTAAGGAGTGGGTATGGGGAGCAATACCCTCACTTTTTGTTTTAATTTTTCTTGTCTTATTTTATTTTATTGTATTTTATTTTGATTTCGTTAATTTTTCTTCTTAGGTTTTATCTAATTTTTAGTTAATTTATGTTTTTAAATTAATTTTTGTTTTTCTGCAATTTTTCCTAATTTTTTAGGTTAATTTTTGCACAGTACCCTTAAGCTCGACAAAATCAACATACAGATTCAAGAACTATAGCGGTACTGCATTCTAGCGAAATGCGAAATTTCTGAGTAGATGAAAATTTCGCATAGCGAACAATAGCTCTGAGCTAAATTTCCTTGGTGGAGGATACTGAGCCCGAGGCTCGCACAAGGCATTTCGCCAGGCCAGCCTAAATGCACAAGATTAGCTTAAATGTACAAGGTTTCAATTTGTTTTTTATTTTATTTTTATTTTATATTTTATTATATACAAAAAAAAAAAAACTTATTTTTCTGGTGATATATTATTTTTTATTTCAAAAAAAAAAATTTATTTTTTATTTATTTTATTTATATATATATTACTTTTTATTTCAAAAAAATTATTATTTTATTTATATATATATATATATATATTAAAAAAAAATTTGTCTTAAAAAAAAAAACGTTTTTTAATATAAAAAAAGTTTTTTATTTTTATTTTTATTTTTAATTATTATTTATTTTATTTGAAAAAAAAAAATCAAAATAAAAATTTTCGCTATTAGACATAGCGAAATTTTCGCAAACGTAGCGAAATGCCTAATTTTCGCTTAGCTAGCTTGTACGAAAATTTCACAAGCCAATGGGGTAAATTTTTCTGCATTTGGCCCCACTTTGCCTCTCACTTGGTTGGGCCATAACTTTTTCATCCGAACTCTGTTTTAGGCGTTCTTGGTACCGTTGGAAAGCTTAGAGAGTGTAGAATCCAAATACGTAAAGAATATTTTTGAGATTATTATGAAAGTGTAATTTTAAAAATTCTCCAACTGGTCATTTTTTTCTCTCTTTTCTTCTCCTAACTTGTTTGTTTGAAGCCCAAACGGAGTGAATAACGTGTCGATGGAAAGCTTACGAAGTCACCTATTCAGCAATGATCACATCTCATCAAGGAGGTAACACTTCCTTCTCTAATGTTCCAACTGAGCCCATTTCTGACAATCGAGATGTTCGGGGTCAGGGAGAAAGAAGCAAAGGAAGTGGCTTCGTATTTATGTTTTGTTATTATTTTGTTCAAGCCCATTTTTTGATGCTAGTGGCTTGTCGGGTCCTTTCTATAAAGTCGTTTATACTTTTACAAACTTACTTTTTCAAAAATTTGGACCCGCTTTGCAACCAAAATTTTCAAGGTTGTTTAATCTGTGGTTTGAAAATTGAAACTTTGTCCAATTATATTGATGTTAGATTGGTTCCATGCACAATTGAGTGGATGATTATTAAATTTTGTTGCTTTCAACCTTTTCTTTCCACCTTTAGCTAACCACACACAATGCACATTAGGTTTCAATAATAGGCTGAAAAACTGCACAACCTCCTTTACTTTGCATAACCTACCCTAGTTTCATTGACTAATCTTTACTAGGTTATGGACCCTGTGGAAAAGAAAAAGAAGAAAACGAGAAAAAGAAAAGAAAAGAAAAAAAGAAAAGAAAGAATAAAAATTGCAACACTTGCCTTGAAACCGAGCACTGGCCCGAGGGGTATGGCGAAGCCTTTAAAGCCCGGTGCCCTAAACCTTCAAAAGGGTCGGGAGTCAGCGCACTTATAGTGTTCGTTACATGGGTGACAGGTGGAGTTTAGCAAGTTGTAGGTGCTGGAGTCTCTGAAATCATTCAAGTCCGTGAAAACCTCGTAGAGTTTCAGGGTCAAAAGATCCCGCGACTTGGTGCCCTAAGCCCAATCGTCAGGAGTCACTGCAGATCCCGCTATATGGACTCGTGAGGTCGATTCTCAGCATTGCACCCTAACGCAAAGAATTGTGGAATAAGAGGTGGGTCCTGATCTATTTAGGTTGGTTAGCATGCTAGGTCGTGGTAGTAGCTGGTCAGGGGAGAGTGCGCTTTAGCAAATTTTTATCACGAGGCTAAAATAAACACTTAGATTTTTGGGTGGGAAGTTCCCGGTTGATTCACTGAGATGGAGACTTCTTTGATACTCAATTTTGTGGCATTCATTCTCTCACGATAATATTGGACACGGCATTGATTATTCTTACTTAGGTTAGGCATTACTCATTCACAACCTTTTTTGAAATATACCTGTGAACATTATTTTGTTATCATTTATGCTCTTTTTCTTTCTTTCTTCTTCATTGCTAAGGACTAGCAAATGTGTATATGGATTAGTGTCCAAAAGTGCTATTTTGAACCCTATTTATTATAGGTTTTGAGTGCTTTTTGTATACTAATCATTCTAATTAACCCGATTTACATTACTTGTCCCTACTATTTTAATGATCACATTTTGTGGCAAATTTTGCGCTATGAGCTAATTATGCCTAAAATTGTTGAAATGACCAAGCACGAAGAATTCGAGTCAAATTCAACATTGCAGATCAAAGATCAGAAGGAAAGAAGAGCAAATGTTAAGAAAACACCACCTGTGGTGAAAGCTTCTCTCGCGAGCACTGCTCCCGCCCAGCGACTGCTCCTCCCGCACTGCTCGCTTTCACGCCACACCCCGGCTTGCTTTTGCTTGGTTTTTTCCATTTTACCCTGTAATACCTTCCGATTTTGGTTTTTTTGTAACTTCCTTTACACTGGAGCATCTATAAGTCTCGCCAGGCCAAATCAACGTACTTGAATTTCGGATACAAGAAGCTGGAGGCGCTTCAAGAAGCCTTTTCCTTTTCTTTCCTTTTCTTTTCCATTTTTTCTCGGTTGCCAAACACCTCTGAGGATGACAACTCAGAGGATGTTCGGCTGTGACCTCTTCCTCCTTGAAGAGGACGGTCATGGTTAGGTGTGGAGGTAACTCACTGCCTCCGTTTTTAACGCACGTATTTATGGTGGTTGCTTGTGTTCCCGCTTCTCACTTAGGTTAAAATCTCTACATGCTCTCTTTAATGTGTATTCGCAAGTTTTTTGGGTTCAATGGATACTTACTAGATCCATTGAGGCTCGCTAGTTGTCTCCTGCCAGTTATCGTGGATTAGGGTTTTATATGTGTTTTCACTGTTAGGAACATTTATTCCTATTTAAATGCTATTTTCAAAAGTGGAAAATCATGTGGCTTAGCTCTTCAAAGCAATGAAGATCCGTCAGAAATGACTATATGTCATGCTCCTAACGCGAGGAAAATACCCGGGGACATGTGGTTACCTTAAACCCAAAACAATGGTTTAACACTCTAAGGTTCTATTTACGCTTTTTATTTTGTTTTTGTTTCAACAAGGAACACCCAAACCCCCCCCGCTTACCAAGCCTTAAAAACTAAATTTAATTCACCATTTTTTGCCTTCACTCAAGTCATTTCAGACAAGAAAACCCATCCCCCGTGTTCGAATTTAGACCAATTATACTCAAGAGTTTCTGACTACTGCGCAGGGAGGAACTTAGGATACAAATTTTGTTGATTCCGGATCACCCTACCGTACATCGAATCAAATGCATGCTGCCTGGATGGTGCCTAAGTGCATCAGGAGCTGTGGAACACTCTGTGATCCTCATCACAAGCTCTCGTGAATTTCTTATATTTCATCGCTATTTTTCATTTCATAAAAAAAAAAAAACAAAGGCAGGATTGTTTGTGTTGTTTTTGTGTTGCCCGTTTGGCTACAGAACTATCTCGTGATTAGAAACCCTGTATATAGGTTACGGAAGCTCAATTCCTCCTCATGAACTGGATTTGAACCTTGAATGAATCAAATGGAACACTTAGTGAGAACAATACAGTCAAGACCCCATGGAGGGGAACTTTAGAGGGATATGGATGGCCTTGGCGAGGGACTACAGAGACCAATGGATTTGAGAAGTTCACCATATGGTAGTACTTACAACCATAGTTGAGGGAATCACACAAATTCCTCATGGGAACCAAAACCTCCACAATATGCACCTCCTGAACCTCTTTATTATGCCCCCATTCTCAAAGAGCAAACCACGCAATTTTTTATCCCCTGTTGAACAAGCCATCCTGAATTTGAGCAAACAAGTGGACAATTTCATAGAGGATAATAGGGCAGTGAATGTTCAGACTAATAAATGGAGACAAAGTGAGGCTCTTCAACAAGGAATCTGATGGTTTCCTAAAAGCGAAATTGGACAAAATCGACATCCTGGGTGTGAATCCATCTCAAAGCTCACCAATCAGTTTGTTCAACAAGAGGAGGAGAATCTGGAGGAAGAGTGCTTGACTGACACTACTGTGGGTGAACAGGCTCAATTGCAGCTTCAGGAGGAATTGAAAGAGGAACCAGTAGAAGATCCTCCTGAGGAACTACAGGGTGCCCCACAATTATGTGTAGAACAGGCCATGAAAAGGAAGAAGAAACCTCCCAATGTCGACCGAGGAGGGTAATGGAGAGGAAGAAATGGAAGAGCCCCAAGAACCTATCCTTCCAACCAACCCCATGAAGCTGAATCCCAGTGCCACGCCCACGCAACCAAAACCCACCGCTGTAATATTGCCCTTGCCCAAAGACAACCAATCCCTAAAGCACTCACCAAAAAGTCCAACCCATCACCGCCTATTCTACAAAACCTCACAGCTAGTGGCCATTGCTCATGTTACGCCACTACATCGAGTAATCACAAAACGCCATACCGCTGCATAGTGGATGGTTCTGGTGGAGCTGGCTTGATTATAAATCTTAACTCTCTATGATTGAAATCTATAGTTCTACAGCCTCCCAGTATGCCTTGGCTGAGAAATGGGAGTAATAGCTTCCCCACTTTTGTTTTAATTTTTCTTGTCTTATTTTATTTTATTGTATTTTATTTTTGATTTCTTTAATTTTTCTTCTTAGGTTTTATCTAATTTTTAGTTAATTTATGTTTTTAAATTCACTTTTGCTTCTTCAATTTTCCTAATTTTTCTTGTGTTAATTTTTGCAGTCTTTGTGCAAATTTTGAAGCCTGATTGAAAATCAACAAGCAGCAGATTTTCACAACTATAGCGAAAATTTCGCAATTCTAGCGAAATGCAAAATTTTCGCTATAGATGAAAATTTCAAGTAGTTAGTAGCGCAATTTCGCTAGCCTAGCTTAAATTTTTGTGAGACAAATGAATTGAAAATTTCAAGTATATACGCTGCATTTCGCTAGGCTAATGAATGCACAAAGATAGTTAATGTGGGTTTGGAAGGGAGCTTCAATTTGTTTTTTATTTTATTTTATTTTATATTTTATTATATATTAAAAAAAAACGTTTTGTTTTTCAGATATATTATTTTTTTATTTCAAAAAATTTATTTTTATTTTATTTTTACTATATATATATTACTTTATTTCAAAAAAAAAATTATTATTTATTTATATATATATATATATATATTAAAAAAAAATTTGTTTTAAAAAGAAAAACGTTTTTTTTTTAATACATAAAAAAAGTTTTTTATTTTTATTTTTATTTTTAATTATTATTTATTTTATTCAAAAAAAAAAAATCAAAATAAAAAAATTTATTAGATAAATAATGAAATTAATGGGAATGCCTAATTTTCGTTAGTTAGCTTAGCTAAAAATTCGCTAGTTAGCGAAAATTTTTCGCTAGGGCCCCACTTTTGACCTCCAATTTTGTTTCGCTCATAACTTTTTCATTCTAACTCGTTTTTTAGTTTTGGTACCCCGTTGGAGCTTAGAGAGTGTAGAACTAAATATGGCCAGAAAGAATATTTTGAGATTATTATGAGTGTAATTTTAAAAATGTCTAACTGTCACTTTTTTTTTCTTTTCTTCTCCTAACTTGTTTGTTTTAGCTTCTCCAAACGGAGGAATAACGTGTCGATGGAAAGCTTACGAAGTCACCTATTCAGCAATGATCACATCTCATCATGAGGTAACACTCTTCTAATTTTCCAATCTGAGCCCCATTTCGGACACCGAGATGTTTGGGTGGGGGGAGAGTTAGCAAAGGAAGTGGCTTTTGTATTTATGTTTTGTTATTATTTTGTTCAAGCCCATTTTTTTGATGTTTAGTGGCTTGCTGGGTCCTCTTCTATAAAGTCGTTATACTTTGACAAATTACTTTTCAAAATTTGGACCCGTTTTGCAACCAAATTTTGCGGCGCTTTGCCTCTAACTGTACTTTGAAAAATTGAAACTTTGTCCAATTATATTGATGTTAGATTAATCCATGCATAATTGAGTGGATGATTAGTTAAATTCTGTTGCTTTCAACCTTTTTCTTCCACCTTAGCTAACTTCACACACAATGCACATTAGGTTTCAATAATAAAGTCAAAACCGCACAACCTCTCTTACTTTACAACCTACCCTAGTTTCATTGACCACCTTAATAGGTTATGGACCCCCTGTGGAAAAAGAAAAGAAGAAAACGAAAAAGAAAAGAAAAGAAAAGAAAAGAAAAAAGAATAAAAAATCGCAACATTCACTAAACCCGAAAGCACTGGGCCCGAGGGGTATATGATGAAGCCTTTAAAGCTCCTAAGGCCTAAACCTTCACTGCGAGTCACGCATTTAGTGTTCGCTACATGGGTGGATGGGTGGAGTTTAGCAAGTTGTAGGCCGAGTCTCGAAATCATTCGAAGTCCTGGGTGAAAACCTGTAGAAGCCTGTGGGTCAAAAGATCCTAGTGACTTGGTGCCCTAAGCCTTAATTGGTTGGGAGTCACCGGTAGATCCCTTTTACATGGACTTTGGTGAGGTCGATTCCCCAGCATTGTACCCTACAACACAAAAAGAATTGTGGAATAAGAGGTGGGTCCTGATCTATTTAGGTTGGTTAGCATGCTAGGTCGTGGTAGTAGCTAGGCCGGGAGAGGCAAGCCTAGCGCTTATCAAGCGAGGGCCAAAAAAATAAAACACTTAGATTTTGGTGGAAGTTCCCGGTTGATTTCACCGAGATGGACTTTTTTGATACTCACTTTGTATGGCATTCATTCTCTCATGATAGTTATTACGGCATTGATTATTCTTACTAGGGTTGGGGCATTACTTCATTCACAACCTTTTTGAAATATAATTTTTTGTGAATATTATTGTTATCATTTTGTATGCTCTTTCTTTCTTTCTTTTCTTTCATTGCTAAGGACTAGCAATGTGTAGGTTGGGGTGTGATTAGTGTCCAAAAGTGCTATTTTGAACCCTATTTATTATAGGTTTTGAGTGCTTTTGTATACTAATTCATTCTTAATTAACCCGATTTACACATTACTAGCCCCTACTATTTAATGATCACATTTTGTGGCAAATTTTGCGCTTTTTGCGAGCTAATTATGCCAAAATTGTTGAGTCGATCCAAGCACCTAAGAATTCAAGTCAAACTCAACATTGCATCAAAGATCGTATGGCAGAAGATAAATGTTAGTGAAAACACCATCAAGAAGAAAGCTTCTCCCGCGAGCACCGTTCCCGCCCCAGCACTGCTCCTCCCGCACCTGCTCGCCGCTACACCTCGTTTCATGGCTTTTGGTTTTTTTCCACCCACTCCCTGCACAATCTTCCGATTTGGTTTTTTTTGTAACTTCTCTTACACCGAAAGCATCTATATAAGTCTCGCTTGTACAAATCAACAGACTTAATTTCTTTGATATACAAGAAGCGGAGGCGCTCAGCCTTCCTTTTCCTTTTTCTTTCCTTTTCTTTTCCATTTTCTCGGCTGCCAAACACTCCTCTGAGGATGACAACTCAGAGGATGTTCGGCTGTGACCTCTCCCTCCTGAAGAGGACTGGCCGCTGGCTAGGGTGTGGAGTGCAACTCACTGCCCCTGCTTTTAACGCACGATTTAGCATTTGCTCGTTGCTCCCGCTTCTCACTTGCGCTAAAATCTCTTAAGCATGCTCTCTTTAATGTGTGTATTCGCAAGCTTTTTGGGTTCAATGGATACTTCACTCAGATCCATTGAGGCTCGCCAGTTGTCTCCTGCTAGTTATCAGGATTAGGTTTTGAGATGTGGTTTTCACCACGCAGGAACATTTATTCCCATTTAAATGCTATTTTTCAAAGGGAAAATCATAGGTTTAGTTTTCAAAGCTAATGAAGATCCGAAGGTTCGGGAATGACTATATGTCATGCTCCCTAACGCGAGGAAAATAATCTCTGGGACATGTGGTTACCTTAAAACCCCAAACCAAGGCCTAATTTCAAGGGGTTCTATTTACGCTTTTATTTTGTTTTGCTTTCAGCTGCTGAACACCTAAACCCCCCTGCTTTTACTAAGCCTTAAAAATCCAAATTTAATTCACCATTTTCGCCTTCACCGTAAGTCATTCAGACGGTTGTTCCATCCCCGTGTTCGACCCTAGATCACTCATATCAGCAGCCTTGACTACTACAGTAGGGAGGAACTTAGATACAAATTCTCGTTGATTCCTGATCACCCTACCGTGGCACGAATCAAATGACGCCACAAGCCGACGGTGCCTGGCGCATTCAGGAGTTTGTGGAACACTTCAGATCCTCATCACAAGTCTCGTGAATTTCCTTTATTTTTACTCACATTTTCTTTTCATTTCATAAAAAAAAAAAAAAAAACAAAGGCAGCAGATTGTTTGTGTTGCTTTTGTGTCAGCTCGTTGGGCTACAGAATCCATTCTCATGGATTAGAAACCCAAGGCAGGCTACTTAAAAGTCAATCTCCTCAAGAACTTGGATTGAACTCGACCAACCAAATGGAACACTTAGAGGGAGAACAATACAGTCAGTACCTTATGGAGGGGAACTCTAGAGGATACATGTCCATGAGGGACTACAGAGACCAATGGATGAGTTCACCATATGGTAGTACTTACAACCATAGTTGGGGGAATCACACAAATTCCTCATGGGAACCAAAACCTCCACAATATGCACCCCGAACCTTCTTTATTATGCCCCATTTCTCAGCGAAGAACAACCACCACCTTTATCCCCGTTGAACAAGCCATCCCCGACCTGAGCAAACAAGGACAATTTCATAGAGGATAACAGGCAAAGGAATGTTCGTATCAATGTGAAATCGAGACGCTGGAGGGCTCTCGAACAAGGAATCGATGGCTTCCTGCAGTTTAAATTGATCAAAAATTGGACATCCCGCAGAATCCATCTCAAAGCTCACCAATCGGGCCTTGTTCAACAAGAGAGGAGAATCTCGAGGAAGAGTGTTTGATCGACACTACTGTGGTGAACGTACTCCAATTCAGCTGAGGAATTGAAAGAGGAACCGTGAGAAGATCCCTCTCGAGGAACTGTGGTGCCCCACACCATGTGTAGAATATGGGCCATGGAAAGGATGTTAAACCTCCCCAATGCTGACCGAGGAGGGTAAATGGAGAGAAGAAATGGAAGAGCCCCAAGAACCCATCTTCAACCAGGGTCCCCATGAAGTTGAATCCAGTGCCACTCGCCCCACGCAACCAAAACCCACCGCAAGTGTACATTGCCCTTGCCCGCAGTTATCACAATCCCTAAAGCACCCACCAAAAGTCCAACCCACCGCTATTCTACAAAAACCTCAAGAAGCCAGGGCCATTGCTCGTGTTATTGCCACTACATCGTAAAAAAAAATTCATGTCGCCATACCGCGTGGCATAAGGGATGGTTCGTGCCGGTTCGGATTCGAGCACCGAATCCCCTCAGATTGAGCTCCGCTTAGTCTTGTTGTACCTCCAAAGGTCAATAGTGGTACGGGGAGCACAAGCCCCACTTTTTGTTTTAATTTTTCTTGTCTTATTTTTATTTATTGTATTTTATTTGATTTCTTTAATTTTTCTTCTTAGGTTTTATCTAATTTTTAGCTACTTTATGTTTTTAAATTAATTTTTGGTTTTCGCAATTTTTCCTAATTCTTCTTAGGTTAATTTTTGCGCTTTTGTGCAAATTCTTGAAGCCCGATTGAAAATCAACGTTGTACAGAGATTAAGAACTATACGAAAATTTCGTAATTCCAGTTAAATGCTAAATTTTCGCTATAGATGAAAAATTTCGCTTAGTTGCTTAAATTTCGCTTAGCCTAGCTTAAATTTTTGCGGAGACGGGCTGAAAAATTTCGTTAGTACGTTGCATTTCGCTAGGCTAGCGAAATGCACAAAGATAGCTAAATGCACAAGGTTTCCTAATTTGTTTTTTATTTTATTTTATTTATATTTTATTATATATTAAAAAAAAACGTTTGTTTTTCTTCAGATATATTATTTTATTTCAAAAAAAATTTATTTTTATTTTATTTTTATTTATATATATTACTTTTATTTAAAAAAATTATTATTATTTATATATATATATATATTAAAAAAAAATTTGTCTTAAAAGAAAACGTTTTTTTTAATATAAAAAAAGTTTTATTTTTATTTTTTATTTTTAATTATTTATTTTATTTGAATTTTTTTTTTTTTTTTTCAGTAAATCGTGGGTCAAAAATTTATTTAGACATACGAATTCTTTCGCAAATGTAATGAATGCCTAATTTTCGCTAGCTAGCTTAGCGAAAATTTCGCTAGTTAGCGAAAATTTTTCGCTATGGGCCCCACTTTTGCCTCTCAATTTTGTTTCGCTCATAACTTTTTCATTCGAACTCTGTTTTAGGCGTTCTTGGTACCGTTGGAAAGCTTAGAGAGTGTAGAATCCAAATATGGCCAGAAAGAATATTTTTGAGATTATTATGAAAGTGTAATTTTAAAAATGCTCCAACTGGTCACTTTTTTTTTCTCTTTTCTTCTCCTAACTTGTTTGTTTGAAGCCCAAACGGAGTGAATAACGTGTCGATGGAAAGCTTACGAAGTCACCTATTCAGCAATGATCACATCTCATCATGGAGGTACCACTTCCTTCTCTAATTTTCCAATCCGAGCCCCATTTCCTGACACCGAGATGTTCTTCGGGGTCGTGGGGACGAGTTAGCAAAGGAAGTGGCTTTTGTATTTATGTTTTGTTATTATTTTGTTCAAGCCCATTTTTTGATGTTTAGTATTTGCTGGGTCCTCTTTCTATAAAGTCAGTTATACTTATACTTACTTTTTCAAAATTTGGACCCGTTTGGCAAACCAAAATTTTTTGTATGCTTTTGCCTAATTCAGGGTTTCTGAAAATTGAAACTTTGTCCAATTATGTTGATGTTAGATTGGTTCCATGCCTAATTGAGTGGATGATTAGTTAAATTTTTGCTGCTTTCAACCTTTTTCTTCCACCTTTAGCTAACCACACACAATGCACAATATTAGGTTTCAATAATAAATGAACCGCACAACCTCCTTTACTTTGCATAACCTACCTGAATATCGACCACCTTTAATAGGTTATGGACCCCTGTGGAAAAAGAAAAAGAAGAAAACGAGAAAAAGAAAAGAAAAGAAAAAGAAAAGAAAAAGAATAAAATTGCAACACTTTGCCTTGAAACCCGAGCACGGTCCGAGGGGTATATGGCGAAGCCTTTAAAGCCTGTGCCCTAAACCTTCACTCCGGTCGGGAGCCACTTGTGTTCGTTACATGGGTGGATGGGTGAGCTATAAGTTGTAGGTGCTGGAGTCTCGAACCATTCGAAGTCCGGGTGAAACCTCGTAGAGCTCAGGTCAAAAGATCCTTATGACTCGTGCCCTAAGCCTTAATCGTCGGGAGTCACTCCATCCCCGTTACATGGACTTTAGTGAGGTCGATTCCTCAGCATTGCACCCTACAACGCAAAAAGAATTGTGGAATAAGAGGTGGGTCCTGATCTATTTAGGTTGGTTAGCATGCTAGGTCGTGGTAGTAGCTAGGTTTGGGGAGAGGTGCGCTTAGCGCTTTATCGTTGAGGGCTAAAAATAAACACTTAGATTTCGTGAAGTTCCCGTTGATTCACCGAGATGGAGACTCTTTTGATACTCAATTTGTATGGCATTCATCTCTCATGATAGTTATTGACACAAGTATTGATTATTCTTACTTAGGGTTAGGCATTACTCATTCACAACCTTTTGAAATATAATTCTTTGTGAACATTATTTTGTTATCATTTTGTGTATGCTCTTTTCTTTCTTTTCTTTCTTTCATCAAGTAAGGACTAGCAATGTGTTAGTGGATGCAGGTCCAAAAAGTGCTATTTTTGAACCCTATTTATTATAGGTTTTGAGTGCTTTTTGTATACTAATCATTCTAATTAACCCGATGGCATACATTACGGTCCCTACTATTTTAATGATCACATTTTGTGGCAAATTTTGCAGTTTTTGCGAGCTAATTATGCCAAAATTGTTGAGTCGATCCAAGCACGAAGAATTCAAGTCAAACTCAACATTGCAAATCAAAGATCAGAAGGAAAGAAGAGCAAATGTTAAGAACACCACCGTTGTGAGCTTCTCCCGCAGCACCGCTCCCGTACCAAAGACTGCTCCTCCCGCTACTGCTCAAGCCACGCTACACCCTGTTTGCTTTTGCTTTTGGTTTTTTTCCATTTTACCCCTGTAATAATCTTCCGATTTTGGTTTTTTTTGCAACTTCCCTTACACCGAGCATCTATAAGTCTCAAGCCAGGCCAAATCAACGCACTTGAATTTCGGATATACAAGCGGGAGTGCGCTTCCCGCAGCCTTCCTTTCCTTTTCTTTCCTTTCTTTCCATTTTTCTGCTGCCAAACACCCTCCGAGGATGACAACTCGTAGGATAAACTCACAGATCCCTTCCTCCTTGAAGAGGACGGCCGGCTGGCTAGGCGCTGAGGTAACTCACTACTCGTTTTTTAACGCACGTATTTATGGTTGTCAGGTTCCCTCGCTTCACTTAGGTTAAAAATCTTTAAGCATGCTCTCTTTAATGTATTCAAGTAGTTCAGTTCAATGGATACTTTCACTAGATCCTGAGGCTCGCTAGTCACTCCCGCTAGTTGTCGGGATTAGGGTTTTCGAGATGTGCTTTCAATCGTTAGGAACATTTATTCCCATTTAAATGCTATTTTCTCAAAAGGGAAAATCATAGGTTTAGTTTTCAAAGCTAATGAAGATCCCGCTCGGGAAATGACTATATGTCATGCTCCCAACGCTGGTGGCGGGCCACCGGGACATAGGTTACCTTAAAACCCTAAACCAGTGGCCTAACACTTCAAGGGGTTCTATTTTACAGTTTTTTATTTTGTTTTTGTTTCAGTCAGTGAACACCCAAAACCCCCCTGTTTTTACCAAGCCTTAAAAATCCAAATTTAATTCACCATTTTTGGCCTTCACTGTAAGTCATTTGTACGAAGAAAACCCATCCCTGTGTTCGACCCTAGACCACTATACTGCAGTAGCTTGACTACGGCAGTAGGAGGAACTTAGGATACAAATTTTGTTGATTCCGGATCACCCCATCAAGGGCAGATCTAATCAAAGGTCCACCGTGAGTAGAATCCCGAGATCTCAGAATTTACATCCCCAACATATCCAGTCAATTTCTACCTCAGTCTCCTAGTGGGAGAACTGACATGCAAAGGGCGCTCGTCTAAGGTCTCAACCTCTAAGCCCAATACTCACACAAGATAGCAATAAAGGAATGCGATGCACCTGAGTCAAATAACACCCTTGCCCAAAGCAAAGAGAAACGCACTGAATCACCGAATGACCACGCCCCAGCCAGGAGTAACCGACACACCTCAAATCCTCGAAGTCCCGGCCTCAGACACTCGCTCTCAACTCGACTCCATACCAGCCCCTAAATTCGTCTGTGAAACACCCGATTCGTGAAACACACCTCGAACCGGAGCACTGCTCCCGTCCGTGCCGGGGGTAAGGAGGAACATACTGAGTCTGCTCATGTCCCACTAATGATCGGAACTGTGGTATCCCCTGATCTTGAAACCCTTGTATTTGTGGAAAATTCCGCCTCATGTGTCTCAGTTGATGGTAGTGGAAACATGTCATCTGCCCAGCCTGAATAGTAACCCGGACCTGACTTTGGCCCCATCGTCACACTCGCCCGAAATCCTTCGAATAGGTCCTCAAGTGATTTCAGCCAAGAAGAAGCTTGGCTCCTCGTCTTCTTATCACTGGTACCCGCATCCCGAATGCTACGAGTGTCATCTACCTCTCGCTCAATGATCAAGGTTGTATTGACCATTGAGTCCATATCCTTTAGGTTATGCCCTACAATCTTGCCTCGGATGGACAACTTCAGCCCATCCTCGAACTTCAACCTCGCCGTCGCGGGTCACATAATCATCCCCCAAACGCGCCAACTCAGAATCACGTGAGTCGAAGTACAATCATCAGCCCTCATTCGCCATGAACTCCGGTCTTCGCATGTCTATCGGCCGTAAAGTACTTCTCTATGAACAAATACGAAAAATCAGCCCATGTCATACTCTTCAAGTCCTTGGAAGTCGTGACCCAATCCCACCAGATTTGGGACTCACCCTCAAGCTAGAATGAAGCCAGCATAATCCGAGTAGTATCCAAGGTGATCTTCATAGCCTGGAGAATCCTCTCAATATGACGGAACCAATGGTCGACTACCATTGGGTCCCCTCCTCCCGTGAATGTTGGGGGATGATGTGACTTGAACCTTTAGAGGTTACTAGCACCTCCCTAACCTCTAGCTGAATTAGCCTATGCAGTAGTGGCTATCGTAGCACCCATAGCCTCTATGAAGGCCTGCTGATAAAAAACAAGTGGCGGTCGACCATAGCCCCGGGTGGACGCACGGAGCGCCTGTCCCTTACTCGCTTCTACACAAGTCAAACATCATTTAGAATCATTTTCGTGTCCTACTTTAGCGCACATGCCAAATCCAATAATAAACCTAATATCTGTGAACCATCCTATCGCTTCAACCCAAGGTTACGCTTTCACCATAGTGTTCGCATTTCCTATGTACATCCTAACACGTATATAATCCACGCAATTCGTAACACACAATCACGCACATATAATCAAAGCATACACAAGAAAACACATAATGCATGATGTGATCTAATCCTGTCCCGTGGACTCCTAAGTAACCTCCTACCTAGACCTTGATACCAAACTATGATCTGATATCGCCTCCGAGCACTAGGTAACTCAACTCAAGCTCCTAAGCTTATACTAAGTATGGATGTTCTGGCCATTTACACCAAAGGATGGTCCTGAGACCGATGGTTCTCGACTCGAGCCCTAGGTATTCAGACATACCCAAGCTCGATACCAAACCGTGACGCCTAAAACCCGTGGGTCCGTCGACAACCCATCAACCCGCGGAAGTCTATGGAAATCCTGCATCCGATATCGCACTTCAGCCCTGAGCACGAGACTCATCCTCTCAGTATTTAATTCATAAATACATAAATAACTTCATATAGTCCGCATAATAAACGCGTGAGAGTTATGGAACCTCACTCTACATATGGTACAAATACTTGCATTAGAACCAAATGTTGTTCCAATATACAAACAGATACGTGTTGGCGAGTACCGCTCTCATACATATACAAAATACATCAAGGCTACAAATCTGCCCTCTTTTTCTAACCGGCTTGGCCGTAGCACCGTCCCGTCAAGACGTGACCTGTACTTGAAAGGGGGGGTCCTACGACAGGGTGAGCTAAGCTTAGTAGAAACAAAACCTACCAGGGCTACTCCCCACCTAGGTGGACATGCAAATGATCATTTCACAGTCACACAAACAACACAATCCAAGCAGACACGTTGTCTTATCATGGAAAAAAAACTGCATGCATGTATGAGATGACACTCTACATGCCCCATGTACCGGGTTAACCTCCGACCCACCACCCAATGCAAGTGCCAATGGGAAATCAATACCGAGTCAGTCCCGACTCCCATCACACAACCCGTAGTCTATGTGATATTTATTTAATCATTTCGTGTCTTTTTGGGCAACTGAACTTTCTAAGGTCTCATCGCGGGTCTCTTACACTCTCCTAAATTTTTTGGGCTTTCACGGATGGATACGTTGTCTAACCAGGTTTTCAGGCTTTTCACTTGAGGGGGGTGTCTATCCCCTACTTGCTACGCCCGACACTATTTGTTTTCCATTTTCATTTAACACTGTGTGACTCAATTGGAATTCGTCCCATTCTCGAGCCCACACAATTCAGCACCAAACCCAGTGCCAAATCAGTACCATGTACACACACCCATGTAATGCACTGATTTGTTATACACCAATGCAATGCAATTGTGCCACTACACTCAAACTCACTCAAACTCATGCCCAATGTATGAAGACCTCTACATGGACATTTTACCTTGTACACTAGGTGTGTACCATGAACCCTCATGTCTAATGTACACAATAGTTCATATATTCAGCTCAATATCAATTTACATGTTGTCATGCTAGAATTCCACTCACTAAATTCAATACATCATGCAAGCATACATTCCCATAACTCCTAACATCAATTAGGCAAATAGAGGTCATGGCTCACGTCTCCAGGCTGGGACATAGCACCTCGGGCCCTATAGCCGCAACATGCCAAACGACACATGTTCAAGCACAACACATATAAATCCAATTGTTTGGAACACATAATAAAGTCATCATCTCATATCTTAACCAAGAGATGGCACTTTGATCCATAATTCACAATGGCTTAAAATTCGCTTCTCACCATCATAACCGAAAGTACGTAGATTAACCCTGTACATCACAAAATCCATGATTTAAACTGATATAAAAGCAAGGAAAAACAGTTTTGGAAACACTGCTTAACATGGCCACTCGCTCAAACCAAGACCGTAAAACCGTCGAACATAGCTCCCATTTGAATGCATTTCTGAGTCAAAAGGAGTCAGAAATTGGATATACCTATTTAGAGGAGATATGTTCTCCTCTAAGTCTAGTTTACTTAGAAACTAGAATCACTCAATTCAGAAGAGTTATGACCAAGTTATGGCTAGAACATAGTCAAGGGGTCGAAGGAAAAAAAAACTGGGCAGCATCTCCTTTAAAACACAACATTTACCCTATACACGAAATCTCCTCCATTAAGGGTCACAACCAAACTCAATCAATGCCATTTCCATGGCCCCAAGCAAGGAAAATAACTAAATAGGCAAAGTCCCTACCTCTTGTAGTATGTGGGATCAAGTCCTTGATCTTTCAACCTTGCAACCATGGAGGTCTTGTAGCTTTTCCTCCTCATCTTCCTTCCTTCCTTCCTTTCTTTCCTTCTTTCTATTTATGGTCTTTCTCCTCCGGGGTTGTCCTTCCTTTCGCCTCACGAATCTTCTAAGAGCAGAGTCCTTCTTCCTTCACCATGTTTTGATCAATCCAAATGTAAACCACTTCAAGCCTTAGATGATGTCTTCAAACATGCATGACACATGGCCTAAGTTAAGGCATGTGTCACTCATGCCAAAACTCATCCCACTATAATGCATGCATTCACAAGGGCATGACACTTGGAAACTCAAGTGCCAAGTGTCCCCAATTATGGTACCATGTGGCATGCACTCTCATGTCACGTGTCACCTTGTGATTGGCTCGTTGAACCTCGAATTGCGTGAAAAATTGACTGTCTCAGAATTCGACGCAGTTTGTGTAGTTCAAATAGATTTCGCGAGATGATTCTAAAGGCGCGATCCGTTTCATCATCCGAGATTTAGAAAAAAATCTAGGGTTTTGCCTGTATCGTCCCAACAAGAATTACCGATTCGCTCTTTTTTGGAAAAATACGTTTTTCTCGGGTTGCACATTTATATGTGTTTTCATTATACTAAACATTTTATAAAGGACTAACTATGATGTCTTTTATAATTCTCACAAACGGTGACAACTAGGTGTAGTGAAAGTATTGATAGAAGCATTTTGTGGAAAAAAGCATGGGAAAGGAAAGATGGAAATTATGAGGAAGTTGTCATACCTTTTGTGGAGAAGATTGTAGGTTCTTATTTATAACCTAAATTTAGTATATTTAAACAAATACTATTCATTTCCCGATTCGGAGCATAACTTTATAACTTTGCATTTATTTAGGATGATCTCTTGAAGGAGTCTCAAGAGAGTGGTCTAAGTTATTATGGAAGTAATGATATACTTACACAGGCATTGGGAACCCCAGAATATGGCGGTTGGGTACGTGGTAAAGGGAAGCATTACACGCATCGACAGTTTTTTCATAGTGTGGTTGATCGTGCAATGCAAGATTTTGTAAAAGCATCTAAAGCACGACAAGCTCAGTTTGAAGCTTGCATTTTAGCAAAGCTTTTAGAAATGGTACCAACTACACCTCAATATGATATGGGTAGTTGTAACTTGAAAACAAATCATCTTGTAGTACCTAAATTTGTTGAGTGCCCACAACATCATGTTCAAGATGAACCCCCAACGGTACTAAAAGAACCTTAAAAAAAGGTATTTTATTTGTCAACTAGTTTAATTTTATCAGTATACCAAAACACTTGTAAACCTAAAAATCTTAGAGGTGGTCAAAGTTTGAAAAATGAAATTCTTTAATTTATACATGCAAACTTTCATCAATATAACTTCTAATATACTTGGGTTGTTTAATTTTATAGGTGAGAAAATGTCAATTGGCCATAGCAAGGAAAGAAAATATAGTGGGGGTGGTACAATTGTACGTGAATGTGGTCCCAACTACCTAGTAGTGGTGGATGCTCCGTATGAACCAAATACAGCACTTCCAATTCCCATTCCTTATGAAATTACTACTATTGGAACAGTTGTTGGGTATGAAGTTTTGTGGCCCGCACATTTAGTCATTCTTAGTGCTCATATCCCACTGTGTGAAATATTTTTATATTTACATTATAGTTTAATAAGCATAATATGTGTTACAATAAAACATAATGAGATGATTAACCTTATATTTTTTTTTATAGGAAGTCAAGAAATTGAAAAAAGAAAGGAATGCAGAAATAAAATTAAAAGGAAAATGTGAAAATCCTCAAGATATCAAGAACTTTGACACACTGATTGGACTAATGTTAGTTGAAAATCAAGTAAAATCAGTAGACATTCCAATTGATGTTTTTGGAGAGGGTTTTAGAACCTTTCTAATGAGAGAAGATATGGATATGATAATCTCATCAAATGAAGTATCAACCAATTGCATCATATTCTACATTTGGTGAGAGAAATTATGCCTTAATTTTTTATCAACCTAATTATAATATAGTTTTCCATTTTAGTAATTATCTATTTGGTGCATGTAAACTATTCATAATTTTTGTAGTGACTTTTGAATTTCAACTAGGCACTTGTATAAGAAGATGGTTGATGCAAAGATGAAAGAAAAATTTGCTTTTGTTAACCCTACATTGGTTTCGAAAGCTGGAATGCGAGAAGCAACAAAGGAAAATAGGTTAAGGGTTATTGCAAATCAATTAATGAATGTAAGTCAAAGGACTATATTTTGCTCATACAACCTGCAGTAAGTTTTATGATAGTTATAAGTTTCTCATTTATATTTTTTTACTAGATGTCTCACTTTAATAAAAAAAATTCAGTTTTCATTGGGTGTTGGTAGCATTAGAGACAAGGACAATGACAACATACTACCTTGACCCGATGCTACATCAACCATGGGGTGATTTAAAGGATATTGTTAACATGTAAGTTTCTAGATTGCAATACTTGAATTATTGATGATATATACTTAATAGTATTGTCATTATATAGGGCATTAAGAATCCATCCACGACAAAGCAAAAAGGTTTGTTATAGAGAGCCTACATGGGTAGCATGGTCAAGATAAATTATTTAACTTTGATTGTTATTTATAAAGTTTAGTTCATAATACTAAAATACCAAAAATCATACATTTTAATTTAAGGATCATAATATAATGGTTTACATTTTCATTTATAGTGCCCAAGGCAATCAGGTAGTGTGGAATGTGGATATTATGTAATGCGATATATGAAGGACATTATTATTGATTCAAGGCATCTCACAACAAAGGTTAGTTTATACTTAATAATAAATTTTCATAATATTTATATTGTTTACTATATCAACTTAACTAATCAAATCATGTTTGTTACTTGTTATTAATTTGATGGGAAAAAAATCTTATAGCGAAATGGAGATAAATGAAGTACGATTAGATTGGGTGTTACTAGTGACTCAATTGATAATAACTTTTGGTTGAAGGTACAATGTGTTGAATTGTCTTTTATTTGTATCAATCATGTTGCATTGTTGGTAAATTACCTATCAAAGTACGTAATATATTTGACCTAATTATTTCAATCATTGTTATGCAAAGGAAATGAATAATTATCTACAACCTATGGAAAATCTTTTTTGTGGAATGTGGAGATGGCAAAGTATGTAAGTTGACAAATTATCATTTTGTTTTAAACTTTTTATCATTTTACTAGTAGTTTAGGAGTTTAACTTTATAAAAAATTATATAAGTTGCTAATAAAGTTTTTTGTATTTGTAGAGGTTAAGAGATTTTCTAAAATTGATTTATATATCAATTTAGCATTACAATTGCTTTATTGCTCATTTTTGTGCAAATTTTGAATCTTCTTTGTCATAAAGATATTAAAATAGTGGTTGGAGTTGATAAATTTTTTGTACTTATTTTTTTTCTAATAGTATACATTTTGTAAATAAAATGCTAGGTTAAAAATCTCTCTCTAGTGTTCAATACTGACACCAGTCTCATGATTGACGATGATTTTATAAATATATAAGGTAGAAAAGAAAATTATGCATGATAATACAAAGATAAAATATTGTAATTTATATTTCAGTGGTTGTATCATTAGTATTTTTTCCTTTTTTGCATTAAAATATAATTTCTTATGTATTGATCCCTTTTAGATCAATTTCATGTCTCGTTTAAGTTTATTATCTTATTATAACTGATTTTTAAATGCAGGATTTTTTTGGCAAACTGAAAAATCAAGTTATGATATTCAATGATCGGTGTTTTTGGATTGATACCAAGTGTGTGCGAGCTATATCCTTTTTCATTGAACATTGGATACTTTGTCTTTTGATTTACTTTTGGTTCTAAAAATATGTATTTTATATTCATGTGTTTTATTATATTATCATCTTTTAGGTCTATAGCTCAAGTTTTCCTTTATGATACTATTCATTTTTATGGAATACTATTAATACATTCTTTCCACAAGTGGTGATGAGTTGTCCTCTAATATTAATCCATTTTAGCATAATTTTTATTTGAAATGACAAGTCTAGTGAACGTTTTTTTGAATAAATTATATTTCACTTTGTTTAAAATTTAATTATTAATTTTTGATAAAGAAAGTCATATCCCCATGTATATATGCTTATTTGTCCACTAATTCATGTTATTGTGATTCACTTTGTTATTTTTCAGATATGGAGATATGTATATAATATTGTGCCAACCTTTTTTTTGCTACGTTATTGTCTTTTTTCTATAGGTCAATCGTTATGAGGTCAGTTTTCATCTTACCAGTAATCATGAGTGGAATCATCTTCTATCAAGGTATTATTCTAATTTGAGTTCAATTTTTATTTAATACCTTAAAAGTCACCACACCATCACTCATCAAAATAATAAAGCAATGTCTTAGTCTAGTTGGATTAGAAAGTTCTTTGCTTGGTTTTCTATATCTAATAATATAAAAAATTAAAGATATGTTTGCTTTTTTTTTTTTGCTCAAGAAATATATGGTTTTTGAAAAAATTATATTTATTTGACTATGTAAACTCATGTCAAAATTGAAGACTTATTTGATAATCATTTAAAGGGATAAAATTTTCATACTACAAGGCAAGAGAAAATGGCTCCCTTCTAGTAAAATCATTTCAATAAACCATTCTTGGATACAACCAACATTCTATTTACTTAGATGTATATTGGTTAAGCCATAGTATTGAAACAAATCATCTAAATTTTTTATATCAGTAGTGGTGATTCACATGTTCTTCTACCATTCGAAAGGTATGCCTCCATACTTGTCTTTTGAATAGAAGTTATCTAGGCATAATTTGTTTTCATCGAACCTAAAGAAGAAATAAGTTTAAATCTTAGTTGTTCTATGATTTCAATTAGATGGATTTGTTAAGCTTTTGTATATTTTTCTAGATTTTGGTAACTTTTTGCAATAAACTAAATAATCAACCAAAATACATGTGTGTCTTTACAACTTAATTAATTATGAGTAATCATGTTATGTTACAATGAACATTTACACTATTGGCACATGTGTGGGATGTGTTGATTTGCAATAGTCTATTTCTATTAAATGATGACTTATGTAAACATCAAACTCCATCCAAGTAATATATGTAATTATTCATTGAACTAATCTTATTTTCACATTTTAATAGGAACAAAAGGCCTCATGTGGTGGTTTTGATGGGCCCGGTGCACTCTCCTATGGGAAGATCCTCCAATGCCTATTGATTGAAGAATGTTTTGTATTCATACTCACAAAATGTTTAAATAGTGGGAATATATACAAATTTAATTTTGGATAAATGGATATATAGATAGCCTTTATTTCAATATCCATGACTTTGATATTGTTTTTTTTCTAATCTATATGATTTTCATAATATGTGCATATTTTCAATTACTATGAATATTATATTAGGATTTATATATAATCAATGAAATTAATACAAATAGGATTTTTAATGTAAGAAAGAAGATGACACTTGTAAAGAGTGTCAAGGTTCAAACAAGAACATATAAAAATCAATGACGCTCATAAAAGTGTCACAGTAAAAATATTAGGTTGAAAAGATTATGACGCTTCTTCCGAGTGTTAATGTTTTTATTCAAAATGATGACGCTTGTAACAAGTGTCAATGTATTTAAATAATTACAATGACTAATAATATAACGCTTTTAGGAAGCTATCAGCATTTTCCGACACTTTAAACGTGTCATTGATCGATTCTTTTCCTTATAGTGTATAGGCATGAAATGGCACATTTCATTGCATATGCAAGGGGACATCACATGAAATGGGTGTGAGTGCATGGTTATAATCAACACGGCATTGGTGTTTGATTGGGTGGACTCGGTACAGCGGGACAACGTCCAACAAGGTTGCACGGTTGTATACATGAAAATGAAAATATGTGTCGGGTATTAGCAAGTAGGGATAGATACCCCCTCGGGTAAAAACCCCGTTATTTTTTGTTATACATATGTGTCCAACAGTGAAAACCCGTGAAAGTGCAGGAAGGTTTGTGAAGCCCGCGTGAGACCCTAAAATTCTGCTACCCATAAAAAAAAAAAAAAAAAAAAGACACACGGTTTTGAATATAAATGATCATCGAGGTGTAACATCCATAAAGCTTTTGGTTTGAAAACAAATGTAATTTTGTTTTAAAATGACTACGATGTAATCTAGAAATGATGGATTTATCACGTATAGGCTTTGACATTGTGTGATGTGGAGTAAATGACTCGCGTGATAGAGTCAATATGACTCAAGTATGGTACATGGTCGAAGTTCCATCTCATCTTATGACATGTAGAATTCCACCCAGGATCGCATAATCTTGTTTTGGAAATGTGTGAATTGTGGAACATGACCATTGCATGTGCACTTAGGTGGGAGTAGCCTTGTAGGAAGTTTACTCTTCGGGGCGTGGCTCACCCTATACTGGAAACATTTCAGTCCAGACAAATATCGTATGGACACGCCATTCGAGGCTTCCGCACTGTGAAGAAGGTCGATATGTGGCCTTGTTACCATTTTGTAAATATTTTAACAATCTTGTTCTAATGTGTAATACTTATAAGAGTGTTGTAATTTTTAAAACTCTTATAAATCTGTTTTAAATATACTTTGTATGTTTTAAAATGAACATGGATAAACGGATTCAGGTGGTCATTTTTTTTACTATGAGTAGACCTAGTGAGGTCATTGTATTATATTGGGCCTCGGATAAGCCATGTTGCTATATTTTGTACATGTTAGATTTTGGATAGAGCTCCTTGTACAAAGGAGACTCTGCCCGATTTGTGTTAAAATTATTGATCCCGGTAAATGGGACATAATAGTGCGGCATTGGGTCACCTGATATCCATGAGTTTTTCGTAGGTTGACGATTGGTCAACGGACCCTCGGGTTTTGGGGTGTCACTGATGCATTACCAGTAGATCATGACTCTCCAAACGGGAAACAACGCCCTCTTGTGTAAGGTATTACCATCTAGCTTGACTGGTCCCGCCCTATCGTGGTTTCACCTCCTAGCCCTAAACTCAGTGACGTCCTTCCGTCGATTGTCAGAGAAATTTGTCTCCTAGTACTTGTGCTCAATGTGGTAGAAGTAGAGTGCTGCCAGTTTGTTTCACGCTCGTACGGGGAGCCCCAGACCATTCGAGACTTCATGTACACTTGAGGGGCTGCTTGTGCTTTTACTTATCTCACAAGCTCAAACATTGCGCTATAGGCCATTGGCAGGCTATTCCCGCCTAGCAATACGCTTTTCAACTTCTTCTAAGCCTCCAACTTCCATCGATGAACCGCTCCAGAGGCACAGTACACCATGCTCGAGACAATGTCGGCAAAGAACGAAGAGAATGATACCTATACTTCTAACAGCTCTGCATGCAGAAGGCAAAGGAAAGGGAAAGAGAAGCCAACAGAATGGAGATGTCGAGTAGGAACGGAGCGATGGTGATTCGGTCCATACATTAGGGCACTAGGGGGCGAACAACCTGGGATGCCAGCCCTCGGATGGTCTAAATTCAGACATCGACAGCTAGCAAGTAAGATTCATAATTTCACCTACACGTCTCCTTCCAATCATCCAATCGCCAAGCCATGGCTGTGCCCTCTCCATACACCTGAAGGAGAGACAAGTCCTGATCTTACTGAGATCACAAGGATTTCGAGCACCAGACTAATACCGCCGCTCGTGTTTATCGAACCACCTTGTTAGCAAGGGGCACCTCCAAGAGTACGTGGAAAGCTTGACGCCGATAGGATCACCGTCGTTGCCCTCAACCGGCCAACAATCGATCATTGACACGATACTTGCAGCCCCTAAGCCAACTCATGCTCGAGGGCAGCCGCATGCGTGATTTTTGCGGATTCGAGTCAACTACGTCGCCCAAGGAGCCGACCCGTTGATGGGCCCATCACCTTCCAATCCTCCCACGGCAAACTTGGCTCCAGCCCCACGATGACGCTCTTGTCTTGACTCTGGAAGTCGAGCACCATTTGATGAAGTGCATATTGGTATGCGTGAGCCCTACTTTCCTACCTTGGTTCTACTAGCTATGCTTCCACAACCCGCTTTAACTCCGGGAAGGATCCTGGTCAGGTTTAATGGCACGCAGACCCACTCACTTGGAGAAATCGTACTACCAATCTCGACGGGTCCGGTCACCGCTCTAGTTCCACTGATGGTGATTGATGAGCCGTCGAATTTCAACGCCATATTAGATCGTACTTGGATCCACACAATGAAGGCATTACCCTCGTCTTACCTTCAGAGGTTGAGTTTCTTAACTCCACAGCGACATATCGACATCAGTAGAGACTAGCAAGTAGCCCGGACCTGCTATGCACTTAGCTGATAGGAGGGTGAGGTGCCGAATACAGCACAGTTGAATGCCGAGGGCTCACAACCTACCACAGGAGATCCCTAAGAATCTGTCATATAAACGCACTCTCGTCACACCTCTCGACAAGTTTCGGAGCAAGTGAACTTGAGGGCCTCACTTGTTGTAAAGAGGTCATCTCCATGTTCCCTCCTTCGTGAATTCGTTAATTTTTTTTGCCTGGTCCCATGCTGATATGCCAAGAGTTTTGCCTTAATTGGCCGAGCACCGACTGAGTTTGCAAGATAGTTATAGGCCAGTCTGACAAAGGTTGAGGTGGTTCCATCTAGCTCGTTAAGAGGTGATAAAGTAGGAGGTGGATAGGCTACTAAAGGTCGACTTCATTAAGGAGATCCAGTACCCGTAATGGCTCTCTAACGTGGTTGTTGTTCCAAAAAAGAACGACAAGTGGCGTGTATGCGTGGATTATGCCAATTTGAATGATGCATGCCCAAAACACACCTTTCGCCTCGGATCTATCAAATCATAGATGCGGGCTAACAGGTCATGAGCTCTGTCCTTCTCGACACCTACTTGACAGGCAACCAAATCCGATGTATCGCCATTCTCCCGATGCAGCCAAAGGCCGCTTTCATAACCCTGTACAACATGTATTGTTATAGGGTGATGTCGTTCGAATTAAAGAATGTCGGGGCTACCTATCAGAGGATGATGTCTCGGGTTTTTGAACCTCTGCTAGGTAGAACCGTGGAGGCTTACATCGATGACATCCTAATGAAGTCTCGCCACGCAAAGGATAACTCGCTCACCCGCGGCAGCGCTCGCATCGCGCAAGATAGTTGCGCTTGAACTTGCTAAATTCGCACTTGCGGTAAGCTCGGGCAATTTCTTGGCTTCCTGGTTAGCCAAATGGGGATAGATATGGCGTTGGGACAAATCCGGGATATTACTCAGATGCGGCCTCTAACGACAAAAAAGGAAATATAGTCTCTCACCGAGCGATTGACGACCCTAAACAGGTTTATCTCGCGGTATTCAAATCGTTTGTAGCCTTTCTTCAAAGCGTTAAAAGGGGCGGATATAAAGAATGTGAAGTGCCATTTCAGTTACTTAAAGAGCACATTTGTTTCCTCATCGCTTCTCTCCTAAATGCTAGTCAAGCGAGTAAGAGCTATATCTGTACTTGTCTTCCTCGACAAAGGTAGTAAGCGCGACTCTGGTGAGGTTGGTGATCGGAGTGAATCATGCATGCATTTCAGTAAAATTTCTATGTGTTTTTATATCTCAATTGCATGATTCACATTCATATTCACTAATATTGCTCTAATTGCCCATACTATAATGTTTTATAGGACATGTCGATATTGGAATAAAAAGGAAGCTAAATAATAGAAGAAAGAACTGTGCCAGAGAAGACAAAGAAGTGCAAAGCAGCTGGAGCCCTGGTACGTTGAAGCAGCCGAGGCACTCCTACGCCGTCGTAGTAGCTCTCAGCTGGCGCCGTGAGGCTCACGCCGCAGCAAACCCGAACGGCTGATTCCAAGGGAGCCCTGCACGCCGCGACATGTACCCCTCCGCGGCGTAGCGAGACCCTTCTAGAACCAGAGCGTTAAAACTCGATTTTTCGGCCATTGATGGGTTCAGATCCTGAGATATAAAAGGGAAGCAATTTTGAGTCAAGAGGGGGGATTCGGAGGCAGACTGAACACAAAGAAAGACGGATAGAGAGAGATTAGTGGAGATGGATTATAAGAGATCGCGAAGACGGCTTCTTCTGTATTTCTTTCCCAAATTCGTTTGATGCTGAAAATCTTCCAGTCTGTAATGAAAATCACTATGAACTAACTTTTCTCTTCAAGGTTTTATCAACCCTAACCGCACTATTATGGATTAATACTTTAATTGTGGTTTATTTAATATCGATATGAATATCTATGGTTGCTTTACTCTTGAATTTAATCACATGTTATTTGAAGCAATGTGGGCATGTTAATGTTAGAGTCCGATATCGAGAGAAGATGACTGTAGGACGTGGGTAAAGCAACACTGTCAATCAAAGAATGTAGATATCCCGCATTCCAAGTGTAGCACTAGGGTTTGCACATTCATGCATCTCGGAGTCAAGGGGTTGAAGCAGAGATGCAATACACCCCATTAGCGAGATAGGCAGCTATATCTCGAGAGAGAATATCTAGGAGTCATGATCAACCGCTAACATAAATCATATGGAATATTAAATAAATACGTTATCTAGGTTAAAATCCATTGTGTAGGAAGGGCGTGAAACCCTAGTTTTCTCATCATTACCTTAAATCGAATTTTTAATATTAGGTTTTCTTCAAATCGGTTAATTTAGTCATAATTTGCTATAGGACTAGATCCAAATATTGTCTTGATCATCAAGTCAGTATTCAACACACTTCTCTTCGTGGGAACGGCACTTGACTTGCCACTACACTACGTGAACTCAACGCGTATACTTGCGCGCACGGGTCTGCATTTTTACCAACTTTTACACACTCACTTTCAGCCCATTAAGTTTTTGGCGTCATTTCCGGGGAGAAGTTTAGTGTTGAAATTGACAACAGTGCCATAGATTGTACTTTGGATCAATTTTATTTTATTTAGTTCTTTTTACTTATTAATCATTTTTATTTTTATTTTTTATTATTCTTTTGTTTTGTGTATTGGTCTTTATTATTTATGTTTCGTGACTGGTCTCTGACTTAATACTTTGATTTTTAAAGAAAAGCAATAGTGCATGCAAAGACAAGATCATTGTGAATTACTCCATTTGATCCTAACCGTAATCCACATTACATCGACATGCCAGAGAAGCACACGCAACCCAATTTAAAATCATGCAGAATCAAGAGGATGAAGAACAGTTCCAAGAAAGGAATGAACCATAGGTGGATCAGAATGGACAAAATTATAGAGATTAGGCCACCAGATCATTTGTATAGCATGATAATCCGCATATGCTACTTGAGGAGTTCGCCTTGCCACCTATAATTGTTCAGTTAGCTATACGACGACCACCCATTCAAGCGAACAATTTTGAGCTAAAAGGAGTAACTCTGAAAATGCTCCATAATATATAGTTTCATGGGTTGCCTAGTGAGAATCCGAATGCACATCTGACAAGTTTTATTGAAGTCTGTGACATGATTAAGGCACTGGAGTAACGAATAGTTTCCTCAGACAAGGGCTTTATTCTCGATTGAGTTACTTTAGAATGACTGAGCATATTGGTCAGATTTAGCCAACCTCAATGATTCCTAATGATTCTCATGGAATTTCCTGACTTAGTGCAAAGATTTCTGACCAAAATTTTCCCACCCGTAAAGATAGCATAGCTGGTGCAAGAGATCAACACATTCAAGGTCCAAGGGGGAGAACTTGGTCGAGGCCCCGGGATTTCTACTTAGTCATAAGAGATGCCCACATCACGTGTTAAATCAGGTGGATGTGGGTGCATTACGGTTCTTATAACGGTTTTGGGTTGACCCAAATTTAGGGACAATCTGGTGATGGTCTCAAATGAAGAGGTCTTTATGAAAAGACTACAGATCAAGCTTATGAGATATTGGAAGATACAACCACTAATACTAATCAGTGGCCTCGAGATAGATCAACACCTAGGAAGCACTTATGAGACCAAAACATGTTTGCACATTTATGCATTATTTATGCATGCAAGATTATGACGTTATCACCAAAGGACTATTGTCCAACACCCGTTAACTGGGCAGCCATAAAACTTTGCTTTGATAGACCATAGAATCTACAAATTTATGTCACTATTACCAAAGGACTATTGTTCAATCCCTGCTAAATCTGCCATAAAACTGGCTGCCCCATACTATATAAACCACCAATCTCTAGAGTAAATCATTTTCAAAGTTTGGTTTGGTCTGATATTCTGAAGTGCACAGTCGACAAGTACAAATGATTTAAGTCCGATATCGATCCTACGTAGATCTCAAGAATTTCCAAATCAACTACCCCGACTAATTAATGTTCATACTATTCGGGACCACAAATGATAATAGGATCCAGCATTAAGGTGTTGGAAAATTAAACGAACAAAAGGAAAATAACTGAACTATCCAACATACTGGAAGATAAAGAATAAAGAATAATGAATTTCACAGAACCGACACGAACGCTTATCCTCGTAAGACACATTAATAGAAACGCTTATAAGGAACTATCAATCAGAGTTAATTTCGATAAAATTTCTTTGATTATCTCGAAGCCTAAAATCTGTCCAAGGCGCAGTGCAGCTGGATCTTCTAATATCTACATTTCATTATCTAATTTATGACCCGATTCGGTACAAGGAATTAGATAACTACTTTTGCGGACTTCCTTAACTGGGCTTTTCTTCAATACTTCATACCCATTTTTCATGGATCAGAACCTTAGCTCCTGGTTATCGGTCAAGCAAGGATATACAACTTCCGATTGCTCCTCCGAAATTAGAATAGATCAACCTTCCTTGATTAGATCACGCCTAACACGGATTGGTCTCACCATCCGAATTGAGGTGAACTCTTTGCTTGTTTAAATAGATAACCCATTCAACTCTTGATTTCAAGTGAGAAGAGGATTTATCTAAGTGAACTTACAAAGCTCAAAAGATCCCTAATAGCGTGTTAGCATACCTTCAAAGAAATGTACATTAATAGAATGTCTTCCCGTCACTGTGAGGACCTCCTTGAAATCGTGAGCAACGACGAAATCTTAACGTGTGGTATGTGAAACTGATATTCAGATCCCAAGACAATAAACCCAAAACCGTGGCAAATTTATTAACCGAAATTAACAAGTCATTGAAACGACTACAGAAAGATAAATTCGACCATAACGTTCACTTAATGGAAGCCGGATTCCTTAATTGATCAATTACACTGATATGCGATTCCTCCGATCATAAGAATAATCGCACTGAAACCTAAACAATCGAATTTAAATTTGTTCAACTTCAAACATTTCGTAGTAATTTGAAAATAAATTGAAATTTGCATTCGCCTTCAAACAACGATAACATCCGTATTTAGGAAAATACAACGAAAATAAAAATACGAGAGCATAATCGTCTAAACCCACAGAATAAAAAAAAAAAAATTAAGAAAAATAAAGAAAAGAAAAGAAAGAAAATGAGTTTTCGCCTATCCAGACCTTCGTCTCGTGGCCGCCAAGTCGCTTTCATGAGTTGATAGCCGCGTATTTATAGGGTTCCTCAATTCGGGCCCTAATCCCAATGTGTAGCCCGTCGTGGATTTTGGGCATCCAGCCCAATTCACTGCTCGTCGCGACTTCAGCTTTGTTGTGACATCATCGTTGTCGCGACATCAATCTCACGTCGCGACACTGTCCTACTCTATGTAGCCTTGATTTGGTCATTCTGATGTCGCGACATCACTATCTTGTCGCTGACATCTTCAATGCCTTGGCAGTGTTTAATTGAGCCTTCCTCGATGTCGCGACGTCGATATCTTGTCGACTCACTATTTCATCTCGCAGCCTTCAATCGATAAGTTCGGATGTCGCGACATCAATCTCGACATCAGCGACTCATCTTAAAGAACCGTAGGCTTCAACCGGTTAGCTATGTTGTCGCGACATCAATATCTTGTCGCTGAAGACTTTTAAGGCTCAGATCACTGACCGTCGTTCTCGATGTCGCGACTTTGATCTCATGTCGACATCGCCTTAAGTCATTTGCGCTTAACTTGTCTCTCGTGATGTCGCGACTTTGAGCCGTTGTCGGACTCTCACTTCATGAAACTTCACCTTCAATCGAAGAGGTCCGTGTCGCGACTTCGATCTCTAAGGGCGCGACATCGCCTATGGCTTGCGCCTTCTTAATGGTTTTGATGTCGGATCTTCAGCCTCTTGTCGCGGATACCATCGATGTCGCGATATCAATCCACGTCGCACATCAACTTAGTTCCTTCGGGCTTTCGATCGGTTGCTCTTTGATGTCACGATTTCACTCTCACGCCAGCGACGGGCCGCCATTTCCTTGCATCTTCTCAAGAGCGCCCCAAGTCGTGACCTCAATATTTTATTATCCATGTCGACCAATCGATTTCCTTCAATTTCCCGATGTCGCCAATTCATGACTGACTATGTAAAACCCCAAAATCGCATCAATGACTCAGCCGCTTTTTTCATTTCGCTTCCGCTATTCGACCGCACCTTCTCCACTTATTGTCAGATTTTTCACTTCTTCTTTCTCTCTTCCCTAATAAAAATTCTATGGAGTTTCTTCACATTTCAGATATTAATTATTCATTTCTAGATGAAATCGACTAAATGGACTAAAAATAGATGACTTTAAGCTCATCAAACTCCCTAAACTTAAAATTTTGCTTGTCCTCAAGCAAAGAAAGAAAGAATTGCTTGTCCTCAAACAAGGACATTTTTCTCGTTTTGTTCATAGCTGGCATTCAATTTAATTGAAATGCAAGGTATGCAAAATTTGCACATCTACCTTCAAGTCCGGGCCAAGGTCAAGGTCTCTACTCTTTATGCTATGCAAACTAACATGTTGAAATTGTTTTACAAACAATATAATTATTGGATCCTCAAGTGAATAATGAATTGTTTTCCTTTCCTCATTTTCATACTGGTCATTTAACTCCCCAAAGTTCTTCTACAATTTTGATTGTTTCCTTTCTTCCAAATTCCATAGGCTTGTTTTTTCATATCGATCTCCACTAATGTAGATGATTTCAGCCTTCAAGATCAATCAGGTCTTTTGGGCTTTTATTGTTAGGCCTGGGTAATGGGTAGGATGGAAGGAATTTTTAGGTTAAGATTACCCCTGAACATTTTCTCTTCTCTTCTACCCTTTTTTTTCTTATAGTCTCTCTAATAAACTCCCCTAAACTTCATGTTTGGGAGATCTTTGATTTCTTCATTTCAGAACTCATTCCCCATTTACACTTATAATTTCACTGGGGCTCTTGTTTATGCTCACTAAGGGATAGTGCAATGTTTTAACTTTTTAGGCTTTCTAACACTCTTAGCGAACTTTGGGTTAGTAACTCCCATACCAGATGGCATTAGGGTACTAGGTGTTGAAACACCCCTAAGAACTTAATTGTTCAAGAGAGTTAGGCCACAAGATAAAACTTATCCCTAGAAGCCTTCTTTTCTGCTGCATTTTCTGCTCTTTGCCTTTTTCTTTTCATTCCCTTTTTGAGTTCCTCAAAAATATATACTCCCCCAAACTTCATTTCTTTCTTCCTTTGAATTCCTGGGTAATCATAGGTTCTTATCAAGGATTGATGTCTTAGGATGAGTTTGTTTCCATTGGTCTATTTCTGAAATAGGCTTGTGGGCCCACTCGAACTACCGTATATGCATCAAAGATAAGAATAGGATGGCTAGAATTGCCTAAACTATCCAAGAGGAATGGCCTGCATTATTCTCGTCACCAGACATCACCTAGATTCTGCTTCAATCAATAATCTAACAAATTCTAGAATCCGGATTTAACAGCTGTGACTAACTATAAGGAGTATCTTGACTCATTTTTATTTATGAGTAGTTGCTAATTGATATTCAACATGTTCCTTTGACTTATCATCATACCACAAACTCCAAAATATGTTTTGTTCCTTCAAGCCAGATACCTTCCTAATCCGACTTATCAGTTAAATATAAGTAATTTTGCACCTTGTGTTTCAATTAAACTATATGCATTTTGTCCTATTCTCGCAAATTTTTCCTCATTTCAGCTAAATTCCTACTTAACCGCCCATTCAATTAAGATAATGTCCTCTCGCCAGCTTCTTATTCTTGAACTATTTCCTCACTCTTGATTTCTAATCATGCAACCACAAAGCAACATAACATCTAATAATCAAATGCAAAATAGCACACAACAACTCAATTAAAAAAATTTATTTTATTTCTGATTCATTTGCAACTGTTGGATACACAGTATGGGAGAAGGATGGTAAGAATGGTTAGGCAAGGAGAAGGTCTATTTTTTCTTTTTGGAAGAGGTGGCAAAAATATCAGGGGGATCCAGGTCTAAAGTGTTCAAATGGGCTGGGAATGAAGGGAATTTCATTTCCTTCTTCCTTTCTCTCTCTTGGATTTCCTCTCAAGTCGTTTCAATGACAATCTCATTAGAGATCAACTTTCTTGTTCGGGGCCCATCCCGCCTTCCCCAAGCCATTCACGGTGCTTCTCCATTTCACATGACTTCCAAGAATTTAAAGATTGTTGTTAATCAAATCTAAATTTTCAGCCATTCCTTCGCCTGTAAGCTTCCAGCCTCCCATTGCTTTTTGTCTCATCCTGCCTGAATTTGTTTTCCAAATTCCTCTGTGAGATTTGTATAGTAATCCTGAAACTCTTTATCTCAAGCCCCAAATTTGTGTCATGCCTTTATCTCTTCTAACAATGCTGGGAGTCGAAGCATCTCGACTAAACTGCCAGCAGAAAGCTTTCTCTATGACTCCGCCTTGAGTTTCCGCACAAATCTTGATTCTTTCCCTTCATTTCTTTCTTGAACTCTTCTCCTTGCCGCTTCAACATTTTTCCCATATGTTCCTCTCTTTTCTCGTTCGCCTTCTTTCCAATCGTTCTCTCTTCGATCTCCACTTCATGCTCCCTTTCTTTTTCTATTTAGCTCTTCCTCCCATCAGTTGCTTCCCTTCTCTTCAATTCTTTTTCATAAATACTCTGAAATTCCTATGTAATTTTTAATCTTTTCTCTTCATCTATTCTCTTCCTCAGCAGGCATGGAGAGCTTCCAGCATCGAGCCGTTTCAGGCTCCCTCAACTTTCTCCGTGTCAGAAATTTCGCTTGCACAGAGGAGAATCGCTAAGGGGATGGAGTAGTCTATCACGTTTCTCTATCCGCCTCTTCATTATCTGCAAACATGTAATCACTGGTCAGTGGATGTCACCTGGTGCTCGCCCTGATCGCGCCCTCTCGGGTCCCTTTTCTCTCGGTCCTCTCAGCTGGGCTTCACCTCTCGTTCTCTACCGCACTCCCTTTTTCCTCCGGCTTCTCGCCTTTGCAACCTCCCGTCGAAGGAGGTGAAGCTCTGGGACTTCTTCTTCTGACTTCAAATTCCTTCTGCACTCAGCCTTCACATAGAACTCGTGACGCGGCTGGGTGGGGAAGCACTCTCTTTTGTTCCTTCATGATATTCATGATAGAGTTCTCTATGATAACCCTATACGATTCAGAATTTTTGAGTATGGCATACAAAGAAGACAGCCTTCTTGTTCTCTCACTGTGCATAAATGTTTTGTTGGAACCAACACGCACGCTAAGGTAGCAAACCATACCTCGCTTCCTCGCCGCTGAGGCTTCCCTGCTCCGCAGTTCCCGCTTTCCTCCTTGGTCTAACCGCCCCTTCCACTGAGCTTCTCCGCAATCTTCTAAACTGCTTTTCCAAATCTTTCTTGAATTTGGGAGCCATGCTTGTGTATTGTCATCCTTATTAGGCTCCATTGATGGCCTTGGCTTCGTATGAGACCCAGACTCCTCTAACATAAACGGCTCCATCCCATCCTTCCTTCCTGAACATTAATGTAATTCTCTCAACAGTAATGATAACCGCTTTAAAAAGCGAGACTCCATCCTCTTTGTTTCATCATCTCCTTGAAATAGTCAAATGGTACTTTGAATCTTCAAATTGTAAACCCTTTGTTAGCATAATACTTTTCCACTGGAATAAGCCTCACTGATATAAATCTTCACTTTCTTCTTTCTCCTCTTTCCCTTTCCTTTCTCGCCCATTCCTGAGAAGGCCCGGAGCTTCCTGTACTGAAGGCATCCTCCCTTGCTCTTCCCACTTAATCCCATCTGAATCAATAAAAGCTTTTCTTCTCAGTTTCATCTCACTTCATAATCTCGCCTGAGGTTAGAATCAGGAATTCTCGTCATCTTATAGTATAAGCTTTTCAAAAGCTGTCATCAGGTTTTCTTTGAGGCTGAGATCCAGAAGAAGACACAGAATGTATTATGTGGGTCAGATTTAACAGAAATATTTCAACTGCAATTCAACTCAATGTTTGTAAATACCATCGCTTCACTTAAGAATTCCTAACGCCACCAATTCCTTCCCACTTTATTTGGAGGCAACACACCCCAGGGCCATGATTTGTGTTACTGGTACATGTCATTTTTTGCGTCGCTACATGTATCTCCTCCTCCTACCACCTAATTGTTCTTCTTTACCGGGTCACGACATCAATGTTTGTAGATAACACTTTCACACGACAAAACCTTGCCGCTGACTAAGCCCTTAATTCAATGATTTCAAAACTTTGAATTCTCTTATTGTTCCAACCTGCTTAGACATCTCTTCGTGCATATTTTTGCCAAAAGATTTGAACAATTAATTCAAATATATCTAGACGGTTAGGGAGAAAGTTACTCCTTTTTCTCATGTCGCGAATTTCTCCGCAAGTTGTCGGAATTACTCCCGAATGCATTTCTGCTATTCATGTCTTAACCCGTCGTAAGATCACCAAATATTCAAGAAAATTCTAATTAAACTTACAATTTATTTCTAAAATTAAAACTATCCTTCTCTAGAAAACAAATCTGACCAATTTACCAGCAACTAAAAGAAAAGTGAATATTTAAAAAATTAAATTCGGGATTTAAATCCTCACTGGGTTGCCTCCCATTAGTCAAGCCATTTTTTAGTCCTACCGACTCACACATGTGGTTCCATCTTCTTTTCTCAAGAACCAGCTGGAGTTCTTCACTTCTTCCTTCCCTCTCGTTGAGATAATGCTTTAACTCTTTGTCCATTGATCTTGAATTCTTCCCCATTATCACCTTCAAGAGCACGCTTCTCCAAATGTAGTACTTGATACCACTGCAGAACGGCCCACCTAACGGGATTTAATTTCCCCGGAAACAACTCACCTAGAATTAAAAAGACTGGTCACTGCTCTGAACTTCCTTTCCTCAGGATTTTCTTATCATGCCATTTCTTTGTCTTTTCTTGTATATTCTAGCAAGACATCATAGGCTTCATTTCTCACTTCAATCTCGCATAAATTGAGCAATCTTTCTTCCTCAAGTGTTCTTGAAATTGAAGTTTAACTTTTTAATGGCCCACATTGCCTATATTCTAATCACAGAGGTAGATGACATGGTTTGCCAAAAAACAACTCGTATGGGACATTCCATTTGTGGGTCTCTAGAGGCATCTCAGAGCCCAAAGTGCATCATCAAGTTTGGAAGACCATTCCTTCCTGCCAGCCTGGGCGTCTTTTTCAAGATTCTTGATCTCTGCAATTTCGCTGGTCTATTGGTCTGGGACTTTAGGCTAAACTCATTAAGGCATGCTTGATCCCATACTCAAGCCATGAGTTTTTGCGAATATTTGCTTGCAAAATGAGTTCTATCACAATGATGGTTCCGGGTTCCAAACCTCGTCAAAATATTCTTTGCAAGAAACTCACAACTCGTATTAGTATCATTCCTTGACAAGACCGTTTCACCCATTCGGGAGACGTAATTCACCGGCTAGCATGTATAGGTTTCAAATGATGGTGGAAAGGTCCCATAAAATCTATTCCCAAACATCAAAAAATTTTGTATCACCATAATACCTTTAGGGGCATTTCATTCCTACCGCTGATATTTCCAATCCTTTTGGCATCGATCACACAATTTCAACGACCCGCACAATCTCCTCAAGATAGTACAATAAACCCCGATTGGAGTATCTTGTGAGTCGGCTCTTTCAATAAAAATGTCCTCCATATGGTGATACAGATCATTTTTGAAAATGTTGCCTTGTTCACCTTCCGACACACATCCTTAATATTATCATGTCAAGACCTCTCTCTAAATAATAGTGGGTCATCCCAAATATAATATCTCGCCGTCAGCTCCAGTTTCTTCGTTGGTAGCCGAAGGCTCAAGGCATTATCTACGTTTATAATCTACAATATCAGCATACTACGGAAGTCGAAGGAAACCTTGAATAATTGCTCATCCGGGAAGTTCTTCGTTAACCGCATATTTTCTTTCTTCATCATCATTTCTTTCTACTCTCGACAAGTTGGCCTGGCTATCACATTGTCATAATCCCTTTTGTCATTTATTTCCAAATCAAACTTCAAGAATGAAGAAGACCTGCAAATCTTATCAAATCTCGCTTAGCTTCCTTTTTTGACATCAGGTACTTGATCACAGATGATCAAGGTGGAATTACCACATGGGATCCTAAAATGTATCTAAATTTTTTCACAAGCAAATACTATGGCTAGCATCTCCTTTTCTTGTCGAGTAGTTCTCAGGCTTCATTGAAGGTCTTACTAGCATAGTATACGGGCTCCTGAATACTTTCTCTTTCTTTGCCCCAACACACCCATAGCAAAATCAATTGCATCACACATTATTTCAAACTCGATCCTATTCGTGCGTAATTATAGGTGCCTGCATCTAATTTGAGCTTGATTACTAAAAGCATTCTTGGCAGGAGTCATCAAAATCAAACCTGTATCTTTTCCAAGAATCGTGACATAATCCTGCTATTTTTGAAAAATCTTTGATAAATCTCCCAGAAACCTAAAGATGCCCCAAGAAGCTTCTACTCCTTTAATCGTAGTGGTGCAAGAGTTTTGATAATGGATACTTTGGATTTATCAACTTCTAGTCCAAAGAGCGTAAATTTTATGCCCAAGAACAATACCTTCTGCTACCATAAATGGCATTTTTCCCAATTCGCTAGCCGTTTGTCTCGCATCTTTGAAGCACTGCTTCCAGATTGTTAAACATTAATCAAAGCTGATTCACACAAAGAAAATCATCCATGAATATTTCCATCACTTCTTCAACCAACCGAATATAGACATCATGCACCTCGAATGTAGTCGAGCATTACATAACCCAAACTGCATCCTTCAAGGCAAAGGTACCATAAGGGCATGTGAACGTGGTCTTCTCTTGATCCTCTGGTGCAATAGCAATCTGATTATATCTTGAGTACCCATCCAGAAAACAAAAGTGAGGGTGTCCTGCTAATCTATCCAACATCTGATCAATGAAAGGCAAAGGAAAATGATCTTTCGTCGGCCGATTCACTCAGAATCAATACATACCCTCCATCCTGTCACTGTTCTTGTTGGAATCAATTCATTTTTTTCATTTCTGATCACAGTAAACCCCCCTTTCTTTGGAACCACATGAACTGGGCTCACCCAAGGACTGTCTGAGATAGCATAGATAAAAACCAAGATTAACAAATTGAAAGCACCTCCTTCCCGACTACTTCCTTCATCACCTGATTTAGCCTCCTCCGTGTTCTACATGGTTTCAAGTCTCTTCTAGTAGAATCTATGCATGCAAATTGATAATCGATACCCTTCAAACTCTCTTCAATGGACTAAGCTAGCATTCCTTATGTTTCCTTAATATTTCCAAGAATCTTTGTTCCTCATTCTTTAATCCGCGTTTAAATGATCACCGGTTTTTTTTTTGGTAATTCTAAGTAGGCATACTCTTTTAAACGACATGGCAACTCTTTTCAAAACTAGACCTTCAGACCGGTCTCTTGATGAATTTCCTTTTCACTATCTTCCCCATTATCTTTCTGCTTTGCTTCAAGCTCAACACATTTCTATAAGTAGCATGAAAACTACTGATGGAAATTGTAATGTAGACATCTTCGTAGATACTCTGGAATTCATCTCTTTTCATTGATAAAAACCGGAGTGTTACAATCATTGCACATCGTGGTTGGGAATAGAGACAAAATCAGCTACATTGTAGCCTCTCCTTTTCCTATATCTATATTTTGCATACTTTTTAATCAAGTTAAACACAACAGCCTTCTTCTCCAACCCTTAAGATGAGAGAACTCCTTGCATGTCAATCAAGGCTGCCCAAAGAGCTAGAATGGTCTTCCTAATAGTAGGGTACTTGCATCTTCTTCATGTCCGACGATGAAGCCCATCGAAATACAAACTTCCCAACAAAGGACTAAATACATCTTCAATGACCCTTCAAAGCCTCACCATCGACCGCTCGCCATTTGAAGAGTAAATACTGTGGGATTAAGCTTCCAACCGAATTTCGCAACGTAAAGAGGCATCAGATTTGATACTAGCCCCGAGTCACGTAGAGCTTCATGGAATTCCATTCCTCCAAATAAATGCAAGGAATTCTGTGAAACTTCCCGGGTCCTTCATCTTTACTCGGTAGTTCTTTTCTCGACACAGACCGCAAGTGGCGTGAGATTCACTATCTCCTTCTTCTACTATTTTTCTTTCGTCACGTCCTTAAATTTTACAAAGGGCATCCGAAGCCACCACTTCCAGTAAAAAGGCATACTGATCTCCAATTTTCCGAAAGTTTTCAAGAACCTGCAAACTACTCCATCTTTGATTTCTACAAATTTTTATGGAATGGGACTCGCAGCTTTGTCTCGATGTTCTTCTTTCTTACCCATCTTTGTCATTCTCCGTTGTCTCTCTTCCCTTTCCGGTCTTGCTACTTTGTTGTCGTCACCTTTTTTCTTTCCTCCCTTCTAACTCCTTCCTACTTCCTCACCAAGTATGTGCCCATGCAAACTGGGGTTCTTCTCAGGTCACTGGGAAGGCATCTTTCCTCCGACTTACAGGTTGGGGGCCACCGCTCCTACTATGGTCTCCGTGTCTCTTCGTGATGCATTGGTAGTGTTATGAAATTTGAGAATTGGTAGTACCGGCTTCCACCTCCAAACTTTGTTCATGGAGGTTCACCGCCTTACACCCCCATAAACTCGCAAGACTGCTCCTCAAAAGACGGGCCTCCGACCCCTCGGGTATCTGCTTATGTGCTCATTTCCTCACGCCGCCGCTGAACCTTGGTATTTTATACCTTGTTGAGGGTTCAGTCTCGCCTTTGGCCTTGAGAAGCCCTCCACCATACGAAGTTCTCATGGTTCCCGAGGCCGGGTGATAATGTGCCGGAAGGTTAGATGGTTTGAAATGGTAAGCTCGCCCACCCAAATAATTAACCTCTTTCAAAGATCATAAAGTCCTTCAAGCATTCTTTCCGCATTTCATTAATTCCCTTTCAATTGCTCCTATTTCATGAGAGCGCGTGTGTTTTCTTTCTTGCTTGTCTAACTCGTGCATAATGGCATCCAACTCGCCTCCATGGCTGTCATCTTGCTCACCCATGATCCCCTTTCCTCTCGCTGCTTCCTCTCAAAGCCTCGTATGAGTTTCATGTTACATTTAGCCGCATCTTCAATCACTCTTTCATTTCTTCAAGACTTTTTCGTTTAATGCTCCATAAAGATGAAGCATCAATGATCCCTTGATATATCATCCATGGCATGATATACAATGTCCATCCGAGTCTTCTCGATCTATCCCATGCATCGACATCTTCTCGAAGAACCGCTTGAATCTTCCTGCTACATACAAGCTTTCATCTTCCCCCGCCGAACGTATCGATTTCCTCCTTCTTCTCGTACGAGGGCCTGGGAAAGAATCCACCCAAGCAGCCTCTACTAATTCCTCCCAAGCATCGCACCGTAACCATATGGTAAAGATTCATGTACCTATGTAGTCAGCCAGATTCTTAGAGAGAATGGGAATAGATGCGCTTTATGATTCTCCTGTCTCACCCCATTCAAATTTTATCAAGATTGGCCATCCCGAGGAATCTTCCTGTGCTCGTTGATCTTCAAAGTGGGACGCACTGCAAAGAAACTCGATGCTTCGGACCATTGTACTAGTGCTAGCTTTAATCAAAAAATTATTAGCATCTAATGCAGTCAGTCTGATCGCCGAAAGTATTCTTCCTTGTGATAATCGGTCTCCTAAATCCTCCATCAGATTGTGCATTTGAGCCTTCTAAATTTTTCTATATGTATTTCAACCTCATCTGCCATGGTTGAGTTTTCTGCCTTCTTGGTCTTTCTCAAGCTTCTGAGCGTCCTTTCTATTTCCGTGTCACCGAACTCAGATCGTTGTCTCGTTTCCTATGCATCAAAGCTTTTCCGAGTGCCAAAACATACCCCCATTATCAGGATTAGAACAACCATAAAAACATATTCAATACGTGGTCAAGAAGGTCAAATTGCCACAAGAGCGCCTCACTGAAACTGCTTTGCCTTCTTTTTCTTTAAAAATGTCCAAATTAGTATTTCTTCTTCTTCATCCGGATATTGATTTACTTAAATTCTTTCGATCCCAAGAACGGCGCCTGCTAAAACTTGTTGAGACGAAAACATGTTTGCACATTTATGCATTATTTATGCATGCAAGATTATGACGTTATCACCAAAGGACTATTGTCCAATCCCCGGCAACGGCGCCATAAAACTTGTTGATAGACCATAGAACACCTACAAATTTATGTCACTATTACCAAAGGACTATTGTCCATCCCTATAGTCAAAGGCCATAAACTCGTTGTCCTTATACTATATAAACCACCAACTTTATAAATCATTTTCAAAGCCTGGCTCATCCAGATTCAAAATGTCGACAAGTAATGAATGATTTGAGTCCGCAGATATCGATCCCATGTAGATCTCAAGTGAATTTTAAATCAACTAATTCACTAATTAATGTCCATAATGGTTTAATTCACAAATGATAATAGGATCCAAAGATTAAGGTGTTGGCATCAACGAACAAAAGGAAAATAACCTAACTATCCAACATACCGAAAGATAAAGAATAAAAGAATAATGAATTTCTAATAAAAGAACCGATCGAATTTCGCTTATCCTCGTAAGACACGTTAATAGAAACAATTTATAGTGAACTATCAATTCCCGTAGTTAATTCTCTGATAAAATTTCTCGACATCTCGAAGCCTAAAATCGGGCCCACATGCTAGAGTAAAATGGATTCCTCCCATACTCCACATTTCATTATCTAATTATGACCCTACTTCTCAATACAAGGGAATTGTGATAACTACTTTTAAAAGGATCTCCTTAATCGTATTTTTCTTTGCAATACTTCATACCCATTTTATGGACTGTAAACCTTAGCTCCCAAGTTATCGGTCAAGCAAGGATATACAACTTCCAGATTGCTCCTCCTCGAAATTAGAATAGATCAACCTTTCCTTGATTAGATCACAGCTAACACGGGATTGGTCTCACTATCCTAATTGAGGTGAACTCTTTGCTTGTTTAAATAGATAACTCATTCAACTCGCTTCTGATTTCCCGCGAAAGGATTTATCTAAGTGAACTTACAAAGCTCAAAAGATCCCTAATAGCAGTTAGTATACTCAAAGAAATGTACATTACTCTTCGTGAATGTCTTCCCTGTGTCACTCGTGAGGACCTCCTTGAAATCGCAGCAACGACGCAATCTTGACAAAAGAAACCACATTCAGATCCCAAGACAATAAACTCCAAACCGTAAGTAAATTTATTAACTCGAAATTAACAAGCCGGAAACGACTAAGGCAGTGATAAATTTACTATAATCGCCACTTAATGGAAGCCGATTCCCACTATCGAATTACACGATACAACATCTTCTCATCATAAGAATAACCGCACTTGAAACTCGAAACAATCAATCTGTAAATTATTCGAACTTCAAACATTTTGCAGTAATTTGAAAATAAATTGAATTTGCATTCAAATTTTCAAATTTCAACGAGCAATATCCGCATTCGTAAAATACAACGAAATAAAAATACGAGAGCATAATCTGGCTTCTAAACGTGAAATAAAAAAAATTAAGAAAATAAAAGAAAAGAAAAGAAAAAGAAAATGAGCTTTCACTATCCGCACTTCGCCCGGGTCGCCAAGTGTTGCCGAGTTGGATAGCTGCGTATTTATAGGTTCCTAATTGGGCCCTAATCCCAATGTATTCGGGCCAGACTTTAAGCATCCAGCCTAATTCATCGTTCCTGGGTCGCGACGCTTACTGTGGATATCATCGATGTCGCGACATCAATCTCACGTCGCGACATCAACTTACTCTATGTATTTGATTTGTCATTCTGATGTCGCTAATATCACTATCTTGTCGCGACATCTTCTCACGCCTGTGTTTCAATTGTTCTCTCCCGATGTCGCGACGCTTTGGCTATCTTGTCGTGACTCACTCATTCTTCATCCTCGCAGCCTTCAATCGATAGTCTTCGGATGTCGCGACATCAATCTCTTGTCGCGACCTCATCTTAAAGAACCGTAGGCTTCAACTCAAGCTGCCTGCGTTGTCGCGACATCAATATCTTGTCGCTGATGATCTCTTTAAGGCTCATGATCATCGATCCGTCGTTCCCGATGTCATGATTTCGACCATGTCGCGACATCAGCCTTGTCATTCAGCTAACTTTGTTCTCGCATGTCGCTGACTTCGAAATGTTACGACCTCACTTCATGAAACTTCACCTTCAATCGAAAGGTGTCCGTGTCACTTCGACTTCATGTCGCGACATCAAATTTACGGCTTGCATTTCTCACGGGTTTTTTATGCTGTGGACTTCAAATTTCTCTTGTCAGGATATCATCGATGTCGCTGACATCAATCTCACGCCGGCCATCAACTTAGTTCTCTGGCCACCGGTTGTTTCGATGTCACGACACTCTCACGTCACGCCAGCCATTTCCTTGCAATTTTCAAGAGCGTACAAGTCGCGGACTTCAATATTTTCATATCCATGTCGCGACCAATCGATTTCCTTCAATTTCCCGATGTCGCACCTCAGGATCAGACCGTAACCCTAAACTCCAGATCAATGACTGTTGGGCTTTTCAATATTTCGCTTCCGCCATCTCGGATCGCACCTTTCCTCCACTTATTGTCAGATTTTTCACTTTCTTTCTCTTCCCGCTAATAAAACGGTGGAGTTTCTTCATATTTCTCGGTATACTATTCCATTTCTGTGATGAAAATCGAACAGAAAAATGGACTAAAATATACTTTAAGCTCATCAACTTAGGCCGAGACACAAAAGTTCTCAGAGCTTGGTTACATGTCATAATAACAAACAAATATATGGGCAAAGAAGGTACAATGAATGCATTAGAATAACTCGGATATCTACGAGTCTTACGGAGGACAACATAATACTATGGAGTGTTAGTCGCAATGACAATAGAGCAAGCATGTGACGTGAATCAAAGAAACTAACAACAACAGACAGATGGAGGTATTACATATCGTAACAAATACCGTAACAGAATCGAATCAAGGCCAGGCCTGGCGAGGTAAACTTAATAATCGAGCAACTTAACTATGGTCGAGGAAACACAAACTGCATTAGTATGCTACCACTTCAGTTTATAAGTCGCTATCCGAGAAGAAAGTGGATTTCCAAGAAGTCTACGCCTGTATGACACTTTAGCACATTTATGGAATGAGACGAAGGCCACCTTTCCAAAATCAAAGCTCAAGAATACAAAACTAATCCAATTTCACTATAGAATCAAGGCCTCAACTTAAACTGAAGTGCACGAGCCAACGCCACATTGTTGATTGGAGGTAGCATGGATCGTCATCATAACCTGTAGGTGAACCCAAGACGAGAAGGTGTAATGAATGTCAAACTGGCTACGTTAAGAAGGGCAAGAGAATTAGTAATATCAGGAACCAATTATGATAGAGAGGAAAACAGAAACTATCCAAACTAGCTTTAATGACAAGATAGAAAGGGAACAACCCAGAAAAGCCTGTGAAGATAAAACCAGGCAAAGACCGTAATCGACTACAACTAAACCACTATCCCAATCTTACCTCAATGCTTGAAGAAGAATAATCTGACAAGCAATTCACAAAGTTTATGGAAGCGTCAAGAACTCAGATATAAACATTCCGATTTATTTATGCTAGATATGCCCAAATTTATGTAAAATCCATTAAGGATATATAATGGCCAAAGAAAAGAAGACTGTCGGATTTTGAGAGTGTGAATCTCACCGAGGAATGTAATGCCATCCTTCAGAGGAAACTGCCACAAAAGCTGAAAGACCCAAGCAGTTTTACTATTTCTTATACCATCGAGAACTCCATCTTTGAGAGGGCCTTGTGTGAATTGGGAGCTAGTATAAACCTCATGCCATTATCCATATTTAGACGATTGGGATTAGGTGAAGCTCGCCTAACCACATTCACACTCCAATTGGCGCACAAATCACTAAACATCCGTGGTGATAGAAGACGCCTGCATGTAGACAGCCATCTTCCTGGGCAGGCTTCACTATTCTGACATGGAAGAAGATAAATAAATACCCATAATATTGGGTAGACCATTTCTTACCACTGGCAGGGCAATGATTGATGTGCAGCGGGGAGAGTTGAAATTAAGAGTGCAGGATGACGAGGTAAAGTTCAATGTGTTTGAGGCTGTGAGACATCCAGTAGAAAGTGATACATGCTTCATGATAGAGACCGTAGAGGCTATAGTGTCTAGCCAAAGTGGTCCCACTAACCCTTTAGAGACTAGCCTGGTACAGACTGAATCAGAAGAATTGGGAGAAGAGGTCAAGGAGTATGTGAAATGGATGGACTCTTCCAAATTCTCTAATAAAGGAAATACTACGGTCCCCAGGAAAAATTGCTCAAATGTTACTGCCATCCTTTGAACAACCACCCAAGATGGAGCAAAAGCCACTACCCAGCCATTTGAGGTATGCTTATCTTAGGGACGCTTCCACCTTACCAGTGATTATTTCAAAGATTCCCGATAAAGAACATAAGAAGATAAGCACAGAGCACTTTAAAAATCACAAGGATGCGCTCGCTTTGCCTCTGCCAATTTAAAGGGGATCACTCTCTATGTGTATGCATCGAATTCTGCTAGAAGATGGTCATGAATATTACTGTTTATTGGATGGGTATTCCGGTTACAATAAGATCGTTATAGCCCTAGAGGATCAAGAGAAGATGACATTCACTTGCCCTTATGGTACATTCACATTTAGGCGGATGCCCTTTGGGTTATGTAGTGCACTAGGCACATTTCAGTCTTGTATGATGGCCATATTCTCAGATATGGTTCAAAAGACAATTGAGGTGTTCATGGACGACATTTTAGTGTTGGGGAACTCTTTTGACAATTGTCTGGAAAACCTGAGGTTGGTTCTTTTTAGATGTGAAGAAACCAACTCAGGCTGACTCGAGAAGTGCCACTTATGGTACAGAAGGCATAGTACTGGGGCAATTCGCATTCGTAAGAGGGATAAAGGTCGTATAGCTAAAGATTGAGGCACAGGAGAAACTACTCTCCACCATCATCAAGAAAGGGCATAAGAAGCTTCTAGACATGAATCCGATAAAGGCTCATAAAAGATTTTTCTCAGATTGCAAAGCCCTTGTCCAGTTTGTTAGTTCAAGGGACACCATTTGATTTTGATGAGCAGTGTGTGCAAGCTTTTTCAATCTTGAAAGATAGATTGGTATAGGACCCCATAGTTGTAGCACCAGATTGGGACTTGCCGTTTGAGCTAATGTGTGACGCCAGTGACTATGCGATCGGAACAGTGTTAGGGTAGAAAAGAGAAAGGATATTCCAGGTTATTCACTATGCAAGCCGTACTTTGAATGATGCCCAACTGAAAAAGAGCTATTGGCCATTGTTTTCGCCTTTGATAAATTTAGGCCCTACTTGATTGGTAACAAGGTGATAGTGCACACTGACCACTCGACCATTAAGTACCTAATGACTAAAAAGCATGCAAAACCAAGACTAATTCGTGGTGCTCACAAAGAACTTAACGAGAAATCAAGGATAAGAAGGGAACAGAGAACCTAGTCACAGACTATCTGTCACTATTGGAAGGGCCTAGAGACAAGGTACATGTTAATGATGATTTCCCGTAGAGCAACTCTAGTAATTGAAGATACAAAGTTTGCCTACTGGTTTGCCAACTATGAACTACTTAGTGGCCAAGGTTATCCCTCCATTTTAGCTACTAACAAGAAGAGGTTCTTTGCACATTTAAATACTAATACTGGAAGAACCTGTCTTAGGCAAACATTGTGAGATCAAGTGATATAAGGTAAAATTCTGAAGCATGAAATGGGTAGTATTCTAACTCACTACCACACCTATCACGTGGGTGGTACTTTGGAGGCCGTGAGGATAGCAAAGAAAGGTACTTCAATTAGGTTTCTACCGGCCTAGCTACTAAGGATACGCACTGGGCTTGTATCTAATTGATAAGTGCCAAAGAATGGGCAGCATTTCCAGACAGATGAACTTCATGCGCACACCCTAGAGGTCAGCCGCTTGACTTGTGGGGGATGGACTTCATGGGTCCATTTCCCTCTTCATTTGGTAACTTGTATATTCTCCTCGCCGTGGACTATGTCTTCAAATGGGTAGAAACAATACCGACACGCACTAATGATGCCAGTGTGGTAGTCAAGTTCCTTCGCAACCACATATTTACATGGTTCATCACCCCATGAGCATTGATCACAGATGGTGGTACTCATTTCTACAACAATCTGGTTGATAGTCTTGCAAAAATATGGTGTGCAGCATCGCACTTCACTCGCTTGCCACCCGCAGGCAAATGGACAAGCCAAGGTGTCAAATCGGGAGATAAAGTCCATTATGGAGAAAACAGTTAATAGTTCAAGGAAAGACTGGTCAAAGAAGATTGATGACGCACTTTGGGCATACCGGACTGCATTTAAAACCCCATTGGGTATGTCGCCATTCCGACTAGTCTATGGGAAAGCATGCCATTTGCTAGTGGAATTAGAACATAGGAGCGACACTGGGTACCAGCTTAACATGATAGCAAGGTAAATTCTGAGAGAAGCAGATGCTATAACTGAGTGGATTAGATGAATTCTGCAATAAGGCTTATGAGAATGCTCGAGTCTATAAGGAAAAGACAAAAGCTTGGCATGACAAGCATATTGTAAGGAAGGAGTTTGAGCCGGGTCAGCAAGTCTTGTTGTTCAATTATAGGGTGAAACTCTTCCTTGGCAAGTTGAAGTCAAAATGGTCAAGTTCGTTCACAGTGGTTCAAGTATTTCCCTATGGAGGTGTTAAGATAATGCATCCAGAGAAGGGCCAGTTCAAAGTCAACGCCCAGAGATTGAAATCATATTTTAGAGGAGAATTCCATATAGGAAGACATAAACCATTCTAAGCACACCTGGGGCAAGACAGTAAGGGTGTAGAAGGTCGTTCAGTTATTTTTTCCAGTCTAAGTGTTGTACATTGTAGGAATGTCGAGCTAACGATGTTAAAACATAGCGCTTCTTGGGAGGCAACTTAAGTACTGTGAGATCCCCTCCTCCTTTGAACTTGCATTATTTTTTATCCTTTTACTTACTCTTCGGTACATTTTTAGTTTGTTTTTGGACTTCCTTCTTTTGTTGTTATAATATGTTTGTGAGTTTTTCAGGGCTGCCGAAGGGTGCAAGCACAGTCACTAAGGGGTTTGCATGTTCATTACAATGTGAGAGGGCAAAATTCGTGTTTTAAAAGGAGAAGAAAAATTGGGACCATACTTTCTGCATGTCAGAAGGCAGATCTTTATCGCCACTACAGAGGAAAAAAATTCATTTCTAACTTTCGTATGCAAGAACAGAGAGCTTATGTCACGGTAGCCCTTCTCCAATCCCTTGCCCAAGAAGAACAGAAAGCCCTACGCGACGTAGCGGGCATAAATTTTCATCTATATAAATAATATGAACGCTATTCATTTTTCCTCCACAATTTTAATTTTCGGGAGCCCTTTCCCTCTCCTCTCTCGTTTTGGTTTGGTTTGCAGCCCACCCCTCGACGACCACCATGGCTCCAAGGAGTCTAACCCTACTAAAAGACAAAGAATCCGGCCCACTCGCGGGCGCACCACTCTCCGAAGACCCACACCTGCCTCATTTCCGGAGGCCGAGTAGATCTACTATGAGTCCCCGCTCAATCGCTTGTCTATCCCGAACGCCGCTTTCCACCCACGTGCTTCAACTTCACTATCCAAAATCGCGATCGGCAAGACGCTCCGTGCACCCTTGCCTCTCGTGAGTGGCCCCTTGGCCGTGAGTCCACTCTAATATGCCTTTCAAGGTCGGCACCACCGTCTTCGTCCGAGGCAAGTGGGTCGAGTTTGGTGCCCAAGCCATCAACCGGATTTACCGCCTGCTGGATGATGACAGTGCGGAGTATAGAGTGCTATTTGCTGACACCGATTATGAGCGCTTGATGCAGGAGCTCACTCACGGCCAGGGCGTGTGGAAACGCCAACCATCGACGGGTGATTTCACCACTTTTCAGATGCACTCACGCCCATGGCTAAGGTCTGGTATAATTTTTTATGTGTCAAAATCAAGCCTACCTCAGATCTTAGCACAATATTTAAGGACAAGGCCTGGGGCGACATCAGGTCACTAATGTAAAGTGGGGTTGATTGAGCCGACCCAAGGGAGATGCACTGGGGCCCCGATCCACCCTCCCGACACTCGCTTATGCCGCCCAGCCTGAGGTCCCAGTGTCGTGGACTCCCACGAGCAGCACAGCGCCTCCACACCACCAAGGCGGTTCGGAGCCCGAGTAATTTAGATGAGGAGATTGACAATGATGCCCCAACAGCCACACCTAATGTGCGGGCGACTCGAGGACTCGCGAATCTCTAAGGTCCCCTCCAACACTCTACCGCACTGCATTCACACGCCACCACGCGCTCGACGCGGATATCGAATCAGCCCAGACCACCGGCGTTCGGTCAGACATGGACGCCATCGTAATCGAGATGGCTACCCATTCGCTTTCCAACTGCACCAAATCACATGTCGCTGGTCTCACTTCTTTTTCACACACTCCGCCACCGTCGCCACCGTCAGAGTGATTCTCCGGGACGATCTCTTGCCCTTTATTTTTGTCATTGAGAACACTGTTAGTTTTAAGTTTAGGGGTGTATGTGTGGGTATATGGGTTGGCTCAGTGTTATATATATTTTTTTATCTTTGCATGTTTTAGGCGTGTTTTAGGTCTACTTTTCGTTAGTTTTAGTTTGTTTTGTTTTGATTTTTAGCTTGTTTAAAGACTAAACTCGCTCACTTATGTACCAAAGATATTTCCAGACGGCAACACATGATATGTGGTAGTTTCCAGAGCGCTTTAATTGCTCTAGCCTTAGTTGACCATGATTGCAAAAAGGGGAGTCATAGTAATCGGAAAAAGCCCGTGTTTCAATGAAATAGGGAACTCAAGCATGTTTGAAATCACTACTGTACAGTCAGAATAAACCATGTTTGGCCCCTTTAGATCTCAAAATCATTTCATGAGCCGGGCCGTGACACACACACGTGATCTTCGGGGTATGCCTTAACTCCTCGGGACGACCATGCAAGAACACGAACCTTGGAAAGCGAACACCTAAGGATGGGACACAACTTTAGAAAAAAGAGGATCGCCTTTGAGCCCCAATTTTATTAAAAAAAAAAAAATGAATATAGTTTGTTTCTATGGTCTGCATGGATCTTCAACTGAATCCCGCATAGTCCGAGGGGCTTAAAGCCTAATGCCCCGAGCCAATGATCGAGCCATTCACTTCACGCCCGCATACGTGGGATGTAGAGATGGATGATTTTATAGTCTGGCGCCCAGGCTGGCTGAGTGTTCCTGGGGTGAAGTTCTAGGGAACTGAAATGCCCTAAGGCCCTTTAACTAACCGGTGGGGAGTCACCAATGGATCCCCGCCATGAACCCTCACCTAAAAACTTTTTAGTACTTGTACTTTCCAAGCCTGGCTCTTGTGAGTTGAACCCCTTAGAGTAGTCAAGGGAATAAATTGGACATTCTCATTCTCCAAGGCCATTCCAATGAGTGCTAAATTCAAGTTCAAAGAAGTCAGCTATACATTGAGATCAGCACTCAACCCACACTTTGCACTCCTCGGGAAAGATTATTGGAGAATTGGTTAGCTGGTCGACCTTACCTATCAAACTCCAGACCACCCAGCGCATTCTTGAAGTTGAACAACCTAGGTAGTCCTTGGATCTTTTGAACTGGTTCATGTTGACCCCTTCTTAATGGTATCATATGTAATAGACCCATATCATCAGTGTTAGTTACGCTTTATTCTTGCATGCCCTAGTTAGAGTCTGTTCTTGCTTGGGACAAGCAAGAAGCTAAGTTTGGGGGTGTTGATCGGAGTGAATCATGCATGCTTTTTAGTAATATTTATATGTGTTTTTATAGTTCAATTTCATGATTCACATTCATATTCACTAATATTGCGCTAATCACCCATACTATATGATTTGCACGTAAACGTGTAGCTAGGCAGCTCCGAACCAACAAAATTTATAAACTGATTTTCACCAGAAAGAGATAAAGCACGCAGCATGTTTCGCCTAGGGTCAACCGATGGGTTTCTTTCTTCAAGAAATGATTTGCAATTGGCCTGCAAATTAGTGAATTCTGTTTGATTTCGGCTGGTAAAACAAGAGGTTGAAATAGTTTGAAACTGAAATGAAATGAAATAAAATGTAAAATAGAAATCCTAAAGTGTTAGTCACTGTAGCCTAATTCCTAGGCAACGGGAGGGGTTCCGTCCTTTCTCGCTGAGGATGACCTATAGCCATTTCCTGAACCGCATCTTCATTTAGCTGGCAAAATTTGACCTTTAATAAATATCCTTGAAAATGGCATCCATCGCCATTAGGTGCTTCACTATTGAAACATGTCACTTTGACCAATCTTTACAATGGATCATAAATGATAACTAACAAACATCAATGGATCTAACATTAAGCATCCAATGAGCCCAAAATCTTACCAAGTAATAACCATTCAAGGTGACTTAAAAGGGAACAAAACCTAAAGTAAAAATCGAGGAACAAAGAATAAAGAAGTGGATACCAAAGGTGAAAACATGGAACCTCCAGCTGCCTTCAATCTCAGATCAAAGAATCTTCTTCTGCAAGGAGGAAGCGGTTTATTGCTCATCCTCCAAGTTGTCATCCTTGGAGTGTGTTTGATTAGTGTTCAAAAAGGTTGGCTTTGAACCCTATTTATTATAGGTTTTGAGTGCTTTTGTATACTAATCATTCTAATTAACCCGATTTACATAGACACGTCCTTTACTATTTTAATGATCAAGATTTTCAGGCAAATTTTGCGCTTTTAAGTAGCTAATTATGCCGGAAATCGTTGAGTCGATCCAAGCACGAAGAATTCAACAACCCAACATTGCAAATCAAAGATCGATGAGTAAAAGCAAAGAGCAAATGTGAAGAAAATTGGACCCCGCAGAGTGCTACACAAACACTGTGCATCTTGCGAGCACTGCCTCTCCCGCGATTGTTCTGAAGCCACGCCGCCTTTTGCCACACTTTGGTTTTTCTCCTTTCTACCCTTGTTGTAATCACTAAGTTTGGATTTTATGGTATTTGACTTGGTTTGTAAGGCTACAGGCCATTTTTGTATACACTGGAAAAAGGACGGATTTTTGATGTAAATAAAGTTAGGGTTCCATTTCTCCCATGTTTTCATTTTCTCCTTTTCGCTGCTGCTGAACACTCCTCCCAGGCACAACTCAGAGGATGTCTGGCTAGACCTCTTCCTCTTAAAGAGGACGGCTGCTGGCTAAATGAGGTGAATAGACTGGTCTCTGCTGAACTGGCACTTATTTTTGGTTGTTTGGGTTCATGCTTCCACTAGCTAAAAACCCTTAAGCATGCCTCTTGAATATCATGCTTTGGGTCTAATGATACTTCTACTAGATCCATTGAGGCTCACATGTCTCTTGCTAGTTATCGTGGATTAGGGCCTCTTTGAGAGGTGCCACCAGTAGAAACACATAAGTTCCATTTAAATGCTATGTTTCAAAAGGAAAATCATAGGTTTAGTTTAAAGCTAATGAGATCCTGTCAGGGGAAATGACTACAGTCATGCTCCCAACGCAGAAAAATAACATCTGACATGGGGTTACCTTGAAACCCTAAATCAAATAATGAAACACTTCAAGGGGTTCTATTTTACATTTTTTCTTTGCTTTAGTTTCACTTTGCAACCAACCACACCCCCGCTTTTAACCAAACCCCAAACCAAATTTAATTCACTAGTTTTGATTTCACTCAAACTATTTGTATGAAGAAACTCCATCCCCCGTGTTCACCTTCTGATCGTCACTATATCAAGCAAAGAGCTTGATCTTTAGAGAAGATAGATATAAATTTTGTTGATTCCTGATCACCCTAATGGGCAACAACTGTTTAGCAGTGAGAAAGTGTGGAGTAGAGCTTTATGAGAAAGTGGAGAAAAGAAAAGAAGCTGAACTCACAAAGGTTCTCGCTAATGAATAAATGATTTAAAAAGAGGATCCTGCCTTACAAGGCACTAGGAGCTTATATATTACCCCGCCAAGCAAAAATCATAAAAACTAAAACCAAAAGTTATTATAAGGGACAAACGTGGAAGAAAATTGTAAGGACAAAATAAAGTCAAAATAAAAAGCAAAGTATGAACAATGTCGACTTGAACAAGGTGTGCAGAGAAAAGTTACAGATGTAAAATTTCGCACCCATGAAACTGCAGATTACAATTTTCAGAACTCCCCAAAATTTAGCAGTTCCATTTTTTTTTTTTTTCACTTTCGCTTCTTCTTTCCTTCGATCCGATTTGCAACCATGAGTTCAACTCCTGCCCTTCACAGAATCGACTGACACTCAGTCCCGACCATTCTCAGAAACTACAAAATGAGCCACAAATGAGATCAATAGTAGTCTTAACCTTAATGCGCCAATCAAATAATTTACTCATTAGTACACAAAAAGTGCTTAAAACCTATTAGTCAAATAGGCCTAAAACAAATTTTTGAGCACTAATCACACCCCTAATCTACACATTATGCAATTTTAGCAATGGAAAGGTTAAAGAAAGAGCATGCAAAACAATATCAAAATAATGTTTACAAAATGGTATTCAAATGTGTCAATATAATACCTAACCTCAAATTTGTTTAATAAAACCTCACCAATAACTATTTCGAGTATAATGAATGCCATATCAAATTATATCAAAGAGCCTCCTCTCGGGGTGAATCAACGTGAGACTTCCATCAAAACCTATAGCTTCGCTTGATCGCCAACAAAAACCCGCAACTGCACTCTCCCCAACCAAGCCAATGGCCTCCAATTTCCAGACACTAACCAACCTAAATAGATCAGACCTAATTTTATTCCCAAATAAACTTCTTTTGTGTCGAAAGAATGCTGGCAACCACCTCACCAGTTCATAATGTAATTCATCGATACTCCCAACTGTCATGTTTAGGAGCACTAAGTCATAAGGATCTTTCGACATTAAATTTTCGTTTCAATTCTACTTCAATATTTCAGACTCAAAGACTACAACTTGCTAAACCTCACCCATCCACTCCATGTGAAGAGCACAAAGCTCAAGACTCTACAACCAAATGGGCGAGGCACCAGCTTTAAAGACTTTCTCGCCATATACCCCTGCACCGTGCCTGTGTTTCTGGGCTGAAAGCGTTGCAATTCTTTCTTCTTTTTCCTTTTCTTTTCTTTTCTTTTTCTTTCTTCTTTCTTTTTTCTTTTTCTTTCACTTTCATTTTAAAGATACATTGGCCTTCTTTCACTGGGGTCCTAACCTATTGTAAAGGTAGTCAAAATCCAGTAGGTTTCAAAGTTTGGGGAGGTTAGGCGCTTTTCAACTCATTGAAGAAACTTGATGTACAAAGGTGTGGTTAGCTAAAGGTCGAAAAAGGGTCAAAGAATTTAACTGATCATCCATTTAATACATGAAACTAATTCAATGAACAACAAATTTGGACAATGTTTCAATTGTTCAAACTGCAGGCTAGGAAAAATACAAAAAAAATGGGTGCAATTTTAGAATTGAAAAGGAGTCAGATAGTATGTATGAAAGAAAATGTGACTAAATTTTTCATCTTTTCTAAAAATTAAACTAACAAATTTCACAAACAAAAACAAAAACTATACAAAAGAAACCAAACAGCAAGTCATTAAACTTAACAAAATAGGCTTGCTCAAATGGAAACAAAACACAAAATAAATGCTACTTCCTTTTCGTTAACTCCTTTCCAACCAAATTTCTATTGTCCGCAATGGCTGAATGAAATTTAGGGAAGGAAGTGCTACCTCCTTGATGAGATGTACCCTTTTGAGAGAGACTTCAGACGCTTTCCACCGAGATTCCGCTGTTCCATTTGGGCTTCAAATGAACAAGTTAGAAGAAGAAAAGAGAGAAAAAAGTGACCAGTTGGAGGATTTTCAAAATTTCGCCTTTATAAAAATTTCAAAAGTGTTCTTTCTAGCTAGATTTAGATCTACACTCTATGCTTTCCAACTAAAAACAAGATTACCAAAACCAAGTTCATTGAAAAGCAGTGGTCCAAACAAAAATTAAACAAGGAACTAATATGAGGTTACAAATTTTAACTACATTTTTTTTTTTTTGAAAAAACATTTTCAAAGACAATTTTATTTATTTTTTTGAAAAAATTATTTTCAAAGACAATTTTTTTTTTTTAATATATATAGGAAAAAGATAATAATAATAATTAATTTAATATATATATATATATATATATATATATATATATATATATATATATATATTATAAGATAAAAACATGAATAGTAAACAAAAAGAGGAATAGACAAAAAACATGAACTGTAAACAAAAGAGAATGAAGGCGGTGCCACAATTTTCAGCCCGAAATTTCCGGATTTTGGCCATGCGTAAACCAAGCAACAACCTGCAAAAATAAACACATTATGAATAAACAAAAAACAAAAAAAAATGAAAAATAAGCCAGAAAACAAAAATTAAATTAAAATTAGAGAACCTGAAGAGAAAATTAAATAAATCAAAATAAAATAAATAACAAATAAGAAAATCAAAACAAAAGTGGGGGATACTTCAAGCCTTTAAAAACCAAGCTCGCTTCTCGAGGTCAATAAACCGGTAGAGTTAATGGAATTGTTGAGGTTCAAAGCCTATGTTTGAACCAAGACCGAACCATCCAGCTATGCACATGAGCGGCCGCTAATGTTTGTGATGAGCGGCTAAGGTTTGATCAGAGGCCACTAACTTCTTTAAGTTCAAGTAGGCTAAAGTGATGGGCTGGCTTAATACGGGCAGGAGTTTTCAGTATCAGCCTGCAGTGAAGTGTGACATGCACTCGGGTTAGAGAGTGTAGCTGCAAGGGGCTATCGTGGCTTGGGTAGGGGTACTAGGATTCAACTTTATGGGAGGTGGTTTAAGAATGGGCTTTTGGGGCTCTTCCACTACTTCCTTTCCATCGTTTCTCCCTACCAAAGAATGGGGGAGATTGCTTCATTTTTTGTTTACATTGCTCCTCCACCGTAAAAGCCAATCAGTAATCTTCTTCTCGATTCACTTCCTCGTGAACATGTTGATTGGTGAGCCTTGAAAATGGTGATTGCAGGTTGTCAAATTCTCGCTCAATTTCACTTTGAAGCCCATCTAATTTTTGGTTCGTAGAGTTCTCCAATGTATGAATTCTTTGACTTAATCGGGCATTGAATGCGTCTTCGTCTTCCACAAAGTCACCCACTACCGGTGAGGTTCAGATGGCCAGCTCAACCGAGAGGTTGACCTGTGGTGGCTGAGGCCGAGATGAAGCACAATCGTGGATTTGGAGGAGGTGCATATTGTATAGGTTCCGTCCCCATGAGAGGGCGTAGGTGGTTCCTCCCAACTAGGTCAGCATTTCCATGGTGCAGTTGTTGGAGGCACCATGCATGAAGGCATACTCATCCGTGGAGGGTTTCTATAGTCCCTCATGGACCTATATGCATTTGGATTGCTCTCCACGGGTTGCTGACTATGTTATTTTTTCTCTAGATGTTCCATTGGGTTGAAACTGCTAATATCTCACCTTGCATTGACTCTCAGAGAACATCGCTCGATCAACCCATCGAACATGCTCCTCCTACCGGGAAAACAAGGCAACACCAAACAAGAAAAAAAAGGAAAACAATTCTACCAAAACTAAAAAGAAAGATAAAAGAAAATTCACCAGAACTTGTGAGGAGGATCACAAGTGTTCAGTATATCATCATTTGAACTTAGGAACCATCCCCAAGAATCGACGCCATTTGATTCGAAAGACGTGAACGCAGAACAGCAAAACTGAACCAACAAAAATCATAAACCCTATAACTTTTACCGCCGTAGCCTAGCTACTCGCAGCATAGCGGCTCTAGGTCGAATCATTGTGGATGGGTTCTTTCACTTAAACATTTGCAATTGGCTCAAATTGGTGAATTTCAGCTTGATTTGAAGTTTTGGTGCACAAAGTAGGGTTGAATGATTGGAAACTGAAAATGAAATGAAATAAATGTAAATAGAACTCCTTTTAAGTGTTAATACCGGGCCGGGATATTCCTTTAGGCAACCGAGGGGCTCTAAGGTCCTTTCTCGCTGGGGAGGATGACCGGCAAATATTTCCAACTGATCTTCATTTAGCTATAAAATCGAATTCTACACATCTTGAAAATTGCATCCACGTCATTAGTGCTCTAGGTCATTAAAACACAAGTCACCTTGACTCACCTACAATGGACTTCCAATGATAACTAACAAAGATCAATGATCTAACATTAAGCATCCAATGAGCCCAAAATCTACCAAGTAATAACCATCTCAAGGTGACTTAAAAGGAAATCAAAACCCAAAGTAAAAAAATTGAGAATGTGAATAGCAAAGTGGGACACCGCGTGAAAAACATGGAACCTCCAAATTTGCCTTCAAATCCCGCAGACTAAACAACCTTCTCCTTCCAAGGATAGTGGTTTCAGCCACTCATCCTCCAAGTTGTCATCCTTGGAGGGTGTTTGGCTAGTGAGAAAGGGATAGAAAGTGAGAGAAAGTGGAGGAAGAAGAAAAGAAGCGGGAACTGCTGAAAGGTTCCCCGCCTAATTTTATTAATGAGCCAAAAAGAGAGATCTCGCCTCTGCATAAAGGCACCGTGATTTATATATTGCCCCCAAATTTAAGCAAAATTACAAAAACCAAAACCAAAAGCCATTACAAGGGACAAAAAGGGAAGAAAATCAAGTGGACAAAAAAGTCAGAATCAAAAAGCAAAGATGAACAATACCGGACTTGAACAAAGGTGCGGAGGAAAAGCATTTCGCGCGAAATTCACAACTCTGCGAAATTTCAGTTGCAAAATTTCTCGCAGAAAACCTCTGCAGTGTTGCAACAGAACCCTCAAATTTTCGCAACCCCGCAAAATTCCTATAGCGCTCCATTTTTTTTCACTCGCTTCTTCTTCCTTCTGTGATCCGATATAACGATGAGTTCAACTCGGGTTCTTCATGTTTAATTGACTAGATAATTTGGTCCGATTATCTTGCAAAACTACAAAATAGCCACAAAATGATCGCAGTATAGCCTGACCTTAATGTGCAATCAAGTTAATTATGTTGATTAGTACACAAAAAGTGCTCAAAACCTGCAATAAACAAGGCTCAAAATAGCACTTTTTGAGCACTAATCACTATAATGTTTTATAGGACATGTCGATATTGGAATAAAAAAGGAAGCTAAATAATAGAAGAAAGAACCAAAGCAGAGAAGCACAAAGAAGTGCAAGAAGGAGCTCCTACGTAGAGCGAGGCACTCCATTAATCGCGGCAAGAAATGGCAGAAAGAAATAAGGGAGGCCTACGCCGCAAAGGAACTTGAAATGGCGGATTCCAAAGGGGCTCCCGGTATGTCATGCTGGAGTAGCCCTTCTCTCGCGGCATAGTGAGGTCTCCTTCTAGAACTGAGCGTTAAAACTCCTGAATTTTCACATCGATGGCCTCGATCCGTGATATAAAGGGGAAGCAATTATAAAAGAGGGGGATTCGAGGCGCATCAAACATTAAGAGAGAGATTGGAGGAGACGGATTCCAAGAGATCGCGAAGACGGCTGCTTCTGTATTTCTTTCCTAGATTCATTTGATGCCAAAATCTTTCACCAGAATGAAAATCACTTGCGAACTAACTTTTCTCTCCAGGTTTTCAACCCTAACCTTTCACTGCATGGATTAATACTTTAATTGTGGTTTATTTAATATCGATATGAATATCTATGGTTTCTTTACTCCTAAATTTAATCACATGTTATTATTTGGCCAATTGTGGCATATTAATGCTAGGAGTATGATATCAAGAGAAGATGACTGCAGGACGTGTAAAGCAACACTAGTCAATCAGTGGAATGTAGAGATATCCCGCATCTGCGTAGCACTGGGGTTTTGCGGCCATTCATGCATCCGAGTCAAGGGTCAAAGTGTAGATGCAATTACACCCTAATTAGCGAGATATGCCTATATCTCGAGAGAGAATGATTCTCAGAGGCACGATCAACCGCTAACATGTAAACCATGGAATATTAAATAAATACGTTATCTAGGTTAAAATCCATCAAAGGGTAGCAGCAAACCCTAGTTTTCTCATCATTACCTTAAATCGAATTTTTAATATTAGGTTTTCTTTAAATCGGTTAATTTAGTCATTATTCGCATGTGGACTCAGGATCCAAATATTGCTTTAGGACTCATCAAGTCAAGATTCAACACGCTCCCTTCGTGGGAACTTTTTACACTTGACTAGCCACTACACTACGTGAACTTGACGCATATACTTGCGTGCACGAGTCTACATTTTTACCAACTTTTACACACTCACTTTCAGCTCGTTAGTTGGATTCTGATAAGAGGAAATGACTAATTTATTTAGACGCTCTCCAAAGTGGAGATCAGGTACTTCGACTTTAAGCAAGTGGCATTGGCACTCAGAATGACAGCAAAGAAACTCCGGCCGTATTTTCAAGCTCATACCATAGTAGTGCTCACGGGCTCGCCGATCAGTGTCGTACTTCAGAAACCAGATATGTATAGGAGGTTTAACAGGAGTGAGTTTAACAATGCCGACTTTGTTTTGGAGAGATAAAAAACGCATACCAAGGGGGTTAGGGACAAAAAGTAGCTGTTGGAGACGGATGGATCATCCCGGGCCCAAGGTGAAGGCATTGGAATAATCTTACGGACACCTGATGGGCTGACTATTGCGTAAGAAATCAAGGTCGCCTATGCCCCTAAAAACGGTCGAGTACAGGCAAACATATCAGCTAGGTGGCAAAAAGGCCCTCGATAGCAGCCATAGAGTCGTGATTCCAAGCTGGTGACCTCACAGTTGTGGGGGGAATACGAGGTTAAGGATGAGAGGATGGAACATTATTTATGGATAGCCAAGCTCCTTTTGGTTGGATTTAAGCATATCCAAGTAACGCACGTCCCAAGGGCGAATAGCTTGCTTGACGGTCTTCGTGAGATGAGCCTAGTACGACAGCCTCCTTGAGATGGTTTTTTTTTTCTTTTTTTTTTTTGCGAAGTCTCCTGAATTCCGATCACTAGGCCGAGTACTTGTTGTGGACCAAATGATATATACACAAATTTATGACACCATTACCACAAGACTATTTGCTAATCCCTAGTAAAAGCACCAGAAACTTGTTCAGACCCAAAATAACTTGTATGCTCATAAGAAAAATGGATTTGTCAATGAATTCATTAAAGATTTAGTTTGGTCTTAATACTGCAAGTGCACAGGTTGTACAAGTAATAAAAGTGGACCTATAAGTTCAAATATCGTTCCCACAGAGATTGAAAAGAATTTAAAATTCAATTACCCTAACTACTTAAGTTCCACACTATTTGAACTTCCATTTCATAGAAATTTCAGTAACCGAACTAAGACTTCTACTATATGAATTTCTACATCTATAATAAAGGAAAAATTTTAAATCCTAAACATAAACTGGACTGAACCAGATTATTGTTGGAAGTGGACACTGGGATTTCACTGCTGTGAAATTATCAATTCCTGCATCATAATCTAATTCGATTCTATAATAAATTGGAATCTGAAATTGTCAAAGAGGCAAGGTAGTATAGTTTTGTTTTCTCCTTTAACCATACTTTTCAATGATTAGAGAATCATGTTCATTTATGATTCATGTTTCTAATCAATTACTTGCAATCAAATTTTCTTTATAATATTTGGGTAGTTTTCTTTTCCAATACTTCATACACATTTCTTATGACTGCAGATTTCTTGCTTCCCAAGACAGGGCCATTGCCAGATTTCTACAAGATGAATGATGTCTCATCCTTGAGATCTTAAAGAGTTCTCCCTTTCCTTGATTAGATCTAAGCTAACACATGATCAATATCATTCCTCTAGACCAAGGAGAGATCTCTAATTGATTAAATTGATAGATCACTCAACTCATTCTCAAACCATGAGTAAATTGAGGATTTATCTAAGTAATCTTTCAGAGCTCATTAGTTCATCAATATTAGCTCCAAGATACCCCAACCAACTACTCCATGCCTCAGAATTTCCATCTCTATGTCACTTAAAGGGCTCGTTGGAAATCGTGAGTTCATAATGCTTCTTTTATGGGTATTAGTTTTAATATCGAACAATCTACGCTTTCTTTCTCATGAACATCACCATTCAAATAAATTCAAGATTCTCAACCCAAGAAATTTCTCTCTAATTGTGTAGAAAAGACCATAACTAACATCAGATCATTCATAGCGGAAGTTGTGTTTCTCAAAAACTGGATTACAAGGAATCGAAATACTGATCAGAAAATTCCATCAGAACAAAAGAATCAACTCGAAAGAAATGAATTCTAGCTTTTTGTCTAGATTTCATCGTATTTGGACAAGAATTCCAAAATAATTTAAATAATTTAATTCAATCAAACTTCAGAACAATTCATCGCTTCGTGTCCAAGAACAAATTAAATTACTAAATCTAATCTATAAATAAAAGAAAAGAAAAAGAAAAGAAAAGAAAATGTAATACAAAAGAGTCCTCGCCCCCCAGATGCTCCGGTTTTCCCATGACTTCACAATTTCTCAAATTGTTTCTATTATAGAGCCCTGTAAGCTCGGGCCCTAAATTCGAGGCCGCATTGTGGATCCCACCCGCCCGTGATCGTGACTTTGTCGCGATCTGAGTTTTGTCATGTATTGCAGCTTTCAATCCTCATTGTAGGTCTCTCGCTGCGCACGTGCTTATCTATTGTGACCTGTTACCTGTGCTCCTTCTTGGATTTCGTCGCGACAGAGTTTCCTTGGTCACGATAGTATTCTTTTCTTCAGCATATTCATTCTGTCACGATAGAGTTTCATTTGTCACGACATATCTTTCTTTGTCTCCTTAAACAATCTGTCTAGCAAAGTTTGTTGTTCTAATCGCTGGCGTCGACAATCTTATGTGTGGTTCCTCCTGATATTACGGTCACGATTAACGGGTTACTTCAGCGCATGCAGTTTCGCTGCTTCTAACTGGTGTCGCGACCCCGTTTTTATGTCGTGATAGCATTTATGTTTTGGTTCTTGTTGCAACAATGTTTCTTGTTTTGTCGACTTCGCCGTGGACATTAGCTTCCAGAAGCACAGTATTTGGTCGCCACTTTAACCCGATTTGTTGCAACTTCATTTTGATGTTACGATATGGCCTCTTGGTGTTGTCGATGTTTGCTGTCGCGACCCCGTTTGTTATGTCACGACAGGACTTTTCTGTATTCAACTTATCTTTGTGTCGCGACTCAGCTTGTTATGTCGCTACTAGACTTCTTTGCCTTGTGTTGAAATCTTTATCGCAACATAGAAAAGTCTATCGCGACCTTATTTATCTGTGTTTAGCTTATCTCTGTGCCATGACCTTAAGATCCCTGTCGCGACATCAAAACATCTCTTTAGCTTGAAGCATATCGCAACATTGGATTCTTTTGTTGCAACCAGGTTAGTTCACTAAGTAAGCATCACATGTCGTGACATACATAACCTTGTCGCGACAGAAACTTCTTCTTTCAGTGTCACCACATATATTACCTTGTCGCAACAGAGGTCTTTTTTTTTTTAAGCTCTTATTATGTCTCAACAAGCTTTTCCATGTTGCAATAATCAGTGTCGCGACAGAGATTCTGCCTTATGTTCTTCATAATGTTGCAACATAAACTTTCTTTGTCTCAGCTAACTTGTTATTTTCTTCCCATTTTCTGTCGCGACACACTGTCTTATGTCACGACAAAGCTCATCTATCAATATTCAGACATTTGTGTTGCGACAAAGGAAATATTGTCGTGACAGAGTTCCTTTGACATTTGCTTGGATGTTTGTTATGACACACAAAACTCTGTCACGACAAAGACTGCTGCAATTGCTCTTTTTCTCTTCTTTCCTGCTGGATTTTTTTCCTTTTTGAATTAAAACCTACAAAACACAAAGTTGATAAATATTCCATAATTTGGCATTAAAACATATTCGAAGATACTAAAAATAAACCAGAAAAATGGATTAAAAATAGATGAATTTAAGACTCATTAGTACTCGGGCATCCTTCTTGAGATGGTCTTCGTGAGATGAGCCTAGTACTTGAGCAGCCTCCTTAAGATGGTATTCGTGAGATGAGCCTAGTACTAGGGCAGCCTCCTTGAGATGGTCTTCATGAGATATGCCTAGTACTCAAGCAACTTTGAATCTTCATGTAGTTGTGGAGAATGGTCTCCATAGGATGAGCAGGCTACTAAGCATCCCGAGGATGGATAAAGTAATTGGGCAGTTTCATGATCATGTGGTATACTCCAGAAACACAAAAAGCACAAAAGAAAGTCAAGTACGTTCAAAACTCACCGGGGTAAAGCAGTTGTTCCATTAAACCAACAAAAAGATACCTGGGACAGACCCCTAGGGTTGGTCACGGAGCATTAGAAGGAGGGGCGGGAATCTCCTCTAGAATAATTACAACGGGGATCGAGTTGGACATTTTTGCATCTCGGGATGTACCTTTACCTAAGGGCACAAGGAGGATTCGGGTTTCCTTTGCCGGCGTGTCGATAAGATCAGCTCGGCCCTCCATCGACAGCGGTCGACTTCCTTACTGGGTAAGAGAACTCAAGCGGGGACTATCCGATTATACATGACGATCATTGCGGAGACTCGTGGAGCATCTCTCGGGGTTTCGGATCCATCGCCTTGTGCCACAACTCCTTCACCAGCTGCATAGCCCGCCTAGTAGCCCAGGTCGTATTGCTCGCCATATACAGCAGCACTTAATCTGGGTAGCTCAGCCCCGCGTACCCACAAGCATGCAGACTTTCTCACACGCCAAAAGGTGTCCTCGCTTCAAGCCGCGCGGCATTCTCCCATAGCAGGCGCTGATCTCAGCCTTGGTGGATACTTGAAGAATGTTGTTAGTATGCTTGTTAACTAATTCGTTTAGTTGTGGGACCTTCTTAATTTGGTGCCCTAAAGACATCGCGCACTGCAACCTCAAAGAAGCAGGCACAACTCACCACTTTCCAAAGCAAGAATCTTAGCTTCATCTTGTGCTTTAGAGTATAGTTCCCGTGCATCGTCCCACATGTGTGAGAGCCAGCTAAGTTGGTGCTTCTGGGTGTCGCAGTATTTGGCCATACAAGCCCTAAACGTACTCATCTGAGTGTCAAATTCCATTTAGAAGAAAAAAAATGAAAAGAAAGAGAATAAGGAACGGGACCATGATGGCCATTTGAAAGTGTGTTGAATCCCTCAGGAGGTCGAGAACCTTCTTGGTCATTGGAGCTCCAAACTCCACAACCAAGTCAAAGATCACCTCCTCCTTGGGGTCCTTAAGGAGTGGTTCTTTGAACAGATGTGAATCCGCCATCAATCGAGGAATCCCCAAGTGTAGATGGACGAGCGTGGGACTTAGTTGGGGAATACGAGGAAGATTCCCTTGGCCTCTGTTGCCTCTCCTAAGGGTCACGGGGGAGGGAGATGCTCGGGCGAGAGAGCAGGAGTGGGAACGAAATTAGAAAGTCATCGCCTACTACCATATCTTCCTCTCGCTCGTCAGCTTTTATCCATACTACAGGGAGAGTCATTTGATAACGCCTTAGAATGGAGCGCCTCAGGGCCTTCAAAGTAAACGAGGCATCAATGGGATGATGGGAATCCCCTGGCCCTGAGAAACACTGAGATTGAGAGACAACAGGCCAAGTCCTTATCAGCTTGCAGCTAAGAAGTCCATAGCGCCGAACTGGCTGGCACTCAGGTCGTCCACTAGTTTTCCTCGGCCTAGAGTACCAGTGTGAACACGGGCATGTGTTAGAGCATAGGTCAAAGAGGCAAGGATGGGGTCGCTAAATAGGCAGTTTGAGGCCCTCAGCTACCGACCCATGTATGTAACCGAATCGGGAAGTCCTTCAACATCGATCCCAAGACATCCCCATGCAATCACCAAAGACGCTTCCGAGGCTTATTCTTGCCTCGTGTTCGCAGTTAAATTCAGGTGGCTGTTGGGCGTCGAATTATGAAGTAGTATCACGAGCTTGTTGCGCTTTGAATGAGTAGGCAAACAAAGACTCCTCTAAACCAGCACAGGCCGAGCCTGCTCCGCATGCGCCATCCCGAGGAGAACCCAAATGATGTTCACGTGAACATAAACACGGCGGATCCTGGTGTAATGAAGGAATTGGTGAACTAGTAGGGGAGAGGGAATCTCAGTCCCTCACCGATGTGGATTTCCAGCTAGTAGATGTTGTTCATCTGCACCCGTTCCATGTTTGTAGAGGCCGTAAATTGGGGGACCCAAGGAAGGAAAGGCAACGCAGACTTGAGAGGGGAAGGAGTATTTCCTCCAAAAGGAATCTATGCGAGGCTCCTCAACAGGCTTGAGCCAGGTAATAACGCCATTGGAGTTCGAACGAGAGAGAACTTCCCCAGACGCGAGGGGAGAAAGGGGTGGTTCTTCACCCATGCAACCTTCGGTAAGACGTTTCCATGAGCCATCTTGTGAGTTCCTTTGAGTCATTTTCGAAATGGTGCCTGGGAAGACAAGCAAGGAAATCATCAAGCCCAAAAAAAAAAAAAAAAGGGAAGCAAACAAGATTTTTCGAACATACCAAGTAGGTTTTTGTTTCGATCTCACAGTGCAAGTAAACAGTGAACCGAGTGAAGACAATAGAGAAAGAAAGCCAGAGGCTAGCAAAGGAGGAGGCAAAATGACACGAAAAATAAAATGGGAGGTGAAAGGGGGTTATTTGAGCATGGAGGAGGATCGACGATCGAGGAGTTCATTTAATGCTTTGTGCGGATCAACAAGACTAGGCTCAAGGTAATTGTTCCTATCATCTAACTGTGCAACGACGCTTTCGAAAAACCAAAACTGAGAAATTATCGCCATTCCCAACCCTAAAGGAGTGAAATGGAGCTAGGGGGGTTTAGTGGAATGGGATAAGACCCAGGGCACAGGCCGTGCAATTAACGTTTGTTAGGAACCAGGCCTAGATCCGAATGAGTACATATGATCCTACCCTAACCGGTTTACACGCAAAGGAGCCCAAACGGAGTAAGACCGAAGGGTGGATGACAGATCAGAATGACCACCTCAGGAATCAAATGGGGAAAAGGCAATCGAGTCACCTCGAACAACCATCTTGGGCGTGAAGATGAAGTGAGCATTGTATACATTGCAGACCTCCTAAATAGGCGATATGGTCTAATGAATACGGAACAATGAATGTACAAATGAATGTATATGTGTAACATAAGGAAGTAGAAAGACACTCGTAAATGCCCTAATTGCTAGCATTAAACGTGTAACCCCCATCCATAAGTATAAAAGGAAGGGGAGGACTTTTACAAAGAAAAGAGAAAACAAATATTTTTTAATCATAGGTTACTTTGTGGAAAGCCTAGTCATTTTCATAGATGACCATGAAAGATTATGTCCCCATGGGAGCATCCTTCAAGGAAAAACTTATGGGCCCGAATATGGGGGGAATGGAAGCAGAATAAGATGAACTGATTTTAGACGATGAAGAAGATGACTCTGATGAGGAGGTAGACCTGGATTGCCTTACAATAAGAGAATCTAAGGGGGAAAAGGTCAATATTTGGGCACCATGGAAGAGAACCTTTATAATCAAGCTGTTGGGTTGAAGTAGTATAGGGTATCACCTAATGCTTTAAAAATTAATGAACTTTGGAGGCCAAAAGCTCCGATTGGCCTTGTAGCCCTAGACAATGGCTTTTTCCTTGCAAAGTTCTACTCCAAGGAAGACTACGACTTTGCCAAGTTCAAAGGGCTATAGATGATTTTTAACCACTACCTAATAGTGCAATAATGGCAGCAAAATTTTGATCCTACTCAGGAGTCTCTTAGAAGCTTACTGGTATGGGTAAGAGTACCATGTTTACCCATAGAATACTTCGATAGCAACTTTTCTGGCGGAATTTAAAAAACTAGAAGACCTGGTCTAATGACTTAAGGCAACAAGTCCTATGTCATGAGGGCACAGAGAGAGTTGTGTTTAAATAGATCTCCTAAAGCTGCTAATTTCAAAGTTTAGACTCAAAAAACGCATAAGAAGGTTAGAATATGAAGGGATACACCTTGTTTGTTTCGGATGTGGTATGTACAACCATGGGAAGGAAACTTACCCGTGAGATATACAGTATTCATGGCTGCAATGTGGAGTACCGGAATCACCAAGTGGTAGGAAAACTATGGAATCATGGAGGAGAGGTTTGCTAACTCGAAACGTGGAGAATTTCCCCGCCTGATGTCAAGAAGACACGAACCAGCAACCCCTTCCCAATCGCAGCGTATGAATCGCAAAGAGCGGTTGAGAAAAAGGGATCCCACCAACAATAATCTCAGAAGCATCTAGAGACTACAAAGGCGCCAAAGTTTACCATTCTGTACTCAAAGAAGAGAATGATATAGAGGGAGACTTGTTTGAAGGGGAATCCTCAAAGACGGATAGCCAACCTGACAGGGGGAGATTACAAACAAATCTGGGTGGCAAAGGAAAGCGTGAGAACGTCCAAACGCACCCTTCCCCATCTAACCATCATATCCTTGAACGTAATGAGGATCTCAATCTCAACTGAGACATTAAGGAAGTGCAGATCTATCTTGAACCCTTAAGGGAAGCTTCTGCGGACTTGGTGCGGAGAGATAATCAGTCAAGTAATGAGGATGGGCACTAGGTAGTTACCGGGTCCACCAAGCACAACTTTATCCGAAAAGAATGAGTCACCCATGCGTATACCTACCCTATTCAATCTTATACCAATCCAACCTTCCTCAATCATTCGGCGTGCCCACACCTATCTGGAGACCACCACAAGACCCCCCGACAACGAACATGGCCGAAAACATCATCACCTTTGCCAATGAGCTGGGTGGAGAAGATGAGGCCTTAAACCGGGATGCTAGGCCCCATGGCGGGCACTGCGCCCGATCCAACTTCAACATTCACCAGCCCATCCGACTCTGAAGACCACTGTCATCCAACTTCTACCTTATCCACAGTTCAACACCCTACCTGCGTGCCGCACTAAGTATCACCTTCCAGCCGGTCATGGGATGCAACACCTAGATTTATCCTCTCCTAGCTAGGAGCCATCTCTAGAAGACGCCTACTAATAATTACACCCAATCGACATCTCTACTTAAAGACCTCCCCCCCACATACATAACCGTTTTGGAGGTGGTCAAACATTTCTTAGGGCATAAGTTGCGGCCAACTTAGCCATAAAAAAAGGAAGAACAGGTCATGGCGCACAAAGAACGCCCTCTTTCCCCTTCCATTTCTATGAAACTACCATCATGAAAATTGATCATCTTCCTCCATAAAGGAATGAGGAATCATAAATGCTGAAGGCAACATTCTTATCGGCATGATCAATCCTTTCACTCTCCGTGATTCCCCCTCGATCCGACTTAGTACTAGAGGCTGCGGGAACACTAATTGCCGCTCGCTTTGTTTTAAGGTGTACATACCGGGCAGCGAATGCTTTCACGACCGAGTGACTGCAAAATTCCGTAAGACTACAATTGGCGCCGTCTATGGGAACGACTAAGCAAGAAAGCTCATCGACGATTTGCGAGGGCTTGGCTACATCCGTTTTCAAGTGATCTCCCATCCCCTTAAGCTTTGGTAGTTCCCAATCACTGCACCGGATCGTCGGGTTTTGTCACCATGACCAACAACCCAGTGAATCAATCCTTGGAAGACTAGTTCCTTTGCTGGCATCAGGATATGGAGGCAAAGTAGGAGGAACATGCCGATAATGGCGACTTCAGAATCAGGCCGACTCCATCCGCAGCAAGAAACCAATAGCCCGCAAGCCAGGGAGTGGAAGGTGAATGAATCGAAATACACTAAGGAGAAACAATTCTACACCCCCAAGAACAAAATAAAGGCAAGGAGCCTATCCTGGCTAGACGACAAAGAATGTGTTGATGACGAAGTTATCTTCTAAGCAGCCCCGTCCCGCATTCGCTTACCTCCAAAGAGCAATGGTGGAGGGCTTTGGCCATGAAGAGGCCCTCAATGAGTTCCACGGCTCACAGCGGCACGCCGTCAGTGCGGAGAGAATTCAGCAGAGAAAGGCGGCAGTCGGAGCACGCCCTTAAAATCATACCCACGTGGCAAGGGGGCGCAGCACCATCACTTCCATTCAGGTATCCCACCTTCAAAGATGCACCAAATTTCCGTGATACGTCGCACCTACTACCGCTCCAAGTGGCCTCGAGGACATGCCGCTGTCTCCACTCAGTCAGCACATCTTGAGTTATGAGCCTTCTCGCGGCTTTGTCATATTGCCATTTGCCATGTATGATGGCTCCTCTGACTCGTACGACCACATGCTGCACTTCAACCAAGCAATGATTTTAAGCTCGGGAAATGACCGTCTTCTATGCAAAGTGTTCCTGGCCAGCCTGAAGGGACTCGCCCTGGCCTGGTTCCACAAACTCCCGAGGGGATCCATTAACTCATTCAGTGAGTTATGGGCTGCATTCGTTTCTCAATACTTATGTTCGATCCGACAAAAGGGAAACGTCAGTTCACTACAGACCATCTTCAAGCAAGAGGATGAATCTATTCGGGATTTCACCAGAAGATTTGGACAAGCTGTCCAACAAATCGATGCATATATCATGGATGCGGTCCCTTAGAACTTTCGAAGAAGCTTTGGGTCGACTACACCTTTCTTCCACAAGATTCTGATCCGCCCGCATGATGGAAGAACTCGTATGACGGCGGAAAAATACTTTACATCCGGGAAGACAAGACTGCTGTACCTCCTGACAATTATTACCGCCCAAAATAGCAAGCCGACCATAAAGGGGCAACCCGAGCAGAAAGGGAGCCAGAGTAAGAACTAGAAGCGCTCCCGGGAGCAATCAGAGAAAGAGGAACCTCCTAGCTTCTTACCCTCCGAACATCTCCTACGCATGCACTTCTCCATCCAGATCACTCCCGACTTTAAAATGGCCTGCACCAATTCACTTGGATCCCGAGCAACGCAATCAATCTCTGAGGTGCGATTACCACAGGGACCACAGGCATGAAACTAACTGATGCCGAACCCTGAAGTTCTTAGTAGAGAAACTAATCCGGGCTGCCCGCCTCAGAAGATATATTCAAGAGCCGGCTCGTAGAGCAGAAACCGCTCCAGCAGTTGAAAGAATAGTGGTTAACTTAGAGCTCTTGTTCGAACTCTGGCCCACCATCAATTACATATTGGGCGGCCCATTTATGACCAGATCAATCCAAGCACATAGAGAAAAGCTTCTTTAGCGAGCATTACAGCCTGATCTCGTGAACAATTATCGCATTCTTGGGATAAATGGCAGAGTAAATATAAACCGCTGACGATATCCTTTTTCTCTCATTAACCCGTCTAGGGTCATCACTCCACACCACGATGCACGTGTTCTTACTTTATGCATTAACAATTTTGATGTGCACAGGGTGCTTGTTAACCCTAGTAGCGCAGCCGACCTGTTACCGCCTCCTGTCTTCGTGCGTATGAAAGTTCCACGGATGTTTAGTTAGCCGTAGAATTTTTGTCCAGATGACGGGCAACCACCCAACGCCATGGGTGATATTACTCTCCCCGGCCAAGGCAGTGGTCGGTTATTCAGTCTTATTTTCAAATGTCAAGACTTAGACCACATAATGCCATCAAGTAATGAATCCTTTAGCGACGCTATGCAGCAGTACCCCGACCTACCATCGTCAACGTTATCTAACTAGCGCCGACAAGATTGACCTCTTAAGCAACCAATTAGCAGCTCACTAGTGCTATCAGCTGTCGGTACAAGAGCGTGAGAAAGGTGAAAGCTCCAAATAATCCTGGCCTCGAGACTCCGGGCCTGCATTAGCAACACAAACAGACCATTTCAAAGGTGTTCCTGAGGATGTGAAATAATTAGCTATGGATCCCCTGGAATCAATAGTCTTAGACGGGTCGGATAAACACACTTATGTTAGCTTCCTCTTGTCCGGAGAGAAGAAAGAACGATTGTGGTAGGTTTTTCTTTGTAACATCGGCGATTCGCCGACTCACTTGACATTAGATCATATTAATTTCTTCGCATGCTTCCTGTTAAATTACCGCCCCATTTGTTGTGCCGATCAAACAAAGTGTATGCCTATCTGTGATCGCCATCGTAAAGTTATTCAGCCGGCGTAGATAACCTTTGAAAGCTGAGGTTCATCAAAGAAATCGATCACCCACGGTCGCCAACGTGGTGGTGGTACCAAAGAAAATTGCAGTTCTGAGAGTATGTTGTAATTAAGGCCGATCTCAACGACGCTTGCCCTAAAGACAACTTCCCTTTACCTCGCATAGACCAAATTGTCGATGGGATGTTGTCATTCCTGAATGCCTTCTCGGGATACTATCAAATCCCCATGTACCCGCCAGATGCGGAGAAAACAGCGATTATCACCCCACATGGATTCTTCTGCTATAATGTAATGTCGTTTAGATTAAAGAATGTCGGGGCAACTTATCAGAGACTAGTGACCAAGATGTTTAGACCATTGCTAGGTAAAACCATGGAGGTATACATTGATGATATGTTGGTAAAGTCTATGATACTGACCACGATACACATCTGCAAGAAGTTTTTCTTCTTCTCTAAACTCCTCAGTGGCATTACCAAGATGAAACTCAACCCCTCAAAGTGCGCCTCGGGTTAGCGCGGCCTGGCTTCGTCATGGTGACCCAGAGGGGGATAGGAATAACCCCGCTTTAGCTTAAGGCTATCTTAGAACTCGACTCCCAATCAGAGAAAATGGTACAACAACCAATTGTCGGGCTAAGCGCCCTAGTATGACATTCATATCTTGGCTTCATAGACAATTTAAAACCATTCTTCACCACTTCAAGGGGGCCAACTGTGCCGATGAAATGAGGAGGATCGTGCCTTTATGACAATCAAATAATATCTAGCTGAACCTCCAACCTCGCAACTAGTCTACGAGACAATCTTTCGATATTTAGCAAATTTCTGATGTCGAGAGGTCACTCGTTCAAAGAAAATGCGAATGGAAGGCAGAGGCTAGTGTTCTTCGTCAACAAGTCCTTAGCCGACGCAAAAACCAGATACAACCACCTGAGCTAAGCATTTAGGCCTCCGTAGCAACTAAGAAACTTCGCCGTATTTCCTGTGCACACCCTATCAGGAAAGCACAAACCTTCCCTTTCAAAGTACTATTCACAAGCCCGACTTATCTGGGAGAATGGCTCGCTGGGCGGTTGAACTAAGCGAATACGGTATCCAGTATAAGCTAAGGTTAGTTAAGAAGGGACATGTTTTGGCCGACTTTCTAGCAAAACTTCAACCCTAAACATGCCTCACCAATTTGAATTAGTGGACTCGTTGTAGACGACGTTGCCTCGAAAACCAAAAGGGTGCATTGGTCCAGAATTCAAATCCTGCTGACAAGATTGAACATATCCTGCTAGGCCTTCAACGCCTCCAACAATGAATTAAAATATGAAGCCATCCTAGCCGGGATTGAACTAGCAGTTGCTATATCAGCCGACAAGCTTATGACTCGAAGTGATTCCTAATTGCAGTAGTAAACGCGCTTAATATGAGTCCCGGATCCCGACGGCAAAGTATGTAACCTCGGTTAAACAACTCCCCGGGTAGTTTTTCAGCTTCGAAGCTAGAACACGCCTTGTGGATTGCAATGAAAAATGACGCCTTAGCCGCCTTTGGTCAGCGCTCACCGAATGTAAACAATATTCGCCATCTATTTCCAGCCGGATTCCTTGATAGCCACTATCCGGGTAAGCCAGGTAGACGAACTCCCTAATGAGAAGGACAAGGCTCACAAGATCCAAGTCCAGTCTGCCAGGTTCTTTTTGATTAATGGAGAATTGTTTAAGTGATCCCTAGACGGGACTTACCTGAAATGTCTAACTACTGAACAAGGGTAGTATGTCTTGGCCGAATTGCATGAAGGGATATGTGGTAATCATCCGTGGCGTAATCCCCAGTTGAAGATGTGAGCCCAGCCACTAGGTATTATCACAACTATGAAGTCTCGACGCCATTGACATGCAGGGAAAAATGTGACTCAATACTTCAAGAATGGATAAAGGCCTGAGGCTTTCAGATTAATCTCACAAAGACAAGGACGCCACTCGGGCTTATCTTAGAAGAATATCGCTTTGTCTGCCTCAGATTCTACCAATCAGATCAAACAACGGACCCTAATTGGAGCAAATTTCAAGCCTACGTGACTTCATCAGAGTTGAAAACAGAAATCTTATACTCCATCCCCTAAGATCTCGCAAAGTAACGACTTAGCAGAGGCTTCTAACAAAACACTATTGACTGCCTTAAAGAAACGATTAGATTCAACTAAAGCGTAAAACCCGCAGACGTAACTCCCTAAGCGTAAGCCAGCTTACTGCATCACCGTCTCAAGACTAACCGGCATATCTCCCTTTGCACTTACCTATGGGATGGAAGCTATAATCCCTACATAAATCGGTATGCCTACGCTCAAAAACTGATGTTCCTGAAAGCAAATTTGAGCATGAATCAATGATTACGACTAGACACGATTGTATGAATCACGTGAGACAACTGGCCAGAGAGCACATTTACCACCGTCGATTGAAAAACTTGTACAACAGGCGTGTGAACCCCAAGTGTTCCAACCAGGGGACCTGGTCCTAAGGAAAGTCTTGGAGAACATAGCTAATCAAGTGGTCGAAAAGTATCAACCCAACTAGGAAGGACCATATATTGTAACACGAGCTGGCGAGTCCGGTTCATATGCATTAGATAAACTAGACGAAACACCCGTACCTAGAATGTGGAATGCTATGCACCTCAAAAGGTACTATCAATAAAGGGTTGATTCAGTCTCTAATCGTGTTTCCATTTTAATTAACAAAGTCCGAGGAAGGTTGATGTCCTATCCGGCCTAGTATGGTTGATGCCCACCGTTCATTGGCAAAGTCCTGAAGGTTAACAGATCCTACCCGACCAAGATGGTCGATGCCTAGTCAATATCCATCTATGCCTACTCGGCTAAACAAAGTAAATTACTTGACTCAACAGAAAGAAAGTAAGAACAGCAGATTTTCAAGACAAACACATGCTTTATTAAGAAACTCAGTTGCATGACAACGAAAGCCGGGGATATAACACGTAAGGCACAAGGCTAAACAAATAGAAACAAAATACAATCTCTATTTCCCTTAGAGGCATCAGGTTCCTCATTCTCCCCAGTTACTCTGACGAGAGAATCAGACTGGATGCCTAGCCCAACCCTCCAGGCCTGAAGGCCCTTCCCCGCCTCTAGCACTGTGATCCGACCTAGTGGCAGGAAACTCGGGCAAGATCCCGGGGCACGAGGATTGATGAAAACTCTGAGGTAAATGGATTTGACGTGTCCGACATCCCGTATGGGATCACGGGCTCACTTCCACAAATGTTATGTGCGAAGGAACAACAACCATAATTATAATTGAAGATCACGTCAAAGCTCGGCCAAAAGCCTCCGGGCCTTTTCTCTTGTAGTTTCGCCGAAGCGAACAACTCATCTTACTAGCCCCGGCCTAGGAAGTAAAGAGACTCGCTCATCCGCTGAGATATCGCCCGTCTCCACTCCTTCCGTCTGGCCCTTCGCGTGCCCAAGGCGTGCCGGACCTCGCCTAACCCCGCATTCCCTTCTTCGGGCATCTCAGAGCGCCGTGGCCGACCCCGGCTAACTCCATATTCCACTCGCGCCCGGCGCCCCCGTCGCTTGGCATCCAACTGAGCCATCACGCCCGCTGATATTTATCCTCCCGCCAGTCTGACCTCGCCTTCACACTGTCTAGCTCCACTTAATGCCATGAACTGCCTCCCGCCTCCACTCATATAAGCACACTCAGGCTCTTCCAGTCGAATGGTCACTTAGCAGTATTTATACTTGCATCTTCAACAGGATCAGAACTCCGATACTCGGGTAGGCTATGTTTCAATGGCAAAGAATCTCACCTACGAATGGATATATTAAGGATACGACAATGACTAGGAAATAATGCTAGAACATTACATAGCGGTTACAAGCGCATCAGCTTGGCCGATCAAGCAAAGTTAGTTGAATCAACATCCGCCTTCAATCATCTCAGAGGGAGGTCCGCATTTTACCAGTGGAAACGGGGACTGAGACGACATACTCTTTGCCTCTTCCCTCGGCCCACACAGCTACGGGCATCCGCAATAAGGCCAAGTACAACTCTATAAGTGGTCTACAGAGGATTCGCCCCTGTTAAATGGCCTCTAGCGATTAATGATCTCCTGGGCGCCCTCAGGCTTAGGAGCCAAAACCTCCTCCATAGGTGGAGCCGGGCCCCGTGGAGAAAGGTATTTGACCAAGAGCAACCTAAGTAGGCAATATATCATTACGCTCGCCCGAGTGTACCGGGGCCTCTCCCCGCCACGTAAGCTTGTTTCATGGATCACTGATCGCCGCAAAGGGTCGGAGAAGCCTCCCTGACTTTACCAAGGTGGTGTTTTCAAAGCCGCCTGGTCATTCGCTTCCATCCTGTTAACCTCGAGATGATTATTGCCTGCACATCCGAGCCCTCTCCCCTGGCCATCTCGGGGATGGCATCAACTACCAGCTTGAAGCTAGAATCGTGTTTCCGCTTCCGAGCAACAAAGTTATGAACCAGGGCAGACATTTCATCCTCTTCCTCTTCTTCTTCCCAATCCAGGGGATGAATGGATATAGGGGGAATCCAAGGGATAAAATCTTCCACTCCGGCTCTAGGAACTTTTTATCGCCCGGATGTCCTCTTCCTTCTCTTCAATACTTGGGGGGTAGGACGGGAACCCTTTCTTGCTAAAGGAAAACGCTCCAAACGGCTACCTCTTTTGCCCCACTTGATGTCCGGGGCAGTGCGAATCCTCACTAAGAGGAAGGTTGCCCGGCCGAGTAATAAATCACCACTCCCGACCACCGCTCGCCTCCAGTTCCCTGGCTGGAAATGAGCTGCCCGGGAGTAAGTTTAAAAGGTCCGCAGTAACGTAATGCCCCCCTTCCACAATTTCTGTGGGTAGAGGGCGTGGGATGACCGGAACGCTGTAGGGAGCTGGGTTGCTACTCAAATCACCTAGATTCTTCAAAGTAAAAAGGACTTCGTGATGTCGCTCCCACTAGAAAATATCCAACAACTTCTGGATTTTTTCAAAACTAGCCTTTTCCACCCAATTAACCAATTTACTCCCTTCCCTATTTTTCCTTATAATAAGCAAAGACACCTGCAATAAGGTCTGTGCACATCAAAGTGTGCGTAAAAGCACACAAGCTACACACCCTGAAAGACATTGACCGTTTGGCGAAACGAAGGCCTGAGAGCCTTCGGGTCTCATCCTACTAGTCCCCGACCAGATCACTCATCTCTCTTGACTCGGGGCGACCGGGGAGTCCCGCACGAATTTGCGCCTCAGGCTTTAGCTAACATGCATGGATAGTCACTGCGCCGCTAGCCTTGAGGTGTAAGCAAAGAAAACTTCCACCAATGAAAGGTCCAGCTGATAAAAAAGGTTTAGTACGCAACATCCAGTCATAATCCGAATGACATTGGGGTGAATATAGGCAAGTGGTGCTTTAGTGAAGTGCAAAATTGCTTGACCAAGGATGACATGGGGAAGCGAAGCCCGGCTGCGAGTTACTCCCGTGTGAAAAACACTGCGTTGTATTCTTCGCCCATAATAGATTCAGTTGGGCCCTCCGACAACTCAAAGTCAATATCCTCGGGGATTTGACAATAAGTCCTCACCTCATCCATGGAAAGGGATGAGATGATGCTGCTTGTAGAAGGCAACTCTCAGCTAGGCCCCCGCCTGCACCCAGCTTGACTAGTAGAAGTCTCTTCCCGACCTCTCGCCATATTGTAAGCAGAAAACAACACAGGAGGCTAAAAGATGAAAATTAGCCCCAAGTCACAATACCAAATTGGTAAAAGACGAGAACCTATGGGAATCCACTGGGCCCAAGGAAGATTCACCTCCAGCCTCAACACTGCGGAACCCTTCCCACACTCACACCCGAAACGTACGGGCAACCGAAACTAAACATACTCTAGAGTGTAAATCTACCCACCGAAAAATAAGGTAAAAACAAGGTTCTAGTGAAATAGTCCGCTGACGTATCGTATATCTCGCAGCAATAGCTTTCTGGGCAGGGGAGAAATAGGGCAATGGAACAAAGAAAAGGAACAGGTGAAATCCAATGATGACTCCCTATATATCAAGCGTCTAGCGTCTATAGATGTTGGGCATGGTACCCTAAAAGCATGTAATTTGTATTGCTTCATGAAAATAATTTTCTATATTTGATTCTTTATACATGTGTTGTATAATTTAGTAAATATCAGAAAATCCCAAGTTTATTAAAGTAACTATAATCTTAGTATATAACAGTTATATATGAGATGATCTAAAGTGATTATAGATAATAAACTAACTGCTCGTAGTAAATCAGTGTGATTCCTTGATCTATAATGCTACTAGTAATACCCACCAACATTAAGAATGCAATAATCTTGATCCGATTACTCATGTAGTGACATTAAACGGGAGGTGCTTTATGTAATCCGATTACATACAGACAGACTAGACATGGATTAAACTCTAAATAATATACTGCTAAGCAATTAAAAAGTTTAAATCAGGTCGGGTGAGATGATCATATGCATTGATCTTAATCCCCGAGTAGCCATGGACTGGTCATTTCCAATAGAGCCTTTTGACCAGGTTACGCTGAAGTCCTAAGACGTACTCCAATACTTATGTCTTCGGAGGCCCATTGAGATAGGTGGTCGGGAACATGTCCTACAAATATGGAATCTAAACTCTTTCGAGGGAAGCCAGATAATTGGTCCCTTAAGTGTTAATTCTAGAACTGGTCATTTGAGCGCGAATTTATAATGTGTTTATAAATTAACTGCCTTTAATAGTGAATTAATGGAACTTAAGGATAAAGATATCACTAGAGGGGTAAACGGTACTTCCACTCTAGCTCTAATGATGGACCAATTTGAAGGATTGAATTGCATGTAATGATCATATCACTGATCTGCTGAAAGTATCACTACGTAAATTATTCCAGAATTCCAAAGAGTTTAGTTTCGATTTTTAGTAGAATAATACTGAATCGATAAATTAGATTAATTAATTAAAAGAGCTTCTAATTAATTATCAAATTCTATTTGAGCTTGGAATTATAAGCCCATAAAACTCTCGCCTCAAAACACTGTACATGATTAAATTTAATAAAGAAATCCCTTGAGGTATAGTTGTAAAAGAAATTGTCTATAGCAACTATGTAGTAACAATTATCGATAATTAAAATGTTAATTAATTAATTATTGAATTAATTAATTAATTACTATATGGAGAAACGGCACTTGATAAATAATCATTTATTTTTTGTCACTTAATTTGAATTAATTTTAATTCAATATTTAAATATGCCACTTGATCCAATGGCTGGTGATCAATTCACATATTATAAATAAAGAAACCCCAGCGCCAGGGGGTGATAAAAATTAGAGAAAAAAAGAGAGAAAGAGTTTCACTTTTTTGCCTCCATCTAACCCTCTTGATCTCATGTGTTGAGAATATCAAGAGCCTCCAAAAACAAAACCTGTTAATCTCAGAAGCCCCACACGCACTCGTAGTGAAGAGGAACGGCTTAGAAGATCGTGGAAAACAGGAAAAAAAAAAAAAGGATCTTGAGTTGTCTACCCTACTTGCTAGAAAAATCTCCTTAATTTGATTGAGGTAATACTTCTTTATTGTTTGTTGATTAATATGCATGTACCATAGGATTGTAAAAAGAGTTTTTATTAATTTTTAAAATTTACTGGACCAAAATCTTCCATTGCAAACTTTGTTTTGAACTTTAAAAACCTTCATTTGGTATTAGAGTGGTCTATGTGTATATGCATATTAGTGTGTATGTGGGCATTCTTGCATTATTTGATAATCTCAAGCATTTATAATCATATATATCAATGAATGCTCGACTCGTGTATTTTCTAATTTTAAATGTTCAAGTAATTGTATGGTGTTTTAAGTTAAGATTTGTTGATTTTTTTTAGATCTTGTAGTTTGCAATGGGGCATAAGTTTTTTTTTTGTAATTTATTTGTAAAATATGCACACAAGAAGATCAGACAAGATCTGTAAAGGATCAATAGGATGGATTGTAAATTTCCATACTTCTTAGCTTATACTCTTCAAAATCGTCTTATATGGACATATAGAGAGAAAGTTATACCTAAAATATGGAAAGATGTTCAGGGATACGGGATGACGGGAAACAACTTCATTTCCTATTCTTTTTGGCTCTTCATTACTTTATTTTCTGGGCCCTATGACTTGTTGGACCACAGTAGATTTGACCTAAGTCCAAAAGGCCTCAAAAGTGTTTTAGGTCTCATGGAGAAAATTGGGCTTAGGCCTTGCCAATAAATATTATTGAACTGAACTCCAAAATAAGTTTTTACATGGGACCAAGAGTTGGGCGGGTTGGGCTCGCACAAAGAGTTGAAGCAAGATAAGGTTACATGAACTGTAGTTCAAACTTTGTAATTTATTTATTTATTTACAAGGGTTGTAATTTTAGAAATACCCAAGACTCCCGGCCTGCTTTCTTTTATTTATTTATTTTATTCTTTATTGTTATTGATATGATTGATAACATGTCCATGCATTTAACATGCCATACATGAATGCCCACATTTAATGCTTTTGCATATATCATTTTTCCTAGAACATGATAATTAGGATGTCCTATGCTTATCTTGTTCATCTTTGATGGAACAATTAACAAATAATGTATTTAGTTTAATTAGCTAAACTTGGTAAAATTCACATTAATTTAATTTAGGGTTTTACATCATGCTGAAACCCTGCATTTTTCCAACGCTAATAAAATAAAGATTTTATTTGACAGACGGTAAATTTGACTAGGGCCACTATTTATATACAGTTTACCTAATAGTTAGGCCCACTTAATTTGGCGGATTAGATTTTCTAATTAACTTAGTACTAATAGGATTGGACTCATAATTTGGATTAGAGTCTACATTTTAGTAATTAAATATAGGATATAATAATTGGCTAGATTATAAGACATATGATGTTTTATAAATAGAAATAATTTATTTCAAAATAGTGAGCGGGAGAAGGTTATATGACAAATATACCCTACTGGCCTAATATTAGTGTGCAAACAATCGTGAGATATAGGATAGGTCTAGCCACGCTAGATTTCGTCCTCCCTATGGAGGGTTTCTATCTATATTAATATCAAGGTTGACTTCCTTAGAGATAGGATTGAGTGATGTATTCGTGATTGTCCTACTCCTGCTACCCAATTTTGAGTTAAGTCATTAAATCTGAAATAATGGGTCACACACTCACAAGGGTATGGTTAAACTGTTCATCATACCTTGACCAAAATTTGATGGTAATTAATAAGTAAAAGAAAATATGAGATATTTTGATTTTTACTTATTAATTTGAGATAGTCTCAAAGTTGATTGAAAATTTGTGTGTTAATTTTAATTTACGACCCATATTAATTATCAATCAATTTTATCGGGATTAGTATAAGGTTTTATGTGTTTTACTTGCTGCACCATGCATCATGTTTACTTTTCCAAAGCTTGTGATATTTATTTTCATTTATAGTAATTGCTCAGCTATTTAATTTCAAAGAATCATGTCATCAAACAACCCATTATCGCTTACTCGCTTAATCAAAATCGAGGGTATAATCTTGTTAAATGGAAGTCAAACATTATTATGCTAACAGAGAACTAAAAGTTCATTCTCACTGAGGATGTCCTCTAGAGCCCCCGTCACGCTTCTTGTAATCGTATGAGAAAGATATGATAGTTGGATTCATTCCAACAACAAAGCTCGTTTGTTACATGGTTGCAGCATGAACGATGTTTCAGAAGAAGCATGAGGACACGGAGACTGCATACGAGATATGGGAATCTCTCCGTGCCATGTTTGGGCAAATAATCCGACCAGTTGTCATGAAGCTACTCATAGGCATGAACGCTAAGATGAGAAATGTCAAATAGTGGAACATGTTTGAACATGGATCAAATCTTATGCACGAGATCGAGATACATGGGGCCACCACGACGAGCCGTACTCAAGCATTATCCCTGGAGTCCTCACACCGGCTTTCGCAGCTCACTACCAACTATGTTATGAACAGTTGGGTAAGATAACACACTGTACCTAAATGATCTGCAGACTTTTGAGGCCATAAGTAAGACTAGGCCCAAAGAGGGCGAAGCAAATGTTGTTGAGCATAAGCCATCTTCCTCTTCTGGTAGCAAGAATAAAAAGAGGAAGAACACACAAGGTGGGTCTGGAGCATAACCCAAGAAAGGAACCAAAGGCAAGGGAAAGAAAAACATTCCCAAGGACAAGAAGCCTAAAAGAAAGTGTTTCCATTGCGGGGTTGAAGGTCACTGGAAGAGAAACTGTAACAGTATCTCTCCGAATTGAAGGACAAAAAGAAAGGTAAATATAATTTACTTGTTTGTAGTCATTTAGTGGAAGATGATTTATCACCCTAGATAGTTGATTTAGAGCCAATGCTACGTTTGTTCTTCTTGAGGATGAGGCATGCACTCCCGAGCCCGACTCGACCGGGGTTGGGGCGAACCGAACTGAAACCTCGAGATGCCTCGTTCTTTTTATTTTACATTTTATTAAGTTTTCTTTAAAGTGTCGCAACCCGGGTCCACTCGCCGACCCGAAGGGCGGGTCCGAACCGGAGCTCGGTTTACCCTCGATGTTTTCATTTATCTTATCAAAACATTTATTTAAGGCTCGTTTAAGGTTTTAAATTTCGTGGAAGCATTTTCTAAATGGGAGGCCCATAAACATTTATATTTCTACAAAATACAATTACATCAAGGCATTCTATGTCTTTAAATGATATACAAAACAAAACATTAATTCGTGAGTTCAACTATTTTGTTTTAAAATATCCCATGTTAAAAAAGGTACAGTATGCATATGGCGGGTATATACTATACGCCGCAACTCGCTCTATGACTCGCGCCACGATCTTGTCTTCTTCCTATCTACTCTAAAAACCTCGCGCATAGATAAAACCTACACGCTGCTACTTTCATGCTTAGTGGCCTCTGCCATGTTTCTATTTCAATATCTGTCTAACTTGACATGCATTTAACATTAAACCATGCCTATTATATCAGCATATACTCATGTTATTCATTTTCGCATGCTTTCATTTTACAATCATTTATTATATCACAACATGCAATTTCAATGCAACAATTCAATTCACAATTCAATTTATGAGATTTAAGCGTATACATAAAATACCATAAAATACCATTTACACTCGTCAATGTTGGTTATTTCACTTTGACTATTCAAATCACATTTTTGACGGATTCCGTTTGATGAATCCCATCCTTACTATCATTCGGTAATGTGCTTACACATTTCACAATTTGGTCTCTCATCAAAACGGATGTCGTTTGGTGCACCCCGACATGTGGTATCACTTAAATGCCATATGCCATCATGACGGATGCCGATTGGTGTATCACGCCAAGTGGGACATTTCTTCAATGCCATACGCCATCATGACGGATGTCGATTGGTGCATCCCGCCAAGTGGGACATTGACACCGGTGCTCTCGCGGACGGATGTCGACAGCGATCCCGTCAGCGCTTCATTCGGGTTTACCGACCAATTTAAGATGTCAAGAATTGACTGATGCGTTTACAATCCGATTTATCATTCATATTCATTCGATTTTCAATTATCACATTTCAATTCCATATTCACTTTCGTATTATCTTTTCAAAGATATACTAAATCTATGTACTCATTTCATATACTCATTTCATAGTTACTTGGTAAACTACCAAAATACTTGAAATAAGAATAGAGTCAGAGAACAAACCCAAAAATCTTTGCACTTTGATTCCAATCCTAGGAATCTCAATCTCAGTTTGGCTTTTCCTCCTCGTCAGCTCCTATTCCAAAACCATTAAAGAACAATATTATTTGTGCGTGCTAGTGGTTTTGGTTAGGATTGCTTTTTAGAGTTTAATTTGAGTTCCAATTTCAACAAGATATATATAGATGGATTCTTGACTCAATGGTCTTTCCATAGAGTCTAAGAACACCCAAAACAGAGTTCGGACGAAGGAGTTATGTCCTTCCGAAGTTGGAGGTCATACATAGTCACACCCAACCAAGCTAACCTGAACTGACTGAGCTGACCTGACCCCGGTAAACTCGGTCTGACACCTTGGTCTGACACTTGCTATCCTCCTCAGGTATATGAATGGATTCTTGACTCAATGGGATTTCGATAGAATCCAAGAAACACCCAAACGGAGTTCTGACGGCTGAGCTATGACCTTCCGGGGCTGGAGGTCATACGAGTCACACCCAGCCGAGCCGAATTCGAACCGACCGAGCCGACCTGACCTGGCAAACTCGGTCCAAACCCTGTCCAGCACCTCATCCTCCTCAGTCCTATGAATGGATTCTTGACTCAATGGTCTTTCCATAGAGTCAAAGAACACCCGAAACGGAGTTTGGACGAAGGAGTTATGACCTTCCGAAGTTGGAGTTCATACGTAGTCACACCCAGCCGAGCTGACCTGAACTGACTGAGCTGACCTAACCATGGTAAACTCGGTCTGACACCTTGGTCTGACACCTACTATCCTCCTCAGGCATATGAATGGATTCTTGACTCAATGAGCTTTCCATAGAGTCCAAGAACACCCAAAACGGAGTTCGGATGAAGGAGTTATGACCTTCCGAAGTTGGAGGTCATACGTAGTCGCACTTAGCCGAGCTGACCACTGGCCGAGCTGACCTCTAGCAGTTGACCTCTACTGACCTCTACAGGCTGACCTAGGTAAAAAGACCATAACTTGGTCTACAGAGGTCCAAATTGAGAAATTCAAAAGCATAACATCAAGTTCATTGATGTGGCTACAATTTACCAGAAGGGCTAACTTCCAAATTCCCTTTATTTCTTACCCAAAAATCAGTTCTAAGGTCCGGCTAATGCGCACTACCACAATGTGGAAGCTTCCCATGGTTTAAAATACAACCAAACATTCCCCTAAGGGCAAGATAACCACCACACAACCCTTAGGGTAGAAAATAACCAAAGTATGAGAAGACCTACCTCCTGGAGTTGGTCGAAACTCCCCGATTCCGGTCTCTACTTGCAGCTCTTGTTACGAGGAAGGACTTTCCCTCTTGCTTCGCTGGAAACCTATGGTCTGATCGTCGGAAAATCTAGAGAGAAGGTAGAGCCTCTCTCTCTAACTCTACCTCTCAAATATGGTTTGCCTTACTCTCTCTCCTCTTTTTCCCTTTTCCTTTTCTTATGGATCACTCTTAATCGTATTTTAAAAAGGAGGAAACTTCCTCCCTCTTTCCTACATGCCACATGCCCTTTCCTTGATTTATTTTCTTCTTTTTTTTTCTTTATTTCTTTTTGTATTTAGGTCCCTCCATTTCTCTGTTATTCTTCATTTAAGTCTCCTATTATTTTCCCCTTGCTCATTTATTTCTCCTAATTTCACTTAGACATATAAACTAATTGACAATTGACCCTTAGGTCCCCATTTTACAATTTCCATATTTTCTCCTTTTCACTTTGGTTTATTTCCGGATTCAATAAATTTCTCATTTTAGAATATAATCATTTAATCACTATTCATCTAAAAATTCCTAGAAAATTCCCAAGTTGGTTCAATTATACCCGAAATATATAATAATTTTTATTATAAAATTCTAGGGTATTTTGGGTCATATAATCCTCCCTCACTTAAGAAAATTTCGTCTCGAAATTACTCTTAGTCTAACACCATGTGATACCGTCGCCACATCGCTTTCTTCACTTTCCCAAGTGGCTTCTTCGGTCTCTTGCGGTTTCTCCACGCACTTTGACTGGGGCCAGAATCTTCTGTCTGCAAATTCTTCACTTCGAGCCAAAATCTCTACTGGCTCTTCTTCATAGGTCAAATCTGGTCTAAGCTCAATTGTCTCCGAAGAGACTACATGTGACTCCTGTCCGACGGTGACTCTCCCCAACATCGAAAAATGGAAAACATTATGGATCTTTTCCAAGTCCGGAGGTAATGCTAATCTGTATGCCACTGGACCCACTTTTTCGATTACTTCCTAAGGCCTAATAAATCTAGGGCTCAACTTGTCCCTCTTTCCCAAATCTCATCACCTTCTTCCAAGGCGATACTTTCAAAAACACTTTCTTGCCGATCTTATATCGAATTTCTTTTCTTTTCATGTCGGCATATGATTTCTATCTATCGGTGGTCACTTTCAATCTTTCTCTAATCATTTTCACTTTTTCTTCAGTCTCTTGTATCAAATCGGGGCCAATCACTTTCTCTTCACTAAATTTCATCCAACACAATAGTGTTCTACATTTTCTCCCATATAAAGTCTCATAAGGCGCCATTCCAATTCTTGATTGGAAACTGTTGTTGTAAACAAATTTAACTAAAGGGATGTGTTTATCCCATCTACCCTCATAGTCGATCACATAACCTTTTAACATATCTTCCAAAATGGCTTTCTTTAATTCATAATCATTGGGTACACAAACCCTATCCTTATAATACAAGGATCCATCTTCCTTTACCTCAAACTCGATTTTTTTTTTTTTTTTTTTTACCATCTCAAATCTGTTTTCACTATAGCAGAAATTTTCTCATCATCCATTTTGTGCCTCTAGCACTTGGTTCAACAAACTTGGTCTCGCTATCAATTATGCCACTACAGTACCATTGTCTGATAATAACAAATGGACATTCAATGCCCGAAGCGTTTGTATTGACTTTCTACTCTGTGCCGGCCACTACATTTCGCCTTCCCTGCACAATCAATCATTATACCATAATCTTTATCCTCGTTCCATCCATCTTTGTTGTCTTAAGTTAAGCTCTCGCTGTGAGGGCAAATACTTAAGACTCTTATGATTAGTGTAGATGAAACACTTCTCTCCATACAAATAATGTCTCCAAATTTTCAACGCAAATACAATTGCGGCTAATTCCAAATCATGCGTGGGGTAGTTATTTTCATGCGGCTTCAACTATCATGAAGCATAGACTACCACTTTACCCACTTGCATTAGGACACACCCAAGTCCATTTAGTGACGCATCATTAAAATCACATATTCCTTACCAATGGAGCCATTCGGTACGGTGTAATGGATGCTGACGTGGCACCTGGTACAACGTTGATAGCAAACTCAATCTCCCTCTGTGGGGGCAATCCTGGCAACTCTTCCGGAAACACGTCTAGAAAGTCACTAATAGTAGGATATCGGATACACTAGGCCTTGCCTTCACCGTATCAATCACATAAGCCAAGTAGGCTTCACATCCTTTCCGCACCATTGTTCTAGTAGTGGTTGCGGATATCACATTAGATAGGTGATTTGACCTCTCACCGATGAAAGTTACTTCATCTTCATTCGGTGTTCTTAAGGTTACTCTTTTCAATCTACAATCGACTATTGCTTGATGTCGGGACAACCAGTCCATCCCCAATATCACATCAAACTCCTTAAAGGATAATTGACCAAATTTCCCAAAATTCACTCCTCAGATTTTGACGTGACAATCACTATACACTCTCCTTTGTCACCCCTGACCCTAAGGACTTATACCAATTATGCTTACCTATTAAGACCGACAAGATCCAAGGCTGAAATATATCATCCTTTTAAATGCAAATGCAATGTATGTCAAATACCCGCTCTAAAACTCGCTTTCAAAATCGCTAGGCCTTTTTCCATAAACGCCTAAACCTAGGCTCTGATACCACTAAAATGTGGCGACCCCCGAGCCCGACTTGACTTGGTTGGCGAATCCGAACCGAAACCCTGGGGACGCCTGTTAAATTCTTTTATTTTACATTTTATTAAGTTTTTTTTTAAAAAGTGTCGCGACCCGAATCTCCGACTCGACCCGATGGGCGGGTCCGAACCGAAGCTTGGTTTACTCAGACGTTTTCATTTATCTTATCAAAACATTTATTTATGTCATTTCGTTTTAAGGTTTTAAATTTCGCGGAAGCATTTTCAAATGGGAGGCCTATAAACATTTACATTTCACAAAATACAATTACACTGAAGGCATTCTATGCCTTTTTAAAATGATATACAAAACAAAACATTAATTCGTAGTTCAACTATTTTGTTCATAAAATATCCCATGTTAAAAAGGAAATGATATGCATATGGTGGGGTATATTTATACGCCGCAACTTGCTCTATGACTCGCTTCACGATCTTGTCTTTCTTCCTGTCTACTCGAAACCTGCGCATAGATAAAACTACACGCTAAGCATTTTCATGCTTAGTGGTTCTATACAGTTCTATTTCAATATTCAATTTAACTTGACATGCATTTAACATTAAACCATGCCTATTATATCAGCATATACTCATGCTATTCATTTTCGCCAGATTTCATTTTACAATCATTTATTATATCACAACATGTAATTTCAATGCAACAATTCAATTCACAATTCAATTCATAAGATTTAAGTGTATACATGAAATCCCATTTACACTCGTCAATGTTGGTTACTTCACTTTGACCATTCAAATCACATTTCGACTTCCGGACCCGTCTACGGAATCCCGCCCTATTATCCTTCTAATGTGCTTACACATTTCACACCGTCTCCCATCACGACGGATGCCGCTTGGTGCACCGATTGGCTGTGGAATACTTAAACGCCACGCCATCATGACGGATGCCGATTGGTATCCCGCCGCGGGACATTTCCTTCAATGCCACGCCATCATGACTCCGATGCCAATCGGGTGCATCCCGCTGCTGACATCGATTACTCAGAGTTTTCTCTGATCTGATGCAAGATTAGTGCATCCCGTCAGGCGGTTCATTTGGTTACAATTCGATTTATCATTCATATTCATTCGATTTTCAATTATCACATTTCAATTCCATATTCACTTTCGTATTATCTTTTCAAAGATATACTCAATCTATGTACTCATTTCATAGTTACTTGGTAAACTACCAAAATACTTTGAAATAGAATAGAAATGAGAACAAACCCAAAAAATTTTGCACTTTGATTCCAATCTTTAATATCAACTTCGCCTCGCTTTTCCTCCTCACAAATTTCTATTCCAAAACCATTAAAGAACAATATTATTTGTGTGTGCTTAGTGGCTCTGGTTAGATTGATTTTTGGAGTTCAATTTGAGTTCCAATTTCAACAACTCCATATGAGATGTGGGATTCGACCTAATGGGCTTTCCATGGGAGTCTAAGAACAATCTAAACGGAGTTCGACAAAGTAGGAGTTATGACTCCAAGTTGAGGTCACATAGTCACACCCGCCTGAGCTGACCGAACTAACTAAGCTGGACCCGACCTCAGAAACTTGGTCCGACACCCCTGGCCTCGACACTTGATAATCCTCCTTAGGGCATAAGGAATGGATTCTTGACTACCGGGGATTTATAGAATCTGGGGTTGTTCTCAAACGAAGTTCGATCTAAGGAGTTATGACCTTCCGGTTGGAGGTCAAGTACGAGCCGCCACCTCCAAACAGCCGACTAACCGACGAGCTGAGCTGACCTCGGTAATCTTGGTCTGACACCTTGGTCTGACCCGATGCTATTTCGGTTCCCTTTATCTTTATATGAATGGATTCTTGACTCAATGGCCTCTTCCCGCTGAGTCCAAGAACACCTGAAACGGAGTTGATATCAAGGAGTTATGACCTTCCTCGAAGTTGGAGGCTACCAAGGCACGAGTCGCACCAACCCAGTCACCCCCAACCCACCACTCCGAGCTTGACCGACCTGCAACTCGCTCCGACACCTCGCCTGAACACCTACTATCCTCCCCAGGCATATGAATGGATTCTTGACTCAATGGGCTTCATAGAGTACAAAATACCTAAACTAGCCGGGACAAGGAGTTAATAGAATTCTTTCAAGTTGGAGGTCATACGTAGTCACACCCACCGAAATGACCTCTCGTCGAAGCAACCCTCTAGCAAAGCCACTCCTCATGTTTAAATTTTTAATTGTTCTCTTTCAGTGTTTCAGATTTCCTTAGCTGACCTTTAGAAGCTTCAATTCCCCGGTAAAAATATCCATGGCACCAGCCATAAAGAAATTGCAAAATTGAGAAATTCAAAAGCCTAACATCAAGTTCATCACAGGCCAAATTTACCAGAGGACCTACTCAAATTACCTTTTAGTTTCTTACCCAAAAATCATCTCTAATGTCCGGCTAATGCGCACTACCACAACGTGGCAGCTTCCCATGGTTTAAAATACAACCAAACATTCCTAAGGGTAGATAACCGTCGGGCATGAAACTCCTTTAGGTAGAAAACAAAGTTATGAGGTGACTCACTTCTATAAGTCATTAAACCTCTAGCATTCCTTGTTTTTACTTTGGCTTTAATATAGGAAGGACTTTCCTCTAGTTATTTTTTTAAACTGTATCCCATTTTATTGAAAATCTAGAGATAAGGTAGAGCCTCTCTCTCTAATTCTCCCTCTCAAATATGGTTTGCCCACCCTCTCTTCTTTTCCCTTTTCCTTTCTTATGGATCACTCTTAATCAGATTTTGAAAGTGGAGGGAAACTTCTCCCTTCTTACGCCACATGCCCTTCCGATTTTCTTTTTTCTTAATTTTTGGGTTGAAATTCCCCATTTTCATATTTTTCACAGCCTCTATGATTTCTGCCACTATTTTCCACTTCACTTATTATTACAAATTTATCGACAATCGACTCCTCGAGAGATCATTCAAATTATTTAATATTCCAAAGTAGAAACATCCTAAATCTAACAAATGTCAAAAGCCTAGGATATTTGATTTGGTATCCTTCAAAGAAATACATTAACCTTGACAGATAAACCGCTAGCAAAGGACTTTGTCCCCAAGAAGCCAAATGTCAGAATTCTTCCGTTTGCGAATCCCTGCTTAGAAGGTAAAAATGACTAAGATACCTTCTCAAGAAAGGGCGAGATCCAAAGAACCTTTAACTTGTACATAGCGACGCCCTCACATTCAATTAAGTGTACAAGCTTAGAGTGTGGGTTATGTATATTTTTGTGCCACCCTTCATCGATGATTATTTAAAGAATGGCGGATTTACTTGGTGAGCGATGGGAAATTCAGACTTTGGAAAGTTTAAAGAATTCGTGTAAGCTTAGGTAAATCACTAAAACTCTCAATCGATTGAGGAGGTGAATACCTTGATACAGAAGTTCAAGGATCATTCATTGGAGCAATGGAATCCTATCCCAACTCATATGACTGAACACCATAGCGTATCGGTGTTGCATAAATGAGAAACACGACGTGCTACTAGATACATATTAGATCACTATGAGCTACCGCAATAACTCATTTTGGGGATATTCTACTTACAAACCACGGCTCCATTTCTTTGAATGTAGTTCCATCTAAGTCAATCCAAAACATCCTTAGAGTTGTGGAATGGACATAAACATAGTTTATGTCACTTTCGCATATGGGGGTGTCGAGCACACGTGCTGAAAGGAAATACCGGGAAGTTGGAACCCCGCATAGAAGTGTGTATGTTTGTAGGCTATCCAAAGGCAATGGTGGAGGTGGCCTGCTCTATACCTGATAAGAAAGTGTCGGATTGCACAATGGCCCTTTCAAGATATTTATATGATAAACCAAACCTCGCAGGCATATGAAATTGGTGAACCGACGCTTGCTCGACGCCAAATTCAATGATCAACCATCGACTTAACCAGACAAAGCTGAGACCACTATTCCTATTCGTAATATCATGGTACTGACGCAGGAGGGCGAGACTACCATCCCGTTACTTTATTACTAAGGAGAAGTACAATTTCTAGTGTCGGGCCAACAATCTGTAGATGATCCATTGACAGACGTGGATGCCATGGATGATTCGACAAGGACAAAAATGGCAGATGCTATGAACCAAGAATGGAGTCCATGTACTCTAACTCTATTCGGGAACTCAGAGATCCACCTCGAGGATGTCGCCCATAGGATGTAAATGGATCTTCAAAAGAAAAGTGGTGCATAGGATGGGAAAGTGAGACTTCAAAGTAGGGCTAGCGGAATAGGCGAATCAAAAGAGGGAGGGAATGCAAGAACCTTTCAAACGAGCTAGCGTTAAGTCTATTCGCATTCTTTTATCCATAGTCATTATTCTCGACATGAGATATGGTAAAATGGATGCTTCACACTAATTCTTCAATGGCTATCTTGAGGAAAGCATCTACGATGTGCAAACTGTGGTTAGTTTTGTGGCTAAAGGCCCATGAGGTAAAGTCCGTGAAGTTGCTTAGGTCCATTTATGGACTGAAGCAAGCTTCAAGGTCTTGGAATCTGCATTTTGATGAAACTATCAAAATGTATGGTTTTGAGCAAAATGTTGATGAACCTTGTGTATACAAGTACATCAAAGAAAAGAAGGTGGTCTTCTTGGTTCTTTACGTAGATGATATTCTGCATCATAAGATAAAGCGCATTACTGGAAGTGTGTAAAGCTACAGTTAAATTTCAAATGAAAGATTCGGGGAGTACAAGCTACATTCTCGATCCAAATTATAAGAGATCGTAAGAACAAGCTTTTGGAATTCTCTCAAGCATCTTATATTGATAAGGTGCTAGCTCGATTTTCGATGCAAGATTCCAAGAAAGGTCTATTACCGACCTGACATGGAATTATCCTTTCCAAGGAGCAAAGTGTCTCCAAGACACCCTCAAGCAGTGAAGAGGATATGAGACTGATTCTATGCCTCAACCCGTAGGCAGCCTCATGTATGCCATGTCAGTACGAGGCCCCGATATCCTATGCAGAGATAGTCGGGCCATTACCAATCCAACTCGAATGGGTCACCGGATAGCAAAGAAGCATTACTCCCCAGCATCTTCTAGAGAACTAGAGATTATACGCCGCATGGAATCTGGAACCTCATCGATATACCACCCCATTTTCAACAAAGAGCAAATTTCTTCCAAGCTTATCCGGCCAATATCTCTTGGTGGTGGAGCTAGTTTGTGAAGCATCAAACAACTAGTGTCATGGATTTGAACCAGAAGCCATCACTTGTAGTGCCGGAAGTGGGCAGAAAAGAATCTGGGCTTTTGGCCTGGGGTTCTGTACTCATCCTAGTGAACAGGAAAAACCACTCATAGAACATGGACAACAAGTGGAGCTGGCAAACCCAAACAAGAACCAAGGAGTCACAAGTAGGAAGCATATAGAAAGGAAGTATCATCTAATACGAGAGATCGTACATAAAGGGGACGTAGTCGTTATGAAGATAGCTGCGTTTGAAGCAGAACTTTGGTGACCCCAGCAGTAAAGACTCACCTGTGTAAAGTGTCACAACAACAGAGGACCAGGGGTAAAGAGATATGTCCCCACCCCACTAGTACGGGCGGATTAGCTAAAGTGATGAGTCCTGGGTGCCATGTACTTTGTACTCAGTCATAAGTTACTTTTCTATATTTGATCTCTTTATACATACAAAGCCAGAATAGTGATTGAATCTGAAGTTATGGAATATAACTATAATCTTAGTATATAAACAATTATATATGATGATCAAGATTTAGATGAGCCAAATGAACCTCATTCTGAGTAAACTGAGTTAAAAAGATCTTTAATCTAATACTACTAGTACCTACCACTAAACATTAAGAATGCAATAATCTTAACTGATTAACGATGAAGTGACATTAAAATGGAGGTGCGTGTAATCGACACATAGAATGGACCGCATGGATTAAACTCTTAAATAATATACCCCGCAAGGTAATGAAAAGTGAACTGGTGGTCGTAATTAGGATGATCATACATGGATGACGAATCCTGCAGTCAGGTATCTCAGCTCATTTCAATAGTGGCCTGGATCATAGGTTACCAGCTCCTCGTCTCTAAGACAGCCCAGCACAGGTTCCTCGTTGATGTGTCTACAGATAGTGGTCGGAATTATATCCAGATAGAAATCCAAAACCCCTTGTAAGTGCAGCTTTGAGAGTCTGGTCTCCCTTATGTTAATTCTGTAACCCAACGCTTGAAAGCTTTGAATGATAGTGAGGCTGTAATTCAACTGCCCAATGAAAACAGGGTTGGAACTGAGTGATAAAGAGACATATCAGAGAGATAAAAGGATAATTTCACCTACCTAATGACGGGACCAATTTTGGAGGATTGAATTGCATGTAATGCTCATGGCCTGTTTTGAATTTGCTAGATTTGGACACACGTTAGGAATTATTCCAGAATTCCAAGAGTTCGCCTTTACTTTAGTGGAATACACGTGGGAATCATTTTCCAAACACTAATTGGATTAAAGAGTTTAATTACACTATCAAATTTATTAAATAGAGTTTGAAATTCAGATGTAAAGTCCATAGGTCCCCCATGCACCCTCCAGTGACCCACAAGATTAAATTAACAAAGAATCTCTAGGAAGTGAGTTGTGTAAATTGCTTTCTATAGAAACATGTAGTAATTATTGATAATTAAAATGTTAATTAATTAATTATTGAATTAATTTCAATTAATAGCACTCACTTATATGATTAAATGGTAATTGGGAAACATCAACATTTAATTAATTAATAGTAATTACTATATATGTAGCAAATGGTTAATTTGGGAAAATTAATTCAAGCTATTTTTTGTCACTAATTAGTCTACTCTAATTCAATATTTAAATATGCCACTTGGATCCTGTTAAAGGAGACTAAATTCAAGGTGTATATGCTGTAAATGAAACCTTAGTAAAAAAAAAAAAAAAAAAAAGAGAAAGAGTTTCAATTTTTTTTCGCTCCATTTAACCCTCTTCTTTCTCGATCTCATGCTGGTATCATCAAGAGTTCTAAAACAAAACCTTTGTTAATCAGACGCCCACACGTACCGTGGCAGAGGAAGAGGAACCGCTTTTGAAGATCGTGGAAAATAGGAAAAAAGAATCTTGAGTCATTCAACCCTACTTGCTAGCAAAATCTCCTTAATTTGATCGAGGTACTTTTCTTAGCATAAGGAGCATTAGTATGCATGTACCATAGGATCGTATAAAGAGTTTTTATCAATTTCAAAGCCATCGACCAAAAATTTTCTGCCAGAACCTTTCGATTAATTTAAACTTGTAGGATGGTGTAACAGCCAGGTCATCACCTCATGTAATTTTAATTTACGCTGCCTTAGAAAGGGGGACGAAAGTGGCTTAAAGCCGGGGTCTGTGTCATCCTAACCTGTCAGGGTTTGGGGCCGTTGATTATGTTACGTTAATGAGAAGCACTAAAGGCCATCCCATTCCAAGTTTTATCAGATGTCATAGCATGTAACCCTAGGAGTCGGTCCCTATCTTTGGCCTGGAATCTGAGCTCAAAAAGAATAAATTATGCAAGGGTGCAAAAATATCAAGAAATGTAATTTCATTAATTACGACAAAAGGCGTTCACAATTACATAACAAACTCTTACAACAAAGCGATAACACTTCGGCAGTTACATAACCCAAGAAAAAGAAGCAAGAAAACCCGTGTAAGCAAGATGAAGAAGCGGGTCCCAAAAAAAGCCCCATTTATTTAGGAGGGGGGGTTCTTGGCTGCAGAGGATTCAATTCCGGTTTTCAAACCACCCAAGGACTTAACAAGGCAGAGGGGCATAAAACAAGATAGGTGAGGCTCAAAAATATTCTCCAAAATGAAAATTAGCGCGCCCCAGCTCAGTCCTTGCGGCCTTCATGCTGATCCATAATTGCAAATCACGTCCAAGCCCCCTTCATAAGCCTCTTCCATGAAGCAATTAGAAAAGTACAACATCGACAATGTCCGCGACGTCTAACCTATCTGCAGCTAAAAACCGACGGTCGGTGCCTGAAGAATTACCACCTATAAGCCTTTTATTGGGACCTCAAGCCCCGAGGAACCCAATCGTGCATTAAATGTGACATCGAAAATAGAAAATTCCCCAGTAATGCACACGTTGGAACACTAACACGTGGAGTCCATGTTCCCATCTAGCCATTCTGGCGTTCTCTTTTTCAGACGGGAAGGCCGACCTCCCGGCCCGAGAAAAATGGGGGCATTGTTGGTACCGACCTGAGCATTTCACCATTCACGAGGCCCCGAAACACCTCTACCGCGGGCGAACTGATATCACCTTCAACTTAGGTCATTGGATGCAACACTGAACTTATCCTCTCTGCTTTGAGCCGTCTTTATGAAGGCAATAGGCTAATGATTACAGGCGATCTCGGTTAAGACGCCCTACCCACATACATAGCAGTTTGGAGTGGTCAAAAATTTCTTAGAACCTGAGTTGGGGCCAGCAATATCAGAAGAAGCAGTCATGGCGCGCAAAACGCCCTCTTTCCCCTTCCGTTTCGGAAGGAAACCACCTACTTTTCATGGAAATCGGATCATCTTCCTCCTCCATAAAGGAATGAGGAATCACAACAAGGAAGGTACGACATTCTTTACTAAAAAAGGCTGACTCTTTTACTCTCCAAATTTCTTGATCTGACTTAGGCATCGGAGAGGCAGCGGGCTCACCACTACTGTTTTCTTGTTTGTTTTATAGATACATGTTGACAAGTTAATGCTTTGATGATCCAGTGACTCAGAAAATTCAGGAGACTACACATGGCAATGCAGTTGACTCCCCCACTACAAGGGTTGAGTCGTAAATTGTCTCTTCCCTTTTTACTATCGCTTATGGTTGCTTCCTTGGTGGAGTTTACTTTGCATGGATGCACGTTCTTATTTTTTATTATGTCTTTTATGAACATGTTAATATGGAATTGTAATGGGGCTGCCTCACAAAATTTTTTACTTCGCTTAAAGGACTTGTTGTGCCGATACAAACCAGTTCTCTTTGGTCTTTTGGAAACCAGATGCAGCGGGGACCATGCCAACAAGATATGTAATCAGATTGGCTATGATCACTGGATCCGTGTTGAAGCTCTTGGCTACAGTGGGGAATCTGGCTGTTCTGGAAAGATTTCGCATCCTCAAAACCCATCCCCAATTTGTTCATGCCCAAATATCATCTCTCAATAATCATCATTGGCTTTTAACTATAGTCTATGGAAGCAATGGTCTGAGAAAACACTTGTGGTGTGAACTGAATAGTAATGTGATGAACCTTGATAACCCGTGGATGGTGGTCGGAGATTTTGATTCAGTCATTAGCATGGATGAGACTTCAAGCTCTAAGAAACTTGACAATCGACGGTGCTCGGACTTTGTGACTTTGATCTCGGAGCCTTATGCAATATGGACCGGTGCATTAGCATGGGTTACATGGGACCCACATTTACATGAACCGGGGGGTCTCTACTGAAACGTTCCAAGGGGCCCGCCTCGACCTAGCCTTATGCAATATGGATTGGAAAATTAATTTCCCATATGCAAGAGTCGAAGTCATCCCAAAAATAAGCTCAGACCACTCCCCGATCTCAACCGACTCTCATCCTTCCTCCCCTCAGAGCTTTAAGTTTGAAGCCGCCTGGCTAACACACCCAGGCTTTCTTCACCATGTCCAAGCTTCCTGGAGTAATGATCGTCCTTTCACGGAAAATAATATGCAGACATCAGGCCAGCTTACAGAATGGAACAAACAACACTCTGGGCATATTGAATAGAGGAAAAACATAATCTGGGCAAGACTAGCAGGGATCCAAGAGGCTTTGTTCTTCCCAAGAAACAGATACATGCCAAAATTAGAGAAAATTTGAAAAAGGTGTAAGAGGCTATCCTTAACCAAGAAGAGATCTTCTGGTTTCAAAAATCAAGGGAGGAATGGATCAAATTGGGAGATCGAAATACCAGATTCTACCATGCCTCAACAATTATAAGAAATCATAGAAATAAGATTACCAAACTGATGAATGACGCTATATAACACCTCCTTCCAGGCCACAGTGCCCCATCCACTATTATGGTGGGTTCACTGTGTCAAGCGAGGAGTGCCACAAATCTGAGAGCTAATATCCAAAACGTATGACAATATTTCTTTTATTTATTTTTTTAATAATAGGATTACCCTTTTTATTTGCGAAAATCATTTCTTGTTAGAATATTAAAAGTTCATATTCATATATAACATGATTATAGTAGTGTTCAAAAGCATTATTTACATGTCACACATTTGTCTTACTATTACAAAATCAACACCTACATTGGTGGGCTTCTATTATTGTGTTGGCCTTGACGGATGTAAGATGTCATTTGCGTCAAACTTTATCTTTGGTACCTACACGGATAAAGCACCCGTGCTAAGCATATAGCTTAGTGAAAAAACAAATACGATATGGACAACCACTTACAGCGGTCGTCGAAGATATCACATGAATATGAGTATATTTCATTAATTAATTTATACTCATAATGTTCATTATTCGATGGCGATTGAATAGCGTAAATTTCGATATGTTGGAGTAGCGAAGTAGGTACATCATATTACATTCTGGATATATGTATTAACCCGGAATTAATCATTTTCATGTTCATTACCAATGACCCATTTCATATAAAAGTTTGCAGACTATGGCCCAATAGAAGGTGGATAGGAGTATCACTATACGTGGGTACATGGGTACATCACGAGTATAATTGATCCAAGCGGGGATCGGATCCATGACCCCAGAAGCGGAATGAATGACCTAAACGGGGCCTATGTAGTTATCCAAACAGGGTCCAGAATAGTAAGTTGCAACAACAATAGTCCCTATAGGCATGCCCATTTATCCACTACCTGGTTATAAGCAGACATTCAGTTATGTGTACCAATAATGATTATAATAGTATTAGTAATATTCATATGGTATTCACAGTTAATTTTAACACATCTCAAGTCTAAAATTTTGACATAGTAAACGAGGTTTTTAGAAAAAGTGATCTTCTAAAAAAATGTTCACCTATGTCTTAAGTTTCCAAAGGCTCATAGATCGGGTCATTTGGACCTTTAACGTAGGAGATATGGCCAAAACATTCCAAACTACTCCTGAACAGTTTCCAAGGACAGTATTGTTTTCTCAATTAGACGACTTTTTGGGAACAATAAAGACATAATGTGACCATACATTCTTCATGAAAGTTACTCTCTTGGGTGTCTAGTTTCATAAGGATTTGATTCACATCATTTGGATCAGTATAACTCAATATATGGTCCAACCAACATGAACTACTCCCGTAGAGGGGACAAAATCAATATCTTACATTAAAACTCATTTTTAGGGTTTTTAAAGCAGGATTTAAATCTTGGTCTCTTCTAGACATTTGTAGCTTTGGTTCTTAGGTTTCATCTCCAACTAGAATAATCTAATTTGGAGGTTCTTAGGCCAAGTTATGGCCAAAACAAGAATACGGGTGTAGGGAAATTTTGGCAGAATTTCCCCTTAACCACCCACATATCATTTTTCACATCTTTGGTCCTTACCAAAGACCACAACCAAACCAAACCACAAATAAGCCAACAAATACAACAAAGCAAACAATAATCATACAAAGTTAGGATTTTCCTAAAGCTTTGTTTGCTCCTTTTACATAATACCTTTATTTCTCTTCTTTCTCCTTCTCCCTTATCTTCTTTCTCCTTCTTTGTTTTGAGGGGATAATCGGTTCTCAAAGCTTAAAGGTTAAGGAAATTTCCTCCCAACTTCTTGATTCTTCTAGCTTAAGTAGGTGGCTTCTTGTTATTGGTTCATCATTTTCTAGACACTAAGTATGTTCCTTCATGTGATTAGTTCACATTTTTCTTTTTATTTAACCCCTTTATCCTTTTGTATTTGATATACATGTATTTCTAATTCATCCATTAGCATACAAACTTCTTATTTTATGTCTTTTAGGTCCTTAATTGACAAATTACCAATTTACCCTTAACTCTTCGATTAATTTCAGTTATACCCCTTTTCACTCCTAATTATTTTAACTATCGGATTACACAATTTTGACTTCTAAATACCCTAAACATATCATAAAACTATTTGGGTATAAGTTAGGGCTTTATAATTCTCTTCCCCTTATAAGAATTTCGTCATCGAAATTCATACATGTATTGAAAAGTTGCGGGTACTGTGCCCTTATTGTTGATTTTGGCTCTCAAGTTGCTTCTTCAATACCATGGTGTTGCCAAAGTACCTTTACCAGAGAAACTTGCTTATTTCGCAGTTGTTTCACTTCTCGAGCTAGAATGGCTTTTGGGTCTTCATCATAAGTGAATTCCAGTTGCACTTGAATGTCTTGTACTGGTAAAATATGTGATTCATTCGAGCGGTACCTACGAAACATTGATACATGGAAAACATCATGTAACTTAGCCAACTCAAGGAAGCTAAGCGATAAGTCAACGGTCAATTCTTTTACAAAATGTCATAGATTAGATAAACCTTGGACTCAGTTTCCCTTTCTTTCCAAATCGAAGTATCTTTCTCCATGGTGATACTTTTAAGAAGACCTTGTCTCCGACTTCGTATTCAATATCTTTTCTCTTCAAATCAGCATACGACTTATGTCGATCATTAGCAATTTTAAACCGTTGCTAAATAACCTAAACTTTTTCTTTTGTGTCTTTCACTATGTCCGGACCAATTACCTTGTGCTCATTCAGTTTTGTCCAGCACACAAGGGTTCTACATTTTCTATAAAGCTTCATATGGTGTCATGGCAATACTTGACTGATAATTGTTGTTATAGATAAATTCCATCAGTGGAATGTACTTATCCTAACTTCCAGGAAAATCCAGCACACATCCTCGTAGCATGTCTTCTAACACTTGTATCACTCTTTCAAATTGTCCATCAGTTTTCGGGTGGAAACCTGTATTAAAATTAAGTCAAGTACCCAAAGCTGACTGTAATTCTTTCCAAAACCTTGATGTAAATCGTGGATCTCGGTTAAACACAATTGACAATGGAATGCCATGTAATCGGACAATCTCCTTCACATATAGTTTAGCTAGTCAATCCATAGAATAGTCAAGCATTGGTAGAAGTGGCGACTTTGTGAGTTTGTGCTTTGATCCACCATGCAGTCATGTTTCCTTTTGTGTGTGAGAAGTCGGATCCACAAAATCCATATGAATTGTATTTCCATTGTGGAATTGGATTGGGATTTAAAATACTAGATAGTACTTGGTGTTCAACTTTCACCTACTGACAAGTTAAACATTTGGATACATAATCTGCTATATCCTTCTTCATCCCTCGCCACCAATAATATTGCTTCAAATCTTGGTACATCTTGTTACCTCCAAGATGCATGGTGAATACGGTATTGTGAGCTTTATGCATCAACTTCTTCTTTAATTCCTTGTCAACTGGTAAACATAATCTGTTCTTATAATATAAACCTCCATCATCCACCACTAAATTGTTAGTCTTGTTTACATCTCGACTACTTGCTGGTTATTGCAGCTTCGACATAATTCACACGACCTTAGTATCATGCAGCTTCAAGTTAGGTTTAACAATTAGGCTAATAAAGAGTCCATAAGGTGTAAATCCATATGACCCCATTGCTACGGTGACAGCGTTATGTTTCTCATAGGTATCGACCACCACATTAGCTTTTCCTAGGTGGTAGTCATAGTCTTTGAACAATTCTAGCCACTGTCATTGCCTTAGGTTTAGTTCCTTCTGGGTTAACAGGTATTTATGATTTGTATAAATTCTGCATCTTTCACCATATAAGTAGCGTCGCCATATTTTCAAAGCGAACACTATCACAACCAATTCTAGATCATGTGTGGGATAATTTTGTTCATGTTGTTTCAGCTGTCTAGAGGCATATGCCACCACCTTGCCATCTTGCATCAATACACATCCTAGTCCATTCCTTGAAGCATCACTATACATGGTGTATTCTTTACCAGAAGTAGGCTGAGTCAACACTGGTGCTTGAATAAGCATTTTCTTCAATTGATTAAAACTGGCTTGACATTTGTCAGTCCATTCAAATTTTACCCCTTTCCGGAGTAATTTAGTGAGAGTAGAAGCTATGACAGAGAAACCCTTTACAAACCGTCAATAATAACCAGCTAAGCCCAAGAAACTTCTTACCTCTGTTACATTTCGGGGTAGTTTCCAATTTACATTAGCTTTAAATTTAGCAGGGTCAACTCTAATGCCTTACTACGAAACGATATAACTTTAAGATGACTTCCTTAAGCGAAGTCACACTTTCTTAACTTTGCGCTATTATTTCTCTCTTGGGTTTTACAAGCTGCATTATTAAATCTTTGACTCATGTTCATGATCATCCTTGGAATACACCAGGATATCATTGATGAACACCACCACAAAATGGTCTAAATAAGGTTGAAACACATGATTCATCAAGTCCATAAATGTTGTCGGTGCATTAGTCAACCCAAATGACATTACTAAAACTCATAATGACCATATCGGGTTCTAAATGCTGTTTTCAAAACATCTTCATCTTTTACACGAAGTTAATAATATCCTGATTCCATGTCTATTTTAGAAAAGACACCAACTCCTTTCAACTGATCAAAAAGATCTTCAATTCTCGGCAATGGGTATTTGTTTTTCACTGTTACCTTATTTATTTTTCGATAATCGATGCACATCCTTAGAGTGCCATCTTTCTTTTTAACAAACAAAACCGGCGCACCCTAGGGAGAAACACTGGGTTGGATAAATCCCTTGTCCAAGAGTTCCTATAGTTGAATTTTCAATTCCTTTAATTCATTAGACCCTTGTGAGTGCCATGGAGATAGAGTCGTTCAGGTAAAATTTCAATGGACGAAGTCTACTTCCTTTCGGGTAGAGGCGATAGCTCTTTGGGAAACACATGCAGAGTTGCACCACGGTATATCTTCGGTTGCCTGCCCTCTTAGTTCAAGCATATTGCCAAAAGGCTTTGCATCCCTTTTTAAGAAATTGCCATGCTTGCATAGCTGAAATTATTTTAGACAATGGGCCAGATCGGACACCATACACGGTCACCTCCGACTGGTTGGAACATTTAAACATCACCGTTTTCTTATCACACTCAACTATAGCCCGATGTTTAGACAACCAATCCATCCCCAATATCAAGTCAAACTCATGAAAAGGCAATGCAATTAAATCAACAGAGAACTCTTTATCATGGATCATTATGGGATAGTTCTTATATACTTGGTTGACACTAATACTATGCCCCAGGGGACTGGTAACATGTATGTCATATGCTAATTACTCTACTGATGGCATTTTATCAAACAAGTTCTCGGTGCAGACATAAGAATGTGTAGAACCAATATCTATCAAAGCATGCATTTCAATCATAGAGGGAGAAAATACCAACTATAACCTTTGGTGCATCTTGATCTTCACGAGCCTTCATAGCATAGGCTCGGGCTTGGATTGTAGTGGTAAGGCATTCTACTATCTCTGATACATTACTTCCTCTATGCTGTCCTAAACCACCACGTCCTCTACCTCGATCACAAGTTGCTAGAGGTGCATTTGATCCTCCCCTGCCACTTCCTAATGAACTTCTAGGAGCCCTAGGTTCTTTTGGGCAGTTTTCTAACAGATGATTCGTGCTTCCACATCAAAAGCACCCTCTAGTTAACCATCTGTAATTTCCAGAATGACATTTGTGGCAGTATGGGCATTCAAATGTTGCATATCAGGTTGAGCGCCCCCTACCGGTGCCAGATGTTGTTTATGAGTCCACGCCTTTTCCTCTAGTAGCGAGACATGAACGGTCGGCTTGATATTCTCTAGTCCTTTTACGTGGAGGAATGGTTGTGCCACGATAGGGGTGCGGAATCAACAATATTTAAAAACTAAATTTCTCATAACTTCAGTAGCAACTACTACAGGTATAGTGGCTCCTGAGGTCAAGCTTCGAGATGGGTTTTTCTTTGTACAAAATGACTGTGATTGATTGAAAGTTGGTGAATTTGAGTTTGGATTTTTGGGTGTTGTTAAAAAAGGTGAGGGTTTTGATGATGAAAATTGAAATAAGCGGAAGTAAATAAGAAAAATAATGAAGAAATCTCCTTGAAGTATCAGGATATTGGGCTTAGGATCCTAGGGCAACTGAGGGTTTCCAGGTCATTTCCTCGCGTTAGGGAGGATGACCTATAGTCATCTCCCGAACTGGATCTTCATTTAGCTATAAAACCTAACCCAAAATAATTATCTGCCTTTTGAAAGCATCATTTCTGAGGCATAAATGTTCCCGCGTGAGATACCCATCCCAGTCTACCCTCGTTGACTCATAGAGACAACTGGCAGATCTCGGTGGATCTGGCAATGGCGTCCATAAACCCAGATTGCCAAATCTTGGTCAATCGAGGCGTGAAGAGTTTAAGCTAGATTGAAAGATAGAAACATAAATGCTCAAAGCGGTTAGTTAAAAAAGCAGGGGAGACAAAAGTTTACCTTAAAACTATTACTTGATGGCCCTCCTCTTTGGGAGAAGCGGTCCTTGACCATCTTCGAGTTGTCATCCTCGGGGTGTTTGGCGGTCGAAAAAGGAGAGAAAGGAAGAAAATGGGAGAAAGGAAGCGACGGGAAAACCCACACTTGTTGTCTCTGTATTTGCCGAAAGTCTCCCTTTACGATTAATACACAGTGGGGCTTTTATAGCTAACCCATAATATAAAGTACAGAAATAACATAGAAAATCTTATTACAATGGGGAAAAGGAAGAAAACCATAGAGTCAAAGAAGCAAAGCAGACATGAGGAAGGAACGAGGCGGGATGTTGGTGCGGGATGGTGAAACGATGTAGCGTGGAAAAAGCATTCTGTCTCCATTTTCACTTTTGCTCTTCTTTCCTTCTGGGATCTGATTTGCAACGATGAGTTCAACTCGGGTTCTTCGTGTTTGAATTGACTCGAAAATTTTGGCCTGATTATCTTGCAAAAACTACAAAATTAGCCATAAAATGCGATCAGTAGAATAGCAGGGACCTTAATGTGAAAATTGGGTTAATTACGCTGATTAGTACACAAAGCGCTCAAAACCTTAAATAAACAGGGTTGAATAGCACTTTTGAGGCGCTAATACACCCACATTCACATTACTTAGTCCCTTAGCAATGAAAGAAAGAAAGAAAGAAAGAAAGAGCATACAAGACAAAATCAAAATGATGTTCACAAAAATTATATTTAGAAAAGGTTGTGAATGAGTAATGTCTAACCCTTAATGAGAATTACTGAAACCCTTACCCAATAACTATATCGAGAGAATGAATGCCATACAAAATTGAGTATTAAAAGAGCCTCCCTCTTGGTGAATCAAATAGAGACTTCCACCAAAACCTAAGTGTTTGTTTGATCAGTTCTCAACAATATTGCCGGCCTCTCTGACCAAGCTATTGCCTACACTTCGGACACTAACCAACTCATCGTCGGGACCCACACTCTTATTCCACAACTCTTTTTGTGTTGTAGGTGTGCAATCTTCAGTGGTACTCCACCAAAGTCCATGTAACGGGGATCTACCGATGACTCCCAACCAATTAAGGCTTAGGGCACCAAGTCATAAGGATCTTTCGACCACTAACTCTTCAGGTTTCACCCCGGACTCCGAATGATTTTGAAACTCCAGCACCTACAACTTGCTAAACTCCACCCATCCACCCGTGTAGCGAGCACTAAGTCGGTGGCTCCTAACCAGTTGGCTTAGGAACCAGGCTTAAAGGCTCTAGCCATACCCCTAGGACCATGCTCGGGTTTCAAGGTAAGCGTTGCAATTTTTCTTCTTTTTCTTTTTCTTTTATTTTCTTTTCTTTTTCTTTTCTTTTGGAAGACACATTGGCCTTCTATTCATGGGGGTCCTTAACCTATTACAAGTGGTCAACGAAACTAGGGTAGGTTTTACAATGTTTAGGAGGTAGGCAGTTTTTCAGCCTATTGTTGAAAACTGATGTGCACTGTGTGAGGTTAGCTAAATGTGGAAGAAAAAGGTCAGCGGCTGAGGATTCAACTAATCATCCACTCGACTAGGCATGGCATCAATCCCAGCATCAACAAGATTTAGACAAAGTTTGATTTTCAACACACGGAGTTAGGCAAAACCACAAAAATAGGTGCAATTTGAATTGAAAAGTAAGTTGTATAATATATGACTTCACAAAAAGAAAACCGATAAGCCGAACATACAAAATGGGCTTGCTCAAAATAGTAACAAAAACATAAATAAATTCCACTTCCTTCGCTAACTCTCTAGGGCACCAAGTCATAAGGATCTTTCGACCACTAACTCTTCAGGTTTCACCCCGGACTCCGAATGATTTCGAAACTCCAGCACCTACAACTTGCTAAATTCCACCCATCCACCCAAGTGTAGCGAGCACTAAGAATCGGTGGCTCCCGACCTTGATTGACAGGGTGCTGGAAACAAGGCTCTAAGCCGCACCCTCGGACCTTGCTTGGGTTTCAAGGCAAAGCGTTGCAATTTTTCTTATTTTTCTTTTTCTTTTCTTTTTCTTTTCTTTTTCTTTTCTTTTTCTTTTCTTTTGGAAGACACATTGGCCTTCTATTCATGGGATTAGCCTGTTACAGTGGTCAGCGAAACTAGGGTAGGTTTTACAATGTTTAGGAGGTAGGCGGTTTTATTTGTTGTTGAAAAGCGATGTACGCGTATTGTGGTTAGCTAAAGGTGGAAGAAAAGGTCAGCTAATGGGAATTCAACTAATCATCCGCTCAGTAGGCATGGCATCAATCGCTTTGTCAAACAGGATTTAAACCAGAAGTTTCAATTCTCCAACTCAGCATGTTAGGCAAAACCACAAAAATTAGGTGTGATTTGGATTGAAAAGTAAGTTGTATAGTATACTGACTTCACAAAAGGAAAACCGACAAACCACTAAACATAAAAATGGGCTTGCTCGAAATAAATAACAAATATAAATAAATGCACTTCCTTAGCTAACTCTCCCCCCCGACCAAATGTCACATTGTCATAATGGGGCGGATTGAAAGTTAGAGAAAGGAAGTGCTCCTCACTGATGAAATATGTACTCATTGTTGGATAGGATGCTTACTTGAAGCTTTCCAGGCACATATTCACTCATTTGGGATTCAAATAAACAAGTTAGGAGAAGAAAAGAGAGGAAAAAAGTGACCAGTTGGAGCATTTTGAAAATCACACCTTCATAATAATTACAAAAGTGTTCTTTCTAACTATATTTGGATTTTAAACTCTCTAAGCTTTCCAACGGTACCAAAAATGCCTAAAACAGAGTTCGGATGAAAAAGTTATGATCAAAACAAAATTGGCTGCGAAATTGGAGGGAGTTCGCAACCTGCGAAATTTCGCAATGCGATTTTTTTTTTTTTGAATAATAAAAAATAAAATAAAATAAAATAAACAAATTTTTTTTTGTGTGAGAGACAAATTTTTTTATATAAAACAAAAATAAAAAACATTTATTTATTTATTTATTTGATATATATATATATATATATATATATATATATATATATATATATATATATATATATATATATATATATATATATATATATATATATAGATAAGCTACATTGGACTCACCGGTGGCTACAATGAGCTACAGTGCAGGCTGTGAAATTTCGCAACTTGCAAGAAATTTCGCAGGAATAGTATAGCCTGTGAAAATTCGCAGGTTGCGAAATTTCGCAACCTGCGAAAATTCACAAGGATCCGAAATTTTCTTGGTGAGCTCTTCGGGACCTCCTACAGCAAAAAATTAACCCAAACTACAAAAATAAACACATAAAAGATTAAGAAAAATTGCAAAAAAAATTGAAAATTAAGCTAGAAACAAAGATTAACTAAAAATTAGAGAAAATTTAAAAAGAAAAATTAAAGAAATCAAAATAAAATAAAATAAAATAAAATAAATGAAAACAAAAAGTGGGGGAGACTGAGCTCCCCCCAAACCAGTTTTTCAACCCTTTGGAGAACATTGGGCGGGTGGGCTTGTATGAAATCTTAGGGTCGGTGCTCGTGTTTGAACGATTACCGGCGTAAGACTTCGAGAAAGAATTCCAATTTCGGAAAAAGGGTAAAATAGTCATTTCGGTAAAAATCCGAAATTTTTCTAAATCTCGGATGATGAAGCGGATTTCTAAGGTGGAATGTCTACGTGAAATCTAACTACATCTAATTTCCATAAATTAGAAATTGATCCCGAATTTCGTTTTTCGAAGCCTGCTTAGTGGTAGGTCGTAAAGCCGGGTTTGAGACATGTGATGTGAAAAAAGTCACCTACTATATGTACTCATGTGACACATGTTGCATGAGTAGAGAAAGGATGGAAATGGATGGCCAAGATAGTGCCAAGTGTCAAAAATCCAAGACTTGAGGACATGGATGGTATTAAATGAAAGTTTAATGAGTATGAGACAAACATTGAATAGTGTCTTCTTCTCCAAAATACCAAAAAACGTGCAAACAGGGGCTGGAGATGCAGTGAGTGCTGGTTTTGTGTTTTAGAGAGAGAAGGTGTTCCTTCTCTCTAGGATTCCGGCCGATCGGACCGTCGGTTCTCGATGGAGCAAGAAGCAAAGTCATTCTACGCGACGAGGGCTACGCGTGGACACCGATTTGGTGGAGTTCTGACAACTCCAAGAGGTAGGGATCTTTTCCTACTTGCGTTAATCTTTCAGTAGAGCCATGTAAATGGTTGGAATGTTACGATGCTGTTTTTAAGCCAGTAAATTCGGTTTCAAAAACCTTTGGCCAAGTGGAGAAAATTCCCTATTTGATAATTAGTGAATAGTAACAGGGTTTCTTGTTCATGTGAGATAGTGACATATATAAATTTTGGTGTGTGTGTTTGGTTGAGTGATTCAAAATGAATTGCTGCCGTGTTTGTTAATTAACCCATGTGAGCTAATTTTGGTGCTGATGATTGTGAATTTACATAACATAACATGTGATTTAATTATGTTAATATATATATGCATGAATATATTAGCATGAATGTGTTGGAGTGGCATCATGCATTCCATATGCCTTTGGGAGCACCCTAGAATATGGAGTGTCAGTGTGACATGGTGAAAGAAAAGCAGCGTTTTTAAGAGATTTCCAAGGAGATTTTACGAAAAGTGCAGCGGAGGACGTCAATAGAACCAACCGGATGAGGACATGGATGTTTCGGAGAGTTATCAAATTCGCCTCGGAGGTAGTACAATATTTTTACCTAAACTCGGTAGTAAGTTTTGAGAACAAAGATTTTGTTGTGGCTTGTATTTTTACTCACGTATTGGTTTAGGCATGTGTGAGAGTCGGTGAGACTCGGGACATGGGATTGGGCATGTAGACATTCGAGTAGGTTCGGTGCTTGAATGTGATTGTTTGCCATGCATGTGCACTTAAGTGGGGGTAACCCATGTGAAAATTATCTCTACTAGGCTGCTCACCACATCGGGGATCACCATTTCGAGTAAAGGGGTGTGCGCGAGGGACGGGCTATTTAGGCGCGTTTAGAAAGGCTGGGTTGTGGCTTTGGCATTTTATTTTATATAACATAGATTAAAATTGTAAATTTTAATAAATTTTGAATTAGGTAATGTAAAGCTCTTGAACCATGTAATATATTTGGTTGGGATATATTTTGTGGTATGATCACGAGGGGCCCCAGTAGCCATTATTTTACTTGCATACTTGGACCACAATGTGAACCAAATTGTAAACTTGTTGGGACATGTTTTTACTTTAGGTAGATCTCCCGTACAAGGGGCTACTGCCCGATTTTTGTGTGAGTGGTGTCGGGTTACCCACGACATGTTGTCTCCGAGGTTGGTTGTCGCGAATTTACCAGGTTGGGGCGTCACAAGAACCATCAGCGTACCATGCGATGTTTAGGCGCCATTGTCTTTGATGTAGTGGCAAAACATCTGATGGCCACTAATTTCTTGAAGTTTTACAGGCAGGCAGTGCAAATGGTGTAACCCCTTTCGATTAGGTTATGAGAGTTGGTTGTCTTGAGCGGGATATTTAGTGCAGGTGAGGGCGGAGTGTAAATTATGCCTTTGGTGTTCTTCTTGCTCCTCTCCATGTCTTCCTTACTCAACCGCAAGGAAGGATTTCTTTTTCTCCCATAAACAAATAGCGGCTGCTAAATATATAGGATTGAGATAACCTGCTGTGACATGCTCCTCCACCATGGTGTCACTCGAAACACTCTCATACGGATTTTCTCCCTCTTGATGAGCATGTTCTTGTGTGACTTTGGGAATTGAACAACGCAAGTTGTCAAATTTCGATCAATTTCACTGCGAGTTGTCAAGTTTATGATCATTTCACTTTGAAGCCCATCAATTTTGGTCCCGAGGAGTTCTCACACTATAGATTTTGACAATTGGGCATTGAATTTCTTTTGCTCTTCCACAACGTCACCCACCAGTTTGGTAAGATTCAGTATTGCTTGCTCAACTAGAGAAATTAACTGTGGTGGTTGCGGTGGCTGAGGAGTTGAGGTAAAATATGGAGAAGTAGGAGGTGCATAAGTTGAGGGAACACTACAGAAGTGTGCACTCATCCATTGGTCTCTATAGTCCCTCATGGACCTATTTGGGTTTGGATTTCTCTCATAGGTCGTTGATTCTGCCATGGAATGTTTTGTAATCCCTCATAGACATAGCGCTCTAAGGTTTCTTTCTGTATTGCTCTTCATGTAGGGTTCCATTGATCTAATTCAAACCACTTTGGAACATCTGTCATGTAGTAGAAATAAAGACAACCTAAGGCCAATTGATCCTACGTGACTTTTTTTTTTTTGATGTGAAACAAAGAAAAAGCGCGATAAAATGATAAAAGGAATTTCACCAAAACTTGTGATGAGGATCACAAGTGTTCAATAGCTCATCAATTGCACTTAGGCTTCATCCCCGACAACGGCGCCATTTGATTCGTGCCACAGTAGGGGTGCCGGAATCAACAATATTTATAAACCTAAATTTCCTCCTACTGCCGTAGCAAAGCTGTTGCAGTATAGTGGTGAATTTCAGTTTGGGTTTGGGGTTTTGTTAAAAACAGTGAGGGTTTTGATGATGAAAATTGGAAATAAGCGGGAACTGAAGTAAAATCAGAAAAATAATGAAAGAAATCTCCTTGAGTATCAAGATCTTTGGGAACGCGGATCTGAGACGGCGGGGTTTCAAAGGTCATTTCCTCGCGTTAAGGAGGATGACTATGAGTAAATCTCGGCCGGATCTTCATTTAGCTATAAAAACCTAACCCGAAATAATTATCCTTTTGGCTATCATTCCTGAGCATAAATGTTCCCATGATGAATACCCATACCACGATCTACCTACAGTGACTCATAGAAACTGACTAACCGAGATCTCGGTGGATCAGCAATAGATGTTCCACTAAACCCAGATTGCGAATCTTGGTCAATCAAGGCATCTCAAGAGGATTTAAACCTAGATTGAAAGATAGAAACATAAATGCTCAAAACTGCTTGCGTTAAAAAACAGGGGAACCAAAAGTTTACCTTAAAACCGTTGCCCAATAGCCCTCTTCTTCAAGGAGAAAATCAGTCTAGCCAACCATCCTCAGGGTGTTTGGTAGCCGAGAAAATGAGAGAAAATGAAAGAAAATAGGAGAAAAGGAAAAGCGTGAGAGGAAAACCCGCGGTTGTCTGTGTGCGAAGTCTTTGCTACATTGTCTGGTCGGGGGCTTTTATAGCCCGACCCTTATCTAATTAAAAATAACATAGCCAAAAATCTTATTACAATGGGGGAAAGGAGCCATAAGAGTCGAAAAGCAAAACGAGCGGCGGGAAGGAACGGTGCGGGATGGAGCGGTCGCGCATGATGGTGAGCCGGTGGCGGAGTGGCAGCATTCTGCGGGTGCTCCGTTTTCTTCACTTTTCGCTTCTTCTTTCCTTCGATCCGACCGCAACGATGAGTTCAACTCTGTTCTTCGGTGGTTTCGAATTGACTTCAAAATTTTGGCCTCACTATCTTGCAAAAACTACAAAATTAGCCACAAATCGCGATCGCAGAGAATAACAGGGACCTTAATGTGCAAATCGATTGATGATTAGTACACAAAAAGTGCTCAAAACCTTAAATAAACAGGGTTCAAAATAGCACTTTTTGAGCACTAATCAGGGACCACCCATGGAGTGTGACGCCCTTAGCCCGAACATAGGGGCTTCCTACGTCAAACGAGGAGTGCCATAAGCATCTAAGATACTTTTAAGATTTTTTATTTATTTATTTATTTTGACATATACATATAATAATCCATAAATCATTCATATACAAAAACTCTTAAACTTGCTCTGAACAAAAATCTATACCACATGCTCACAAGAAGCATCATATAATCAAAATACACTATTGTAGTAATATTTCCTTTATACATCAACTAGAATTGATTAACTTAAAATAAGTTGAACCTTACAACCTTATATTACAAACATGATCTATTCTACTTATACAAAAATTATTTACAAAACTGATGTTAGTCCAAAAACAAAGAACCTACAAAGAGCAACTTCTATTATTGTGTTGGCCTTTCCTGATGCGAAATGTCCTTAACGCCTGACTTTTCTGCACCTACACTGATAGAAAAATCTATGCTAAGCATATAGCTTAGATGGAAATAATAACAAGAGTTGGACAACCACCTAAAGTGATTACCAACTATATGTACAAGAACAGGATATAGAGATCTGTGGGCCTGAGTAATTTTATGAGGCAGTAAAATGGTAATTTTGTCAAAATCCGCACTTTTTCTAGATTTCTGATAACAAAACTGAATTTCACCGCCGAATCGCCTTTAAGTAAATCTAGCTACCACGTCGAATTTCGTTGAATTCCAAGACAGTCGGAATTCCACATTTTTCGAGGCACCAAGAGTGGTGCGGGATACTTTGCACATTTTGAGTGGCTCAAGATGTGCTACAAAAGTCATATGTGTAGAATGAAACAACATGAAAGCCAAGTGTACATATGTATATCATGTTAGCTGAGAAATCACCATATGACAGTGGTGAAATTACAGTTACCGATGGGATGTGGTAAGTGAGATGACATCTCACTTTAATTACTATCTTTTCTCACTTATTGGGAATAGTTGAAAGAGAGAGACGGAGAGCAGGAAGGTATTGTGGCAGAGAAAGCAGTCTACTATTCTGTATTTTCCAGTTGACGGCTCATGGTTCTATTTGCGCGTAAAAGTTGGCTCATTTTGTAGAAGCATTGCAGTAATAGACAGAGTTTTGAAATTAGTAGTTTTCTCATCTTGATATTTGCTTAAAGAATATAAAGGGAAAGTTGCTGTTGTGAGGTGTTTGTACGGTTATGGGATTTAGTAGTGAATGATGGATGATGAGGTTGCCCGCGGACAACCACGATACTAGATCAGCAAAAACAAATGATGTTGTTGACTAAATGGTCCATGCTTATGGTCGCCGCCATTTGTGAACACACGATGTGAGATAAATCGTGATCGCCGGCCACGGCTTGAAAAGCCATGCAGAAATGATATGTTAATGCATGTTATCGATGTTAACATGAATGTTTGAGTCTATATGAAATAGACTGGGTGTGATACTGAATTGGATATATGAATTGCATCATTGTATATTCATGTGCGTGATTATCAAAAGCAGTTTCAAGCCTGCATGGAAGATCGGCAGTGTCAATACTCCGTAACGTGGTTGAAAGTTACCTTTTGAGACTACGCTCATTAGCATCATAGCCCAAATTATGAATGAGCCACGTAGTTGGCGTTTTCGACTGCTTGTGAGCATCTGCAGGTGGGCTATCCTCGAAAGGTCCTCGCATGGGTGTGAGAGACTGGAGCCAGGTGTAAAGACTCGAATGGGGCGTGCACTTCTAATGGTGTAAAGACTCGAATGGCGTAAAGACTCGCTAAGAGACAGTCCTCTAGTAGCTTGCAGGTGAGAGCATTCCGCCGCATCACATCCAGCAATACATCGCTTCAAGACAAAAACACACTGCCAGGTTTATCACTTAGACCTGGGAGGTCGAAATGATAGTTCGTGGAGCTGACTTAAGATTTGGTTACCCTACGGGCGTAATCAGATCGCGTCGGGAGCACAGTGCGGCTTCTATCGTAAGTGTCATTGTATATTACCAAAGGACGATTGCCGACACTGTGGTACAGCCTCGTGTGTGAGCTATGAGTGACTGCAGTGGCATGGGAAAGATTACTACGATGTAAATACCTATTGCATGCATTGCGTTCAGCGGAATGTGATGTCAGGATGTTACAGCATGTGCATTTAGCGATTTCGTAGGGAGCAAATTGTCCAGCCAGCACGTCACTCCCCGTCGTGGGACTTCTGTGTACATGGGAGTATCAAGACGGCGCTTCTAGAGGCCGCAGATTATGATGCGTCGTATCGGTATCTTCTGATTCATGCTTCGTGTATAGAAGAGACGATCAGTTTTAATATATGTTTTGTATTGTAAGTGATGGGACATCCCTGAATCTATAGGAATGTATGGTTTTGCAATCGTATGAATGAGTATGTATGATGAGTTTATTAGGTCATTTATTTTCATAAGGGTCCTTTCATGATATGAGACACAATGTGCTCTCAGAAGCTGACGCAGACGCCCTAACTCCGGGGTCCCTTTTTGACCAACGTCAACCTGCGGAAACCTGTGTGTCTCATATCATGAGACCCATACGTGAGTAAAATGACCCAATTGAGCCCATCATACATACTCATCCATACGGTTACGAAACCATACATTTCTATAGATTCAAGGGTTATTACATCACTCTTAATACGAAACATATATTAAAACTAGTCAGTTCTAATACATATACAAAACATGAATCAAGGCCATAGGCCGACCCGCTTCATAATCCCGCCTAAGGAGCGCCTCGCCTTCGAATACCCTCAGACCGAAAGAGTCCCACGACGGCGAGCGATGCTCGCAGTTGAATTCATGAGGGCTACTTCCCACCTAAAATGCACATGCAATGGCACATCACAAAAAATCCACTGCATACAATTCGCGAATGCATACATGGAATGATGTACATCATGTATGAAATGCTTTCCATGCTCCCACCGAGTCACTCACCCAACTCCCTTTGATACTAATTCCGCCATGCTGGGTGTGGCAATTGTCACTGTAATGCCAATGACACCCACCACGTGAAACTTATGCCTGGCCCCCACCCAATGCACTTCAGCTAATGGGTGGACCCATCCCGAAATAACCCCAATTCTCACTACTCAACTCTGTGTCTAAGTGATAAACCCCACCATGTGTTTTCTCTCGGGAACGTAACTCGATAGTGCCGCGGTCTTCACACACCCGCAAACCTTTTCAGATAAGATCACGAGTCTTTTTTACACCCATTCGAGTCTTTTACACCTATTCGGGTCTTTTACACCCATTCGGGTCTTTTAGACCCCTTCGAGTCCTTTACATCCATTCGGGTCTTTTACACACATTTGGGTCTTTTACACCCATTCGAGTCTTTTACACCCATTCGGCTCTCTCACACCCATGCAGGACCTTTCAGATAATACCACGGGTCTCCTACACCCGAGTTCCAAGAACGCCCAACACACATTAATTATTTCTCATTTCATAATTTGAACTATGAGTCTTTATTGGACTCAACCCACGTTCACTAAGAGTGGTGAACAACCATACCGTGCACCCACACCCGACTCGACGCGATGTCACTGCGGTATATGAATGCAATGATGCCAATTCATATATCCACCTAACGGCCACACAATTATATTTCTTATATAATTCAAATATTCATGTTAACACAACAATTAGCATGCATTAACATATCATTTCCTATACATATTTCAGTTTCTATTCAATCTGCTTAACGCGCTTTATCCTCCACACATCATTCATGCTCTCATCGCGTCAAGCAACCACATACAAGTAGTTTCATTATGGACCATTTTGGTCCAACAGCAATCCGACCGTTTTAACAAATTAAATCACCGTGGGCTGTCCATGGATAACATCAATCACCTGGGCCCAATTTTAGAACCTAAATCCATGGCCATTTTCGGCCTCACAACAACCAAAACCATTTTAATGGCCTTTTAAACAAGGAATATCAAGTAGGAGAAGACCCCTACCTCTTGGAGTTTCCAAAACTCCACAATACGCAGACCATCACAGAAATTTCAAGAATGCACTAACTTTGCTTCGCCGAGTTTGCCTGACCGGACACGAAAATCTAGAGAGAAGGTGACACTCTCTCTCTAAAAACCTTTTCCTTCCTTTTCCTCTCTCAAGGTCTCTCTCTTTTTCCTTCTTCCCAAATGTCGGGAGAAGATAAGGGTCAAGCCGATGTCATCTCACTCGCCACATGTCCATTTCTCATCGGGTTTCCTTGATTTCCTCCTCATCCAATTTATCCTTAATAGTGGATTTCCCTCCACGACATGATGCCACATGTCACCTATGGCCCACACTCTTTGAGCTCTCATGTTCGACTCCATTCCATACGACATGCGGCACGCCTCGGGTCACCTCAAGACGGTTATGTCCCCGCACCTCACTCCTCGGTGCCTCGAAAACGCTGACCGACTGCCTCAAAATTCGACAAAATTCGACATGATATCTAGATTTCGCAAGACGATTCCAATGGTGAAGTTTATTTTGTCATCCGAGATCTTGAAAAATTCCGGATTTTTGATCTAAATTACCATTTTACCATTTTTCATAAAATTAGAATTTTCTGGGGTATTACAGACGGTGGCCAATGGGACCCCCGGGATTAGGGGCGTCACAAGATACAAATCACAATAACAACATTCCTTCAATATACAACAACATCTTGTTGCTCAATATTTCATTATTCAAAACTTATATACATATACAGAATTGGTTAACCATTAACACGAACACAAACAATTCTGGTTAACCATCACACATCTCATATACGAATTTGCTTGCATGACCGGGGCCAGGTGATAGCGGAACACATGTATACTGTCAAGACGGCTTTCTCATTCCAAGAATGAGCCAAACGGGGCCAATAGAATAGAGAACCTTATAGGCAATTTGCCTATTAATCCAACTACGTGGTCATTAGCTTGCAGTCTGTTACATTTGTGCATACAAATCATTTATCATAATCAGGACAGATGTGTCATATTTCCAGTTGATGAGTATGACTGTCATATATAATTCATGCATATACAGAATCATTTCACCTTAGCTGCATATTATTTCAATATCATATGGCATTTTAACCAAAGCAGTTCTTTCATGCATAATCCATATACTCACAATGCCCTATTGACAACCGTACAATAAAGCATATATAATCAAGGTAAATACATTTAAAAATTTCATGCTTACCAGGTTCATATATACCTATACCTTTTGGTTTCATAATATTTCTTTCTCCTGTAGAAGTACTTTTGGTTCATGGTCTCTTCTAAACCTATGTAGCTATGGGTTCTAATTTTCATCCCCAACTCTAACTATAAAGCCCCTTCCCCCAACTGCGTCATGTAAGGGGACGCCACACAGGACAGGGACTTCTTAACTTGATTAGTGGGTCCATTTCAATCATAAATTCATAATGACATAAAACTTGTAAAATCACAATCGTAGCTGGTATTTTGCAAGTTCTCAGACATAAATTCCTCGAATCCCCATTTACTTGTACTTACAAAATTACACTACTACAAAATTTTTTACATTTACATCAAAACAAGATTAAAACCTACATATGGTGGACTCTAACGCAGGTTGGCTCTGTCGAATGGATGTCTTCGTGACCCTTCTCACGTAAGATCACATGGATAAAACACCCTGTTTATAGCATAAAGGAAAACATATAACATATATGACCACATGCAAAGGGTCCTCAATTACAAAGATACATATAAAATAATTCACATATCTGAATATTCATATCTCCCCCGTAGAGTACATAACAAAAAATTCAGAATAAAAAGGTACTCGTCTTTCATGTTCTTGTTGTTCATTACTCATCACACACATATATTTTTTTATTTTTACAACCGAAGCCTTATGCCTACATTTTTCAATGGAAATGGATAACGGGAAACATAACAATAAGTACCCATATGTACATCACTGTACAGGACAGTGATAACAGAGCAGAGTATGACCCAAATGGGGCCTAAGTAATGACCCAAATGGGGCCCAAGTAATGACCCAAATGGGGCCTACAGAACGGTAAGCTGCAACATTAGAGATCCCTATAGCTTGCCCCATTCATCCACTACAATTCCTATTACAAGGTGCATCTGCTATTTATGTTTCCGCATTACCATCAGTATCCTTAACATAGGTTCATTCACATATTTATCATGATCGTTTTAATGGACTTCCACTAATTCATGTAACATTAATGCCTTAATTCACATCAGACATCATCTAAGAAGGTTAGGAAAATGCCTACATTATAAACCAATTCTGCCTGAAAAGTACAAGGCAAATCCCAAGTCCATTTTCAACTACTATTTCGACCCAGGAAATGAGGTTTTTAGATAAAGTGATCTTCTTAAAAAATGTTCACCTGTGTCTTAAGTTTACAAAGACTCATGAATCAGGTCATTTGGACCTTTAACTTAGGAGGTATGGCTTAAACATTCCGAACTGCTCCTGGACAGTTTCTGGGAACAGAATCTGGAATTGTGTTCTACATTTGAAAATTTCCTAGGAATGCTAGGGACATAATTTGACCATACTTTCTTCATGATAGTTGTTCTCCCAGATGTTTAGATTGTATAAAAATTTGAGTCACCTCATTTGGATCAGTATAACTCAATTTATGATTTAAACAACCGGAATTACTCCAGTTCAGGGGACTGTTATGAGACAGGTTTCAGGGACATAATTGTTCCCTTACTTTGACAAATTTATGGTAACAATGGGGACTAAATTTGGCCATACTTCCTTCATAAAAGTTGTTCTTCCAAATGTCTAGTTTGTACAAAAATTTGAATCGCCTCATTTGGATCAGTATAACTCAAGATATGATGCAAGCAACAAGAACCACTCCCGTAGAGGGGACAGAATCCGTATTTTTCTATAAAACTCTTTTTCAGGGTTCTTAAAGCAGCATTTACATCTTGGTCTCTTCTATAAATTTGTAGTTCTGGTTCTTAGGTTTCCTCACCAACTAAAATCATTCAAATTGAGGTCCGTCGGCCAAGTTATGGCAAAACACAAACACGTGTTTTAGGGAAATTTGGACAAAGACTTCCCTAAAAATACCTACATGTCTCTTTACACAATTTTTGGTCCTTATCAAAAGACAGTTCCAACCCAAATGAAAACAAGATCAAAGCCAACTTTAAACCTAACTCAAACCAACAAAAACAAAAACAAAGAGGGAGAAAATTAGAATAGTTTCATAACCTTGATTTTCTTGAAGATTTCAACCAAGCTTTCCTTTTTCCTCAATTTCTTCCTTTTTTAACATGACAATTAGAATCCAAGAGATGAAGAAATGTCTTCAAAAGTTGGCTCTTTCTTCTTCCTCTTCAAACCCATAGCCCTAATCCTCATTTAGAAAAATGAGAAGTCCCCAATTCTAAGATGTCTGTCAGTTCTTATGATTTTGGTTCAATTTTTCATTTTTCGCTCTCTAGTCCTCCATATGTTTATTCTTTCCATTTGCAATACTGTATCATTATTCCACCATAACATACACTCCTCTATCTTAATGTCCTTTCAGTCCTTAATTTTACAATTTACAATTATCTTTAGACTTTTAAAATCTCAGTTATATCCTTTTTCACATTGAGCACTTAAATTTCCGAAAAATACGAATTTAAATTTTATTATACCCTAAACATGTCATAAAACTACTAGGGTATAATTTGGGGTCTTACATGGAGAACCCTCTCTTCTGATTCCTTTCTTGACTAATCATTTCAGATTCTCAACCCTCATAGCTGCTTGCACCAATTAATAGAAATTCACTGGTTGTAAAGAAGCAACACCGACACACTCTTTTGATATATCCATTTGTGGCCATCCTAAACAACTACATCGAAAGGCTTTAAGAAGGACCGGTTCAAGCACATTTACTCGAGGTGGCTAAATCTCTTCTCATATTTTGCTACTCTCATGTTCCAATGCTTCGGGGATTCATAAACTGCTTCCACTGGGCCTCTCAGAAGCATCCAGATAAATTCCCCATCCTAAATTCTCGACCTAAGAAATCCTAAGTAATCGGGTCTGAAAGCAGTGGATGTCTTAGAACAAGTTTCCACTAGTCGTAGGCCGCACCTTGCAGAAGTGAAACCGTACAAGTGACCATATGTTCAGGAGGACACTTCACTTCATCTAATACCCTATGTAATTTCTCTAGCCAATACTCGGCCTTTACAGATTCATCTAAATTGGTACCATGAAATTCTTCAACTCCATGCTTTCTTACCGTATCTATTGGAGCTCTAGGGGCCGTTAGTCAATCTAAAACCCATGCCTTATCATGTGAAATCTTAAGCAAGGCTTCAATTGACATGACAGGAATATTCTTATCACCTTTAGTCGGCTCAAAAGGACCGAAGGCTGATGGATCATGATCTTTAGGGTTAACACTTTCGGCACTTTCCTCAATAGTATCTTGGGGTCGATCCATTTTGTTCACTATAAAGAAACAAGGACATCCGCATTAGGCCAACACAATGCTATATACATGCATTTCTAACCTATTAGTTATCCAGAATTGCCTAAACCTAGGCTCTGATACCAACAATTGTAACACCTCCTTCCCGACCACAATGCCCCATCCACTATTATGGTGGGCTCACTGTGTCAAGCAAGGAGTGCCACAAATATGAGAGCCATTATCCAAAACGTATGACATTATTTCTTTTATTTATTTATTTTTTATAATAGGATTACCCTTTTTATTTGCGAAAATCATTTCTTGTCATAATATTAAAAGTTCATATTCATATATAACATGATTATAGTAGTGTTCAAAAACATTATTTACATGTCATACATTTATCTTACTATTACAAAATCAATGACCTAAGAATAGTGGGCTTTTATTGTTATGTCGCCTCGACGTATGCAAGATGTCCATAAATAAACTTTATCTTGTACCTACACTTAATAGAAAGCACCATGCTACAATATATCCTAGTGGAGAAACAAATATGATATGGACAACCACTTACAGCATTCATTGAAGATATCACACGAGTATGAGTATATTTCATCAATTAATTCATACTCATAATGTCCATTATTCCAGTAGCAGTGAATGACAGAAATTTCAGAACAGTAGGTACCCGTAGGTACATCATATTACATTACAATATGTATTAACTTTAGAGTTAATCATTTTCATGTTGTTCATTACCAATGACCCATTTCATATAAAAGTTTGTCTGAATAGCCCAATAGAAAGTGGATAACGGGAAATCACGATACAATAGGTACCCATAGGTACATCACAGTATAGTACAATATTTATCAAAACGGGGTCCAAATCATGACCCAAACGGGCTAGAGAATGACTCAAAACAGGGCCCATGTAGTTACCCGAACAGGGTCTAGAACAGTAAGCTGCAATAATAGTAGTCCCTATAGGCATGCCCATTTATCCACTACCCAATCATAAGCAGGCATTCAGTTATGTGTACCATAATGATTATAACAGTATTAGTAATATTCATATGGTCACAGTCAATTTTAACACATCTCAAGTCTACAATTTTGACCTAGTAAACAAGGTTTTTAGACAAAGTGATCTTCTAAAAAAATGTTCACTTATGTCTTAAGTTTCCAAAGGCTCATAGATCAAAGCTATTTGACCTTTTAAATATAGAGATGGATGTTATCTGCATCGTCATGACTGACCATATGATGTATACAAATTTATGATGTTATCACCAAAGGACTATTATTCAATCCCCTGAAAAATCCACGCCATAAAACTTGTCGACTACATCCATAAATTGTTGTGGATCAAAAACGCCTGGTTCAAATTTATGACTATTACCCAAGGATTATTATCTAGTCCTCAGAAATAAACCATAAAACTGGAATGCTTTTTATCTACAGTGCTTGATTAAAAATTTTTTATAAAGAGTAAACCATTTTCTTTTGTGGTTTTGATCCAAAAAGATACTTGAAGTGCAATGTGACGTAACAAGTAGTAAATTGGATTAGTCCATATCGATCCCACAATAGATCTCATGAATTTTTTCAGCCAACTACCCCAACTACTTAAGCTCCATACTATTTGGACGATAATACGATAATGGATTTTTCTTGAAAGTTTGAAAAGAATGATGTAAAAGAAAAATGAATGAATAACAAAATGAATCGAATATTGAAATATTAAAATAACAAATTTAGATTGAACAATTTATTCTAAAGTTGTTATCACACCGCCTATTTGTGAAGAATCAATTCCCATAATTCAGACGGTAACTTTTTTGTTTTCCTCGAACTACGCATTTTTAAACTAGTCCAAGACAAGATAGTGTGATCGATCTCTCCAAAACCACACCGCTCATCATCAAACTTTAATCGTTTCTCGAACAACACAGAGGCGAGATAACTACTTTAAATCTAAAGATCTTGTTCTCGGGTATTTTTCTTCTCAATACTTCATACCCACAACATGGACCGCAAACCTCGAGCCTTCAATATAGTCATTGCGTAGGCTGTACCATATCGGTTCCTCATCCTCAAAATTAGAACAAATTATTCTTCCTCGATTAGATCCTCGTTAACACGAGATCGACCACTATTCGACCGAGAGAACTCGCATACTCTAAAATTAAATAACTCAATTAACTCATTCTACAAGTGAAAAGAGGATATAATGATTTAAATATATGTGAAAGAGATAGATCAAGAATATCAGTTCAATACTTTTCCGAATTCTGTCTTTTTACTCGTGAATGCCTTCTCCGTGTCACCTGAGGCCTCCTAAATGAGAGAGCCGAAACAACCTCAGCATGGGTACAGAGACTGACATTGGGATCAATTCCAAGAAACACGTAAAACCAAGAAGTCGATGACACCAAGTTCAAACATAATGAATAAAAATAATCGCGGCAGTGATACCGACAATAACGCCAATTCAATGGAAGCCGGGTTTCTCTAAATTACCGACATGTACCATACATCGCTTGCCGATCGTAAGAAAACCACCGTAAATCTAAACCGTGTTCGAATCCAAAATTTGTCTGGAATTCAAACAACTGCACAAGAATTTAAGAAATATAAATCAAGATTCCGCCTAAATCCTGACAATGATCAGTTTCAACCAAATTAGAACGAAATACAAACTAATTCAATCTAAAATAAAATGGTAAAGAAAACGAAAAACAAAAGAAAAGAAAAGAAAAGAAAAGAAAAATAAAAATACAGAGCCTCAAAGAACCCAGATCTCTCTTCAAGTCGCCAAGAGTCATACGCTTTCGAGCGCCTTCGTGATTTATGTGGTTCTCAAGTCATCCACCATGCATTTCTTCGACTTTATTTAGCCTCGCCCAGGGTCGACATCGTCAGCGACATCGAGCCTTGTCGCCACCGCTCTGTCGCCAGCCTCCGTCGCCGACTGCTCTTCGTCGCAAATTGGGTCGCAGAGCCTCTATGTGGCTACGCGAAGCATGTCTTAAGCGAAGTGGTGTCGCGACAATCTTGACCTGGTCGCGAATTCTTCTTATTGAAACCACGCCGCGACAGCCATCGACGCCGCGACCTTCCGTCCATGCAACCGATGTCACGATACCGTGTTGTCGCCAGATCATCCGCGATAAATTGTCGTCGCTGATAGTCTCCGATGTTGTCGCGACTTCACGTCTTCGTAATCGATGTCTGACAACTAGGTATTTCGACCTCGGTCTTCTCAGGAAATTGCTTGTCGCGACAACTTTCTCTCAGAACCGATGTCGACCGTCATAGTGTTGATGTCGCGATCGCATCCGCATGTCATGACATCGTTTCTTCTTCTTCTTCAATTCCTGGCTTGTTGACCCCGAGCTCTTTCACTCCCACCATTTCGCTTTCACTGGCGATCACGGCGACCGGAGTTCCACCGATGTAACCTCGAATACGATTTTGACTGGCCACGGCTTAGCAACATTCGTCCTTTCATCCTTATAAGGCCGTTTCAAGGCCGCACTGCTTCATCCCATTATATCAGCTTGTCGCCACATTCTCGCTCCTTTTATCAGAATTTCGCTTTCAGATTTCCCGCCGTGTACGTAAATTTGGTGAAGTTTATTCCGCATTCCCGCATATAACCATTTTATGTAAAAATTAATCGAAAAATGGACTGAAAATGTATGACTTTGCTCATCAAACCCCCAAACTTAAAATTTTGTTCGCCCCCAAGCAAAGAAAGAAAAGATTTGTCTATTCTCAAACAAAGGACATTTTTCCGTTTCTATTTTGCGCCATAACCAATTTAATTGGAAAGACTAGAATATGCATTCTTTCTATGTATTCACTTCAAGTCCATCAAGATTGATTCCTACTCAACTGTGTACATAAATCTAAATTGTTGAATTTGTTTTATAAATGTGAAGGTCAATCGATCCCTGCTAAAGAGTAAGCTGGTTCCTCTTCTCATTTCCTTAATGAGTCAATTAACTCTAGAGGATGTTCCCACCGCTTTGGACCTTTTCTCGATTTTCCAAATCTATAGGCTTGATAATCATATCGACTTCCACTAATATAAGTTATTACAACCTTCAAGATCAATCGTCTTTGGCTTGTAATGTTAGTCGTAAGGGGTAGGATGATGGATTTTAGGTTAAGATTACCAATACTCCTTTTTCCTTTCACTCACATATCGCTCTTTTCTCCTTGTAGTTTCGACAAACTCCTCAAATCCCACATGCTCGGGATACCACTGATTTCTTTCTATTCAGACCCGTATGTTCCTATCATTCACAATTCAAACTGGGAATTTTTTTCTTTTTCTATCGCTATCTCAGACAATACAATGTTTTGTCTTCTTAGGCTTTCTTAACACTCTTAGCTTAACTTTTAAGTTAGTAACTCCCATACCGCATGGTATTAGGTACTAGGTGCTGAAACACCCCTAAGAACTTAATTGTTCAAGAGATCGTGCCACAAGACAAAAACCTATTCCCTTGAGCTTCTTTCCACCGTATTTCGATGTAGATCTTTTCTCCTCATTCCCTTTTTCTATATTTTCAGTTCTCAAAATTTATGCCCTCAAACTTTATTTCTTCCTCTCTCCTTGAATTCTTTCAGAATCGCTGTGTTCTTTTCGAGGATTGATTCCCTTAGGACGGTCAGGGTCTTTATCAGCCGATTTTGAAAATAAGGCTTGTTTTGGCTCAATTTCGAACTAAAGTATATGCACAAGATATAAGTAGTGGATGGCTAGAATGGCTCAAACTTTCCAAGGATGGCCCGCATCATTTCTTTGCTGGTCAGATCACCAGATTTCACTGATCAATAATCTAACAAGTTCTAGAATTCGCTGATTAACCTGTGACTAACCTCGAGGATTTTTTTTGACTAAGCACGCGATGAGAATTTAAATGATGTTATTTCCAATGTGTTCCTTGACTCACTGTTACCACAAACTCAAAAAAATTTGTTTTGTTCCTTCAATCAGATAACCTTCCTTATCCCGACTTATTAGCAAAATTGGGAAACTAAATCGCAATTTATTTCCAATTAAATCGCCTCGCCATTCGCCTCTTATTCTCGCATCAGACTCTTTCGGCTTCATCCTTTCATCTAATCAATCACCTAACTGCTCATTAAGGATATGTCAAAGATTTTTATTCTTGAGCTAAATTCTACTGTTATTCTTTTAACAATAAAAGCAAGAAGTAAACATTACGCTTAAATTCAAACACATCAAACAAATTTCCTCGGTTTTATCTTATATGAATGTAGTAAATCGTTGAGAACAAAAGGATGGGTCGAGGAAGGGATTTACGCATCAATGGAAAGGTCTATTTTTTCTTTCTGCTAGAGGTAAAAATGTCTCGGGGATCCAGATCGGCGGGTAGCAAAGTCAAGTCAAATCGAAATTTCATTTCTCTTCTTCTTTCGCACTCTTTTCCCTCGTCTCTCTTCCAAGACCAATTCGCTTACAGGAGATCCACTTCCTGGTTATCTCAGCTCTTCATTCTATTTCATTTGTTCATGTTGTTCTCCATTGAAGTCATGACTTCCAAAAATTTGGCTAGATTGTTGTTGATCAAGTCCAGATTTTCTAGCCAGATTTTTCTTCTATATGCATCATTATCATCTAGCACTTTATCTCGATCCGCCATCTTCTTCTCGAAGTCCTTTATCAATGACATATAAAGGAACTTAAATCCTTTGATATGCTCCTTTGTCCTTGCTTCTCGTTTCCGCAGATCCCTTTAATAAGTTTCAAGAGCTGAGAATCTCGATCAACCGGTTGTCAGAATGCTTCATGACTGAGTTTCAACTTCTTCAGCAGATCTCGATCTCTCTCTTCCATTTCTTTTCTGAATTTTTCTTCTTTATACCTTAATCTTTTCCAAATTTTTCCTCTCTTTGATTACTCTTCTTCCATTTCTTTTCCTTTCTCATCAATTCTCGCTTCAAACATTTCTCTATTTTCTCCGTAGTTCCTCCCACCGCCGATCTCTTCTTTTAATTCCTCGTCTCATATGTTTCCTCTCAACCAGCTACTGGATTCTCCATTTCTCCTCTCTTTCTTCCATATCCTTCTGCATAGCAATTAGCATCTCCATTATCTCATCATTTACTTGGGCTCCCCTTTGAAATTTTCTCCGTGTTCTCTAAAATTGCTCTTATCTAAAGGAGAACTCGCAAGGGGTGCGGTGAACCATGGACTCTCGACATCCGTCTACATCCTCTCAAACTCCTAGGTATTGCCTTCGCCGTGTCTCTCGATTTGTTTTTGATTTTCAATCATCCTATTGTCTCTCTTCTCGCTCTCGTATTCCTTCATCCCCCGGGATTCGTCTCTACCATTACTCCTCTTTTTAGGTTTCGCCCTCATATACCTTCATTAGAGTTAATGGTGAAGCATCGGGGCATTCTTCTCTTCCCAATTTCCTTCACACTCACTTTAAACATAACCGTGATGGTTACTCGGTGGAATCAAGCCTCTTCAAGCTTCCTTCATGATACTTCATTATTGAATTCTCAATTATACTCATTTACCTCAGAAACAAAGATAGCATGTAGAGAACTCGCTTCTTGTTCTCTCATAGTGCACACATGCTTAGCGGGAATCAAAACCGAAGCCAAGAAATAAAACCACACCTTCGTCTCCGTCGATCTCCCTCGCACAATCTTCTTTCACCTTGGACCTCGCTCCCCATTTCATTCTTCCACGCCCACCCTTCGACATCTCTCTCCCGTTAGGGTCCCTGGTCTCGCTAACTCAGATTTTGATCCATGTGCTGCCTCCATGCCATATATTGCATTTATGTTCTCGGTTCCATATGAACCTGCACTTCCGATTTAAAAAAATGTGAAGATCCACTGATTTCGAGCAGAATCTCCACACCTGACATCCGCATCTAGATACTCATACCCCCATCTCACGCTTCCATCAGCCTTTCAACTGGAGATGAGCTCACTAAATCCTCTCCCTACGAATCCCTACTCGCATAGTGCTTTTCCAGATGGAATAAGCCTCCATCCGAAACGAACCCATCTTCTTCTTCTCCTCGACTCGTCGCTTCCTTTCTTTCTTTCTCGTCGCCTCGTAACCGGTCGAACTTCCGGCTTGTTCAAGGCATGTTCCTCCTCTCGTATGCCTCCCGACGAATCTCCTTCCAGAGGTTCCGCGATGAACTTCCTCCTCCGTTGAGTATGCTCTTCCATGATTTAGTCCGCATTCGGATAAGGGCTGGATTGCTCACATTAGAGAATTTGAGAGGTTCATGAAGAAGTTCTCAGTCTAGGTTTTCGAGATTTGAAAATCGAGAGAATACTAAGATGAAAAGTCAGATTCGCTCCAAGAGGGAGATGATAATGAAAGGATATTCTCAATATTGCAATTCAATCATTATTGATGGTTATTTATTATCTCACTTAAATTCTCGCTTTGTCGCGACTTCACAATGTAAGGTTGAAAATTTGTGTGTCGCCATTATTTTAGTGGCAAAATTGAAAACTCCGCCCAACCAGTACCCTCTTCTTTGTCGCGACAACTTATCGCTTGTCGCGATAAAGCAAAGAACTGCCTGAGGACAAGTCATCCCTTGGCTGCACCTACATGCTTCATTTAAGATGTCGCGGACCATCACTTTTGAAGGAATTGATCTTGCCGCGACATGTTTTGTCGCGACATTCAACTCTATTTTTTTTCTTCCTTCAATTCGACTAAGTCACACATCAGCCTTCCCGGGTCATGATAGAAGTTTTGTCGCGACCTAAGTCCGGCATTTGCCTTAAATTCTAAGGAACATGTAGCTTTTCATTTTATCGCCGAAATTCTCGCATCAACTGGGAAACCTCACTCCACACAAAGCAATCTCAAACATATTCCCATTCACACTACAAATTTGTATAGGAAAAGAATGCTTCCCCTTTAATTCAAAAAAGCCTTCCCGTGAATCACCGGAGTTGTCCCGAATCGCCTCCTTCTCTCCTTCCTTACCAGACACGCCTTCCGTAACATTTGGCGTAAAGGATTTAATTAAACAAAAAATTAACTTCCATATTACTAACTAATCACTATAAAAACTAGAGAAAACAAAATCATGGTGAATTTAAAAAAATATTCACAAATTAAAAGTAAACATAAATTAAAGTCTCTAATGGGTCGCTTCCCATCACCAAGCCAATTTTCGAGTCCTTAGTCGGACTTGCTGCTTTGGTTTTCTTTTTCTCCTCAATGAACCACTTGTAGCTCTTTCTTTCTTTCTTCCCCTCGCTTGATAACGTCAGCCTCTCGCTCCATTGACTTAAATTCCTCCCCAAAGATCGCCAAGCAGTGTTATCGTCTCCGAAAGTAAAGCAAGCTTCGACACTATCGTGATATGGTCCATAATTCCACCTTGATTTCAATTTTCCCGAACAATCTTAATCTGGAGTTGGGCCAGCGTAACTCGATCCTCGACTCTTTCCTTAAGAATCCTTTGATCATGCCATTTCTTTTGTCTCTTGTCAGATCTTAGCATTATCATGAAGCCATTTCACTTTTCTGGGCTCATTCAAATACAATCTCTTCTAATTTGAAATCGAAATTCAGCTGATGGCCTACATAGCTTGTATTCTAATTCAAAAGGGAGGTGACATGGCTTGCCAAATACCGCCTATATGGTGGACATCCCACCCGAGTTTCAATGCAAACCCGTAGCCTAAAGTGCATCAATAAGTTTGAAGACTAATCTTCCTCGTCAATCTCACAGTTCTTTCCGTGATCCTTTAATCTCCTCGTTGGAAATTTCTCGCTTGCCCATTAGTCCGGGGGATGATAAGCTGTAATTCCATTATATGTGCTTTGATCCTATATTCGTCATGAGCTGCGAAAATTTTCGCTTGCAAAGTGGCTTCCCCATCATCGATATAATAGTTCTGAAGTGTTCCAAACTGGGCCAATATGTTCTTTTCAGAAACTCACAACCTGGGGATACTGATTACTTCGGGGCAAGCTATGACTTCCACCCCATTTAGAAACATAATCCACCGCTAGCAAGATATACAAAGTTTCAAATGATCGCTGGAAAGGGTCCCATAAAATCTATCCCCATACATCAAAAATTCTGCACCACTAATATGCCTCAGAGGGGGCATTTCATCAGCCACTGAGTATTTCCAATCTTTTTGGCATCTATCAGCATAATTTGACTCCATTCAAAGATGCAATTCGAAATCGCTGCCAATAAAATCCCGATTGAGTATCTTTGAGCCGTTTCTTTCTCCAGAAAATGCCCCCTATATGGTGATGTGGCACATGGCATTCATTCATAATTCTCGCTTGTCTACCCTCCGCACATCTTCTTATAATCATATCAAGACTTTCCAAACAAAAGTGGGTCATCCCGTATATAATACTTGCTATCAAATTCCGAGCTTTCTTCGTTGTCATCGACTCAAGGAACGCTCCACAAGCTTAAGTAATTCACAATATCAGCATACCATGGCATTTGGAATGACAATTGAAATAGTTGCTCATCCGGGAAATTCTCTTAGTCTGACATCTCCTCCTCTTCCCCGCTGATTTCTTTCTATTCCTCGACAAGTGATCACCTATCACATTGTCACATCCTTTTTATCCCAACTTCCGTGATCAAACTCTCAGTGAGTAGCACTCCACCGTGACGCCTTGGCTTAGCTTCCTTTTTGACATCGACATTTTGATGGTTGTACTGATCTCGTGTGGAACTATAACATGGGATCCCGTAATGTATGGCCTCGACTCGCAAGCCAACACTATGGCTGCAGATCTCCTTTCACTGCGGAATAGCTTTCTGTGGGTTTCATCAAGGTTCCGCTAGCAGTATATGGCTCGAATATTTTATCCTTTCTTTGCCCCAATATGTACTTCCATTGCGGTCACTGCATCACACATTACTAACTCGATCCCATTCCTGAAAATGCATGATAGTGCTCGAATCCAATATGATCTTATTTCAAAGGCATCATAGAATCATCAAAATTAAACTTCGTGTCCTTCCAAGAATCGTGCATAGTGGTCCTGGCTACTCAGAAATCTCTTTACGAATCTCCTATAAAATCCAAGATGCCCCAAGAAACTCCTTATACCTTTATCGTCAGTGGGAGGTGCCAAGGTTGATAATGAAACTGATCGGTCCACTTCTAAATTTTTAGCGAATTTTGATGTCATGAACAATACCTTCATTACCATGAATGGCATTTTTCCCCAATTCAATGCTAGCCGCTTGTCCTTGCATCTTTGAAGTAACTGCCTGTGCTGTCTTACACCGCTCAAAACTCGGACCCATACACTGAAGTCATCCATAAAAATCTCCATGACTTCCTCAAATCAAATCTAAGAACATCGACATCATACATCTCCGAAAGTGTAAGGCTTGTATAGCCTAAATGGCATCCTTTCCTCGAAAGCAAAGGCACCATAGGGGCATGTAAATGTAGCTCCTTTTTCTTGGTCCTCGTGTGCAATTGCAATCCGTCAGAGTTCGAATATCCATCCAAAACAAATGATGATGTCCCGCTTAGCCGTCTAGCATCCGATCAATGAAAGGTAAGGAAAATGATCTTTCCCCGCTACGTTCAGCTTCCCAGAATCAATGGCTTCCATCCCGCCACCGTTCGTTGGAATCAAATTCATTTCGCACATGGACATGCGAACGACCTTCGACTACATACTTCATCTGGGCCAACTCAAGGACCGCCCTAAATCGCATATATAAAACCAAAGATTTAACCATTCGAGCACTTCCTTCCCCGACTACCTCCTTCAAGTGACTGGATTCACCCCTTTGATGTTCACGCTTGGTCTTGCACTCTTTCTAGAAGTATTTTGCATGCATATTGATGGATCGATACCTTTTGGGACTTCAATAGACCATGTTATAGACTCTTTATGCTTCCTTAAATTTCCAAGAACTTTGTTCTCAAGATCACTAAGTCCGGCCGAAATTATTATCGGGTTTGTTCTTGGCGTACTCCAGTAAGCATACTTTAAAATGACTTGGCAACTCTTTAAAACTAGCCCTTCTCACTCCGGTTTCGATAAAATTCCTTTCTTCATTTTTGCCCTTTGTTTTATCCCATTTTGTCTACACTCATCACCTTTCCAAATGAATGTAAATTGATGCGTAAAACTGAATCAAACCTTCAGTGATACTCGGAAATTCATCTCTTTTCATTGATTGAAAGTTGGTCATTATAATCATAGTAAAATCAGAAAGGTTTGATATATATACATCTTCTACGACTTGATATCATCCCTTTCTATATCTAAATTCTTCAAACTCGAGTAAATTGAAGTCGCTTGTCTCTTCTCCAACTCCGAGCCGCAGAATTCGCATATCGGATTAATGTCTAAATTGCTAAGAAATGGTTCTCTCCAAAGCAAATGTAGGGACTTGTGAATCTTCCTCCATATCCAAGATGATTATTTCACTGAAAAATAAATTTTCCTACCTTGACCAGCACATCTTCTATGATTCCTTCCAGGTTTTTCCCCCCAGGTTCTATCTCGCGCATTCGAGGTTGACAGAGGGAGTAATCTCCCCAAACTTAACTTGGCAACAGAATAAGGCATTAAATTTATACCGCATCTCGAGTCACAGAGCTTTCAACTCCAACCTTAATGGTGCAGTGTGGAATGGTAAAGCCCCCTGATCCTTCATCTTTTCAAGCCTCTCGATCACAGCCACGTAAGTTGCAAACAATCTACAATTCCTTCTTCAAGAATCTTCCTCTTGCTCGCATGTCTTTCAAAAATTTTGCATAAAGTGGCATCCGAGTAACTACTCGTAAAGGTATGCCGATTTCCCAAACAAAGGTCTTTAAGAACCTTGCAAACTCGTTCTATTTTTGATTTCGCAAATTGTGGAAATGGGACTACAGGCAGATTGTTCTGGGTTTTCTTCTTGCTTCCTTCTTCTCCCCGACATAACTGCTTCCTTCTTTCTTTTCCCTTCCAAAGAGTTTCATGAAGAATTTCGGGCCTTCTTCTCCCTCGGGTCGCGATTTTTTTTCGTTTTCTCCAAGTCTTTCCCACTTCCGAGATGCATGTTTCATAGTCTTTCGATTCTTCCTTCGTGTCAACGTGGAAAAAGGCATCTTTCATCCGATTCTAAGGTGTTTAGGCCGCTGCCCTATCCGTGTCCCGTGTTCTCGAAGAGAAGCACATGGGTCTTTGAAAACTGAGAACTGGCACTCCGAGGCTTCCAATTCCGCAACTTTGTTCATGGATATTAATGTACCTCTGTTATCCCCATGAATCATAAGAATTGATCTCAAACGCGTGAGCTTCCTCCGACCCCGATATTCATTTCGCTTCCTCCTCCTTGCCGGCCTGGAACCTCGTGGCCGCCGATATCCCGCTGAGGATGCCGCCACGCTGGGCCTCACGGTGCCCCTCCACCATATGAAAAATTTTCATGGTTCCTCGAAGGTCAGATGACAAAGCAGTCAAGGTGTTAGGGATTTGGTTTGAAGTGACAACTCTTGGCTCTCCCCAAGTACTTAACCTCCTCAAGATTTGCATAAAAACGCTTCTTCAAGTGGGTACTTCAAGACTTCCTCTCATAAACACAAACATCAACACCTAATCACTAATGGGCTCCTCTCAACTCCGCTTCCTATTTTGGCGAACAAAGCAGTATCTTCCTCTCTCGTCAGTCTATATTCTACGCATGATAAAGATCTAGCTTTGCTTCCCATGGTCACATATCTCGTCACCTCCATGACTCCTCTCCCTCTCGCTAATTACTCTTGAAAACTCGATGGAGCTTTCATATTGCATTTAGCCAGTCCTCGATCGCATCTCTCGCTTTTCAAAGATTTTTACGCCAATGCTCCATACTTATGAAGTACTAATAATGCTCCTTAGATGTATCATTCAAGGCACATACACTATGTCCATCTGGCCCTTCAAGTCTATCCCATGCATTGACACCTCTTCAAGAACCTTTAAATCTTCCCAAGCTACGTAAAGGCTTTCATCTTCCCTTTGTCGGAACACAAATTACCCTCCTATCTCAGAGGTGATAGCGTGGAAAGAATCCACCAAGTAGGCTTTCTACAAGCTCCTCCCAAGTATCAACAACCATATGGTAGAGATTCATACCATGTGGTCAGTCAGATCTCTCGTAGAAATGGAATAAATGTACTTTAAGTGACCTCCTGGTCTCACCCCATTCAACTTCACCGTGTCGGGCACTTTGAAACCTTCCCATATGCTCATTCAGTCTTCTCGCGACATCAAAGAACCGTTGTTGGGCCGAACCATTGTAATCGTTGTCGCCTCAGCTCAAATTATTAGCATTAATCGCAGTCGTCTCGATTGCAGTATTCATCCCGGGTCAATCGGGTTCCAAGTCCTCAATCAGACAAGACGAGGCCTTCCGGTCGCCGCTCTGTCCCCGCCTCCGTCCGCCTTCATCCGCTATGGCTGAGTTTCTCTCGACCTTTCGCCTCTCAAGCTTCCCCGAAAGTTCTTTCCCTCCTCCTTAGTCGCATCTCGCTTGAATAGACTGTGTTGTTCCGTTTCCTATGCATTAAAGTCTTCCTCGAAATCAAAACACACTTACATTAATAGGGATTAGTCAAAGCCGATAACATTTTCTAATATGGCTTGTTAAAGTTAGTGGCTAAAAAATAACCACGCTTGAAAACTATTTTTGTTCTTTTCTTTAAATGTCCAAATTAGCATTTCCTTCTTTCTTACCGAATATCGATCTACTAAATTTTCGATCCCTAACGACGCCATAAAACTTGTTTATCGACCATATGGATGGCTACAAATTTATGACGCTATCACCAAAGTTGACTATTATCTAATCCCTGGAAAATCCGCGCCATAAAACTCGTTGACTACATCCATAAATTGTTATGGATCAAACGCCTATTCAAATTTATGACTTATTACCTAAGGATTATTATCTAGTCCTCAAGAAATAAAACTATAAAACTTCGAGTGGGTTTCTTTATCTATAGTGTTGGATTAAAATTCTCATAAAGAGTAAACCATTTTCTTTGTGTTTTGATCCAAGATACCGTAAGTGCATGTATCGAACAAGTAGTAAATTGGATTTAAGTCCGTATATCGATCCTAATAGATCTCAAGAATCTTTCAGTCAACTACCCCAAACTACTTAAGCTCCATAATATTCGACAATAATATCGAAGCAATGCGGATTTTTCTTTGAAAGCTTGAAAAGAATGATGTAAAAGAAAAATGAATGAATAACAAATGAATTGAATATTGAAATATGAAAATAACAAATTTAGATTGAACAAGCTTATTCTAAAGAAAACATTGAATAATCACATGCGAAGAATCAATCTTGCGCCCCGTATCAGAACTTTTGCTTTCGAACTACATTTTTAAAACTAGTCCAAGGATTAAGATAGTGTGACTGGATCTCTCCAAACCACAATGACTCGGCTCATCATTTCACCTTTAACTGCTTCTCTCGAACAATAGGGTGAAATAACTACTTTTAAATCTAGTAGCCTGCTCCTCGGCATTTTCTTTCTCAATACTTCATAACTACCCATAAATACGGACCGCAAACCCAGCCCTTCAATATAGTCATTGCGAGGTTTGCACCTTATACCGGTTCCTCATCCTCAAAATTAGAACAACTACTTTCCCGATTAGATCCTTGCTAACACTCGGATCGAATTCACTATTCTAATCAACAGGAACTCTCTCGCATACTTAAATTAATAACTCACCTAACTCATTCTCGCTACAAGTGAAAAGAGGATGCATTACTTAAATATACAGAGCATTATTAGATCAAGAATATCAAAGTTCAAATACCTTCCCGAAATTGAACACCCTACCTCGTGAATGCCTTCTTCCGTGTCACTCGAGGGCCTCCCGAAATGAGAGTCGAAACAACCTCAAGTAGCGGGTACGTGGAGGATCGACATCGGGATCAATTCCAAGAAACAAGCAATACAAGCAGCCAGATGAATATCCGTTCAACATAATGAATAAAACATCAGTAGAAATATAATTTCCGAAGCAATAACGCTAATTCAATGGAAGCCGGGTTTCTAAATTATCGATTATACTACATTACTTAGTTTGAACAAGAAACCATCAGGAATCTGGAAATCAGGTTCAACTAAAATTTGTTCGAATTCAAACAACCAGATAAGACAAGAAATATAAATCAGATTCAACCAATCTTTATAAATAACGCTCAAATCCAAATTAGAAACGTAAAATACAAACTAATCTAATCTAAAATAAAGACTTATGTAAAACTAAAAAAGAAAAGAAAAGAAAAGAAAAGAAAATAAATCAACTACCTCGACTACTCTCAAGCTCCATACTATTGGACTATAACATGACATTTGCATCCCGTACCTTAAGAAGTCAGAAATACATGCTATAAAGGAAAAAAGAATGAACAATCAAATAAACTGGAATCTAAAGAATAAAGAATAATGAATAGTTATGAAAATAAATGGAACTCAATAGTTAGTCTTTTTGGGAGGACACATCAAGAACATCAAGTGTATTGTGAAGTACACCCTCGTAGTTAACACCGGAGTAAAATCGCTTGCGGTATTTCAGTTTTAAAAACTGGCCCAAGGCGCTTAGCAAAGATAAATGGATCTCCACACTCCATAGTTCATTATCTACCTTCCGATTCTTTCAAGACAGAATTAGATGACTACTTTTAATGCGGATTTCCTTAACTGCATTTTTCTTTCGCAATACTTCATACCCATTTTATGGACTGAAACCTTAGCTCCCAAGTTATCTACAAGCAAGGATATGCTACAACTTCCTCGGGTTACTCTTCCTAAATTGAAATAGATCACCCTCTCCTTGATTAGATCGATCCTCAATAACACTCGGATCGTCACTATTCTAACTGAGTGAACTCTCCGCTTGTTTAACTGGATAAACTCATTCAACTCTTTCCTTTGATTTCAAGTGAGAAGAGACGATTCCAAGTAAATCCATGCTCATTAGATCCCTGGCCAGGCGTGTTAATATACTTCAAGGAAATGTCTATAACTCCTCAGAATGCCTTCTCCGTGGCCACCGAGGACCTCCCTTCAAATCGTATAAATGAAACAAAATCTTAAAACGGGTATAAGAAACTATATTCGTGATCAAAACATTAAACCCATAACCAAATATATTCGCGAAATTTGAATCACAAGTCAATGAAACAACTACGGGGGAAGATAAATTTAATTTATAAAGATTCATCAATGGAAGCCGGGTCTCCCACCATCGAATTACACACTGGCATTCCTCCGATCATAAGAACAATCGTAATTTGAAATCTGTAAAGTTGAATTTTAATTTGTCCGGAATTTCAAACATTCTAGGTAGTAATTTGAAAAGAATGGAATTCTCGTGATTCACAAGCCAAAACGATAACATCCGCATCCGTAAAATAAAACAAACAAAGAAAGATGAAACAATTCAATCTTATAAATCGCATCGGAAACAAGTAAAAGAAAATAAAAGAAAAGAAAAGAAAAGAAGAAAATAAAAAACAGTTTCTACTACCTGCATCTTCGTCTCGTCACTTAATCGCTTCCTTTTTTCTCGGTAGTCGCTATTTCATAGAATTCCAATGTATTCTTGTGGATTTCCAAGTGGATCAGTCCCATGTTACTGCCTCGGGCCATGAATTTCAAACCTTTGGTTTTTACATTAGTTAGTTTGGTACTTGTTGCATTTATCAATAAGTCGCGATATTCCTTGGTTTTCCCGCGCATCTTATGTCGCGATTGGGAATCAATGTCGCGACATCATCCATGTCGTGAATATCGATCTTTATCGCGACATCAACTTAAGTCTCGCAAAAATTTTGAACCGGGTAGTTTTATGTCGCGACATCAACTTTGTCGCAAGCATCACTTCGTGCCTTCCGCAAAGTTTCAACGAAGCCGCCTCGATGTCGCCATTATCAATCCTCGTCGCGGCATCGCCTCATGTCTCTCGGGCAGCCTTTCAACCGATGTCTCTTGCGCGTACATCAACTCTTCTACGCGGGCGATCACTTTTATGCCTCCGTGTGCTCTTTAATCAGCCGCCCCTCGGCGTCAGATATCAATCCCCTTGTCGCGCGGACATCACCTCATGTCTTTCCAAATTTAATCGATGAGCCCCGATGTCGCGACATCAATCCTCGTCGCGACATCAACTTAAGGAACTGCAGAACTTCTAACTGAGCACGCCTATGCTCGACACACCCCCTTGTCGCGACATCAACTTATGTCTCTCGGGAGGCTTCAACCCGTTGCTTGCGCCTAACATCAATCCTCCTGTCACATAACAATGCAAGTCACAATAGCTTCATCTTTTCAAACCCGTCATACTTCAAGGCGCTCTGCTTCACCCATCCCTTGTTGCGAAGATCAACCTTGTCGTGACATCACCAGCTGTTGTTCACGATCAATCTCTTAAGTCTCCTCGTTAGTCCTCAACCGCTCTAACTTAGGATCCCCGGCTACGACCTGTACCAATTTCCTTCAATTTTCCATGTCGCGAATATCATAATCGGATCGTAAGCCCAAAAATCGCAATATTAAGCACCGCTTGCTTATCAGCTTCTACCATTTTCTCGTGATTTTTACTCCACCAATTGTCGATTTTTCTACTCGCTTTTTCTTCTTTCTTTCACTCCCCTCGCTAATACCAAATTGGTGGTTTTTCATATTTCTCGTGAGATATTAATTATTCCTTTTCGTGGCGAAAATCAAATGTAAAAATGGATTAAAATAGAGATGACTTTTGTTAATTACACTTCAAGGTTTAAGCAATGCTACGCCTAGGCGGAGAGGGGTTCGCCTATGCGGCAAAGCCACGCCAGGGCAGACGTAAAGTTCGTAAATCCCTACTAGGTTCACTTAGGCTAAGATTTCACCCGCTAGTGAGCACTCCTTCGCCAGCGATGGGTGTCGAGCAGAAAACATAAATGGGGTATTTTTCCCCATTTTTACTGAACATCTTCCTTCCAAACCAAAACTAAAACAAATCAACCTTCAAAATTGAACTTAAGCCAACCAAAAACACCTTTATTATGAGTTAGGGTTTTCCTAACCCAAACATAGACAAAGAGGGATTTCCATACAATTGTTCCATACATAAAGTTTCCATTCCTTGATCTTCTTGAACACTTCAACTAGTTTGCTTTTTCCTTCTCTTCTTCAATTCCTTTCCTTTACTTGATCAAATATAACTCAAGATAAAGGAGAGAATCAAACTAAAATTGGCTCCTTCTCTCAACCGTAGCCCTAGCTTTCTTAAACCAACAATGAGGAATTCCCTTTCAAACAAGGCCATGTAATGCCCCAAAAATACCCTAGAATTTTAGAATAAAAATTATTATATTCCGTATAACTGAGCTAACTGTATTTTCTTTCCAGAATTGTTAAATGAATATTGCATAAATGATTATATGGCCAAGGTTTCAACAAATATAAATATACTAAATGAGAATTGATTACACCCTAAAATTCACTAAAGGAAAAATGACAATGGAAATGTGAAATGACAAATTTGGAAATGTGGAAAATGAGGACCTAAGGTCAATTACAAAACAAGTTTATATGTCTAAGTGTAAATATGGATTTAAGCAAATAGGGAATAAGTGTGAGCTTAATTGCTATTTGGGAGAACTTTAACCCAAAAATGCATTTTAGCCAAACAAGGCCTTGTGGAAATAAGATATTTAAAACCAAATAGTAGAAAAACGAGAAATGAGAATAGGGGTGGGAAGGCCAAACATGGCCTTACACTTAATGAGTTTATATGACCCAAAAGTTGGTCTCTTGGGAGCTCATTCGAGCAATCACGCTTTTGAGAGGGGGCAGAAGAGAAGAGCCAGGGGCTGAGGAATATCCAGAGATTTTGGTGGGAGATCATCCCTACTTTTGGTCCCCAAGTGATCAAAGAGGAAGAAGGGAGCCAAAGCATAGAGTTCCAAGAGATTTGAGGTAAGAAATAAACCCTAACCCTTTGTTCTTGTGGTTCGGTGCTGGGAAAACCTCAAATGTGAATAAAAAGAGTTTTGTTTTGGTTGTAAATGAGTTTTGGATTGTGTTGAAGTTGTTTTGTATTATTGTTGGGATTGGTTTGGATTGGTTTTGTGTAGTGTTTGTAAAAGGGAAAATGTTGAGTTTTCAAAAGAAATGTCACAAAAATTTCAAAAACTCCTTGTTCTTGTTTTGGCTATAGATTAAGTTATAATCATCCAAATGAAGTGATTCCAATTGGTAAAGAACCATAAGAGATTGGGATACAAATTTATAGAAGATACCATGAGCAAATTGTAGCTCTAAGGCTCCCAAATACGGGCTTAAAGGTGAGTCTGTAGCCTACCGGTTATGCTCTGCTTTGGATATTGTTTATAGTGTTTTCGCTTATAGTTGAGTTTCACTATCCAAATTGAGTGATTCAAAATTATGGTAAAATATACTCTAGGGGAATACCTATTTGGAAGTGAAGTGTAAGCAAATTGTTACCCTAAAGTGCCTAAATTTGTCAAAGTGGAGCTATGTGTAAGAATGAATTGATTCTCGCTGGTAATTAGAGTAGTATGGATGTAAAATGGAATAACTTGAGTTATATTGATCCAGATTTGATGATTACAATTGGTGAAGAAACCTTAGAACCATAGCTTCAGATGAGTAGAAGGGACCATTATCAATTTATGGAGTTAAGACCCCTAAAATTGAGAAATATAGTAGGTAACCGAGTGAGCTAGGCATACCAACCAGTATGGAATAAAGATGCCATAACTTATGTTTGGATGATCCAAATGAGATTATTCAAATTCCTACTAATAATAGACTCACAGAGCTATAACTTTCGTGAAGGATGTATGAGCAAAATATGTCTCAATTGTCCCCAGAAAATTTGGCAAGTGAGGTGTATTGGGTAGACATCAACCCTAACCAAAAATTCTAGAATGCACAAATGATTTTTCTTTGGTTATTCTTTGATTGTGAAATATGTGTGATGGATTAGGGGTTAACGAGGGTGAAAGTCCGAAATAGGTCGATTCGAGGCATGAATTAAAGGGACGACAATCTTTTGGTTTGTTCTAAGTCTCTTTTTCCTATTTCAAGTATTGGTTTGTTCTCCATATCTCTAACTCATTTTTACATTGTTCAGAAATGTTTATTTAAGTGAAAGCTGGCATATTGATTCGAACTCGATCAAGTTGTGAAAGTTTGTCAACATTTGCATGTATGCATTATTTGAACTATAAATGAAAACGATATGTTTGTTCTATTTACTCCTATTCTTGTTTCAAAGTTTCCAAATGATTGTTCTAAATGTTTTAGGAAAAGCATACTCCGCTTTGTTTGATCGATTTGAGATGTATTTGATTTGCATATGAAAATTCATGATTATTGAAAAATGAATTGTTTGAAGCAAACATACATACGATACCTATTTTGCCAAGTGAGTGATTTGAAAGCCCTTAATAGAATGATTAACCTTTAATTCACATAAAGGATACTGGTATACCAATAGTCAAATTAATGCATTGCAAACGAATGTATCGGACGTGTCATTCGATCCGTGAGCCCAACGACAAGATTCGGAGTGTTCACTTTAATTGATTATTAATAACTGGGCCGCCACTCCAAATGACTGTGATCGTGTTATAAAACAAATGCTTTATACTCGCCATACCAAATAATCGTGCTTGATTCCGGGCATTCTATATACCGAAAACATAAAGCTAAATTCAAGTAAGTGGCATAACCGAAATGACTTCAGATTTTTTTGACATATTGGAATTGAAATGCATGATTGCAAATTGAAATGATAAGAAAGTTATGAAATGTATGATTTGTGATTTGAATGATTTATTGCATAAGAAAGTGCATATTTGGAATGATCAATGAACCGTAAATGGATGTATATGAAATAAATATATGTATCAGATTCAGATGTGATCATTAAAAGATTCAAAAGCATTGTTTAGAAAAAAAAAATTTTTGTATGATTTGACTTAAACTGAAATGGAAGAGAGAAATGTATAAAACCACTAAGTATGAAAATGCTTAGCGTATTGTTTTACCAATGCTCAGGTACCGAGTGATATATAGTGATCGAAAGCGGATCCAAGATCAGGAGCGAAATATAAAGAAGGAATTTCGGGTATGTCTCACTTGTATCTACAAGTCATAAGCTTCTTTTGAACTTTTGATATGCCTTTGTAAAAACATTTTGAACTCTTGAACATCTATTTTGTAACCATTTTGAAAAGGCATAGAATGCCTCATTGTAAATGCATTTTGTTAAATGTAAATGTTTAGCGGGTCGCTTAAATTGGAAATCGCCCGCAAAGATTCGAATGAAATGTATTTAATAAACTGACGGTTAATGGTCGCCCTCACGCCCCGGGTTTTTAGTTCGATCCGCTAATCGGTCCGTCGTTCGGGTTGCCACATTTATAAAGGGTATCGTGAGCTTCCAGTTTGTAGTTCTACAAATGATTTCTTTCTAAATTTTTTTGTGAATGATTTGAAATTGTTTATACATGCATTGCATTTGCATATAAAGGATGACCAAGGAATCGCCAAAGATACCAAGTAGCGTGAAGGGGCGCAGCCAAGCATCCTAAGGGGTTCCACTAATGAATTAACCGAACCTCGTATAGGTGCTATTGATATCCTCTCGCCAGCTTAGCCTGGGCAAAGAGCAAGACAACTACCTATGGTCGCTCTCAACGATCAGATATTGAGAGGATGGCAAGGTACGAATTCTGATTTTCCGGGACGAAAAGAGGATGCTTCCTCTATGGCGCAGAATTGGCTCAAAAGAATCGAGCGAATGCTGAAGGTAAAATGCATTGTACACTCATATGAGAGTTTGAATGTGCGACGCCCTACTATAGGATGAGGCTTTACTCGCTGGTGGGTTTCAGACTAGGACCGGCATCACCAGAGAGTATTATATGGAAGTTCTTCTGATGAATTCAAGAAGCATTATGCGTGGGTCGATCTATTTGGCTAACATGAGAAGAGTGGGTTTCATAATCCGAGACAAAGATGTATGAGTGTCACGTATCATCAAAGAGAATTACACTACGAGCAAGTATGCTCCCTAGATACTGCGGAGGAGAAGAAATGTATCGAGTTTGAAGACTACTTAATGACTTATTTGGGCCCATGTCACAGATTTTGCCATGATGATTTTTCTGCACTGTGAGCATGTGCATTGAATGTGGAAAGAGTAAAGAAAGAGAAAAAGAGAAAAGATAAAAGATGTAGGAAAGAAACCCCACACCAGCCACAACAACAAAGAAGTGAAGAGATTCAGGGGACCTGTGGTTCCAAATACCACCATGCCAGTTACCGGTAGGGAATACTACTCACTTCACCGCACCGGGTCACTATGAGCACACCAGAGGTGCTTCTGCAGGACATCGTGGCCCTCATCGTTCCCCATCATCAGTGTGGTGGCAGGCAGGAAAAAATCATAAAAGAGAATGTTGGAGACTTCACAGGTGCCTGTTTGATTTGTAATCCGTGTAAAGAGCATATAGGAAAGTGAGAGGATTGTTCAAGAGCTCGTTCTCATTTACAAAGACCCTGCATCGTATACCAAGTAAGTACGTGTAAAAGGCAACAAGAGTGTTGCATCACCGAAAGTGTCTCGATACAAGGGACACAGACTGGGTAGGCAGATGGTCATGCTCCACAAAGATATGCAATGAAAGCAGTGGAAGATACCGACGCTCCAGATGTGATAGTTGGTAATTTCCAAATCTTTGATACTACTGTACATGCATTGATTGACCCCGGGTCAACCCACTCATATATTTGTACTGACATACCTAGTGTGAAAAATTTACCGAGGAGCGGGAACCAGTATGACATCTCGTGACGAACTGCCCCTGCATAGTGTTATATTGTGGAATAGAGTTAAGGTAGATCACCCCATTCGAATACGAGAGTATGAGTTTCCTGGAGATTTGATCGAATTATCCTTTAAGGAGTTTGATGTGATTTTAGGGATGGATTGGTTGTCCCGACACCAAGTGATGATGGATTGTAGAATGAAAAGAGTGACCTTCGTAATTCTAACAGTGTATGAAGTAACTTTCATCGCAGAGGTCGTTAATTTCACGTGATATCCTGCAATGACTCGCTAGAAAATACGCGAAAGGATGTGAAGCCTACTGGGTTATGTGATTGATACAGAAAGGCAAAGGCCTAAATGTGATCCGATATCCTCATCGTTAGTGACCCTTCCGACGTAAGCTCCGGAAGAGTTGCCAGGATTGCGTCCACAGAGGGAGATTGAGGTTGCTATCGACACAGACAAAGCACACCAGATCCATTACACCGCATCGAATGGCCCAAAGGGAGTTAAAAAGAATTGAAGCTTCACTTGTAAGAATTAGAAAACGGCGTTTATTCGACCAAGTGTACTGCCCGTGGGAGCTCCGTGCTTTTGTTAAGAAGAAAGATTATTAATTTCGCTTATGTATTGATTATAGACAAAATGAACAAGTTTAATTATAAAGAATAAGTATCTCATACCTTAATTGATGATTTGTTTGACCACCTAAAGGTGCAAGTATCTTTTTTCGAAGATTGACTTTGCGATCCTGGTATCACACGAGAATTAAAGATGTGGATGTGCATAAACGGCGCTTAGAACGCCGACATGGACATTATGAGTTCTCGTAATGCCGCTTTGGTTCGACAAATGCCCCGGGCCATTGAATGACCTAATGAATCGTGGCTTTCCGACCATAAGGTGGATCATTATCGAGTGTTCATAAACGACATTCTGTGTATCTGAAAGATCGGAAAATCACGACACACGCCTTCGTAGTGTTGTGACTGAAAAGAGCGTACCGTACGCTAAACTCGAGCAAGTGTGAGTTTTTGTCAATGAAGTATCCTTTCGCAATATCAGACGAAAAGAAGGAACTGAGTGATCCAGCTGAAAATAGGAAGTAGTCATTTAACGGAAGCCACCAAGAAATGTTACGGCGCGAGTTTCGACCGGGCAGGTTACTACGTAAGACGGTTAAGGGTTTCATGATCGCAGCCCCAATGACGAGATCAAGCCCGTAAAATGGAAATTTGAATGGGGTAGAAGAATGTCAAAGAAGCTTTGATAAGTCGAAGCATTCTAACCGAGGCTTCGGGTTCTTAGTTTCCCACCCACTCGCTGTAAGGAATACGTGATCTTTGAGCGACGCTTCACCAAATGGATCGATGCGTCCCTAACGCAAAGAGCAAGTGGTACTCTATGCTTCAAGACAGTTGAAGCCGCATGAAAAGAACTACCCCATGCATGATTTGGAATTAGCCGCAATTGTATTTATGCTGAAAATTTGGAGACATTATTTGTATGGAGAAAAATGTTTCATCTACACCGATCATAAGAGTCTTAAGTATTTGCCCTCACAACGATAGCTTAACTCGGAAGACAACGCAGATAGATGGAGTTGATAAAAGACTATGATCGCGCGTTGATTTGATCATCATCCGAAAGTATTAAATGTAGTGGCCGACGCTTGAGTAGAAAGACAATGCAAACCCGCCGAAATAATGCTCATTCACATTGATAGACGATGGTACAAAGAGTGACAGACTTACAACTAGACCGAGTTTGTTGAATCGAAAGTGCAAGAGGCACAAAAGAAAGATGAGAAAATTGTCGCGTATAGTAAGTCGATTGAAATGGTAAAGCAAATCGCTACATGTGAAATGAAGATGAGGTTTTGTATTATAAAGATCGGGTTTGTGTACCGATGATAATGATTTGAGGAGTTTGCTATACTAAGAGTAATATAGCGGATCTTTTGTATATCCATCCCTAGAGCACAAAGATGTATCAAGATTTGAAAATGTCATTCGTGGTCCCGAATGAAAAGATATATATCGAGCTTGTAACCATGTTTGGTTTGCCAAAGAAAGGCAGAGCATCAAGTTCCTTCGGATTATTATAGCCTATCAGGACAATGGAGCGAAATGGACCGAATTACTACGGATTTTGTAGTCAAGTTACTATCGATGTGAGAAAGCATGACTCGGGCTTTAGAGGTTGTAGGACCGACGATTCAAGTCACCACTTCCTACCAACGAGAACCTAATTCATTCACTTTAACAAGCTAGCAAGAGTTGTATATCACAAATAGTTTGGTTATACGGGATTCCTATATCCATTATTTCCAGATCGAGATCCGAGGTTTACTTTTAGATTTGGGGGAAAATTGCAAGAGGCTCGGGCACTGGATCGAATTTCGCGATGGCTCCACCAAGCAGATCTGATGGACAATGTGAGAGAGTGATCTAGATTCTGGAAGATATGATAAGGAGTCAGGTGGATCGATCATGAGGGTACTGGATAGACACATTCCTTTAGTTGAATCCTCAGATAACAACAGCCTTCCCCAATCAAGTATTGGAATGGCGCCTTACGAGGCTTTATATGGAGAAAATGGATCGACCGCGTGTTGACTGTAATTGAGCTTTAAAGAAAGTAATTGGTCTCAACTGATACAAGATAATGAAGAAAAAATGAAAATGAGAGATTGGAAAGGGCCAACGATAGACGTAATCATATCGACATGAAGAAAAGATATTCAAGTATGAGATTGGTGAAGTGTTTTTGAAAGTATCGTCTTAAAGAAGGTGATGAGATTTTGGGAAAAGTGGCAAGTTGAACCCTAGATTTAATGCCCCTATGAAGTGATCAAAAGTAGGTCCAAAGGGCATATGGGACAGTGATTACCTCCCGGATTGAGAAGATCCATAATGTATTTCATGTGTCCATGCTACGGATGTACCGATCGGACCCATCACATGTAGTCTCTACGGAGACAATTGAGCTGAGACCGGATTTGACATATGAAGAAAAGCTAGTAGAGATCTTGGCTCGAGAAGTAAAAGAATTGCGGAACAAGAAGATTCCGTTAGTCAGCGGCCGTGGAAGAAACCATAAGACCTAAGAAGCTACTGAAAGTGAAGAAACGAGCGCAAGCAACAATATTCTGAATCGTTTAATTCAAGGTAAATTTCGAGGACGCAAATTTTTGCTGGGAGTTGTAACGCTTCAAAATACCTCGTAGAATTTTAGAATAAAAATTATTATATATTCGTATAAACTGGAGCCACTGGGTATTTTCCAGAATTGTTAAATGAATATTGCATAATGATTATACGGCTAAGAGCCAAATGCAAATATAATATACTAATGAATCTTCGATTACACCAAAATTCTACCTAAGTGAAAAATGACAAATTTGAAATGTGAAAATGAGGACCTAAGGGTCAATTGTAACAAGTTTATATGTTCAAGTGTAAATATGGGGATTTAAGTGCAAATAGGAATAAGTGTGAGCTAGATTGCCATTCAAAGAGAACTCTAACTCCAAAATGCATTCTCTAGAGTCAAACAAGGCCTTGAGGCAATGAGATATTTAAAACCAAATAAGAGAAAAAAATGAGAATGAGAATAGGTGGAAGGCCAAACATGGCCTTACACTTAAATGAGTTTAAAAGACCAAAAGGGTCTTTGGAGCTCATTCTCGAGCAATCACGCTTTGTATGTGATGGTAAGAGAAGAGAAGAGCTAGGCTGAGGAATATCCAGATTTTGGTGGGAGATCATCCCCATTTTTGGTCTCCAAGATCAAAGAGGAAGAAGGAGTCAGCTACTGTGTTCCAAGAGATTTGAGGTAAGAAATAAAACCCCAACCCTTTGTTCTTGTGTTCGAATGGGCACCCCCAAATGTGGATAAAAGAGTTTTGTTTTGGTTGTAAATGAGTTTTTGATTGTGCTGAAGTTGTTTTGTATTACTATTATTGGGATTGGTTTACTGGTTTTGTGTAGTGTTTGTAAAGGGAAATGTTGAGTTTTCAAAAGAAATGTCATTAAATTTTGTAAAAACTCCCCGTTCGCTTTAGCTATAGATTTAAGTTATAATCATCCAAATGAAGTGATTCCAATTGGTAAACTATAAGAGATTGATACAAATATATAGAAGATATCATGAGCAAATTGTAGTTCTAAGGCTCCCAAATACAGCTTAAAATGTGAGCCTGAGTAGCCTACCCGTTATGCCTCGTTTGATATCATATAAGAAGCCAGCTATAGAACAGCTCTGTTCATCCAAATTGAGTGATTCAAAATTTGCAAAAATATACTTCTAGGAGAATAATTTATTTGAAGGAAGTGGCAAATTCACACTTAAAGTGCCCAGAAATTTTCAAAGTGGAGCTATGTGTAAGAACAGTCTGATTCTGCTTTGCAATTGGAGTAGTATGGATGTAAAATGAATAACTTGAGTTATATTGATCCAAATTGGATTCTTCCAATTGGAGAAGAAACCTTAGAACCATATCTTCAAATGAGTAGAAGGGACCATTACCAATTTATGGAGTTAAGACCCCTGAAATTGAGAAATATAGTAGGTAACCGAGTGAGCTGGGCATACCAACTAGTTTAGCATAAAGATGTCATAACTCGTGGTTCAAGTGATCCAAATCGAGATGATTCAAATTCTACTAAAAATAGACTCACAGAGATATAATTTTTGTGAAGGATGTATGAGCAAAATATGGCTCAATTGTCTTGAGAAAAATTTGGCAAAGTGAGGTGTATTGGGTAGACATCAACCCTAACCAAAATCCTAGAATGCACAAATGATTTTTCTTGGTTATTCTTTGATCGTGAAATATGTGTGATGGATTAGGGGTTAGCTGAGGAGGAAAGTCCAGTCGAGGTCTAGGATTTCGAGGATGTGAATTAAAGGACGACAATCTTTTTGGTTTTTTCTAAGTCTCTTTCCTATTTCAAGTATTGGTTTGTTCTCCAGGCCCTAACCTCATTTCAAGTATTTGTTTGTAAATGTTTATTTATGAAAGCCACATATCGATTAATTGATTTATTGGGGAAAAGTTTAATAAATATTTGCTTGTGTATGCATTATTTGAACTATAAACGAAAAATTGTATATGTTTGTTCTATTTTACTCCTATTCTTGTTTCAAGATTTGAATGTTTGTTCTAAAATGTTTTAGAAAAGCATATCTGCTGAAAGAGGTTTTGATTGATTTGAGACAGCTGGATTTGCATATGGAAAATTTCAAGGATTATTGAAAATGAATGGTTTGCATAAACATACATACGATACAAGATTTTGCTGCAGAGTGATTTGAAAGCTCCCATTAGAAATTAGATTAACCTTTAATTCACATAAAGGATAGATTGGTATACCTGGTCAGGGTCAAATTAATGACAGAACTAATGTATTGACGTGTCACTGATTCAGAGGCCCAGCGATAACATCGATAGTGTTCACGACCGATTATTAATAACTGGCCAAAGAATTCCTGGACTGTGACAACCACTCGACTAAAATCTCAATCGTGTTATAAAACAAATGTTTTTAAACCGGCCTGCAGCCCAACGAGACCGTGCCGGTGATTCCGTTATTCTATATACCGAAAACATAAAGTTAAATTCAAGTATGGCATAATTGAAATGACTTCTCAGATTTTTGACATATTGGAATTGAAATGCATGGGATTGCAAATTGAAATGATAAGAAAAAGTTATGAAATGCATGATTTGTGATTTGAATGATTTATCAGGAAAGAAAGTGCATATTTGGAATGATCAAATGAATCGTAAATGGATATGCTGAAATAAATATATGTATCAGATTTGTATGGATCATTCAAAAAGATTCAAAAGCATTGTTTAGAAAAAATTTTTGCAATGATTTGACTTAAACCCAAATGGAAGAGAGAAATGTGGCAGAACCAGCTGGCGCTGAAAAATGCTGAAGGCTGTTTTAATGCTACAATGCTCGTGTACCGAGGATATGTTTTGATCGAAAAGCTAATTCAAGATCGAGGAGCCGAGCTCAGAAGAAGAAATTTCAGCATGTCCACTTCAGGCATTCATGTCATGTTTCTTTTTGAACTTTGATATTTTGTAAAACATTTTGAACTCGAATATCTATTTTGTAACCATTTTGAAAAGGTATAGAATGCCTTCAATGTAAATGTGCATTTTGTTAAATGTAAATGTTTATGGTTTGCCTCTAAATTGAAATCGCCTGGGCAGATTTGAGAATGAAAATGTATTTAATAAACTTGATTTGGTTAATGGTTTACCGACCGGCCCCCGGGTTTCGCCGATCCTCCATCTGGGTCGGGCCGGCCCGGGGGGCTGCCATAGGCCATGTTTGGCTTTATCTCATTTTTGGCTAAATTCTTAACCTCGCCTTTCGTCCTTCCACTTCATCCTATTCTCGCAATTCATCTTATCAAATTTCTAATTTAACATATCATCTTCTTGTGTTATGACCTTTAGGTCCTTAATGTCAAATTACCATTTTAACCTTTAGTACTTAAATTTCCAAAAAAAAACAAATTTTACTTATATTATACCCTAAATTGTAATAAACTACTAGGGTATAATTTGGGGTGTTATATGTCAATCCACTTTTGTCTTCTTTGAGGGCTTTTATTTTCTTTCTCTTTAATAATAATGTTAAGTTTTCCCCCCTTTCTTTTCTTACACAATCATTTATTCATGAAATTTAGGATTTAATGTGCATTATAGAATTTTATCCAAGTAAATGTGTGGTTGACTAGTTCCTCGAAAGCTCCAAGCATATACAATTGAAGGTTCAAATTCACACATGAACTCCTCGTTAAATTTATGCTTCAATTGTCTAATTTATATAATGGAAGGACAAATGTATGAAATGAAATGACTTTTTCTATTTGTATCCTCTTATTCATCTTCTTTCCTTTATACTTCCTTCCCTTTGAAGGCTTCTCATAGTTTTCTTAATTGAATAAATAGTGTCTTTTGATGCAATCTCGCAATCGAGATACTTATAAACTGAAACTTATTATCTCAATTTCTTTGCTTATTTTTTGTTGCACGTTATGTCTATCCTAATAAGTACCTAAGACATAAAGAAGATATATGTTCATGAATTAAAGACCTCCAATGAAGATATAATTGTTCTTTACAATAATTTATGTATGTATATTATGTTTATTGAATGTTTTTAATTACACTTTTTTTTTTGTTTATAGAAGATGAAGAATAATTGTTGATAGTGCCTAAAAATAAAAGCAGCCCACAAGCCCAAGGAACGGACCTTGAAACGGGCTAGCATCCTCCATGGGGCAGGCAGAAGAGCCTCGAGGAGGAACCCGGCCCATAATGATATCCTGGTTCCCCCCAGGGCATGAGCCCATGGTCGAAACTAAACCCAGTGGGCCGAACTGGTAACGAGGATAATCCGCTGACTGTCGGTTGAGCCGTAAGAAGGAAAAGCACTTCATATTCATGATCCAATATCTATTAAGGAAAGAAGGATCCCCCACGATTATGGATCTCTAATTATCCTCTAAATATTCAGTTAGCAATAAGGAAGAGAAGGTCCCCTACCTAATTGGGAAGACGCCATATCACCATCCAACAAGGAAAGTCATCGTGATCATCCACTATAAATATCAAGCAATCCCACAAACAAGAGGTACGTGATCATAACGCCATCAACAGTTGAATTCTTCCATTTCCGTAAGAAAGAAACTAACTTGTGCATCTGAGTCTACAGCTCCACCCCCCTACCGGATCATCCTTCTCTGCAGGTTAGAGGTTGTACACATTCAGCCCGATGTAACTACCAATGACTCCTACAGTTCCAATCCAAGATTGATAGAAAAATACCATCGCTTACATCGTCCGCTGGAACAACTATTCCTCTACAAATAAATTGATTTCTAAGTGACTGATGGTATCAACTAGAAACATGAGCAGAGCCTACGCCTAACCCCGAGGACTTCAAGACCAACAAAGATTTGATTTAACAAATTCTAAGAACCGAGAAATTCCTAGCCTCCACCCGTAGTTAACGAGATAGAGGCCTCCGTCTCATCAATCGCCGGACAAGGCGGAGTCATGAACTCACTATGATGTGTAGCCGACTTCATAGGATGAACAACAGCCCATGAAGGTCGCACTACCACAGAAGAGCAAAGAATACTCCCAGGCGCCTCGAGACTCCGACACAGACGAGGAGAAAATAGCCGGACCAGAGGGCGTGATCCTTACGACTTCTGCAGACAATCTAATGAAAGAACGCCGATGCACGATGGAGGCAGAGCCGACCATCGAGCGTGCAGAACTACCCCCGGCAGCGCCCGTGGATATCCAACAAGAGCTCGCCAAAATGCACATGAAAGAGGCGGTAAAAGTTCAAGCCCTACCCATGGACGCCTAGTACGCCAAACTAATCCCCGCTACTCTAAGGTACCACTCCCTCCCTCCCAACAAAGTTCAAAATGCTACAAATCGAAGCTTTCGATGGACTGAAAGACCCCATAGACCACCTCAATACCTACAAGAACTAGATGGAGCTCCATGGATACCAAGACCCTGAGATGGCTAGTCACTCTTTCCATCACGCCTTAAAGGTCGACCTGGGCATGGTCCAACAGCTCCCCGCCAAATCCCGCTCTTCTTCAAGGAACTCCATTGCTTCTGTCCCACCTTAATCTGAGTCCCGGACATACTGGAAGTCGAGCTACCACCTGCTGACCCTAAAGGAAGGCCCTCAAGAAAACCTGAGGTCCTACGTTTAGAGGTTCAACTCAGAGTCATTAAGGGTGGACATCCCGGATGAAAAATTCGCCATCACCGCCTTCATAGCCGGGCTAGGCATACAATCCAAAGACTAATGTTCTCCATCTCGAAGAACCCTAAGGCAAGCATGGCCGAGGTGCTCGCCAAAGCAGAAAAGTACATCAATGGCGAGGAGGCCCTTATGTCTAAGCGGGGAAGCTCTTCGGCGCGAAAGGAGAAAAGCAAGGATGAGAAAAAGCGGGACCGAAGCCCTAGGAGACGAAGAGACTGAGACAGATCTCCCCGGAGGAGTAGGGAAAACAAAGATCGATCTCCAAAGATAAGAGGTAACGCCGTGGACTCATTGGTCCACCCCCAACCCAAGTCAGAGTCGTGGTAATTCCTAAGAGTTCACTCCCGACAAATTCCCTAGATCTCAAGTCCTCGTACGGCAAAGAGATGAGAAGTTTTAAGAGACGGCCATCTCAAATGAATACTGACCAAATTAAAAGTAGACATGACCAAGTATTGCAACTTCCATAGAGATCACGGGCATTGGACAGATGACTGTATACAATTGAAAAAAGAAATCGAATTCCTGATCTAACGTGGACATCTCCGCCGTTTCGTGGCTCCCGAAGATCGGAACCAAACACCTCCCCCACCACCTTGTTAGCCGCCTCCAAGATCGCAACCTCCCCGAGAGATCAATGTGGATTTGCAAGGCTCGCTACGGTGGGGAGTCCAATCTAACTAGGAAGGCCCACCCGCCAACTTCGTGCATCGTGAGACACTCAGGTGCAGCCCCGTCCAAGCCCTCGACTGGATACCACCTCAGAACCTTCTCGGATCGCCGACCTAGAGCCAACACCCCCACAACCCGCTAGTGATAAGGGCGCCACTAATAAAATGACCCAGTCCCCATGATATAACCTAAGCTCACCCAACATCATCTTCGCCGACATTTGAAAAAACGGGCATCGGAAGGAGAAGATGGAACCCAAACGCCCACTTGGGTGGATCTCCAGAGAGATAGTACCACTCGGGATCGCACGCTCACTCTAGGAGATCCCATGTCGTGCCGACGGCCAAAATTCCCCATCGTGGAGGCCCCATACAACATGCTGACTCGTGCCCCCCTGCCAACACCATAAGGGCCATCCTTCCACCTACTATACGGTGGCCAAATTTCTACAAAGAATGGGGTAGGAAAGGCTCGAGGAGACCAACGGATAGCCCGGGAGTGCTACTTGGTGTCAATGAAACAAAAGCGCTGGATGTCATTCACGCCGATGAGCCTCACATGAGATGAACTCGGACACCCACCAACAAATTTCTAGAAGAGTCGGAACCAAGCACAACCCTCGACGTGACCAACCGAATAATTTCTACATCGATCCAAGCTGGCCAAAGACGTAAGAGTCCTTCTCAACCACTTCTTAAAACAAAATGTGGAAGTATTCGCTTGGAAGCAAGAAGACATGGGAGCAATTGACCTAGCAATCATCACCCACAAGCTAAATGTCAGTCCCTCCTTCAAACCCGTCAAACAAAAAAGAAGAAGTTTCGCCCTAGAGAGGCAAAAGGCGATCAACGAAGAGGTCAGCAAACTCCTCCAAGCCCGAGCTATCCGGGAAGTAGATTACCCCGACTGGCTGGCTAACGCAGTTCTCGTCAAAAAGGCAAACGGAAAATGGCGACTTTGCATTGACTTTACCGACCTCAACCGAGCCTGCCCGAAAGATAGCTTTCCCCTACCTCGGATCGACCTCATAGTAAACGCCACCTCTGGCCACAAGCTCTTTAGCTTCATGGACGCTTTCTCATGCTACAACTAGATCAGGATAGACCCCAGCGACCAGGAGAAGACCTCCTTCGTGACTAGACAGGGGACGTGTTGCTATCAGGTGATATCTTTTGGGTTGAAACACGTAGGAGCCACCTATCAAAGGCTAGTAAACAAGATGTTCCATAACAGATCGCATGTCCATGGAGGTGGTTAAGGGGATGTGACATGCTAGTGAACTCCACAAGGCAGGCTCCACGTCAACCATATACTACATGCTCCAGTCCCATGACTACAAGATGAAGTTAAACCTAACCAAGTGTGCTTTCGGAGTCTCTACAGGGAAGTTCTTGGGTTTCATAGTCAACAGCCAAGGAACAGAGGCAAATCCAGACAAAATAAGAGCGGTGCTCGACATGCGACCACCCTCAAACACTAAAGAAGTTCAACGCTTGACCGGGAGAATAGCTGCGCTGAGTCACTTTGTGTCCAGATCTAGTGCCAAGTGTTAACCCTTCGTTTAAATTTTGAAAAAGGCCTTCCAATGGGATGCCCACTGTGAAGAGGCGTTCACATCGCTGAAAACCTACTTGAGCTCTCCCCCTATTCTGGTAAGCCCCTCCGAGTGAGAACTCCTCACGCTCTACTTAGCCATTTCCGATTTCTCGACTAGTGCGCCCCTGGGTGAAGAGAACGGGAGAGAACGCAAAGAAACTTGGCCTATTACCAGCCAGCTGAGAGGAGCAGAGGAAAGGTATCCAAAGATGGAAAATATAACACCCGAAATATACCTCAACGTTTTGGCATGTTTAGGGGTATTTTGTAGTACACTTGAATTTTTCTGTGAATTTAAAATGCGAAACATGGAAATTGAGAAACCTGAAAATTTTACAAGACATAAGGACCAATTTGTAATTTGTCAAAATGGGACATAGAAGTCATAAGATAAGAAGACAATGGGTTAAAATGGAAATAATATAACTTGATTTGTAAATATGAGAGATGAGGACTCAAGAGCAAATAAAAAGAAAATTTAAATATAAAAAGGGGGGCAGAAGGACTCAATTCATCTCATTTTTTGCTAGAAAAAGCAGGAAGTGAAGAAGATAAGCATATGAGCCAAGAAAGCAGTGGACTCAAAAGATGGAACTCTATGGTTTTGTACGGAATCATGTGTATTTTGGACTTTGGTAGGGATTTCTATGGTTTCCAAACCTAGGGTTTAGTTATGAATTCATCATAACCTTAGACGGTTGTGTTGCTGGTAAAACTAGTTGCTTAAGATGAGCACGGAATCCCTTAATTTATGTGATTTGTATAGATCAGTCGACTGGTATGGATTCGCTAGGGTTTGCTATGAGAAGTTCTAAAACCACCATTTCAAGTGTTTGTGGAGTTGTTTTGGATGGATCTCCATGGTGGTCTTTGATGGTGGATGCAATTGAGGAGATGTATTGAAGAAAAGAAAATGGAAAATCTCTATTTCGGCGCTTCGTGAATCGTACCTGCATTCAAATAGGGGTGGTACGGCATCTCACTATGCAGAGTGGCAAAATGGTACCGTACTATCCAGCGGTACCTGCATTCACTCACAACATATCAGCCCGCGCCGTTAATCATAGGCGGCACGGCACCGGCGCGACCGGATGCCAGTTGCCACCACCGTATGTCATGATCGGGTACCCCGCATCAATCAGCGGTACCCCGTGATCACATGCATCGATGCAAAGACCACCCACCGTAACGTTTGGCACCCGCATCGATCCGCGGTACTAGCAATCGTAGGACCCTCACCTTTGCCCCCTCAATTTATCCTAAGGGTGTCACACTCCACCCATCGCTCTCATATAACACCATGGTGCCTTTAGGTTTAGTCCTGTCTCCTGTTTCCCTGGGTGGGCTTGTATGGTCCTGCTGAGTGCGTATGCAGTTCACTTTAGAGTGTCATCATGGCTTATTTTTTTAGTTATTGGCATCGTGCATAGGAAGCAAGTAAGCCCTCGAGGCTTTAGGGGCTCAATCAAATTTAGTTGTGAGTATGTCAAATCTCGCATACTTGAGCTCTAAGTTTCGATCATCATATTTCCCTTTATCCGAACTCGCACTGCGTTCAATGCTTGTTTGGCCGGATTCCTTATTTGCCAAGGAGGTTTTTGTTAAAATTTCATAATTTTTTCAACCATATTTGACTAATCATTGACTGGTTTATCAGGCAATACGATACAACATCGTTTTTTTTAGGTGATTTTGGTGTATACCTCCTGTTTCCGATCATATCTCCCTCATCCTGGACTTGGGAAATGGTACCTGTTTTTTTGTTGGTCCCTTATTCTTCAGGAAACATTATATCAAAATTTCATAAATTTTCTAACCGGGATGGATTGGTTGGTGCTGGTTCAACTGCTGGTTGGGCTAAACTTGTGTGGAAATGTTGTGATTTTGGAGCCCAAATCGTATAGGCCTAACCCATAATCTCAAGCTCGATCATGTGTGCATTGTATCATTTGGGTCTTGGATTGTTAGGCTGTGTGCCTACCATGTGAATCAAGGTGGATACGCTGTGGTAGCGTCAAAACTAAAGAGATTCAAACGATGGGAAAACAAGGAGAGGAGTTAATTGGGGAGCTATTTCCGAGACTACACCAGCCTTCCAAAGCTTGAAGGTGGAAAAAACCAGGGAGGCTCAGAGGCTGAGGTGGGAATAAGTAAAAAAGGAGAGAGATCAAAGTGGAAGGAACCTTTTGGAGGGACATTTTTCCGGGCTCAAACGCACGTTTGCTGATCTTACTGGATGCTAGTTTGGTTTCTTTTCTGCCGCTTTGGTGGGAAGAGAGGTAAGAAATATACCTGCTCCAATTTAGCTCTTTAATAGACATTCTAATCAACCCTGAGGTTTCTCCTCAACCATTTGAGCCGGTTTTCACGCTCATACGTGAGCTTCTGCTCAACGTCAATGGGCAGTTTGGGTAGTTTGGTTTATTTTGCTGGTTCCCTACTCATCCGAGCTGAGAATCGATCACCGTTTATTTTGTTAGATTCCCTGACTCTTTTAGGAAGTTTCTGACAAATTTTGAGAGCCTCTCTTAATGGTATGGACTGGTTGGGAAACCAGATTAATGGTTCATTAGGTTAGCTCAAGTGTGAATCTACTTAGTTTGGTTGGTTTTGTTGGTTCTCACTCATCCGAGATGAGAATCATCACCATGTTAGATTCCTGACTCTTTTAAGAAGTTTGTGGCCAAATTTTGAGAGCCTCTCAATGGTATGGACTGCTGGGAAACCAGATCAGTCGGTTCATTTAGGTTAGCTCGGTATGAAAGGCAGTTTTGGTAGTTTGCTTGGTTTTGTTGGTTCTCACTCATCTGAGATGAGAACTCCGATCACCGTTATTTTGTTAGATTCTTTAATTCTTTTAGGAAGTTTTTGACAAATTTTGAGAGCCTCTCAATGGTATGACTGTTTGGGAAACTAACCAACCGGTTCATTAGATTCAGTTTGTCGGAATGGTACTGAGTAGTTTGCTTGCTCGTGTTGGTTCTCGTCATTCAAGTCGGAATTGTAATTGCTTATCTTTTGATTCCTGGATTTCTAAGGGAAGGTTCTGAAATTTTGAAATCTTTCTCAAATTATCTGACTGATTGGTAAACCAAACCAAAATTCTGCCTATCAAGTTAGGTTTTCCTAATAAAGCAGCTTTAGGTACTTGCTTTGTTTCAGGCTAGTTCTTGGTCATTTGAGTCGGAATTGCACTCTGTTTATTTTATTAGATCTGAGTCTCGTGAGGGATTTTGAAAAGTTTCAGAATTTTTCTCAATCGTTTTGACTTGTTAAACTGATTCAACCTGCTGTGCAAGATACCTCATGGGCCTATTTAAGCATGTTTTAGGTCCCAGAGATCTGTGGTGTACTCTTGGGTTGCCTAAGAGCACGTGGCGGACTTTAGGGGTGCGAAGGTTCGGTTCAGTTTGAACAAAGTGGGGTAGTGGGCAATGTGGGATTTGTAAGTATGGTTTGATTTGTGGGATTTTAAAGGGAATGTGTGTTAAAGTAAGAAATTCACTTACCTCCTTTCATCCTACTTCCTTTCTTTTGAGTATAGGATTCAACTCTTTGATTTTAATGCATGATGTATGATGTATTATTTACCTTACCTATTCTCTTTGTGGCTGGGACCTCGGAGTGCAGCTTAGGCGTTAGTATTTTAACAATTATATATTACCATGGTGTTTGGATTTTGACATTTGTGATGCATTTGTGCTTTTTCAACGACCTCTTATGCGCTTGGCTAGGGACCCACAATTATGTACTTTAATGTTGAGTAATGAATTTCCACATGGATGCTTTATTGTTTGGGTGTCATGCATGCTTGCTATGTTCTTGGCTAACCTTTGATGCTGCGCGTGGCGGGGACCACGGGTACACGCTATTTGCCATTTTGGTTGAGTATTTTTAAGCATGCTAGAGTACCAATTAGGTTAGTCTGATCTAAGTTTGTATGTTTAGCCTAAATTGTCGATCACGTGACCCATATGCTCCTGCAATTCACTATTAGAGACCGAGGTTCGGGACTGGGGGTGCTACTATCATATAGGTTACCTTCCCAGATGGAGTGTCGATCCCAGGACCCGAAATCTAGTTTTAGCGAACCCCTTTCCATACGGAGTCATTAGGGTTTTGTTCTTACTTGGTTTTCCCATGAAATAAAAATAAAAGTAAGTGGCGACTCCAAAGAAAAGCGTCCTCCTCGGGCCAGTTTTCCAAAACTAATCGACCCATTTTCTTTTCACATTTTCCTTCCATTTAAAAGCCGAGGTGAAGTGTCGGCCCGTGGATCGGAGTGGGGTCATTAGCGACTCGGCCCGGGGATTCGAATCAGAATCTGGGTTTCATAAGAGGATCAAGCTTGAACTTGGAGTTGTGTATATTGGAGCCACGTGGTTCATTGACCCGATAGACTCTTAGGCTACCTGAATGGTGATGATCACTTACTGAGTTGGGTATTTGGCATACACTTATGGTTTGTTTGTGCTTGTGTGTTCATGTTGGATTCAACGATGCTTGCCCATGGTTGATTTGGTACCTAGTATATGTTTTAAATTTAGCATAGATGGTTAGTTTGTGTATTATCTTATGCTGATAGGCTTGCTCTTTGCGCGTATTTACCTACTCTCTTGCATGATTGTTTGATTTGTTTGTGTTTGTGGGGCACGTGTGTATCCCCTTACTTCTGAATCACTAGTCTTGGTCGATTATTCCTCATTGATTGCTTATGTTGTTTGGGAGTCATTCCCAACTGTTTGCCTTCGACCAAGCTAGGGGTTTGGAATAAGGTCTAGCATAAGGAAATTTATCATCCGATGTATGGGAGCACTATGGAGATGACGGATGTCCAAGCAATGAAGACCTGTATAGCCCTGAGCTAGATTTCATAGATACATGTGTGGCCAGTGTGTCACTTTGATTGTTGATTAGGATCTCGGGTTGTGTATCCTTGTGAGTACGGTCATATAGCCTTTTAGGACTTGCCTTTTCTATTTGTTAGCTTCTGAGCCATCTAACCCCTAAGGTATTACCTTGTCAGAATCTCGCTCTTGCACGTGGAGCCATTTATCAGATTAGATGTTAACATCACATGTCAGCTCATTCCCTTAGAGGATTTCATTGTGGGATTGCATACTGGATTGATTTTCCGGATTGATAGTCACGGGGGCCAACATACCTCTTTACTTCTTCAAGGGATTATTGATTAAGAGCGACACAGGTTCCCAGAGCTTGGATTCGGATGGAGGTAGACTTGTTAAATTCCAGATCCACACAGTTAGTTAGACGGACATCAAATCCTTAGAGATATGGACTCTCGATGCAGCTCACGTCGACCGGTAGCTGAGATTCGCCGATACCATGGCATCTCTCACAGGGATCTTTATGTGGGCCAGGACGGAGGGTTGATGGGCATCGAGGCCCAATCATTGCCAATTCGGGGAGCACCCGCATGATTCCTACTCCACCTCCACCTGACCACCGCATCATCTGGACCTGATGCAATGGACTGGATCCACCTGCACCACCCTACCATCATACGGACCTTATCTGCGGGGTATATAGTTCCACCACCACTTGTTCAGTTAACCCCACGGGCTGGAGCATTTGTACTGCACGGTCAGACTGAGACCACGCCACATTCTTTAGTGGCCCTACACAGATTATTGATGACACCTAGACCCGTATCGATAGGATTGAGTAGAGGATCAGGTCTCTGCATGTTTCTGATGGAGTTATAGGTTGGGACGGATATGATGACCTTCCAGTGGCAGCCTTGCGATTGGAGTTTAAATATCGCCGGACATTGAAGTACTGCTTGGGATAGGGTGCCCCCGTATTCCTTGCGAGTTATCTGACGACGTGTATGCGCGGGCATAAGGTGGATGAGTCCACGGATGATTATGCTTTTTCCTCGTCGGTAGTGGTGCCGCTCGGCGTTGGTTTCCCATCATTAGACCCTTCGAGCGTAGGACATGGGCTGATTGGAATGAGTTTATCGAACTGGTATTCTTTGTCTTGTAGTGGGCGTATCCGGAGAGAGTTGGAGGCCTTCGGGGCGAGAGGCGGATAGTCGGTTCTTCGACATCTCCGATGGAGGGAGAAGATAGCACAAATTATAGATAGACCCTCAGAGCGCGATCAGATCAGCATGATTATGTGCAGTCTTCAGCCTCGCTTTGCTAGGCATCTCATGGGCTTCCACGAGGCAGGGCTTTGGATCTTGGTTCGGGCCCTCCTATGGCATTAGGGAGGCGTATCACCTAAAGATTATGGCAGACTCTTCTCAAACGGACTCAAAGGGAAGAAGCAGTGGGACCGGACCATCAGATGTGCCATTGGCATGACGAGACCACGAGTCCCCACGTCACCGTTTGGTGATTTTGAACCTCCTTACCGGGTGATAGGGCGAGTCGGTACAGGGCCGAGCTACTCACTTCCAGGCGGTTGGGCTACTTTCCTACATCAGCCACCCGCAGCGGTATATGCTACAGGCACCTCAGAGGCCACTTGTACAGTACCATCAGCAGTATAGAGCACCACCTCCACCGAGGTCGGCTAGGCAGTTTACACAACTCGGGATGCCACTGAGCCGAGCATTTCAGAGATTGGTTGAAGGGGGTTTGATTGTTCCACTACCACGGACCACCACTCTGACCCTACCCTGGATTCGAGACGGATCTTCGCTATGCTTATCATCAAAGAAATTTGGTCATGATACGGACAATTATCGCCTCTTCGAAGCACGCTATTCGAGACTTGATTGATCAAGGTTTGGTTGATTTAGGGCGTCCTGCAGTGACTATAGACCCGCTACCCACTCATGACACTAGAGCTGTACCTCCACCCCGGAAATTGTACATTTGATTAGTATTCGAGAGATGGGATCTTCATGTGGATGGGGATGGAGGCTCCTGGCTAATCGGTTGTATGCAAACTCGAGATTTTAGTGTATACGCTCGAAGTGTGAGTCTCAGTCCATTTAGATTGAGATCGAGATGATGTTCCCAACCAGACAACAATATCGTCGGTATACGCATGTTCCTCCCATGACCTTTCATTACATTCCGGAGTATGGGCGATTACATAGAGATGTCCAGTTATTCTGAGGAGTGGAAGGGTAGCTCGGCCCCATTTATTAGTGACCTTTTGCTGGCTAATGCTAGAGATGAGATTGAAGGAAGATGATGAAATTTTCGCCCATTGCGCACCACTCGGCGATATTTCCATTTGGAGCTTATTGGCCTCATCCAGCACACATAAAGATGCGTTGATCAGGGCTCTTAGTCAGATTGGAGTTGACACTACCACCCCCGAGGGACTGATCCACTTTCTAACAGCAGATAGGGCTACATGCATAACATTTTCTGACAATGATTTACCACCTGAGGGATTAAGCCATGTTCGTCCCTTATTCATTGATGTTGCTTTATTCACATTGAAGGGTGCCATCAGTCTTCTTCAGACTGACGGCTCAGCCCTAAGCGTTGTCCAGTTCACTTGCCATTTGCTTTGGGATTTTCACCATCCGATTTTGGGCCATCCACACAGATCGTCAAAGCTTATGATGGGACTCGGAAGGGCGAGTTTGGAATTTTTCGGCACACACATGTCATGATTGGTCCGGTCATATACTTCATACTCTTTCAGGTTTTGAGGATTCAATCATCCTTTAACCTACTTCTTGGTCGCCCTTGGATTCATGAGGCGGGTGCTATACCATCTTCCCTTCATCAGAAGGAATTGAAGTTCCTTATGAGGGGGTGCATTATCACGTCACGGTCACGATGAGAGATGTTATTGCCTCGAACCAGTGCTACGGATCAGCCGGTGAGGATGACCTACATTTGGGCGATTATATTCGTGAAGTTCAGGTTGTTAGCCTAGAGGATGACCGCAGGGACATGGTACCCATGTCATTCGACCAGTATAGTAGCACTTTGGTGCTTAGCATGATGAGAGACGTGTCTTATATGCCTGGTTTGGGATTGGGTCGTCGCCAGCAGGGGCCGCGCGAGTTTACTATTATAGTTTATCATGACATATCTTATGGGTTGGGTTACATCCCAAGGGCGGATGATCTTGTGACACATGGTAAACTGCGTAGAGAGAGGTAAGAAATCTAGCAATAGGGGTTCCATTCGATTATCCTTTCGCCCGATACACTTTTCGGTTAGTTGACTATTTTACGGAGGATCGGAGTAGCCGCCCCACACGAGAGTTGACCATGGTTGGGACTTCTAGGGGATTGGTCGAGCTCCCTTTCGCATTGTGGGCTTATCGTACATCTTTTCGTACCTGGCCCAGAATTTTACCTTACTCTTTGAGGTATATGGCATGGAGGCGATCTTTGCTGTGAAGTGAGATAGGATCCTTGAGAATAGCATTACGAGCATCAGATATCTAAATTTGAGTGGGCTCGATCCGGGTGCATAATCGGCTGACCTTTTGGATGAGAGGAGATTGAGACGGCCGGATCATGTTCGGGCTTATCGAGGAGGAAAATGACCCATGCATTTGGAAAGGGGTCGAGCGAGAAGTTTCAAAGGCGACTTAGTCTTGAAGGTCCTCAGGATTGATCAACGACCCTAGAAGTGGATTTAGACCAAATTGGGAGCGGGCCTTATGTCATCCAGATCTTACTCAAGAGGAGCGACTGGTTGACGAGACTTAGACGGAAATCAGTTCACGAGAGCAGGTTAATGGATCGGTGAAGAGGTTTGCTTGAGATCATGGTTAGAGGATGGGTGGCCATCATTTTGAGTAGCCATATTCCTTTTTGCACACCTATACATTGATATATCCTATTGCTAGCCCTTTGAGCCTCACGCGGTTTATTATGGCCTATTCTTTCATTCAGCCTTGCATACTTTTTCTTACCTGGGTTGGGGGCCTGCCCCTGTGCGCTTTTTACATATTAACTGGATCTGTAAGCATTATAAGCATTGTGTCATTCTTCGTTTGTTCTTTCTCGCATCATTGCTTGTTTCTTTTCTCCTCCATTTGGCATCTTCATACCATCTATCTTTGAGTCTAGTTTCTATCATCTCTATTTGTTTCACTTTTATCGCCTTTTGTATGATGATGACATGCTCTCATCCCAGAGCTACCAGTCAGGTTTGTCACACCCTTCATTCCTTCTGGGTTTTGATCGAGTTCTTAGGTTGGGGGACCATTTGGGCTTAAGTTTGAGATTCTTTTCGGTTGGATTGTGTTAGTATGGCATTCGAGCCTACTTTGAAGGTTTGTATGAAAAAAAAAAAAAACAAAAACAAAAAAAAAAAAACAAAAAACAAAAAAAAAAAAAAAACAAAACAAAACAAAAGCAAAAAAAAAAAAAAAAGTGTGTTTGTTTTAATATTCGATTACTCATTTTAGGTTTGAGAGATTTAATATTCCTGCGAGGTTGGTAAAGCATTGTGCGATCTTTCTCCATGGATTGGGGTAACACATTTGGGTATCAGGTTTGGTTTGCTTCGCACTAGATCCCTGGATCATTACCTGCATCACCACTCCCATCTTATAGTGACTTGCTTTGACTTGACGTTCCTGAGATGAGTTGTTCGTCATTGTCATACATTGCCACATTTGTATCCCAGCTTGTTTCTTTAACACGCTGCTCCGTGTGTTTTCTTATCACTTTCAGTCTTCTTCTACTCTTATTGATCATCGTCTCACTTCTTAAGTGACGTGTCCTTTGGTGCACTTCACTTGTCATTTCACATTGTTCATTCGGATGTTGGTTTAGTCAGCTTGCTCACATGATCCTTTGATATTTGACATTGCGCGTACAAGGGTTTGGCAGTATTTATTGGGTATTTGGGCCTTTGTTTCCCATCATGTCATTCACCTTTCACCCCTGGCCTACATTACGGTCCGAGTCGTAAGACCACCTTGAGACCATGAGATCGTGTTTTGCTTAGGAAGCATTGCTGGAGCGAGTTCTCTAATTAGTACGAGGATGTGACAGGTCGTCTACTGTTCTTGAATGCTCCCGAGGTCACATATTGCTTCTCCATTTAGTTTGCCTCGGGTCATGATGGAATATAGATGATAAAGGGTCGGGACCATGGATAGCCATTGGCTTGATGCTTTGACACGTTCACCTTTGAGGGCGCCCCTATCCTTTCATGTTGGCATTGGCTCGTGCCTTGGCCTGGCAGTGACCCATTTCTCCCCAAGATGTTTTGGCATCAAAAGTTTGAGTATGCTCCACATACAGATTGGGTTCTTATACAAATGAGTGCTTCTAAAGGCTAGCCTAGGGTAAGATTCGCTCATACTCGTCAACTCAATAGGGGTGCACACGGGCGCACACGTATATTTGTCTTGTGCATTGTTCGGAGCGATTGGTTCTTCGAAATTTATTTGAGTTTTTTTTCATCAAGGCACTTGCATATCGGATGTGCACTTTCGGGCATACCTATATTAGTTTATGGAATGAAATGGATGATTTTTTTCAGAATGAGTGATTGTGATGTTTTGACTCTACGACTTTGACCGCATGCGATTATGAGATTTTGACATGGCGTTGATACCACTAGCGGAGCTCAACCCCTTTCTTTCACCCTTGGTCACATTTGTGAGATTGTCCTACAAAGGGCATACCCTTTATTTTTCGTCTTGTTATTAAGTTCTTGGTTTCGCTTATCATTTGTAGCGCTTCCCGAGGCGTCCGCCGAGCAGAGTACCCTTTTGTCCATCGAGGTCGATATCTCAGCGGTTACATCCACAAGTTTCCCCGTTATGCTCTGGGTTTCGTTTTAGGTCATCCTCATTCGGTTTAGTTCATCCCAGAGCCTTAGTTTTGGCATCCCTCATTTCAGGTACTGCGGGATCCTACCTTCCGGTGCTCACGGTTACCTTCTCGTTACTCTTGATTTCTACCTTTCGGTACTGCTTGGGATCCCACATTTAAATTTATAGCGGATCCACATTACGGTACTCGCCCGGATCACATTTCCGGTACTCGCTGGATCCTACCTTTTCGGTACTCACGGATATTTATCTTCCCGGTACTCGCGGATCCCACATTTGGTACTGCTTAGATCCACATTTACGGTACTGCTTGAGATCCATTTCCCGATTACTACTTTGGATCCTACCTTTTCCGGTACTCACCCGGATGTTACCTTCCCGGTACTCGCCCGGATCCCACATTTAAGTGCTTTCGCCCGGATCACATTTACGGTACTCGCCCCGGATCCACATTTTCGGTACTCGCTGGATCTTTACCTTTTCAGGTACTCACTTTCGGATGTTACCTTCCGTACTAAGCCGGATCCACATTTAAATTTTCGTCGGATCCCACATTTACGGTACTCGCCCAGTCCCATTTACGGTACTCTGTGGATCCCACATTTCCAGTACTCGCCCGGATCCCACATTTCCGGTACTGGCCGGATCACCACACCTTTAAGGTACTCACGGTTACCTTCTCCGATTTTCTTGGATTTCTACGCCTCGTTACTCGCCGGATCCACGCCTTTTCTGTACTCGCGATTTCTACCTTTCTGGTACTCGCCCGGATCCTACCTTTTCCGGTACTCACCCGGATTTTACCTTCTCCGATACTTGCTCGGATCATACCTTTTCCGGTACTCACCCGGATTTTACCTTCTCCGATACTTGCTCGGATCCTACCTTTTCCGGTACTCACCCGGATGTTACCTTCCCGGTACTCGCCCGGATCCCACATTTCGCTGGTACTCACCCGGATCCCATTTCACGGTACTTCGCCCGGATCCCACATTTCGATGCTCGCACGGACCCTACCTTTCCGGTCTCACGGGATGTTACGGCTTCATTTTCGCGGATCCACATTTACGGTACTCGCCCGGATCCATTTAAATTTTCGCCCGGATCCACATTTACAGTACTTTCGCCCAGATCCCACATTTCAGTGCTCGCACAGGATCCTACCTTTTCGAAATTTTCACCGGATGTTACCTTCAGTACTGGCGGATCCCACATTTTAAATTTTTCTTGGATCCACATTTCGGTACTACTCCCGGATCCACATTTCAGTACTCGCACGGATCTAACTTTTAGGTACTCACGGATGTTGCAACTCACGGTACTCGCGGATCCCACATTTCTGGTACTCGTCCAGATCCCACATTTTCGGTACTCGCCCAGATCCCACATTTCGGTACTGTGGATCCCCATTTAGGCACTCGCTCGGATCCTACCTTTAGGGTACTCACCGAGTTTTACCTTACAGTACTATCCACGGATCCTACCTTTTCCGGCGCCATACGGATTTCATTATCTTTTACGGTGACTGTGCCCGGATCACTCATCTTCCACGGGCATTGTGCACAGTTTTCTTTAAGTCCTTCAATCGGAGTGACTACATTCACCGTTAGTCTTGATTGCTAAGTAAGAGAGTTAAAATTATTTGGTCATCTTGGTTCTTCACTAGAATTCATTTCACTCTTGCATCGCTTGCACTTCGCACCCACGATTCACTCGTTCATTCACTCTACTGAAGAGGGGCATATTTGTAGACCCTCAATTTTGCCCCTCAATTTATCCTATGGGTGTCACACTTACCCATCGTTCTCATATAACACCATTAGGGCCCTTTTAGGTTTTAGTACGTCTACGAGCCTCAGGGTGGGCTTGTATGTAGTCCGTTGAGTGCGTGTAGTTCACTTTAGTTATCATCATGGCTTATTTTTTTAGTTATTGGCATGCGTGCTATAGGAAGGCAAGTGGGGCCCCCTCGGAGGTTTAAGCTGATCAGTTTATTAGAGTATCATCAAATTAGAGGCATGGCTTGTTTAGATCATATCTCCCATATCGAACTTCGAAATTGTTCACTGTTTGTTTGTTGGATTCATATTTGCCAAGGAGGTTTTGTTAAATTTCATAATTTTTCAACCATTTGACTAATCGGTTTGACTGGTTTATCAGGGCAATACGTATACAACACTGTTTTTTTAGGTGATTTTGGTGAGCACTCCTCCTTGTTTCGATCATATCTCCCTCATCCGGACTTGGAATGGTGCACCGTTTTTTTGTTGGTCTCCTTATTCTTCAGGAAACAGTATATCAAAATTCATAATTTTCCTCAACCGGATGGATGGCCGATTTGGACTCAGCAGTTCAAACTGGACTAGCTTGTGTGGAGAAGTGTTTTGTGATTTTGGAGCCCAAATCGTATATGGGTCGGGCCCATAAGCTCAAACTCGACCATGGGCAGTATTGTGGGTCCATTTTGGGCCTTGGATTAAGTTACATGCAGCCCACCATGAATCCATGTGGATGCGGTGGTGAAATGGCGAAATCTTGGGAGTTTCGGCTTGCGTGGAGCTCAGGAGAGGAGTTAATGGGGGGAGCTATTTCGAGAGGACTAATTGGGGCTCTTTCCAAAGCTTGAGTGGGAAAAAACCAAAAGGAGGCTCAGAGGCTGAGGTGGGAATGAGTACAAAAGGAGAAAAGATCAAAGTGGAAGGAACACGGAGGGACATTTTCGGGCTCAAACCTTACGTTTCTTGATTCGCTTGGATGCTTAAGCTTGGTTTCTTTCTCGCTTTGTGGAAGAGGTAAGAAATATACCTAGCTCCACTCTATTCTTTGTGAACATTCTGATCAAATTTGAGGTTTCTCCTCAACCATTTTGAAATAGGTTTCACCTTTCATCACGTGAAAGCGGGTTGACAATTTCTGCTGGGCAGTTTGGGTAGTTTGGTTTATTTTGGTTGGTTCTCACTCATCCGAGCTGAGAATCAATCACCGTTTATTTTGTTAGATTCCTGACTCTTTTAGGAAGTTTCTGACAAATTTTGAGAGCCTCTCTCAATGGTATGGACTGGTTAGGAAACCAGATTAGTCGGTTCATTAGGTTAGGTTTGCAGGAACGGCAGTTTGGGTAGTTTGGTTGGTTTTGGTTGGTTCTCACTCATCTGAGATGAGATTCGATCACCCTTTTTTTTTGTTAGATTCCTGACTCTTTTAAGAAGTTTGTGACAAATGTTGAGAGCCTCTCTCAATGGTATGGACTGGTTGGGAAACCAGATCAGTCGGTTCATTTAGGTTAGGTTTGCATGAAGCGAGTTTTGAGTAGTTTGGTTGGTTTGGTTGGTTCTCACTCATCTGAGATGAGAATCGTCACCATTTATTTTATTAGATTCTGACTCTTAGGAAGTTTCTGACCGATTTGAGAAGCCTCTCTCTCAATGGACTGTTTGGGAAGCCCGAACCAACCGGTTCGATGGAGTCGAGTTCTTTGGAATGGCGGTTTGAGTAGTTTAGCTGTTTGGCTGTGTTGGTTCTTGGTCATTCGAAGTCGGAATTGTACTCCGTTTATCTTTTTGGATTCCTGATTTCTAAGGAAGGTTCTGAAATTTTTTGAAATCTTTTCTCAATTATCTGGACTGATTGGTAAACCAAACCAGCCGGTTCATTGGGTTAGGTTTTCCGGAACAGCAGTTTAGGTACTTTGCTTTGTTTGTATTGGTTATTGGTCATTCGGAGTCGGAATTGCACTCTGTTTATTTTATTAGATTCCTGAGTCTGTGAGGGATTTTCTGAAAAAGTTTCAGAATTTTTCTCAATTGTTTTGACTTGTTGAAAACCGATTCAAACGGTTGTGCAAGACAGCTCATGGGCAGCCCCCTATTTAAGCATGTTTCAGTCCCGAATCTATTATGGTGTACTCTTAGTTGCCCTAAGAAACCTGTAGGCAGACTTTAGGGTCTGAGTTCAGTTTCGGTTTGAACAAAGTGGGGTAGTGGGCAATGTGGGATTTGTAAGTATGGTTTGATTTGTGGGATTTTAAAGGGAATGTGTGTTAAAGTAAGCAATTCAACACCTCCAGCTATTTACTTCCTTTCTTTTGGTATGGGATCCAATATTTGATTTAAATGCATGATGTATGATGTATTTACCTTACCTATTCTGTTTGTGCATGGCTAGGGACCTCGGGTACATGCTTAGGCGTTGGTATTTGTATTCATATGCGTACATGGTGTTTGTATTTTGACATTTGTGATGCATTTGTGCTTTTTTCACTGACCTCTTATGCAGCGCTTGGCTAGGGACCACAGGTATGTACTTTAATGTTGAGTAATGAATTTTACATGGATGCTTTGTGTTTGGGTGTCATGCATGCTTGCTATCATTTCTTCTTTGATGTGGCCGTGGCCGGACCCTGGTACACGCTAATTTGCCACTTTTGGTTGAGTATTTTTAAGCATCGCTAGGTACCCGATTAAGGATTTGGTCGATCTAAGTTGTATGTTTAGCCTAGATTTGTCTGATCGTGACCCTTATATGCTCCTACATACCCAATTCACTATTCAGAGACCTAGTTAAAGACCTAGAGGAGTGCTACCTCATATGAGTTACCTTCCCAGATAGGGTCGATCCCAGGACCGAAGTCTTGTTTTTCGCGGTCGCTTTCCATCTTTGGAGTCATTGGGGTTTTTGTTCTTACTTGGTTTTTCCCCACTTAAAAATAAAAATAAAAGTAAATTAGCGACTCCCAAGCAAAACCGTTCCTCCTTGGGGACCGGATTTTCTGAAAAACTAAAATCAAGCCCATTTTCTTTTCCACACATTTTCCTTCCATTTAAGCGAGTCGCGTCGGCCGTGGATCGGTGGGGTCCTAAGTCTGCGATTCCTACAACTGTGTTTTTGTATTCTATACATTTATTAGCTCCTAATTCGCACACCGAGGGTATAGGAACCCTAATAAATGAATAATGAGGATCTGAATAAGAAGGAAACTAAGTAAGAAAATACACCAGTACCTCGCTGGCCTAGGCCCGAAGCGGCGAGTTAGTAGGCAGAGCTTAATGCCCTATGATGATCGTAAGTTCACGAATACATATAATTGCTGGAATGCCTAAGACCGGATATTAAATGACCACGACATACATTCTGGCGTGGGTAGGCGCGTCTACGATCGTGCCGGCGCTTGCTAGTGCTCACGACGCCGCATTCGTGGGCGGCCGCGTTCTAATTAGTGCTTCAGCACTCTTGCTGAGTGCTCACGACGCCGCATTGCGTGGCGAGGCGCGCGTTACGTCGGTGCCCGATACTCCACCGCTGGTGCTACGACACTTTTATTACGTGGGCAGACACGTTCTAATCAATGCTTCAACACTCCTACTTTGTGCTACGGCACCTTAGTATTGTATAGTACCTTCGGGTACTTATTGTGTTGTGTCCTACTCATTTCTTATTACTGGTCTAGGTAATCCAACAGTTATATGATAAGAATTTGAATGACGAATAAGAATAAAGTAATGTACATCGTTCTGCTCTGAATATACCTATGGGTACCTCTGTATAAGTAGAACCTCTGTAGTACCTACGGGTACTTCTGTACAAGTATAAGTCTACTAAAAGTATAAGTATAAGTATAAGCTCTGTAACTCCTACGGGAGATCTGAACAAGCATAAATCTGCTATAAGTACAAGTATGTATCCTACAGGAAATCTGAACAAGCATTAGTTTGCTATAAGTACAAGTAGGTGTATAAGTTTATTATATAAATTCATGATAAATTCTTATATCTGCTACTGTATATTCGTTATTGTTAAATGCTTACTATAAATGTGTATATGCATAAGACATATGTTTCCCACTAAGCGTAAAGCTTAGCACGAGTTTTCAATCCGTGTAGGTACATAGGAGGACGTCCGCGATCTTTCGCATACTGTTAGGCCAGCACACTAGTAGGGGTTCATCACAGTAGGTTTTGCGCTCTAATTTGTAAATGTAAATGTATAGTTTTTATATATGTAAATGGAACTCAGGACTAGATGTATATGACACTATAAACACCACTACGGTGGTAGTTTTATTTTGTATTTTTGTATACGATATTTTGATACAGTTATAAGACTTAAGGCCACGATATGCAGCTTGGTAAAGGTGTCTAGATTTGTACTCTGGCTTCCACCTTGGTAGGCAGAAGCGCTGTTCTTCGTTCACGCCAAGTGACCACACTTGAAGGCTTGACCATACTTCCAAGCCCACACTATCGAAATTAATGAGAACACGGAGTAAACAAATATTGCACAAACCATAAACCTCACGGAAGACCGTGGAAATGGACCATAGAGTGGAGTGAGTTTGACATTAGGTATAAACCAAGAACGGCCCGATCAAAGGGCAAATTTTTGTGATTTCATCATGGAATTCACCTCGTGAGCTATCTTTAAAAGCTGCTGCTTCGCGCATTCGACCTCCTATCTTTAAGTTTATTAAAGTAGATAGGGACACAGCGATGAAGGAGGCTTGGTTAAGCCTCCCCGGATGGGATCGACGTGGAATATGCACTCAGAATCAGTTCAGGCCTCCAACAACGAAGCCGAATATGAAGTTGTCATTGCTGGACTTAACCTCGCCCACTCCATGGAGGCTGATCAACTAGAGGTATGTAGCGATTCTCAGTTGGTGGTAAAATAGATAGAAGATGACTACTAAGCGAAAGGCGAAAAGATGATCCATTATCTTAAGAAGGTACGCGAGTTGCTCAAAAAATTCGTACGGGTTCAGGTCAGACACATCCAGACGGAGGGGTGCGAGGAGGACACCCAATTAAGCTAGCGACGGCGTCGCTGAAGTTTGGATAGATAGATTTTACCGATCAAGCACCTCATGGAACCTTCAATGAAGCGTCAACTGACAATGAGGTCCTCCCGGTAATGACCGAAGGCAAGGCTAGATGGATCCCATCGGGACTATCTGATGACGGGATATTCTTGACGTCGAATGAAGCATCCTAAACTAAGAGCAAGGTCGACTAGATTCGCTCTTTACGGGGACCCTTTATAAACAAGGTTTTCCCGCACCCCCTCCTCAAATGCATAGGAAAGGAAGATGCCAACTGTGCTTAGAGAGATTGCATGAAGGAATCTGCAGCATCTATCGAGACTCGAGCCTCAGCGAAGCAAAACCTTTAGAGCGAGGGTATTATCATTACGATGCTCAAAGATACCATAGAACTAGTCAGAAAGTGCAAAATCTGCCAAGAGCACGCCAAGATCTCCCATCTCTAGGCGGAGCCGCAGGCCTGATCATAAGGCAGTTAATTGCCCCAAAAAAAGTGTATTTTGAGGTCCTATTTAAGATAGGTTTTGAGTGCTTTTCGCATTACTAATCATATGAATAAACCGATTGACATTAATGCGGGTCACGTTTGGTACTGCGATTTTTGTTTTAAGTGTGTTTTGGTAATTTCTGCGGAGTTTTGTGAGCCTCGGCCATCATTTAATTGGCTTTGAGTTGGTGCCGATTTATGACATGTTCATATGAATTCTCGGCTTGATTCAATCAAGCTAGGAGTTGAAGAAGCGTCAGAAGTGATTGAAGAAATGGAGGTGGCCGAATGCGAGGAGGATGCGGGATTTTAAGCTATGCATTGCGAAAATTTCGCAGGATTGCGAATTTCGCAACCATAGCGAAAATTTCGCAATCCCTGCAAAATTTCGCTATACGCGGATTTTCAATATGATAGCGAAATTTCGCTATCATATGCGAAAATTGCCTATCATAATGAATTTAATTTTAAGCTATGCCTCACATTTCGCTATGATAGCGAGGTTCACTATGAATGGCGAGAATTTGTCCCCACTGATTTTGATCAAACGACTTCGTTTTGTATAATTCCCATTTTGTCCCCCATTGTAATCTATATTTTTATTTTGGTTATTTCACACATCTTGTATGGCTATATAAGCCCACATGCCAGACTTCTTTTTCATTCCAGCTTTTGTTTTAGGTTCTGATTTTCTCTAACTATCTCCTTCTTTCTCTCTCATTTTCTTCTTGGCTGCTAAACACCACCTTTGAGGATAATGACTCAAGGGATGTTGGCCTGGAGTCTCAAACCTTGAAGAGGAGGGTTGCTAGTTAGTTAATGGTGGTTTGCAGGTGGTCCTCAGTTTTAAATGAAGCAATTACTGCATTTATTGTTCCAAACTTTCCAAACTAGGGTTTAATTTTAACAATATGTTTCTTTCAGTTGATAACATCATGCTTTTAGGGTTGTTACGTATTAGAGTAGATGGACTGACATTCTTTAGATGTCATTTAAAACCAAAAATGAGAGTTCATCTATGCTTTCAAAGCTGTGGAAGAAGATTAAATGCTCGATACATGTTTTATTTCCAATAGGGAGTATTTTAAGGGTTAGTTTTAAAGCTAAGCAAAGATCAGTTTTAAGCTATGACTATAAGTCATTGCCCTAATGCAAGGAAATAACTGACACCTTGCAGCCCCATTTATCAAGCTAGTGACCCAAGCCTTCAAAGTCACCATTTCACACTTCTTTATTGTTTGAGTTTTCGGTGAACAACGATCTCCTGTTTTGCAATCAAAATCAATGGCACTCTGCATTTTAGATCTTTGATACAAATCATTTTGTGGGATGAAAACCCATCCGTGTTCGACCCTGGGCAACTCATCTTGGCTAGCCCGAGCCTCGACGAAATTGGGAGGAAAATGGAAACACATTTGTTGATTGGATCACCTAAGGTAAGCGCAGAGATCAAATGGCGCCAGTTGGGATGGTGTAAACTCACAGGATATTGATTTGATATGTACTTGTAATCCCTCTCATTACAAGTATTGGTGATATGCCTTTACCTTTTGCACCTTTTGAATTCGTTTATGTAAGAATTTTAGTTTTTACTCGGCGGTCTGTAATTGTTTATTTTTACAGTCCAGTTTTATTTATGCTGCAGATCCTTTTAGCGAGCCTTGTTTGTGTTCTTTGCTTTGTCTCATTTTGTGTTACAAGTGTTTATGCATCACTGGGATAGAGGGATATCAGGTAGATTGCAAAGAGTTGGTGCACCCGGAGTTGAGCAAAGTGTGTCGGTGTGCACGATGATCAAAATGGATCACACGGGTATTGAAGTCGGCAAGGCACTCCGATGAGATCGGCGGCATAAGGATGTGAGGACCACATCGCCCCTCCTAGAGTGAGTGCTGCTTCACCGCATCATACCTGGCGAGGAGGTAACAATGAGACCTTATTTGGTGCCCACACTTCCCACATTCATGGTATGGAGAATGAAAATCCATACTCACACATTCGGGTTTTGAGTATGCATAACTTTTAAGAAGTATAACCGATATGGAATTGATGAAGTTGAAGGCATTCTAGATTGCCCTCAAGGACAAAGCCAAAATATGGCTCAATTCAGCGAGGCGAGAAGCGATTAGAAGTGGAGTCGATCTTCAAGCTGAATTTTTGAAGAAAGTGTAGTGTTCTGACAAGACCAGCGGTTTGAAGAGCGAGATCTACACCTCGGCCCTTAATGATGAGAAATTTTATGTCGGTGTTGGGGAGGTTCATGGAGACCATCAATGCAAGCCCACACCATGGTTTTGATACGTGGATGCTAGTGAATCATTTTATGATGGTATGTCTCTGCCGTAAACCTTCTTAGAAACCATGTGTGGGGTGACTTTTGAGCAAACCGGATGACATGGACTTCTTGAATTATGTGGGAAGCCAAGGCTTAGGATATAGGCAGATCAGAGGAAGCTGAAAGAATGAAGCCGTCGACCCATCAAAGGGGAGGCATTTATGCACTTTCCGAAGACATGGAGATGAAAGCAAAGATATCAACCTTAACTAGGAAGGTGGAAGAGCTAGAAGGAAAAAGGCTACATGAGGTCAGAGGCGTTGTTTGAAAATCTGCTAAGCCAGCCCATGCATCAATTACCAATCCAGCGGCCCGCAGAAGAATGCGTGAATGCTCAGTCGGTGAGAGATTTGATGTCGAGCATGCGATGTATGGTGGGCGTCCTGACCCGCGACCTAATGCCCGTATGGTAATACATATAATTCCAATTGGAAGAATCACCCCGATCTCTCTTGGAAACCTAATCCCCGGCTTATGGCCTCACGATTGCCAAACAACGGTTTGGTTATCATCTCGACCACCGGCCATCCATCCTCTTTACATTAGACAAAGTATATTAAATTTGTAGATAAGGTGGTAGGCAATTTGTGGAGGAGCAAAGGAATCAATGTACAATTGGCTCAAAAGAATAGATCTTGTGGAAGCACCACCGAACAAGAGAATAGATGGGCTTGAAAGCAACCTTAATCAGAAATTGATAACCTACAGTACTCCGTCACGGGATTAACAATTTGCGCAGGTGAGAAGAAAGAAGATTCCTTTGACAACGCAAATCCAAAAGGGTCCATGAAATAGGTTCTTCCAACAACACAGGATGGATGAAGTAAAGGCCATCATTACTCTAAGAGTGGGAAGAAATTGAGCAACCGATTACTTATGGCGCTGAAGAAACAGAGAAAGAGAAGGAAGTTGAGCACAGGGAGGATATGTCAGTGAAGATTCGAGTGAAGAAAACAAGAAAGATTCGGTGAAGATCATTTCTCAAGCACTAAGAAGCAAAGAAAAATCCCGAATCAAAAATGAAATTTGGGAGTCTTTAAGAAGCTGAGTGAAGGTAAATATCCTTTGCTTGACATGATGGCTTGAGTCCAGTATATGCAAAAAATTCTTGGAGGACCTTTGCACGGTCGAGAGGGTTGGGCATTGAAAAGAGAAGCCTTCCTAACGGAGCAAGTCGATTGCAATTATTGAGCAAGACCCGGGTGAAATACAAGGATCCAGGATCCCCATGATATCGATCTGACATTGGAGGGACTTGGCTGACAAAACACTTATTGGACTTGGGGGCGATGTAAACCCTGCCATATTGATTGTATATCAGCGATTGGTTTGGGAGGCTTAAGCCTACCAACATCACTCTTGTCATTGGGCGATCGTTCGTTAAAAATTCCTAAGGGAATAGTTGAGAATGTGTTGGTAAGGTGGGACCAAATTCTGCAGAATGGACTTTGTAGTGCCCGATGCAGGGCCAATCGCTGGTGGACCAGATATGTACCAGTCACGGGAAGACCATTTTTGGCCACTTCGATGCGATAATCAATTGCGGAATGGGTCATGCGGCTCTGGCAGCAGCATGACATTGGAGCTCAATATTTTCACTTGAGTAACAAGCCTGAAGCTAGCGAGAAGATGACATGCAAGGATGAGATACGCTCGAATTGGTCAGTGTGGAGGGGAGCCAAGCCACTTCTTTGCGGCGAGAGTGGTGCGAGAGAAATGAAGCAATTAGTGGAGAACTGGTTGCATCAGTCACTCCTGCAGAACCAATGATCGGCCCAGACATCGCAGTGAAGAGAAGTCTGAAATAAGGAGCTAAGCGTGAAGAGTGCAACATACATTCAACTGCGAAGAGTCGGGCTCCTCCTCCTTGATCCTCCATAAATGAGCCTTTTGAAATTGAGCTGGTTTGGTCTTCACAGAGGCCAAACTGCAGTTCAAAGATTTTGATTTTTGCTTAAAATTAGTCAATTTTCATTTTATGCTATTTTTAGTAACTTTCCTTATCCTAATTTTAGCTAAATATAAAATCTTAATTTTTAAGTAATTCTATTTTATATTATCTTTATTTTTAATTTTATTTTATTTTATTTATATATGTATATATATATATATATATATATATATATTTTTACTTTATTTTATTTTATTTTAACTAAATTAAATTTTTGTTTTTTTTATATTTTATTTTGCAGATGGAATTCAGTTCAGGCAAGAATTTTGCTATAATAGCGAAATTGGACATCGATGTATGGGCTTGGAGACCCTTCGGTATAGCGGCTGTTAAAGGGAGAAGCCTCGTTTCATTCACGCCTCATCAGTCCCTACGCAGGAGCCCTCTCCGCCCTGACATTCACATGAGCCCCTACGTGCCTTGGGTTCGCCTCACTTTGGCCACGCACGACCCGGAGCCCCATCAGCACTTCTGCTCCGGTGCCTTAAGCCTGCGCGCGCCTATGTGACCAGAGCCTTGAGCCCCAGATCCGCTTGTTCTCTGGCAAGTAGGGCCCGGCCTGCATTCGCCCTTCTTGGGGTGTCGCCCGCTGCTTGGGTGCCGTGAGCCTGGTCCACCACTTCTGTGCGCGCGCGCAGTCCACTGCCGCTCCTGGCCCGAGGTACACGCCGTCAAGCCACAGTGCGCCTTTGACTAGACCACGGGCGGTGTCAGTGCCCCAAAGTGCGGTCCAGTACTCCTGAGCCCAGGGGTCGGGTTAGTACCGGAGAGGATGCGAGGCACCTCCGAGGGGGCTGCAGTGCCCATTCTCCGGACACTGCGGTGACACAGCACGCATTGGCCCCCGCGCCATACTAGGAGCCTCGGGCCACAGGCCTATCCGTGATATCGGGCAGGTGGGACTCAGGCCCCTTCTCCGATACCACGGAGATGGCGGGAAGATGGCCCACTCCAAGCGGGCCTGAACCATCAGGCCCTGGGGAGTCTTCGAGATCTCGGCCCGAGTAGTCACCTCCTCCTGCTGATGAGGGTTCGTCGCCTCCGTTATCACAGGCCTCGAGGATCAGTATTGTGTTCACACAGCGATCCAGTTCAAGGAACGTGGATACGTGCGGAGGGCTTCCATGGGGAGCCATACTATGATATTCTGCTTTAACCGCGGATCAGCGTTTCAGAGACTCGATGCGGCTAATCAGAAGCGGTATTCAGCCACTGCCTTTTTATGGCCTTGCGACAATTTATTATCCGGGTTGTGCTTGAGTTCTACCACACCATGACATCGAAGTGCGGGTCCGTTGGGCTCGGAGTTCAGCATTAATGACGCCGGGGAGTACTCAGGCGGCCCGGATGTCGATTTGCTTTGGGCTGCCGGCCGGCGGGTGCGGTTGGGATTGGCCCGGTATCCGCGAGAGAGATGGTCGTCGCTCGAGATCTTCTGGCGGGACCCATACTCGCCGCGGCGGCTTAGCCCACCCGAGATCTCCTAATTGGACCACCTTTCCGGACCCGGCTTATTCCCATTACGGCACTCACGTACAGTAGCCGGGAGCTATACTCGAGGCTATGGGATCTCAGAGGGATTCTGGTTTAGTCCGTGAGCTTGTCATGACTTCCTCTTTGCATTTGAGGAGAAGGTCCACGTGAGGGACTGCTTTCGGTGAGTTCACAGATTATTGATCTGAGGCGCAGCGGGTCTGGAGCATCTAGGGTTCCCTGAGGAGCCACACATCGAGTGGAGGATCAGTTGTACTCAGGTCTTAGCCACTGAGCGATCATTATACATGCCGATCTCCTTTATCCTCAGTAGTGAAGGAGGCGACGAGATGATGTGTGAGAGGACCCGCAGAGAGGAGGATCCTATTCATGAAATGGAGGTGGAAGTGGAGAGGAGCCCGGTTCGAGTTCATCTCACTCCATCTCCCGCCTCCCTCTTGCCCGACCCTATTGACTTCTTAGGCCCTTCTACTGGCGCGTGATCTCCGAGCATATTCATGTCGGTTTTAGGGACTTCTTCTTTGTTATGGATCTTATGCAATGCGCTTGCTACTACACAGGCGTCGTTGGACCAGCGGGTGGCCCGAGTTGAGGTCACTCTAGCGTAGAGTCACGCCATGCTTCTTCGGATCATAAGTCACCTCGGTCTCCCTTGTTTCTTGCCCGGCCTACTCGAATCGGTCAGTGTGGCAACCTCCTTGGATATCTTGGCAATGCGGCCGGCTGACGGCGGCTTGGATCCACGGCATCTCCTGCCACCACGAGTGAGGTGGTCACACTCCCTTCTCTAACTTTCCTATCCCTACCCAGTGGAGGCATGTTTATACTTTGGTTGGGAGGAAAAGTTAGAGTTAGGAGTGTCTTCTATCATATTTTGTATTGTTTTTAGCTTTATCAACTGCCTACTCAGTTTGTCTAGGATTGTATAGGATACATATATTAGCCGATAGTAGGCAGTGATGTTTTTGTCATGTTTAGCTATGTTAAGCTTGTATTAGCCACTTTGGTTATATTAAAAACTTTATAGCATTATTTGCTTGCACCTACTGCACCTCAAATCATTTTGTGCCTATATTTTGTGTTTCTACTCTTTTATACATTTGAGTGAAGCCTATGCTGTAATGTTAGAACAATTCCATGCATGATTAAGTTTTGGTCGATTGAAGTTCAGTGTGTTCAACCTTAATATATCCACCTTTACGCTCATCACACACAGTGCACATCAATTTGTATCAATAGGTTGAAGCTATATACCACTTTTCACTTTACCAAAAGCCCAGACTAAATCTGATACAGCTTTGACCCATAATAAGTTTTTGTTTCCCGAAAAAGACCATGAAGTCTTCCAAATGAAAAGAAAAAGAAAAAGAAAGAAGAAAAAAGAGAAATGGAATGTTGCATGCTTTGCCTTAAAACCCGAACACGGTCCAAGGGGTATATGGCGAAAGCCTTTAAAGCCCGGTGCCCTAAACCTTCACTGGTTGGGAGTCATCGACTTAGTGTTCGCTATACGGGTGGATGGGTAGAGATTAGCGAGTTGTAGGTGCTTAATTCTAGAAGTCATTCGAAGTCCGGGGTGAAGCCTGAAGAGTTTGTGGTCGACTGATCCTTTTGACTTGATGCCCTAAACCTTAATTGGTTGGGAGTCATTGGTGGACCCCCATTACACGGACTTTGGTGAAGTCGAGTTTTTAGCATTGCACCCTACAATACAATCAAAGAAAGAAATAAGAGTGTAACTGAATCTATTTAGGTTGTCAACGAGTTTAGGCTGGCGGTAGCAGTTTGGGGAGGGAATAGCTTTGCAACTTATTGGTTCAAAGCGGATTTACCTTAAGAACACTTCAGATTTTGGTGGAAGTGTAGGTTGACTTCTTCGGAATTGATGTTGCCCTAAAACTTGTTCATATATGGCATTTTTTCTCTCACGATAGTATTTGTACAGGGTCTAAATTGTTCATAATGAAGGTAAGGCGTTACTTGTACACATACGCTTTTAGGCAGCTACCAGCCACACAAAAGCCTGGCTACGCCAGTTGTTTTAGCATTGCTAAAGGGTTCTATATATGTATCGGTTGAGGGTGTGATTAGTACCCAAAAGTGCTATTTTGAGTCCTATTTAAGATAGGTTTTGAGTGCTTTTTCGCATTTAATCATATGGTCGCTCCGATTGACATGTGCGGAGTCCGTTTGAATATAATGATTTTGTTTAGGTGTGTTTTGGTAATTTTTCGGGTTTTGTGAGCCTCGACCATCATTTCAAGCAGCTTGAGTTGGTGTCGATTTATGCCATGTTCGTATGAATTCTCGCGATTTCATCAAGCCGAGTTGAAGAAGCGTCAGTGGAATTGAAGAAATGGATGCTAAGGCGAATGCGGGAGGATGCGAGAGTGTAGGATTTTTAAATGCCATTGCGAAATTTAGCAATGCTACGAAATTTAAGCTATGCAAAGTTTTCTCTATGATAGAATTTCGCTATCATAGCGAAAATTCGCTATCATAGCGAAAATTCGCTATCATAGCGAAAATTACTGTGCATAGCGAAAATTTGAATTTTCGCTATGCCTCAGATTTTCGCTATGATAGCGAAATTTCGCTATGATAGCGAAATTCACTATGCATAGCGAAATTGGTTGCCCTCTGATTTTGATCCAACGACTTCGTTTGTATAATTCCCATTTTGTCCCCATTGTAATCATATATTTTTGGTATTTTTGGTATTTCACACATCTTGTATGGCTATATAAGCCACCTTATGACTTTTTGTAACCTAACTTTTCATTCAAGCATTCATTCACGCAGCTTTTGTTTTAGGTTTACAGTTTTCTCTCTTCTCTCTCTTCTTTCTCTCATTTTCTTGGCTGCCAAACACCACCTTTGAGGATGACAACTCAAGGGATGTTTGGCTAAGCCTCAAAACCTTGAAGAGGAGGGTTGCTAGGTTGGTTAATGGTGGTTTGCAGGTGGTCCTCAGTTTTAAATGAAATAGGTGATGCATTTATTGTTCCAAACTTTCCAAACTAGGGTTTAATGCCATTTAATGTGTTTCTTTTTGTCAATACTTGTCATGCTTTAGGGTTCAATGCATTATTAAGGGTAGATGCACTGACATTATTTAGATGTCATTTACGAGCCACTGAAATGAGGTTAAATGCTGTAACAAGCTATTTGGAAGATTAAATGCTCATTACATGTTTGACTCAAATAGGAGTGTTTAAGGGTTAGTTTTAAAGCTAAACAAAGATCCGGTTTAGCTATGACTATAAATCATTTGCCCTAATCTGAAGAAATAACCGAGGACACCTTCTCAACCCCATTTTATCAAGCTAGTGACCTGACGCTGAGTCACAATTACTTTAATTTAAGCTGTTTAGGTTACTTTCAGTGACAACCAATCTCCTGTTTTACACCCAAAATCAGAAAATCAAATGAAAGCCTCGCCATTTTGAATCATGATACGAATCATTTGTGGGATGAAAACCCATCCCCGTGTTCGACCCTAGACGTATCACTGCGGTAGCTTGACTACGGCTGATGAGAAAAATAGGAAACAAATTTTGTTGATTAGGATCACCTGCAGGCCGCACGAATCATAGCCTAGCTTTTCAGTAGTGGGGATTAGACATCCTCGGGCCCTTGCCCATTGGAAGGGGTCAATGCAAATTCGTTATTATAGGAGTAGACTACTTCACTAAATGGGCTGAGGCTGAGCCATTGGCGACAATCATCAAGCAAAAGGTACGCAACTTCGTTTGGCGGTCCATAATCTGTAGGTTCGGGATCCCAAAAGCGCTGATATCAGATAATGGAAAACAATTCAACAACCAGAAATTCAAAAACTTTTGTGTCGAGCTCAGAATCAAGAATTACTATTCATCCCGGCTCGTGCAATCTAGCAGTGGCGAAGTCATTATAAGGACTCTCAAGGCAACAGTGAAGACTAAGTTGGAAGACCATAAGGGAAAATGGGTGGAATACCTCCGGAGGTACTATGGGCCTCTGAGACTACACTCAAAGTCAACAACCGAAACTCAGGTTCGCCTTGGCATTTGGCACAGGCTGGTGGCCCACATTGAGTTGGACTTGAAGGTCTCAGGGTCAAGTTCGCAAATCTTGGCGCAGAGGAGACTCTGGGCGAACCTCGACCTCCTGGAAGAAGCGAGCAAACAAGAGAACGCGCCGAGGACTCTGCGAAAAACAATGGGTACTATGATCGGAAGGTCAGGCCTTATAGTTTCAAGCCTGGCGACCTAGTACTCAAGAAACTCCTACTAGCAAGGAAGGACCCCCTCACGAGGCGGGACCCGATTGGGAAGGATACATATCGTATCCACGGGTAATCCGTCACAGCAACTATGAGCTCAAACATAGGAGGGAAGACTACCGCAACACTCACAGGTCTTCGAGCACCTTAAGCGGTTTACCCATGAAACACTTAGTGACCTATTAATAAAGCGCCCTTGATTCCACTTTCCACTCAAATAACAATTTTTGCTTATTTTCGATCTACCAACTCTCGTAAATCATAAAGAACGAGCCATAAGGCTTGGTTAGTAAAAAACCTACAAGACTCAGAAGGGCCCGAGGAGGATACAAAAAAAAAATGCATCAGACAAGTACACGCGTTTCCAAAAGAATGTACTTTTATTACAGTTATCTCATAAAATTACAATCAGCAAAACCGTTCTCTACATCTCAGAAAATTATAATCAACAAAGCCGTTCTCTACATCTCAGAAAATTACAATCGGAAAACACCCAGTCAAGGCGAAAACCACAAGAAAGAGAAAAATAAAAAGAAATATAAGGAGAAAATAGGGGAGGAGAGGTATATAGCGAGAATGAGCAGACCTTGGAAGCATTCAAAGCCACGCGTAGCCCACCTCTAAAGCGTGACCCCTGACCCCGAATCCATCAAATGGCGGAGACTAAGGGCTGCGCAACTCCCACGACTAGCGGGACTAGGGAACATCAACTGACAAATGGCGAGCGTCGGCCTTGACCGCAAAACGAGACTTCACGCGGTGGCAGTCAAACCTAAAGCTTCATCGTAATACGAACTCCGACTGGGCTTGAGAGGAAATTAGGGCAGTATAACACACACCATCGAAGAAAATGGTTATTTATAAAAAACTGGATGCATGGGAAGTCACACAACTATTTGATTCTCCATGGGCCGACGTACTTCTTGTGCTTTCCCGAGGAAGGAAGGCGAAAGAGACACGTAGCTCAATTAGGGAGCCCGGTGCTTCCGGATATTAGAGAGCCACATGAAAGCTTAGTTCGGGGCCGAGAAATTTCCGGACTGAGGAAAGGAACCATGCAGCTGGTGCAGGTACAGCCTGGGCGAAGGAACTATGCGAAACCCGATCCCACGGGAGACACGGGCTCAGACCCGGAAGGAACCATGCGCTTAGTCCCACGAGACACGGAGCTAGACTTCGGTGGAACCCGGTGCGACTTAGTCCACGAGACATGGAACCGGTTTGAAGGAACCATGCGGCTGATCCGCAGGAGACCACAGGCCTAGACCCGAAGAAACCATAAACTCGATCCGCCAGGAACCGGCCAGAGACCGGAAGGAACGTCGAAATAGTCCACGGAGACACAGACTCGGTTCGAAAGGCAAGTGCAGCTCAATCGCGAGAACGGGCTGAGACTTTGAGGAACCGGGCCATTTCGGTCTAAAGGAGACCGCGAGCTCGAGACTGCGAAAAACCATGCAGCTCAATCCAAAGGAGACACGGAGCTCAGAGTTCGTCACGAGCCCGGTAGCTCAGTTTGTAAAGAGCCCGCCGGCTTAGCCTAAAAGCCTTCTTTCAGTTCGAAAGAACTATGAGGCCCGACCTCTGAGAGTCGGCAACTTCGGCCATCAAAGTCGTGGCCCCCACTACCAGCGAAATCATAGAATTCAGTTCATTCAGAAGCCATAAAAAGGGTGAAAAAGGCAAAAGACTCAAAGAGCATGAATATACAAATCAACGTTTCAATAAAGGTCAAAATCGTCATTGCAAGGGCCAAAGGCTACCAAAACAAAGATGAATGATGGGAAAAAGCCTAAGTATCGGAAGATGGAATCTGGACAGCCTCGACCATGGGGTCGCCAAGAAGAAAAGCAAAGCTAGGGGCAGCCAAGGACACCCCAAGGTCATCTTCCGTGATTCATGTTCCCAGTCTAGATCACCATTTGGAATGGGAAAATTGAAGCTATGAGCCTAGGAAAACCTTAGAAGCCTTGCGCTGAAAAGAGAGCTTACTAGAGGCCCATAAGGTGCATGCTTCATCCTACGGCTCATTTTGATCACCCTTCCTCCCGAGCCACGATTCTTTGCGCCTGGAGGTCATCATGAAGCCCACGACATTCGTCATTCAAGCACCCCACGGTGCTCTCGGCCTCGGAGACCTCTTGGAAAACCATTCAACAGATGGTCTTGAAGGCAGCGGCTCGTCATGCTTTTTGCAATTCTTCGCTTGTCACTGACATCGGCCTGTGTCAGCGACTCACCCACGGCCCACCTTTGGCTCCTCTGGTGATCGCGAGCTCATCCTTGATATACAGACCGTGGCGGCAGCCCTCAACTCATCCAGGAGCCTTAACCTCTTTGTTCTTTAGCTGTGTTTCGTCGATGAGGTATGCTTCAGGTCGGATCTATGCATCGCTACATCCTCGCTCAAGTGCTCCTTTTTGAAGGCTTGTAGGTGGCTCTCTCAAGGTCGGGGGGCGACCTGACACATCAAGCTACACCACCTAGCAGTCCTCGGAGAGGCCAGCCCTCTTGCTTGAGCTCTTTCAAGCGGTAGCCTGCGGAACAAGACAAAGGTAAGAGTAAATTGAAATCAAAGGCAGGACAAATAAATAAGGCATGGGACATAGTGGCTCCCACTGACGATAAGGCGGAACCTCCTCCGCAGACATAGCATCCGCCCTCTTGTGAATCAGAATCTGACCCAGAGATGGGCTGATAATTTTTGGCGGCCAGCTCCGGGTGAACGACCAATCCTCCTCCCCTTCGACTCCGAAGCAACCCCTTCCCTCGTCCTCCAGCGTCGTAGGAGGATGCTTGAAGTCTTGCGCTAGGGGACTCTGAACATAAATGGGCAGAACAGCAAGAGGATGCTCGGCACTCCTCCTATAGGAATTTTTCGGACCCACCGCCTTGGACACCTCGGCCACGGGAGGAGGCACCTGACCTTTCGCTAGGACTTGGTAAGACAACCTCCACCCTTTAGCAGTCGACGGTGGAGAAGATGCTCCCAACCTCAGGACCTTACCCCGAGTCGTAAGGCAGCTCTCGGGGGGAGCTTGAGCTCTACACTTAACGCTCCTCTTCTTCTTGGTCAACGACTCGACTTGGGCTTGGAGCTCTTCCCGAGTGGGTTTCACAACAGAGGGCCACTCACGAGAAGTCTTCATGAAAAAGGGAAGAGAGGGCCTCGAAGCCAGAGACCGAGAAGGGGACACGCCAGAAGGCGAGAGATGTCCAGACCTAATCGTTTCCCGGAGTATACCGCGGCCTTGACTTCCGCTTCACCTCTTGCCGTCCACAGGGCTAAGGCGGGCGAATACACAGAAGACTACACAACCAAAGCAAGAGTTAGAAAACCACATGACTTTGTGAAGCAAGCCCGGTGCGCAAGCGGAGCTCACGGGGTTCTCGGGGCGATCAATGGTCGAAATGCCAAGCGTGTCTTCTCGGTCAACCGAATTATATTCTCAATTACGACCACTAACAAAAAAAATACCGTTCCTTCCAGTGTTTGTGGGAAAATGGAAGATCCGAGATGATCAGCTTGGCATTGGAGAGTTTGCGTGTCTGAAGCCCTCTGCGGACTCCTTCTGTAAGAAGTCTACAAGAGCAAAGCAATGATAGTGCTGGAAATACCTTTATCCTAAAACGTGACCAATGGCCCGACAGACGCCACAGAAATTAGGAGAAAGTTGGGCCAGACAGACATTAAAATGCTACAAGACGCTTTTGATAAAGGGATGCATAGGGAAGCTGAGGTCGTTCTCGGCGCCTCGAGAAAAACCATCTTCGGTGAGCGATGCCGGTGGAAAATGGGGCGCAAACCCAGGAACACCCGAAGAGGGGCTGTGCGGGCGAGTTATGTGGAAGAACCCGACCCGGCCCAGGACCCGGCTTAGCGTGCACTTGCGCTGACCCTCAAGTGGTCGGCTGACTAGGAAGCAGTCTCATGACCCTTGCTGCCCACCTTTGCCATAGGGAAGGGGACCGCTAAAGGGACCACTATCGACAATGATAGCGGGACGGTCGGGACCCTCCTCTATCACCTTTAAGTTGATCTCGTGAAACTTGACCCCATGCGCAGACGGAAGGGCTATTTGGACCCAAAGGAAGTACGCATGATTGGACAAATGTAAGGGAAGTCGGACAAATGATAAAAAAAGGCAAAATTCCAACCAAAAAAGTTGGAAGGAAGGGACAAAAAACGACCACTAGGGACCCATAAAATCCAAAACAAGAAAAGGTAAACATGGGAAGAAGAAGAAAGACGTACTGAAACAAGGAAAGAACTAAACAACTCAATGAGATAGAACAATGGAAACCACCCAGAACAATCCTACGCGATAATTCGGGAAGTTTGAGAAAAAGAAAATTCGAGACCACAGAGAAAGAGGTTTGAAAACGAGAGCGAGAAAGAGGAAAGCGATCAAAGAAGGACTAAAGGCAAGAGTCTGGTTCAAGTAGTAGAGCGCTTCTAAAATGCTGACATGTGGCTTCAATGTAGAAAGTCGAGAAAAGCCATCATTATCCTTGTCTGATTGTGACCTGACAAGCTGAGCCGAGCAAGCCTGTCGACCCGTGAACTCACCACTCGATCCAAGCTTGATTCGGCCCTTGCCCCGAAGCTAGCCCGGAAAGGGTGGGAACTGTGATAGTGCCTAAAATGAAATCAGCCCACGAGGCCCGGGACCACGAGGCCCGGGAAAGGACCCACAAAATAAAAGCATCCAGGCCCGGGAACGGACCTTGAAATTTGGCATCCTCATAAATTTGGCGAAAAGCCCTAAGGAGGAACTCGGCCCATAATGATATCCTAGTTCCCCCCAAGGCGTGAGCCCAGGGTCGAAACTAAACCTAGTGGGCCGAATTGGTAACGAGGATAATCCGCAGACTGCCAGTTGAGTAGTAAGAAAGGAAAGCACTCCATATTCATGATCTGATATCTATTAAGAGAAGAAGGATCCCCCACGATTACGGATCTTCAATTATCCTATAAATATTCAGTTAGAAATAAGGAAGAGAAGGTCCCTACTCGGTGGAAAGGCGTCGTATGTATCAATAGGAAAGTCGTCATTGATAAATCACGCTACAAATGTCGACAATGTTCATGAGAAGTGCAGCGATCATAAGCATGTCATGATTGAATTCTTCTCTTTCCATAAGAAAGAATCGCTTAGAGCATCGAGGCAATGGGCCCACCCGATCGGATCGTCGGCTCGGTGCGAGGTTGCGGGTTGGCTGTGATCAGCCCGGCCAGACGATGACAACTCCTGGGGCTCAGCCAGGTTTGATGAAAAAACACCATCAATTGTTAAAGAATTATTCCATTTTGCATCTTTTACATTTACATGCATATATGATGGTTTTTCTTCAGATAATAATTTATATTCTTTGCTTTAGGATCTAATTGTTATTATTATAACAATTAGATCTTATCAGTAATTTTGGAAGTTGGTTTCATGACCATAAAGTTCATTTTCCCTTTATAAAAAGAATTCATAATAAATAAAATAAATTCACATGGCAATCTTGACAAATACCAAATTCAAGTATTTAGATCCATAGTAAAAGTGTATGAAACATTACCTTTTTTAACACTAATTTGATTTCCTTGAACAGTAGCTATATTTGACACTAATATTACCATTTTATTATTTAAGAATATTATTGATTTTATAATTAATTAGAAGTATTGTGTATTTCAACTTATTTAATGATATCTATTAATTTAATTACTAAACTACATCTTAATGATTGCATATAGTGGCTTTGAATAATGACAGATCAATTATGAAAAGTCGAACATCGTAAAAAATATTAGTATATATAGATAGAATAGAGGCCAGATTTTAGTATACGATTAGAAATAAAGACAAAATTTTCGTCTCGAGATCTAAAGCGGCTTCAAGGCGGGCATTGATCTCTAATCAAAGACGGAATGTTTTGGTCTTTGATCAGAGACGGAATGTTTCGGTCTCTGATTTGAGACGAAATTTTCTGTCTCTGATCAAAGAAGAAATTTGATACCGAAAATTTCGTGTTCGATTAGAAACGGATTATTTCGGTCTATAATTAGACACGGACTTATTCGGTCTCTGATCAAAGAGGGAACAAAATCCATCTCTGATTAGAGATGGAATTGGTCCTTAGGAATTAGAGACAGATAATAATCCGCCTCTATTTAGAGACGGAAAATCCGTCTCTGATTACAGACAAAATCTTTCCGTCTCTGATTATAGACGGAATCTTTCCGTCTCTGATCAGAGAATGATTAGAAACGAAAGGAATCATGTACCAGCAGTTTTAAGACCGAAAATTCCATCTAGAATTCCGTTTCCACACGGATTAGTGACTTAATTGTCCGTCTCTAAATAGAGGTTTTTTTGTAGTGATATGTAAAAGTCTATCAATATCTACAAAATTATGGTAAAGTATCTTTTAAAATAAAAGTCTATTTTAAAATAAAAGTCTATGAAGGTCATCCATACATTTACAAACTCTATAAAAATCTATCAAAATCTACAAAATTCTGTTAAAGTCTATAAAAGCCTTTTAAAATAAAAGTCCATGAAAGTCATCCATACATTTACAAACTCTACAAAAATCTATAAAAGTCTTTAAAAACCTATCGAACTATATAAAAGTCATCATTTTAAAAAAGTTTACAAATGTCTTAAAAAGTCTTAATCCAATACATCCCCTTAATGATATTTATTGTGTGCAAGAATATCGCTCTTAGGCATAAGGATGAGTCATCCAAAATTCCAAATTATGGCTCTTAAAATAGGTTTGTGGGAAATATAATGTTGAATGTCACAAATTTTGATTTGTCTTCACTAAACATCAATTATGTTTCAAATAAAAAGGTCAAAACCCGCTCTATCAGTAGGAGGTGAACTATAGTGTCACTAAAGTAAGCTATGAAAATTAAAATATTATCCATGATTTTACTAAAGAAATTTGTGAGAAGCTACGTAAATAAAGAAGCATGGGGAGAAGAAGCAAAAATATAGAAGAAATAAATTGAAGGATGAATCTTTTTAGATATATAGCCAAGTAATGGTCACTCTAAGAATTGCGGCAAACATTTAGCACCAAGGGTTGCCTACCATATCTCTTGGAAAAAGAGGGCTAACTACAATTTTAAGAAAATTAGAAAAGGAACTTTGGTGATAAAGGCCGGATATGAAAAATCTGTTATTATATATATGAAACTAGGGCACAATCATTATGATGGTGATGTATCCGAATGTGACATTTTCGCATTAAAATTAGCAGTTTTATAAGAATTTTTTTTTTCCTAGTAATGGATTTTTAATGTAAGAAAATATTCTTCTATATATATATGTTTTTTAAGAGAACTATTCATTTAAAATTATAACAATGTAATAATCTACTCAAGAAATTTCAAACCTTGGTCTCTCCCCTTTTAATGCCTGTATGGTCTTTTTATGCCTGTATGGTCTAATATTTTAAACCAATTGAGTTAAGGCTTATTGGTGTATATATATATATATATATATATATATATTAATGTAAGAAAATATTCTCCAATATAAATACATGACTCAGTCATATAAGTTTTATTCTCTTAGAAGTGGGATAGCACAAAGGTATTCAAAGTTAAGAAAGGAGGTTGGTCATGGTGGGACGAGGACGAAAGATAATATGCAAAGGCTTAATCTTAGGCATGGTAACTCCCGAGCTTAGGCTCATGTCCACCTTCTCTGCATCCACCCTTTCCCACTCAAAGCATTGTATGAGCCCACCCTAGCCTGATGACGTTATCTTCCGTTCACAGGCGACTCAGGGGACATGCCTCCTTCCTACACCAAAAGAAGCGAATTTGAACCCATCTATTTCCTCAACCTCCATCCCTTCAAATCTCTCTGGCTTGAACTTTGTTGCATCTTCCCACAACTTGGGATCCCTATGTAGTGCCCAAACATTCACCATGACAGTCGTACCTCATGGAATATCAAATCCACTCACGCTGCAATCTTTGGATGATAGATGAGGCAACAGAAGAGGAGCCGTGGGATACAATCTAAGTGTCTCATTCACAACACTTCGGAGATATGGAAGCTTGGTAAGGTCTGAGTCATCTATCAAGAGTCCTGGTTCGACATGGCTGTCAATCTCTGCTCTTGCCTTCTCTAATACCTTTGGACAGTTCGATAAAAAGACATTGCCATTCGGTCGCGAGGATGTATCACATTCCTGCGAGAAATCAACACCCTAGCACACGCTGTTATCAATGTTGGTTCATATCTAAATTGCACATTAGCTCGATAATGAAGTCTGATAAATGGAAGTTTCCAACCCAATTTCTACTTACTCAATGCAAATCCAATGTGAAATTAGAACAAAGGTGATCTGATTCTATTGAACATGCCCACTGGAAAATACAACTAGAACCATTGCTCAAAAACTATTGAAATTGGCAGCATAACAAAAAGATGCTCCCCTTTTTTTTGAACAGTTACACAGAGCTACTCAAGTGGATCAGGTTGCATCAATGTTAGGGATTAGTCTATATAGTTTTTATTCAAATATATAGTTTTTTTTTTTTTTTAAATTCTTATCATTGCCAAAAAAAAAACTAAAAATTAAAAATTCAACAACCATAGTATTTTGTACTAGAAGTCATAGCTACTATTTTAGCTTGGAGCGACACGTGCTTAATTAAGAGAGTTAATATTTGATGTAGTTTATTAATATAATTTAAATTTGACATGAAAAAAAATCGTGAACTTCTATAATTTCAAATATCATCATGATTTATTTAATTCATATTTAGAATTGCCTCGTACAATTTTAATAATTGTATAATTGTGAGATTGGTGACCTTAGTATCGATCTTATTGATAAGATCAAATTATTAAATTGGTCCAACACATGCTTTTGCTTTGGATTTAGGATTTGCGTAGTTTGTGTCGAGTCTCTAAGAGCAACTCTAACGGGTTCTTGCTCCAGTGTTATCATGCTTAGTTAAATGACGTCTGGCAGAAACCAAAAAATTAAGGCTAAATAGAGATAATAAATCTGTCTAGGGTTTTGGGTGGCGTATTTATTATTTTGAATGAGAATGAAGAGGTTGCAAAATAGCAGGTTGGTGGAAATTTCTTGTTTTTACTACCAGTATATTTAAATCGTATTTAATGAGTTTAATTATATTTTTAATAAGAAAGATTGAATTATTAAATATGTATTATTTTAGTCACCTCTGTTTAGTAATAATATTGTCCAAAAAATGTATATTTATTTAGGGTTGTAAAATGGCGTTTAAGCTCCCATTGAGTTCTTTCTAAGTCAAAACACGCAAAACGTAGTTTAATAAATAAATATTAACCAAAAGATATTTTTGCTTACTGCTTACCAGCATAAGACTTTGATGATGTCATTAGTGTAGAAATCGGGGTCTGATTGTTGGGAGGAACAAGAGGGTTTTGATCAATGTCCTCTTCTTTTGCCACCCCTCTCCGTTGTTTTCTCGCCGGAAATCATCTAACATACCCTGCAAATACTCATTTCTCTCCTTTGAAAACTGTATTACACTCTTCTCTAGCCCTTTGTACCCAATCCACCTCAAAATTGGGAAGAAATCACACATACGGAGGGAACGAAGATCTTCAATCGTTCAAGAAATTGCCTACTAGTCTCTATTCCTTGACCCTCCCATTCATCAACACACCGCTTTCCAGCAATCATTTTCATGATGAAATTAAAGTTGAAAGGGAAACAACCTCATATCCACCTTATGGATTGGGCTCCGTTGCTTGAGGCTTTAAACAGCTGGCAAAGCAAGTAACGGACTTCTTCCGCGCGGATGGTTGAAAAGAGCTGGATTTTGTTGGAAGATAAACACTCGACGACGGTGAGGCGACGGAGGACACGCCAGAGATGGCCGTACGGGGTCCAGGAGAAGGAGGTCTAGTTGTAAGTGACGTGATCCCCGATATATGACCGAGGTGATCACTAACTTTGACGTCGTTTCTGGTGAAGCATTCTTGGGACCTGGGAGAGGGAGAGGACGGCGACGACCCGACGGCAACCGAATCGGAGAAAGAGGATGGGACCGTATCGAGATGAGAGAGCCTGTAGGCCTTGGTAGAGCGGCGCCTTGAGGAGGTGGAGGTGGCCTATTACTGGAAGTGCGAATGGACTTGGCGGTAGCCGATGCCGATTCCTCCGATGGAATACGAATTTAATGATGAGGATGATTGGCAACAAGATACCAGCATAATGATACAAATGATCCATTCTAAACTTCGTTCAGTACTCCATGGAATAGAAGAGAGGAGCGTCGGTGTGTGGGGAAGGGGAGAGGAGCCTGCCTCATCTTTTATTTTTCTATCAGGATTTTGAGGGGTCCACCCAATCCCCACTCGGACTAAAATGATTTTCCAATACCGGGATGATGGACCCTTTCATTCTATTGAACGAGGGGCAGATGTGCCATTATTTCACGGGCGCTATGGTATGTATTCATCTTGATTCGTGCATCGTGGTCATTCAACGCTCAAAAGCCTGCCAGCGAGTGCTCCATGTGCACTGTACACGCGTCACTGAGTTCACTCCAACTCAATCAATGTGCAAGTATGGCCATATGAGAAAATTAGGGAAAAGCTACAAAGGTAAAAGATCGGACAAAAAGCTAGTAGGATGAAGATTGGCTAACATATAGAAATTAAAGGGACAACTGCAAGATCCAACGACAGGTACAAGGAAGTTCTTTGATAAACACCACCAGCATTATAATTATATGATGACCATTGCATTTGATTCGATGATATTTTCAAAATCATGGACTGTGTTAGGTTGTATTGTCAAATCAAGAAATCATGATCATTGTTTGGTGTTTTTGAGGGGAATGGACATCTAAAGTCTAAACATCACTACAGTGATCATTATAACTGTCCAAATCACTTATATCCCAAAATAAATAAATAAATAAAATAAAATTGTTCTCTTTACGTAAGCTTTTCTATCAATTGTCTTGTTTTTATTGTTTTAAATTTAATAGTACCCTGTTCTTTAATCTCAGAGCTTATTCAACACATTTCATCATTTTAAAGTTGAAAGCATCCCATGTTTGGACAAATAATTGGGTTAAGGCATATGATATAATATGATATATTACATATAAATACCAAATAGTAAAATCCTAATTTTATGATGAGCGAAATCGAAATATTACTAATTAGATTTTTTTAGAGTTATGATCCCTTTTTATATGTATTTATTGTAATATTATAATTCTTAATGTTTTTTATATAGATCTTGAGACTTAAAGTTTGGATTATAAATTTTATAAATGTTGTTGTTCATAGATAGATGAGATCGGTTTTTAATCTAGTTATTTTACAATTGGTATCATAGCTTGTATGGTTCTATAATGAATCATTGAGAATATAGTTTGGTTAAAAAAAATTGTTTTTTTTTTAAAGGAAACATGATCAAAGTATGCATATACTGCAAGCGGCGAAAGAAGAAAATTGAAAGTCTTTATATATATAATAAGAAAATTCAGTGTTTTGGATTTTGTTGAATCGAGTATATAGAGATTTTTAGTCTGATTTCTCTGTCGTTTCTTGATCGGAATCATTGAATCGATTTCTTATAATGAATCAACCTCTGGCTATGATGAATCAAAGCTACAGGCCATGGCAGTAACAGAATCGTTCTCAGATTCTTATGAACCCTAGTTTTAATTTTTCGGATCAGTCTGTGATTATTAACAGTGGAAGGGAAAACAATTCTTATGATATTCAACCTCCTAATCAGGTGGGATTTGAAATATTTTTTTTAGAAAATATGTTTTAGATAATATTTAATTTATTTTAGATCCAGATAATTTATGGAAATATTCCATCTCATGGTGTCATATATATATATATATATATATATATATATATATATATATATATATATATATATATATATATATATATATATATATATATAATTTTCAAGTAACTTTCTTTCAATCAATTTATAATTTTTATTGTTATTATTATTGATTGATAAAAGCTCAAAACTAATGAATAATTAAATTCAAATTTTGGATATCTAATGATAGGGTTTGAAAAAATGAAAATGCATCACGCCTGTCAGGCCAAGAAGAATGAGTCAATAAGACACTCAAGCCACAGGCGCCTGACCTAAAAGCGAGTCAGTCCAGCTGCGAAGACGATAACGTAGGTAGTGGGTTTTTTTGTCCCTGAAATCAAATAAATCTCGCGAATAAAGGAGTAGGATAATCCCAATAACATCTTATCACAATAGTCCATTGCAAATCTACGTGTGAGAAAATATGATAATTCGATAAACAACTTATCGCGTATCAATGGATCTATAATAAAGAAAAGGATAATTCCTCGATAAAGCATATTCAATATACGTATGATCAGATGGAGACAAATAATATCGACCCGATGGGAAAGAATCCTTCAATGATCGATTGGGAAAGCATGTCTGTATATATATCAGTAGTGCGGAGTGAGTGCGCATAAACAGTGCGCCTACAGCGACCCATCTTTATACCGGGGCCCGGCTTGGGCATCGGGCGGCCGCAGGCGAAGCCCCGCGACCCTTCTTCTTTGCTTGTTTTTGCGGAGGAGTGCCGCTCCAAGGCGCCACAGGCGGCTGTATTGGTCACATCTCGGCCCGAAGCGACCTCAAATGCGCTCGGTCGATCCGGTTGAAAAAGCATCATCAGTTCGGCGCGCGTGCGGCGAGCAGCGGTTCCTTTACAAGCCGGCGACCTACCGGTTATTGATGAGCCTGCTTCAGCTTGTAAGCGGGAAGCAGCCCGTCACCGAGAGGATGCGGGATCAGCTGGCGGCGTAGGCGGCCCGACCTCGGCGCGTTAGAAGCGCCTTGTAAACGGCGAGCGAGGTGGAGCGACGTCTGCCCGACCAATAGCGCGATGGGAAGTGCGGCGGCTGTGGGGCAGTCTGGCGGCCGCGAGCGCGACAAACCCGAGAAGATCATAGCGGCACATCACGAAGGCGACCACACCCCGGCACTCCCAGGGTGTTGAAATGGAAGCGGGAGATCCGGTCGAGCCAGGGGCCTGAGACCACCACAACCACGGAGAGGAGGCGACGGCCAGACAGGCCAGGTGTGAGGAGAAGGGGCGTCGTGGGAGGCTTGAGAGGTTGAAGCCTCGGTAGGAACTGTGGCGTGAAGGAAGTTGTAAAAGGGCCAGAACTCCACGACTCTATGGACACCACAGTGCGTGGCCCGAGTCACCATTCACGTAGGGTGCTCACTTCCCTCTTTCAGCCAAAGTTGAGTCACATGAAGTGAGGAAAAGCGTCAGTGGTGGGAATACATCGATCATCTTAACACTTACAAGAATCAAATGGGCGCATGGGTATCATGACCTATCGATCACGAGCTTTCGCTATCACATTAAAAGGCCCGGCGGCGGTTAACGAGGCTGCTCCCCTCATCAATCTCCTCATTCGAGAGAGCTATCCATTGCGTTCGTCTCCTGACTTCCACATTAGACGGTATCTGAGAGAAAGCCAAGTTATCATTTGCTATGCATCAATGGAGGCTCCATGAGAAAGCTGAGGTCTGCTATTCCGGGAGGGGTTTCCAAATGCCAGGAGTCCTCCACAGAAGGTGGATATGGAGTGAGAGTTCGCTATCACCCAGCGTTCATCGCGAGTTAAGTGCGATCAAAAGATTTGATGTTCTCCATCTCGAAAATCTCGACGAGCATGGGTAGTTACTCTAAAGCGGTACATTAATGGTGAAGAAGCACCGTATCCCCAGAAGAGCTCTTGGCGTAAAGAAAGCGGGAGCGACAGCGGCGAGGTGACCAGACAACGGGCGGGAGAGTCCCCCGAGAGGAAGGCCGGTCCCTAGAAGGGCGGAAACCTCAGTATACAGGTCCTTTCAGGCCGGCAGCGACAACATTATTCACCTGGTTTACCCTTGGCGGCCACGGTATCGCGAGGTCTTCGCGAGGTACAACATGAAGCGGTTTCTAAGATGGCCATCGGATGAAGTCGAGACCACATAAAAGAGATAACACGAATGCTGTGAGTTCCATAGGGACTGAGCGCCGCCATCCTGGTGCATCTGACTCAGGAAAGTGAATATTTGGTCGGCGCCCGGGTATCTCCGCCGCTTCATAGCACCTGAAGGTCAGGCTCAGAATCAGCCTCAGGCTCAGCAGCCACCACCACCACCACCTTGGCAGATGACAACTCAGCACCAACAACCCTTTGGGGAAATCCATGTGATCTCGGGAGGATTACAGCGGAGGAGGGTCCCGGCTCGACAAGGGAAGGCCCATCTGCTGACATCGGGTCTCAGGAGGTAATGGAAGTACAAGGCGGTGTTCAAGCCCCATCTCAACTCGACACAACCATAACCTTCTCGGCTAAGACACGGAGGATGCCAACACCCCCATAGCGGCCCTTTAGTAATAGAGGCGATTGCTGGCTAACAAAGCGGTTCGCTAGGTCACTGAAGTCAGAGACCATGGGAGTTCGTAGACATCATCTTCGCCTCGGCCTTCGATAAGATGGACATCGGAAAGGAGAAACTGGAACCAGTCAACACCCATCTGCGAGGATTCTCTGGAGAAAAAGTATTACCCTTGGGCTCAATACAACTAGTGCTCACTTTGGGAGACCCGGTAATAGACGGCGGCGGCGAGGCGAGATTCCTGGGTCGGCGCCCCGTCCACCTATAATATGTTTGACTAGGCAGACCTTCTCTCAGCGCCAAAAGGCCATTCCCTCCGCTTACCACATGATGATGTGGTTTCTACAGCGGAGTAGGAATGGGTTCGGTACCTGTAACGTGACTGGGAATACTCTTCATCCATGAAGCAAAAAGCGGTCGATAATATATACCTAAAGCAGGCTTCGACATGCCTTGTGAGGTGTGAACACTAAACCTGACCTTGGAAGAGCTGGAGCACAATACATTTGGATGGCGATACTGAACACCTACGCTACGCCGGTTCCCAGCTTTGGAGACCTCGAAGCCTCCTTACCCATTTCTTGAAACATAATAAAGACGTCTTCGCATGGAAGCAGGAAGATATGGGAGGAATTAACCCCGCAATAATCACTCATAGGCTAAACGTCAATCCATCTATCAAGCCAGTCAAGCAAAAGAGAAGGAGCTTCGAGCCAGAGAGGCAAAAAGCGATCAACGAGGAAGTCGACAAACTCCTCCAGGTAGGGGCAATCAGAGAGGTGGAGTACCCATAATGGTTGGCCAACGTCTTGCTCGTCAAAAAAGCAAATGACAAGTGACGACTTTGCATCGACTTCACTGACGTCAACAAAGCATGCCCAAAAGATAGCTTCCCTTTGCCGCGAATCGACCTTATCGTAGACGCCACGACCGACCATGAACTCCTCAGTTTTATGGACGCTTTCTCCGGCTACAACCAGATCAGCATGGATCCAGATGATCAAGGAAAGACCTCGTGTAACACCCCGAAATATACCCTAGTTGTTTTCAACATGTTTAGGGTATTTTGTAGACATAAATTAAAATTTTCGTAAATTTAATTTGAAAATATGGAAAGTTAGAAACCCGAAAATTTTGCTCTGACTAAGGAGACAATGCGTAATTGTCAAAAGGGGTATTAAAGACATGTAGGTTAATATAATTAGAGGCCAAAGTATAAATATTAAGAGTTGTAATGTAATTAAGGAAGTTGAGGCTTAAAAAGTAAATATTTAAAAACCTTTATTATAAAGAGAAGTTGGGAGACCAAATGCATTTTGGTCTCCAAACAAACTACGGGAAGGAGGAGGAAAAGGAAGGAGAAGAAGAAGAGAAGAAGGAGGGGAGCAAATCCAAGGTATGGATGCTTGACTTTGGTATGGAGCTATGAATGTTTGGATGGAATTCTCTGTGTTGCACAATGAAGGTTCATACGGTGGATGGTTAGGAACTTGCCCCGAACCTAGAGTTGTTAGGATTACATCTTAACCAAAGGTTTCTTGAAAGTAGGGTTGCTAAAATTCTAAATAGCACAAGATTGGTATGAAATCCTCATTTAGGAGGATTCATGGTAATTTAATCATTAGGGTTTACAACAAACTCTCACCATAGTAGCCTATCATTGGTTTATGTATAGGTTTCGCCATAATATAGTTGTTTTGGGAGGTATTCATGATAGGTTTTGATCTGGATGAAATGGCATGAAAAATGGGAGAAAATACCCATTCTGGGCAATTTCGGGTGAATTGTACCGGTACAATTTGAGCTTGTACCAGTACACTTTCAGTTCTGGTCGTTTTTGGCCAACTTGTACCGGTACAAGTTAGACGTAATAAGTACAACTGTTCAAATTTTCTATTTCGACCAGTTTTATTATTATTTTAGCCATAACTTCCTCATTTCTTATCCGATTTGAGTGATTCAAGTGGCTGCATAAAATAGACTTCAGGAGAACAAAACTTAAGAATAGGCATCACCAAATTCTGATCCTAAGTGGCCTAAAATTCACTCAAAGTGGGGCCGTATGCAAGCAATTACAGTTTCAGCTTTGAACATAGAGTAGTCGGGTTGTTTCGGACGTAACTTGAGTTTCGGTGCTCTGAATTGGGTGATTCCAGTTGGAATAGAACCCTTAGCTGCTAGCTTTAAAAGAGTTCAAAGGATGGTACTAAATACTGATTAAGACCGGAAAAGTGAGTATTCAATCTGTCCCACTCGAGGCCATCGGTAAAATGACTAGTTGGCATGTACCGCTGCAGTTTGTATGATCCGATTGGAGTGATTCCAACTCTTGGGTTAAGTAGATTCATAGAAGAATAAGAATCCATGAATAAGGTGTGATTACATACGCATCATACCTTACCAGTATATGTTCTCGCGTCCCAGAAACCGGTTGAGGATCATGATGGGTGAGGTAGGTAGGAGTGTGGCTACCTCGTTAAATCACATGGCAAGGAACCTATTGCTATCGTGTGATGCCCTTTGGGCTCAAAAACGCAGGAGCTACTTATTAGAGGCTAGTAAACAGGATGTTTCAGAAGCAAATAGGAACGTCCATGGAGGTGTACATATATGACATGTGTAAGTCAAAGCCTGGCCCTGGGCTCCACATAGCTCATATGTCAGAGGCGTTCGGATCTTGAGAGGAATACAACATGAGTTAGATCCAACAAATGTACTGTGAATTAGTGGAAGAATTCTTAGGTTTCATAGTCAGCTGTAAGTGCAGGCAAACCCAGACAAAATAAAGGTTGTGCTCGATATGCCACCACCATCAAGCATAAAGGAGGTCCAGCGCTTGACAGGAAGGATAGCCGCCTTAAGCCGATTCGTATCCAGGGCTAGTGATAAATGTCAACCTTTCTTCCAAGTCCTAAAGAAAGCGTTTCAATGGGATACAAACTGCGAAGAAGCGTTCTCAGCATTGAAGACGTATTTGAGCTCTCCCCCCATTCTGGTAAGCCCCTTTGAAGGGGAGCTTCTTACTCGTGCCCAGCGGTTCAGTTTCCTGACCCGATGCTGTCTCATTCAGAGACGAGGGGGCCAAATCTGGCGTCAGTCTATTGCGACCGAGCTGAGAGGAACGGAGAAGGTAGGATGGAGAAATTAATCTGAGTTAAATCACCTCTGACTTGAAGCTCTTACCTATTTTCAAAGCTCATACAAATGAAGTCCCAATAGAATACCCGATGAAGCAAGTTCTATACAAACCAGAGATCTCAGGAAGGTTGATGAAGTGGGCCATAGAGCTAATCGAGTTCGACATCAGTCTGGCTGGCGCAATAAAAGGGCGGTCTTAGCGGACTAAGTCATGGAATTCACCCAGGATCTTCTTGAGAAAGTACCGAGCAGCGGCCCCGACCTCCCTTGCCGATTTCTCTGTGACGGGGCTCAAATGCTCGAGACGGAGCGGGCTAATCGACCTCTAGAAGGAATAGATATTGAGTACGCTCTTAGATTCGGATTCTAAGCCTCCAACAACGAGGCCGAGTATGAGGCCGTCGTAGCCGGTCTCAGCCTCGCCCATTGTGGGGTGTGGCTTGAGTGGTGTCAGGCTGGTAGTAGTGTCGAGGCACTACGAGGCCCAGGTGAAAAAAATGATCCTATACACCTCAGGCCACGGGACTTGCGAAAAGTTGGTGTTTGGTTAAGTCGGACCCATGCAGGCTGAGCCTTCGCGGATACCTTAGCCAAAACTAAAAACGGCCTCTAGAAGACCTCGGTAGACTAACGCTTGTCAGATCTGCAGAGGCCTTATGAATCTCTATGGCGGGAAGTCGCCCTAGTTGAAGTCCGTGAGCCAAATTTGGATGGAGCCCATTTGGGATTACTTAATAGAAACGGACGTCTACCCGGCGACCCAAAAGAGGCCTCTAGTTCAGCAGAGGTCATCAGTTCTCAATCATAGGGAAGCCCAACTACAAGCGGGGTTTTCACTGCATCCTTAAAGCGTGTGAAGGCGTAGACTATGTACTCAGGGAAGTACGAAGGCGTATCATGGGAATCATATCAGACTCGGGCATTGGGGAGAAAGTTTTAAGAGCGGGGATATTGTGGCCTACAATGCTTTGGAGATGCGACCCAGGCCTAGTCGAAATCTGAAACTTGCGGGAACACGCCGAAATCTCTACTCTCTTAGGTCCTGCTGGCTGATTCTAAAGCCCACGACCTTTCAACAATGGGGTTTGGACATATTGAGACCTCTGCCCGTTGGGAAGGGCCAATGCTAATTCATCATCGTTGCAGTGGATTACTTCACCAATGGGCAGACAGCCTTTATTCATATCACATAAAGATCGCACATTTTGTGTGGGTTCCACTGTCTGCGAGTTTGGTATCCCAAGAGCTTTGGTGTCGGACAATGGAAAGCAATTCGATAATGCCAAGTTCAAGGATTTTTATGCGAGCACAAGGATCAAAATTATGCACGTCTCGGCATCCACAATCCCAATAGGCGACGAAGTCACTATCCAGGAACCCTCAAGCGGCATTGAAGACCAGATTAGAAGATCTTAAAGGCAAATGGGTGAAATACACTCCCAGGGTGTTTGGGCGAAATGCAGGCTCTGGTCGACAGCTTGAAACTGATGCCACCTAGCCTTTGTACGAAAGCGATAGCCTGCGTCGGGAGTCGGTTCAAATCTACGAGTTGAATTGGCAAGCGTGGAACACAGCAGCGGGCTCTGCTGAATTTAGACCTAAATAGATGAAAAGCGCAGGCGTTCTCAGCATGAAAAATACCAAAGGAAGACGGTGGGTATTACAACGAAAGTCAAACCCAGAAGTTACAAGCCTGGAGACCTAGTCTTAAAGAAGCTCCTGCTAGCGAGGAAGAATCCAGCGCATGGAAAATTAGGGCCCAGCTGGGAAGGCCCCTATATCGTGACTCGTGTAATCAGACCTGGCAATTACGAGCTCCAGACGGAAGAGGGAAAAATTCTACTTCCTCATGAATCACGGAGCACATAAGCGTTTTGATAGTAAGCCTCACGGATTTGTAATATTAAATAAAGTATTATCAGTTGACGAACTATGTGTTTATTGATTATCCGATCAGACGTCACAGTCAGGGAATGTACAAGAAGGTTACAGACATCAGAATCTTTGTTAAAATTCCAAAGGAATTCAAAAGAAATGAAACATCCTCCATACTAATTACATAAAATAAGTACAGTGATTCTGTCCCGGTAGTGTCATTCCTTGCATCTCGAACAAGCCGATGGCTTGGTTCCCTCGAAAAAAAAAAAAACTCTCGAAGAGAAGAGGAAGGAAAAGTGGTGGAAAGGAAGAAGAAAAGGGAAGGAAAGAGTTTGTGTGTTAGAAAGAGAGAGGGAAGAAGTGAAAGGAAAGGAAAAGGAGAATGAGATGGGAAGAAAAGGAGAAAGAAAGAGAGAGAATGAAGAGAAGGAGAAGGAGAAGAAGAAGGAAGAGAAAGAAGGGAGAAAATAGAGCGTCTGAAATGTACCACGCCTCTCAGACATCCCACAACCTGGCTAGGAATAACACGACTCACATAAAGGGAGACTAGGGAGAAAAACACAACTCCCATGAGCGGGAGGTCACGGGCCCCAAGCAGAATCCCCGTACGGATCCCACCTTCAGGCGACCAAGCTTCGGCCTTCATTCGTGCTTGATTCCGATTGCACACGAAAGGCATAAGATTAAGTATGGGCTCATGTAATAGCGCCATTTATAAGAAGGCTGAAGCAGCCGGAAAGTCGTGCAATCGTTTCCAATTCTCCATGAACCCGGCATTAGAAGACATTCACATCTTTCCAAAGTTGGAAAGTAAACAGTGACTGCGCGTGCGGTCGGCTGCGGGCTATTGGCCATAAGGCCTCAGCGCGCCGGGAGCACATTCTTTCAGTTTGGCGAACTCGACTACCACTCGGGCGCTGGCCAGTGATTATTGTTACTGACCGTAAAGCCTCGGCGCCCGAGGCGGCGGCTCGGTTTGGCAAGCTCATTGCCACTCAGGTGCATGCGGCGAAGTCGAGTTGAGCGAGCTATTCAGCCCCGCAGGCGCCAGCGCCGGGAGCCCGGCCTTCCGGTTTGGCGAGCTCGACTACTCTACTCGAGGCTATGCGACTAGGTCGAGATCATCGAGCTATTCGACTCCACGAGGCCTCAGCGCCCAGAGCGCGTATTCAGGTTGGCGAGCTCGACTACTCCTGGGCGCTGCGGCGAAAAGTCGATTCGGCTGGTGACCGGTATGACCTGGTGCCGAGCTGGCGACTCGAGTTTGTGAGCTCGACTACTCTCGGGTATGCGGCTGAAATTGATTCGACTCAGGCTATTGACCGCAAACGGCGAGCCAATGCTCAGTTGAGACTCATTCTTTCTGCCTGGGCCATGGCCAAAAGTGATCATTTCATTGTCGGCTATAGGAGCCTCGGCGCCGAGACGGCTCAGTTTGACGAGCTCGACTACTCTACTCAGGCCATGCAGCCAAAGAGTCGGGTTCGGCTCGGTACATTCGGTCCATAAGGCCTCAAGCCAAGGCCAGCGGCTGGTTTGATAGGCTGACCTACTCTCAGACCACTACGTGCCAAAGAGTCGAGTTCGGCTGGAGGCTACCCGACCCATAAGGCTCGTGCGGGACAGCGGCTCGGTTTGTGACTCGACTACTCTAATCAGGCCATGCAGCCCAAGAGCCAGTTCAGCTCGGGCTATTAAACCCGTAAGACCTCGGCGCCAGAGCCAGCTCGGCAATGGATATTGCTGTTCAGACCATGCGGCCAAAGTCGATTCATTCATTTGTCGGCCCATAAGGCCTCGGCGCCGGGGCTAGACTGGTGTGAAGAGCTCAACTACTTTTCGGTGCTGTGAAAATCCGGTTCGATTAGGTATATTAAACCACCTTGGAGGCCTACCAGCGCCCGAGGCGGCAACCGGTGTGAATAAGCAACTACTTTGCTCGGGCCATGCGGCCAGTCGGTTCAGCTGGAGCAATTCAGCGACCCGTAAGGCGCATCGCCCCGAACTCAGCGACCCAGGTCAGGCTCAGCGGCTCCAACTCGGGCACTAGTTGACCATGCGGACAGTCAATTCGAGTTCAAGCGAGCAATGAGGCCTGAAGTAAGTGAAAAGAAGCGAAATGAAAAATGAGTATTCATTAAGGGAAAATGCTACATATGTCATGGGTCCCGAGCCCAGCAAAAAAAAAAAAAAAACAAGCAATCAAAGATATAAACGGGAGATCAGACATCAGAGGAAGGAGCAAGAGAAGGGGGTGGGCCTTCGTGAGGGATCTCTGGGTCCTCGGAATGGTTGCGAGAGAGGGACTCTTGGCCTCTCGTCATTAGGAGATCAGTAAAGTCAGGGCCTTGATGGGCGTGCGATAACTCCTACGAAAGGCAGCACTAGAGCCCATTGAGTACAGGCTCGTCCTCGATCTCCATATAAATTTAGTCCCTGACGACCAGTCTCTTTACTGAGGTCCTCGCAATCCATGACACCTCGGTGGCCGTTCCCGAGCTTACTGGCCTCGGAAGCTACCGCAGAGCTTTATCTACGGCGTTGTTTTATTGCAGGCTCATCTCTAGCCTGACTCTTGCGCGTTTGTGACTCGCTCGGGCGTCATGACTCATCGACATTGAAGCTCAGGCGGGCGGGTATAGCCAGATCCAGCTCGGCAAGTGTTTTGTGCAGCTGCGGCTGTCTTTCAGCCTCTCGAAGCTCAATTTACGGCACTCTTAAGTTGTTTCTAGCCTCATCTTCTACCCCTCGGCCAGTTCAGACAGGTATGCCTCAAATCGAACGAGCTCACGCCTCCTCGGTCATACTGCGCACCGGTCTCCCGTCTTAGCCCGCGCTAGAAGTAGGCCACCTCGCGCATGGCCGAGTGGTTTTGACATAGCCCAACCGTTTAGATTGGCCTTCTTGGCCAGCCTGCAAATGATACGCTTTTGATATAAGATCGATTTTGAGCCTGATTAGAATCAAATCGGCAGAATGCGGGAACACAAGCGACCCCACGAAGGGATGAAGTGAGGCTTCCTCAGCGGGAAGGGCACGACTCTGAGTCTAGATCTTTGAAAGATGGGTGAAAGCGGAATTGCCCAGTAAGCTTAGTGGTAGAAAGGGGCAAGAATGCCCATCTAAAGTCAGACCCTTCCTCTGCTCTTCCGCCCTCGAGGAAGAGGGGCTTAACACTCGTGCGGGAGGATTCCAACAGAGTGATGAGCGCAACCTCGGCTTGGTGTTTAGCGGCCCTTCACAGGAGATCTTTTGCCTTTGTAGCGAGACGGAGACGGGGCTCTGAACTCGAGGCTTGGACCTCAATGGGCGGCTTCGACACCTGCCGACTCTCGGACGTGATGAAGAGGGAAGAGTGCTGACTTGAACCTTGCCGTAAGGCGGTCTTTCTGTGAATCAGTTACCTTCCAAAGCTCAGGATTTGAGATAGCATCTCCACAGGAGCACTTCGCCAGCAATTGGAAGCTTAGCGTGGAAGGCTGTGGGAAGAATTTCATAGCGGGAGGAGGTGAAGGCCTCAAACGTGAGCAAGTGGAACCTCGAGTTTTGAAGATCCGGGAATATCAAATAAGTCAATAAGTGAGACCGGGGGCACTCCAGTGTAACTCTGTATGTGACATTATCTTGGGACGAAATCAAGTCAATTTTGAAGGCGAAGTGATGCGGAATAGAGATACTGACCTCCTGAAAACATACGAAACAAGCGTGCCACGTAGATTCTGCAGGACTAGCTAGCGAACGCCAGTGTCCTCCTTGTCAAGGGGGTCATACACCCAATTGCGACCGCTAACAAAGAAAAAACGCTCCTTCCAAAACTTATGGGAAGATGGAAGATACGAGTACACGGAAGGCGTCTCTTTGAAAATAAAAGAAGCTGATGTTCAACCGCACTAAAAGATCGAAGACAGGCTATACTAGGAACAGGGTCCTGTCCACGAAGAAAACCAATAACAGACCATTCTACCCATGTTCATTAGTGAGAGTTGAGAGGGTTGGTCTTATTGAAATCTTGAGCAGCATAGGGGTGTAGACGGGCGTTGTCGACCACTTCAAAGAAACACACCATCTTAGGTCACTGGAATACGTAAGGGGTCAAAGGATCTCGGGGACCACCGGACAGAAAGGAGTCAGTGCCAGCACAGCAAAAGTGGCTTTATATAGGGGTGGAAGCTTTGCTGAGTCCCACCGTCAAAGCATTACGCACGACATGCTTTAGATAATTCGATCCCCGGGATGCCAGTATCTTCAGTGCCACACCTTTGTTCAAGGAAGAGAGAGAGAAAGGGGCTCCCGGGAGCTTCTCGAAGATCAACTCGAGCCAGCGGTCAGGAAACCTTTATGATCCATACGAACCTTATTTGCAACCAAGGAGTCACCTCAATCTTGAAGAAAGCGGCAGGACCTTAGGTGATGTAAGTAGTAAGAATAAAACTAGCCAATCAGCCCTATACCATTTGTATTACTGAAGAGACACCGAAGGGAGAAAGAACCTTGCAGTCGGAGATAAAATGGAAAAAGCTATCATGAGCAAAGCTAGAAAGGACTCTTGCCGCGAAGATTCGACCAGATACTAAGGATAAGGGAAGTCCGAACTCACTGAAAAGCAAAGAAAATGCTTCAAGATCAAGAAAACATAAGGCGAATGGTCAGAGGATATCTACGGAAGAAACAGAAAGAAACTCAAAGAATCGGAAGAAATGAGCGCGAAAACCGAAAAGTCATAATTATCACAAGACATATGGCCAATGAAATAATGCTAGCGTCAAACCACTGGTGACACGTGGAAATCTGCTCGATCGGCGTTCTGTGCCTCATACGCCCATTACTAAGGGCTGGGGGCAGATGATAGGGTTTGAAAAATGGCGCAGGCCCTCGCCGAGGCCCAAAGGAAGAGGCAAGCCCAATAAGACACCCAAGCCTGGCGCCGGTAAGCAGCCCGATCTGCACTTGGTAGATAACATGGGTAGTGGGAAAGCCCGCATTACACAAATCAAACTAAAAATCTATGAATGAGAGTAGGATAATCCCCGATAGCATCTTATCACGTAGTCCAACTAAATCATCAACAAGGAAAATATAGGATAATTCGATAAACTGACTTACCCAGCATATCAAGCGGATCTCTGATAAGGAAGAAGGGATGATTCTCTAAATAAACTTCTCCTTCAATAGCATATATATTAGATCGATATCAATAAGTAATATCCCAACCAATGGGAAAGAATCCTTATTACCATCAATTAGATTGGGAAAACATCATTATATATGAATTACCTTGATTGAAGAGTCTATGAAGCATTCGCCCTCTAAGCGGTCTATCTTTCTCTTATGGAGGAGTGACTTGACATCAGGCCTGGCCGCAGGCCAAAGCCCCCCGCCGTCTTCTTCTTTTCTTGTTTTTGCGGAGTGCCACGTCTGATACCTCTGAATATTATGACAGTCACATCTCGGCAGGCGACCTGAAATATGCTCCAGCTCAGTCCGGTTGAAAAAAGCATTATCATCTAACATTTTTAATAAACTTATTGAAACAACATGTCACCAAAAGAACCTCTCTTGCATAGATGGTTTCTGAGGAATTTTGGATGTTTGTGTATATGTTTATTAGTGCGGGTATTAATCGACCCAAAAGAAAGTTAGTGTTTGGGCGAATCATATACGATTTACAAGTAAATTACATATCAATAAGGTTTTTCCCATGAACGTATAATATCAAAGATAGACTTATTGTTGATAAGTTGTCATAAAATGTTTGATTCTTTGCACGAGAGCTATTTCTGATTAATATTACGTTCCAAAGACTAAATATTGATGTTGTGCTCAATATCTTGTGATGGGATTCACCAAATATTTGAATTTATTTATTTATTTATTTGGCCACATATAGACTTTTTTTATAGCAGGCTTTACTTATTTTTCAACTAATGTACGCCGCTATAGTATCTCTTAAGCTTCTAAATTTAATTCCCATTCTTAATAGGACCAACTTTAAGGATTGGAAAGAAAACGTTTTAATCGTTCTTTGAAACATGGATATGGAGCTTGCTCTAAGGACTGATTAACCTTTACCTCTCACTATGGATAGTTCTACTTAAGCTAAAAAGGAATTTGAGAGGTGGAATCGTTCAAATCTCATGACTCTCATGATCATAAAGCATGGCATTCCAAAAACCTTAAGGGGCACAGAATCCGGAAAGGTTTCACATAAAAATTCATGATGATTTTGGCGTTTTTGTAGAAAAACTATAAGGTTAAATAGCACTCTTTTTAGAACTTGTGGACTTCAATGAAATCTAATTAGAAATATAAGGTGCATCATCACGAATGTCACCAAATTCTTCCAAGGCTTCCAAGGCACTAATGTTAGAGTTGATAAATGATTGATACCCACAGTAGGAGTGATCGAAATCAACAAAATTTATATCCTAAATTCCCTCTACTTACTTAACAACTATTATGATGTCGCGTCAGGTCAAACTCGGGGATGGGTTTTCTTTGTACAAATGATTCGCATTGATTAAAAAATGGTGAATTTCAATTTGGATTTAAGGTTTGTGAAAACGGGGTTTTGATGATTAAAGCAAAATGGAGAAAAATAAGAAAAATAATAAAGAGGTCTCCTTAAAATTATCGGGATCACAGAGCTTAGGATCTTAGAACTGTGAGGGTTTTAGGTCATTTCGTCATGTTGGGGAGGATGACTGCTCTGTCATCTCTGAGCCGGATCTTTATTTTAGCTATAAAACCTAACCATCATTATCCTTTTGAAAAAATGGCATCTATTGGCCATCGGTGGTCTGACCAGTGAAGAATAAGTCTCACAGGTCCCGCCATTAGGTGCTGGGGGTAACTAATGAATCTGATGGATCTAACAATAAGCACTCCCTTTGGGCTAGCTTACAAATAGCAACCATTCAAGGAGATTGAAGGGATAAAGCCTCTGATTAGAGGGAACCACTGGTGGTGGATCTGCGTGAAGAGCAGAGGACCTCCTGGCAGCCTTCGGATCCTTGACAACCTCCTGTGAGGAGGAATGGGTTTTAGCCAGACCATCCTAGAGTTGTCATCACTAGAAGGATGTTTGGATCTTGAGAAAATGAAAAAAGAATAGAAAGAGAAAGTGAGAAAGGAGAAGAAGCGGAAAGCAGGGTGAAACTCTTCCCCAAGAATTTATTAATTAAGTAGTTTTCTGGTGCTTGGCGAAGGAGTTTTATAATGACCTCATCTGAAAATACCAAAAAAACCAAAGCAATTCTTTGTTACAATGAGGGCAATTTTTGGAAGCCAAGCGGGTGACAAGCAAAAATAAGCGAGCGTGAGATTCGGTGGGATGCGACGGTGTAAGCATATGAATAATTAATCAGGAGCAGTGAATCAGTAGTGTGGAATTTCACGGAGCTCATTTGCATTTCTTCTTACTCATGATTCGATCTGCTATCTTGATTTAACTCAATTCTTAGACCTTGGATCGACCTTCAACAATTTTTGCACAATTAGCTGCATAAAGCGCAAGTTAATACAAAATGCGATCAGAGTAGAATAGTAGATACCTTAATGCAAATCAGTTAATTAGAATGATTCGTACCTACAAAAAGGACTCAAAACCTATACTAAATAGGGTTCAAAAATAGCACTTTGGTACCATCACTGACCCTACATTGCTGGTCAACAGCTTGTGAAGAAAGAAAGAAGAACATACTAAGCAAAATCTAAATTATATTCACAAGAGTATATTTCCAAAGGTTGTGGATGATGTGCACAACCCTATTTAGAATCATCAGAAAATAACATTAACTCTTCTCTTGGGAGATAGATGCCTAAATTGGTATAAGGCCTCATCTCGATGAATCAACCATAAGCTTCCACTAAAATCAGTGTTTGAGCTGATTGACTCTCAAACAACTGGCATGTGCACTCTCTGACCTAGCTCTTTGCCCGACCTAGCATGCTAGCAACTACAAATAGTCAGGACCCCACTCTTGTTCTGATTTTTTTTTTTTTTTGAGTTGCAGTGCTGGGAATCGACCTCCACCCAAAGTCCATATGCTTGGGATGTTCTGGTGACTCGACCCGATTAAGGCTTAGGGCTTAGTCATAAGGATCTTCGACCCTGAGCTCTTTAGGTTTCACCCAGAACTTGAATGATTTTGAGACTTAACACCTACAACTTGCTAAACTCCACCCATCCACCCATCTTACTTGAACACTAAGTCGTTGGCTCCCGACCAATTGGCCGGGCGCAGGGGCTTTGGGCTTTAGCCATAAACCCCCTCGGGCCGTCTTTCGGGTTCGAGATAAGCGTTTGCAAATTTTCTTATTTTCTCTTTCTTTTTCTTTTCTTTTTATTTTGGAAGACCCATTGGCCTTCTATTCATGGGGGTCCTTAACCTATTAAGGTAGTCCATGAAACTAGGGTAGGATTGTGCAAAACAGGAGGCTAGCTGGAGTTTTAGTTATTGAAGAAACGTGTGCCGCAGTCAATGGCCAGTTAGCTAAGTGGAAAAAAATGGTCTAAAGCGATAAGAGTTCAACTTATTATCACTCAACCAGGCATGGAACCAATCTAACATCAATGGGTGGACAAAGTTTCAATTTCAAAACACGGAGTTATGAGAACACAAAATTTGGGTGCAAAAATGGGTCGATTTTTATGAAAAGTAAGTTATGGTATAACAACTTCCACAAGGAAAACTTGACAAACACTGGGCATCACAAAATGAAACACTCAAAATAATGTTTCAAAAACATAAATGCAAAGCCACTTCCTTAGCTAAGTCTCCTGACAAAATGTCTCATTGTCGCGTGGGGCTCGGATTGAAGAAAGTTAAGGAAGGAAGTGTACTAATTGATGAGATGTGATCGTTGTTGGATAGGAGATTTCACAAGATTTCCATCGACACCTTATTCACTCCGTTTGGGTTTCAAATAAACAAGTTAGGAGAAGAAAAGAGAGAAAAAAAGTGACCAGTTGGAGCATTTTGAAAATAACACCTTCATAATAATTTCAAAAGTGTTATTTCTGGCTATATTTGGATTCTAAACTCTCTAAGATTTCCAATTTACAAGAACACCCCCAAGCGGAGTTCGGTTCGCAAGAAAAGTTATGAGAAACAAAATCAGGAGGCAAAATGGGGAGATTTTCGCTATGTAGCGAATTAAGCTATTATGTAATTTTTTTTTTTTTTTATAAATAAAAAAACAATTATTTTTTATTTTTTTTTATTTTTGTGTGAGAGACAAATTTTTTAATAATATATATATATATATATATATAAAATAATAATAATAATATATCATATAAAGACAAAATAGTGCATAGTGCAAAAATCAAACACACTACAGTGCGGGTTAAAGAATAAGCATGGCAATTTTAAGCTCACTGCTGTGAATTTAAGCTATATAGTGAAAATTCGCTATGTAGCGAAATTTCGCTAGCATAGCAAAAATTCGCTATGTAGCGAAATTGCTATACATAGCAAAAATTTCGCTATTCTAGCGAAATTTCGCTATTATTGCCAAAATTCCCTAGTTTGCTCCTACTTGCATCCTGTATTCCATTTGCATCATTGTTTTCTGCTTTTAAGTCTTCATTATGCTTCAAAATTTTCTCAGCTTTGCAAAAATTAATACAAGAAAAATTGCAAGAAAGTGAAAAACAAGCTAAAACAAATATTAACTTAAAAATTAGGGAAAATCTAAGAAGAAAACTTATAGAAATCCAAATAAAATAAAATAAAACAAGAAAAATTAAAACAAAAAGTGGGGGATATTGTGCTCCCCCAAAACCAATTCCTTAAGCCTTTGGAGGCTGCTGGAACTGGTGGAGCTTAGAAATGCCGAGGTTCGGGTGCTCCAGTAGACAGAGCCGAACCACCCGCTATGCCATGCAATGGTAATTTGCTTGTGTCTTTGATGTAGTGGCAAGAGGCTCGTGCATTGGCCACTAATGTGCCCGAGTTTATGACCATAAGCGATGGGGGTGGCCTTTGTGGTAGGTGTTTCAAGGGTTTTGGGTTGGGATTGTGCTACAGGCATAATATACACTAGGTCTGGGGAGGATGCTGCTGGCAGTGGGCTGATTTTGGGTTGAGCAATGGCACTAGGATTCAAATATATGGGGATGGGGTGGAGGGTAAGCCTTTGGTGCTCTTCCCCTGCTCCCTTTCCTCTTTCCCCACAGCGCTACCCTTCTTTGGTAGTTTCCTCACCGGAGCCTTTGTGGTTCTGCATCAATTCCCCCTGAGGTTGTATTTGAGCCTGTTCACCCAAAATACACTCTTCCTCCAGATTCTCCTCCTCTTGATGAACAAGTTGATTGGTGAGCTTTGGGGCAGTTCTTTGCGGGTTGTCAAATTTATGCTCCCATTTCATGATCTCAATTTTTGGTTGGAGAGTTCTCCCAGGTGTGAATTTTTGCACCTGATTAAGCATTGAATTTCTTATGTTCTTCCACAACGTCACCCACAAGCAGTCGAGGTTTAGGATGGCTTGCTAAATTGGAGATGTGTGTGGTGGTTGAAATTGAGAGTTGAGGCATAATATGGAGAAGCGGAGAGTGCATAAGTTGAGAAACAACTGTAGAAAATTTAAACTCATCCCTTGGTCTCTATAGTCCCTCATTGACATGCCTGTACATCTGGTGGTAGCTTTGCCTTGAAATTTCTATCCTTTGAAAATGCTCTGCTGCAAACCAGAGAAAACACAAAACAAGGAAAGAAGACAAACAATTCTACCCAAGGAGTAATGTAGGCTAAAAAATAAATAGAGACGAAATTGGCCGCGAAGCTAGTAAGCAGAGAAAAATAAAGAAAATTCACCGATGCTTGTGATAGGGATCACAAGTGTTCCTTTACTCGTCAAATGCACTTAGGCACCATCAGCGGCCCCATTGATTCACTTGCCACGTGGTGATCCGAAATCAACAAAATTTATATCCTAAATTCCTCCTATTTACTTGCGTAGCAAAGCTCTTTGCGATATAGCAACTCTAAATTCGAACTCGAGGATGGGTTTTTCTTTGTACAAATGATTTTGCAATGATTAAATGGTGAATTTCAATTTGGATTTTAAGGTTTTGTGAAATAGGGGTTTTTGATGGTGAAAATGATTGAAATAAAAATGGAAAAATAGAAAAATAATAAGAGTGCAGCGGAAGTATCGGGATGCGACAGGATCTAGGGCAAGCGGGTTTAGAGGTCATTTCCTCGTGTTGGGGAGGATGACCTATAGTCATCTCCCGAGCCAGGATCTTTATTAGCTATAAGAGCCTAACCCAATATTTATCCTTTTGAAAATGGCATCTAGTGTGCCATCGATGATCATAGACGATGAAGAATAAGTCTCTGGAGTCCGCTTTCCAATGGGTCATAGAGGTAACTAATGAATCTCGTGGATCAACAAGCATCCAACTGAACTAAAAAGTTTACCAAATAATAGTCATTCCAAGGAGATTCGAAGGGATAAAACCTACGAGTTAGAGGGAACACAGTGACGGCAGTGGATACCTGCGTGAAGAGCAGGGGACTCTAGTACAGCCTTCGGTCTGGGCGCCCCGATAACATACCTTCGGGAGGGTGGGTTTTAATAGCCATCCTCAGGTTGTCATCCTCGGAGGATGTTTGGATGCCGAGAAAATGAAAAGAAAATGAAAGAAAGTGAGAGAAAAGGAGAAGAGCGGAAAAACGGGAGGTTGAAGCTTCTCCCAGATTTATTATTTAAGTGATTTTCTCTGATTGCTTGGCTTGGGGATTTTGTGACCCCTCATGCAAAATACGAAAAAACCAAGCAATTCTTTGTTACAATGAGGGAATTTTGGAAGAAAGCCAAGCGGGTGACAAAGCAAAACAAGCGGGCGACGAGGTCGAGTAGGGATGAACAGTGGCAAAAGCTGTGAATAGTGTCTGGAACATGAATAGTGCGCATAGAATTTCTGCTGACTCAAAATTTTCACTGCGCATTTTTCTTATCTTCTTTCTTAGGTCTGCGATGCAACTTATCTCTTTGAGTTTGACTCGAATTCTTCGTGCTTAGGTGACTCCAACAATTTTGACACAATTAGCTCGCAAAAACTGCAAAGTTAGCCACAAAATGCGATCAGTAGAATAGTGGGACCTTAATGTGTAAATCGGGTTAATTAGAATGATTAGTACACAAAAAGGACTCAAAACCTATAATAAATAGGGTTCAAAATAGCACTTTTTGGGCACTAATAAGTTATCTGATGATTTACTAGTGCATCTAGTTTTATTATCACATCCTGCATAATTAAGTCAATTTAAGGTTAGTTATACACTGCCAAAAGGAGAAATGGACTCTCTATGAACTCATTTTATGTTGTGTGCAAAAGGAAGAAATGTTGAAGTAAGAAAAGACTGAAAGTGCTCATTTGGCAAGTACCTCTAAGGATAAAAATAAGAAGAGGAATAAAGATAAGGAAGGTCAAGTGGTCTAGCTCAAAAGAAACAGCATAAAACTTCCAAGATCAAAGGTTGTTACTTTTGTATAGACATTTTGGACATGAAGAAGGATTGTACTAAATATCCGCGTTTGGCGTGAAAGTAATACACTTCTTGCTTTGATTTGTTGAATGTTAATTTGCTTTGGACCTAAATGCTTGTGGATGGAGTGGTGCTACTACTCACATAAGTGTTTTTATGCAAGGTTACCTAAGCTATCGAGCCCCATTTGATGTTGAAAGATTCATCTTGGTGGGTGATGGAAAATTGGTGGAAGTTGAGACTTTTATTGCACTATCATTTAGAAAACATTTAGTTTCTATTTCTGTTTTGGACAAATTAGGTTACACGTCTTTGTGGCCTTCGTCAGGGTCAGTTGACAGCTTAGTCAGCCCGCGAATTCCTGTGAATTCGGGTGACCCGATACCACTGTTGTGTCCATTTATCGGGATCATATTTCCACTGTCGGTGAAGTCTCCTTTGTTGAAGGGCCTCTGGCCTTAACTGTATAACAGTATAATCATACCTCATCCAAGGTCTCAACAGATGTAGTATTGGCCCCACAAGGTCCATCTGTCCATATCCCCAATAAACATCCCTTTATTGGGATCCATTCATTCACATTTAAATCTAAATTATGAAAATAAAACACTTAATTACATTAAAGTAAAGATCCGATCACAACCCTGCACCATACTTACATACGGAGCTATTTATGCAATAGTCCCAAAAATTTAATTAAAATTCTTTTATAAAAACTCTTTTTCGCAAAAGTATCAAGGCCACACATCAAAATATCCTTCATAATCATGACCTGTCGGGTGTTGTCTCCTGTACCCTTGTACACGAAGGGGTCCCACGGCGGTGAGGCAATGCACCGATGAAATTTTTCTACAAGGGCTACTCCTCGCCTAAAGTACATGCAATAGCATATAAGCGATGAATCATATTCCATATAAATATTTTAATCTATATGAGTGTTATGTGTGTCATGCATGAGTAGAGACTCCTCATGCCTGACAGAAGTCGAGTAGACTCCTCACTGCGTACCAGAAGTGAAAAACCCAGTCATTGGTGTTTCGCAGTAAAGCTAAACCATTTGACAACCCTCAATTTTAATTTATCCAAATCCCGTGTGTTTTCGTGGGTGTAAATTTTCGGGAGTCTAACCCATGAGGCTCCGCCACGATCTTCAGAACCTTTATTGTAACATAGGAAATATACCTAGCAGTTTTCGGACATGTTTAGGGTAGAATAAAGTAAAAGTATATTTATAAAAATAAAATAAGATAAAATAAAATAAGCAGCAAGAACTTGGAATTAATACAACGGACAAGGGCAAATTAATAATTTGCCAATTAGGACCAAATTAGCAATTAATAAGTTCATATGCAAGTAGGAATATGCATAAGTTAAATCAAGAGTAATAGAAATTGGAGGACCAGAGTAATAAAAAGAAAGATGTGCAAAATGAAATAAGAAGAAAATTGTGGAAGAGACAAGTGGCTGGAAGAAAGAGGAGGAAGTTTCCTCATTTGGTGAAAGTGAAATAAAGGATAGATCAAATAAGAGATAAGACCAAATAAACATCTCATTTAGTCTTGAGAAGGAACAACGGATAAGAGAAGAAAGAAAGGAAAGAAAGAAGAAGAAGAAGAAGAAGAAGAAGAAGAAAAAAGGAAAGAAGAAAGAAGAAAAGGAAAAAGAAGAACACAGGTATGGAACTATGAATATTTGTATGGAAATATGGGTGTATGGTTTTGTATGGAACATTGGGTTAAGCCGTAAATCTATTCGGCGAGTCGGCGGTGAGGGTCATCTGTGAGATCAACAGACCTCATCGGTAGAGGTGAGGCGGACCTTATCCGATTAGGGAGATCAGCAGACCTCATCTTGGAGAGGTCAGCAGACCTCATCCTGTAGAGATTCGACGGTACTCATCTGTAGAGGTCGGCGGACCTCATCCTGTAGGAGTCGGCAGACCTCAGCGAGCTCGTCTGGGTTGACTATGCTATGGCCTCCAGCCGGAAGGTCCGCAACTCCTTCGATCGAACTCCGTTTGGTGTTCTTGGACATGGAAAGTCCATTGAGTCAGAATCATTCATATGCCTGGGAGGGATATTAGGTGTCAGAACAAGGTGTTAGACTGAGCTCACAGAGGTCAGGTCAGCTCGGCCAGCTCAGGTCAGCTCTTTTGGGTTGACTACATATGACCTCCAACTTCGGAAGGTCATAACTCCTTCGTCCGAACTCCGTTTTGGGTTTTCTTGGACTCTATGGAAAGCCCATTTATTCAAGAATCCATTAATATTCTTGAGGAGGATATTAGGTGTTAGACCGAGTTGTTAGACCGAGTTTACTGAGGTCAGGTCAGCTCGGCCGATTCGGAAATTTAATTGCCGTATGACCTCAGCTTTGGAAGGTCACCCTTCTTCAAATCCGAGAACTCCGTTTCGGGTGTTCTTGGACTCTATGGAAATCCCATTGAGTCAAGAATCATATGCATGAGGAGTATATTAGGTGTCAGACCGAGGTGTTAGACTGAGCTCACTAAGGTCAGGTCAGCTCGGCCTGTTCAGGATTTGACTACGTATGACCTCCAACTTTGGAAGGTCATAACTTCTTCCTCCGAACTCCGTTTCGGGTGTTCTTGGATTATATGGAAATCTCATTGAGTCTAGAATCTAACAATATGCTATTTAATGATATTCAGTATCCACATATGAAAAATATGATTGTTGTACCAAGTGTACAAATCACATGGGTAAAGTCAATTGGAATACATGATAAGAAAAGAGATAGATATGAACAAGAAATAGCAACATAAGTAGATTTGATATGTAAGGAATATGAAAATAATAGAATAGCAAGCCCAAAGAACACGGATAATTGTATGACTGCCTAGACGGATATTTAGATAATAAGGTATATATGATCGGTGCCCGGCACTTACGCGAATCTTCTGACATTACAATGCATTGGCGAGACGCGTATACATGAAGCCAGGTCATGGCACTCCTGCTGAGTGTTTGACACTTCTGTGCGTGGGCAGGCGTCTCTGTTCCGTACCGTCTTTGGCCTTGAATTTATATATGTTACCGAGTCGTTCATTCTTTGTATCTCAGGGTCCAAGCAGCGAATGTTTATATGGTATTATTATCTGAATAAGAGAGAAATAGTGAAAAGGTAAATGTTGGGACATGAAGGGTACCTAAGGAAGGTATTAAGGAAGAGAGTCTATGTTACACTCCTATGGGAGATGAAGACAGTCTGATAAAAACCACAGTAAAACGTACAGAGTATAGAAATGTAGAGGTGTATGTCATAGATATGATAGACTAATAAAGTACATGAAATATAAGTTAACAAGATGTAAGATGTTATGAGAATGGTACGTAACATGGATAGTGAGTAGATATAATATAAATAAATATACTAATAAAAATATAAATATATATCATATAGTAAATATCAATATAGCCTCAATATGTGTAATACAGGTCAAATCATGTAGATATCTCTTATATTTATGTTGTCTCTCAGGGCACTCTCTCAGCATAAATCTCCTCATCTCAAAATCTAATCTCTCAGTATGATCTGTATATGTATGTAAATGTGTAAAAGTGAGATATGAGATATGAAAAATGCAAAGTTAAGAATAAATGATTTTATATATCTCACATATGATTACCGAATGACAATAATGATTCGGGAATATGAGATATGTACTGAACATAAAATACACATGGATTGCCTGTGTCTAACCAAGTAGAGGGATAGATTGACATGCCATTAGGGAATAAGTCTGCAGCATACAAGTTTGTTCGTGCTCAGGGGCCCCATTGGGTCGATGACATAGATCTCAGTTTGGATCAACGGTGTGAAAGGGTCACCCTTGGCCTTGTCGGGCCTTTATAAGATGATCATTGTCGTGCATTGATAACGGCACCTCGGATTTTTGATGAACCCTTTTGTTTGTCTGGTGAGTACAGTAGCCAACCGGTAGCTTTATAAGTTTACCTCTCCAGAACTACTTTGGTATTTCACGGGCATGAAAGTAATATGAAAGTATACTTGAGGAAAGCAGTATGAAATAGTACATGAAGCGTATATGACAATACATGATAGCAGTATGTAGAAAACGGTACATGATCACGATTATATTGTAACGTATATGAAAATAGAACATAACAAACCAAGTATAGTATATAACCATGAAAGTAATATATGTATCACGAATATGACATACATAGAATAGGATGTGTATATGAACCATTAGAAGATAATAGATCAAATGATGATACTAGAATAAAAATAGAAATTATATGAATATATATAAATATGTAAATGCATATGTATAAGCTTGTAGGCGGTCACCATTGGTAGGTTGTCATGCTTAGCATGGAGTGTTCAATCAGTGTAGATCTGAAGCGAAGACAAGGATAGAGGGCGGACATCCCACATGTGAGGCGAGCCCATTTCGGAGATAGGTGCTCCTTGCTTTGCTTAAGTGATCTACGATGTGTTTTTATTAGATATGAAATGTACATGTCACAAGTAAATGGGACTCAACCATATGTGTATAGATTTTGAGGACACCACTTTCCATTATTAGTTCTTTGTAAATGTAAATGATTTTGTTATTACAAATTGTTTGTATAACCCTGCAGGTACAAGTTCAGCTACGAGAAGAGCCGGTGATAGAGTCCAGTAGATAGTCTCCTTTGGTTTCGGTTTGGGTCTGTCAATCCCAGGTCGGATCGGGAGCAGAGTTGTGACATTATGTTTCATTAGGACATATATCTGGCTCGAGAATAAAATTTGGGTCTTTCACCTAGGGGATACGCCCCATCTTGCTTCACCTAAACACGTGATTTATTATTATTATTGTTTACACAACCATGAATCCCGATTTTAGGCGTTGTCCCATTTAGAGCTCACCGTATTCACGAATGGTGAATAACCAGCACCATACACTCACCCGACTCGGCAGCGTGTGACGTGCATATGAAATGCAATCATTCCAATTCATGCGATGTCATGCTACATGCATTATAAGAGCTACATGCAACATTTATAAATTTCGGATAATTATATTTCCTACATATAATTTTCATTTATCAAAATTTCTATGTTAATACGTCAAACAAATGCTCTATAGCATGAATACATACACAAAAATCATTTATTTATTTTCAACAATAACACAAAATGGCCCAAATCTGGGACCCATATAAAAACGGGCACCTCTTGGTCCTTCACGGTTGAATCACCGAATTACGGTGATACCAAAACACACCACAAAACTGGGGACATGGTCAGGGATCAAAACCAAACATCGACACAATCGGAGTACGCTAGAAAATAGTCGAGAAAATCTTATCCCAGGACTGTCGAAAGCAGTCTCAAGTCGGTCGGATGTCAAAAGCAGTCAAAGTAGTAGCTATTTAGAAAAAATTCCCAAAAACCTAAAAAATTCCTACACTGGTCAAAATTTGGGGCACAGAAATTTATGACCTCTCAGGCTATAAGAAAACTCAAAGCCAGGTAAATGACGCTGGAGTTGAAATAGCAAGTGTGAAAATTCCACCTCATAGAGTTTGACAAGCTCTCGGATGCAGTACCACGCGTAACTACGATGCGTGGATGGCACTCTTTGGCTCTAAGACCGAAAGCAGACGGCTGGAGTTTCCGTATATGCAGAGAGAAGAGAAAAACCCATTTTCACTATCTCTTTATCCTCCTCCTTCGAAACTGTTGCCCCTTTTGTCTTCTCCTATTCCTTTTCTTTTTATCCTTTATTTTCCTTTTTTTTATTTAAATTTGGATGCATGGCTCACATTGTGCCATGTGTCCATCTCTCGATCAGATGCATTTTCTTTGAAAGCGATTTATTGTGCTAGATTTGATTTATTTTAAATAAGCAAGCTCAGACTATTTCCTAACTTCCAAGATTTTAAGTAAAAATCTAAGTCACTAAAGTCACTAGAGTCTTATCTTGAGAAAATCATAGAATATTTCCAGGCGTAAGAGTGATGGAAACTTTATAGGTCACTAGATTTCACGAGACGAATTTAACGAGGCAGTCCGTTTCGTCATCCAAGATCTAGAGAATTTTCTAGGCTTCCCTGAACCATTTTGGCAATTTATTATTATTTTTATTATCATTTTTCCATTTTTTTTAAAAATTTCTAATTTTTCCGGGTTTTACACGTGTTCTTTCGGAAATTGTCACTTTAGTCTTTATTTGAATTCAAATATTGTTGGACAAATCTAGTCTTTATCTAGATTTGAGAATCTTTATTTGCTCGATATAATAGCTTCATATTACGAAAGCTTGCATATTTCTTCACGTGGAACAAAAAGAAAATTGACTAATGAGAATTCCGTGACTTTATGACACAAACGATTAGGTCATATATCTAAAAATATAATTGAGAAGCTTGTGTTTAATGGGATTCTTGATTCCCTTGATTTTACAAACTTTACAATTTGTGTTGAGTGTATTAAGGGAAAGCAAACAAAGAACAAGAAGTTGGGAGACAATAGAGCTTTAGAAGTCTTAAAACTTATTCATATAGATATTTGTGGACCCTTCCCTAAGGCCTCTTGGAATAGTCAACAATATTTTATTTCGTTCATAGATGATTATTCTAAATATGGATGCCTACACCGCATTAAAGAGAAGTCTCAATCATTGGACATGTTGAGGCACACAAGGATTGAGGTTCATAACCAAGTCAACAAAGAGAATTAAGATTAGATAGGATCTAGCAGTGGTGGTGAATACTATGGAAGATATGACGGACTGTGGCAAACAAAGTCAAGTCATTTCTTAAAATGCCTAAGAGATGCGGGTGTCACATAACACTAAGCTAAGGGATCTGGCATGAGATGAGGTGTGTCTGAAGATGAAACATAACTCTTAAGGACATGGTAAGGAGTGTGATTGAGTCGATCTACCTTACCGAATTTCTGCGGGGGAGCATTAAAGACTATAGCTTACATTCTTAACAGAGTACCTACTAAAGAGGGAATAATGACCCCTTATGAACTTTAGATAGGCCGAAAACCTAGTTTAAAGCATTTTCACATTTGGGGATGTCCAGTTGAGGCAAGGCCTTATATGTAAAATGAAGATAAATTGGACTCTAGAACCACTAGCTGCTACTTTATAAGATACTTTGAAAGGTCTAGGTGTAACACCCTTTCTCCGATCCAGCAACCCGGTGGCGGGTCAGACAAATCCGGGATGCTGCATTACCCTTCAGCGACGCCCGACTAGGCATGGGATGTCAAGTGAGGTCACTCTTTTATCATACTTATAACGCACACACTTGCATAATCATATAATGTTAAACAATTAACTTGTATTGATACGTAGCAATGGATTACAAAATATATATACAAGCTCCAAATATGAAATATTCCTTATTACAATGTTACAGTGTTTACAAAATTTCATATACAAAATGAGCCTAAAGGTCTTCGGTGAGCACCTATTGATGTGTGGCCTTTTGGCTTGTGTGTGGATTGCCGTTCTACGATTTCGCACACGTACCTACGGGTTGAACACCCGAGTGCTAAACACATGCTTAGTGGGAATATGACTTCTATTAAGAGTCACCACACTTTTATCTACGAATGCATATAACACATATAACATTTCTGAGACTCTTATCATTTCTCATATATATATATATACTTTTCATAACCGGTTTCATTTTTATATCATCCTCTGATACTTTTCATGTAATCTTGTGCTTTTACTTCTTGTTCTTATAAGCGTAATACTATCATCACATAAGCGATTGCTATACTTATATTCTCTTCATTTCCTTTGCATATACCTGACATCATTTCTTTTATGTTTCATATGCATAAACAGGAGTGAATACAGAATACTATAATCCATGGACAAGAGGTGCTATATTCCTTGTGAAACAGTGATCCATGAGTGCCCGTAGGCGCTGTAATATATTATACCCGAAGGTATCATCCTTGTCAGAGACGGTGACTGTCCATGAGGGCAGGAGTATTGTGGTGACCCTTCAGGGGCCACGATCAAGCGGGATCCTATGTCATTGACACGGGGTCCCGATTTCGAATATAAGCGATATAACGGGCTTGGTATTCTTCCTAATAGGCATGCCCATATCCCTACACGCGGGTTCTAAACGAGACAGGCGTGTATTTTATACTGTTCCTCTCATGTCCCGAATAAGTAAACATCATTCAGTAATCATATCAAATATACTCATCTAATCTTATTATATCTTTTCATTTTTCATATCTCATTACATGCATATGCTATACTTACTATGTATGCTTATGAGTTATTTATAATTATAATAGGCATTCCTAATACAAAATAACTATGTTTACATCTTGCCTCTTGTTTTTACATTGTTTTGGAACTAATATGAGTTCCAATCTTATCAAGCTGTCTATTGATGGATTCTTGACTCAATGGGATTTCATAGAGGTCAAGAACACCCAAATCGGAGTTCAAGCCGAGGGGTTATGACCTTCAGTTGGAGGGTCATCTTGTGATCAGTCTTGACAGGCGACTGAAGTGTGGCCCACCAACGAAGTGGCGAGCTCGAGTCGACACCGATCGACATCTATCTTCTTGGAGCATATGGATGGATTCTTGACTCAATGGGCTTTCCGCAGAGTCTAAAGAACACAAATCGAACGAGATGAAGGAGATATGACCTTCGAGTTGGAGGTCTTCGCGGCCGGTCTTGGCAGGCAGCCTTTGTTGAGTGATCTTGTTCGCGCTGACCCCCCTTGTTTGGCGACCCATTTGGGCTGACCCTTTGTTGGGCGACCCTTCATTCATGACGACCTGTTTAGCGACCCACAATTTGGACGACCAACGTTGGGCGACCACTTGTTCAGCAGACCACTTGTTTGGCGACTGTTGGGCAATACTTTATTCGGCAGCCCAGCTGTTGTAGCCACTGTTGGGCGACCATGTTGAACGACCACTCACCCATTTGTGGCCAGTAAAAGGCCATAACTTGGTCTCTGAGAAGTCAATTGAAATTCAAAGCCTAACATCAAGATTCATTGATATGCTGCAATTTCCTGAAGGACTTACTTCGAAATTCTCATATTTCTGACCCAAGAAACCCGCTACGAGATCAATTTCACTGCTGTGGTCGACAATAGGGAGTGCTACAGGTTCAACTTGAAACTAGACCTCTCAAACACATATTTAGGAGCCTTAGGCTCTTCCTAACTCAACCCTGAAATGAGTTTAGGGTTCCCAAACCAAACCATACACAAGATAGGGTTCAAACATGTATCCATCTTTATTACAAGTCAAAACTAGACTCCAGCAGACACATTGTATTCATACTCTGTCCATTTCATACCTTACCTAATTTACATACATATTCATGAATTTCCATGCACTCTATGCAATCATAATTCCAAACCATATTTATACTCATTGTAGTGGTTCATACCTATATCTTAGCTAACTATTTATTTATTTAACACCTTTTTTCTTGTATTTTATATCGCACTATACATGAGGCGAAATAAGATATTTTAACTTTGAGTGCTATACATATTGATTTTATCGCACACATTTTGCTGGTCCTCCAACTCTTATAATATTTGCAAATCAATTTATAATATTTTACAATAGCCTCAACTCTTCTTTATTATTTGTATTTACAACATACATATTCTTACTTTTGTTTTATCTTTATTTTATTCGAATAAATATACCTTCGTTATTATACCCAAAAAACATATTACTCATGTTAAGTATAATTGAGTCACTAGGGTTACAAATTTTATGACCCCACAGTCAAAACTATTTTTAAGATGAGAACTGCAACATTCTTTGAGGATGTTGAGTTTGGAGAGGGGGGGTGAATAAGGTTAGAGACATTGTCTTTGAAGAAGATGAATCTTTTTCGACTCCTATTACTCTATACTATGTGCAAGTTCATATTCCTGTCATTGATCAAGATACAAATCCGAAATAAGATAATGTTGATTTGATTCTCATACATAATGAGTAAATCCCAATTCAAAATGAGGATAGCGTTCATGAAGAACAAACTCAACAACCTCAAGAACAAACACCACAAAGGGTCATAAAAAGAGGAAGAAAAAGGCATTTAATGATTATGTAGTTTTTCTCCAAGAGCACAAGGATGAAATCAGTATGACAAAAGATGATCCCATCAACTTCCATTAAGCCATACAAAGCTCTAATTCTGAAAAGTTGATTGATGCCATGAATGAGAAGTACAAGTCCATGCAAGACAATGATGTGTGGGATCTTGTCCCATTACCTAGAGGTGAGAAACCCATTGGTTGCAAATGGATATTTAAAACCAAGAGGGATTCAAAGGGTGATGTGGAGAGATATAAGGCACGTCTTGTTGCTAAGGGTTGTCCTCAAAATGAAGGCATTGATTTTAAAGAGATTTTCTCTCTAGTTTTAACGAAAGACTATTTCAGAATTGTAATGACACTTGTTGCTTATTTTGATCTTGAGTTACATCATATGGAGAGTAAAAACAATGTTTCTCATTGAAACATTGTAAGCTCTTATATCAGTACAACCAAGCTTTGTGTCCGAAGAACCCAAAAATATTTGCAAACTAAAGAAATTCATCTATGGACTTAAACAAGCTTCCCGTCAGTGATACTACAAATTTCATCAAATGATAGTCTCATTTGGTTTTGAGATAATTATGGTGGATGAATGTGTATACCACAAGTTCAGTTGGAGTAAGCACGTCTTCCTAGTTTTGTATGTTGATGACATTTTTCTTACCACTAATGTATAGGCATATTGCACAAAACCAAGAGATTTCTATCAAATAATTTTAAGATGGTATATCTTGGTGACGCTTCTTTTGTATTAGGGATTAAGAGACATCGAGATTGCTCACGGGGTATTCTTGGATTTTCACAAAAGGGCTATATCGATAAGGTACTTAAAAGATTTGACACGCAAAGTTGTACACCAATAGACACCCCTATTATTAAAGGAGACAGATTTAGTCTTAGTTAATGCCTAAAGGTGATTTGGAAATTCAGACAATGAAGGGGACTCCTTATGCATCAGTTGTAGGAAGTCTAATGTATGCTCAAGTTTGTACACATCCGGATATAGCATACATTGTTGGAATGTTGGGAAAATGTTTAAGCAACCTAGGGATGGATCATTAAAAAGCAGTCAAATGGGTTATGCGGTATTTATAGAAAACTAAGGATTACATGCTCACATATCAAATATTGGATTGGTTGGAGATCATAGGGTATTATGATTCCAATTATGCCGATCTAAGACAAATGTGAGATCCACTTCAGTTATATATATATGTTGGTCGAGGAGTCATTGAGAAGTAAATTAAACATACATCGTAGCTTCTTCCACTATGCGGAAGCAAGAGTTTATAAGATGTTTTCGAGGCATTTAATCATGGAATATGACTACGTAAAGATCACTGGGGATCAGCGTATTTCTTGGTGGTATTGAAAGATAAGACCACTAAAGATATATTATGACAATAAGCCAGCAGTCATGTATTCCAATAACAATAGGAGCTCCTCGAAGTCAAAGCATATTGACATCAACTTCTTGGTTGCTAAAGAAAGAGTCCAGAGTGGTCAAGTTTTTGTAGAGCATATTGGCACAAGCTCCATGATTGCAGATCCGCTTACTAAGGACTTACACCCAAGGTCTTTCATGAACACACTGCTCATATGGGTGTCATATTGTTAAACAATATGTAGTCATGTATTCCAATAACAATAGGAGCTCCTCGAAGTCAAAGCATATTGACATCAACTTCTTGGTTGCTACAGAAAGAGTCCAAAGTGGTCAAGTTTTTGTAGAGCATATTGGCACAAACTCCATGATTGCGGATCCGCTTACTAAGGGACTTATGCCCAAGGTCTTTCATGAGCACACTGCTCGTATGGGTGTCATATTGTTAGACAATATAATGGTTTAGTGGGAGTTTGTGTTTATTATTGTTCTTTTGGACACATTATATGTTTACAAACATTTCTACATAAATAAAGTATTCAGTTTATTTTCACTTTGACTAGTAATATTTGATCTCACAAAAGAACATGGTAGGACCAATTGGAAATAGGCATGAGTAAATCACATTGCATGTAATTTCCATGCGACATATCCATGTTTGATCTATGTCGTTTGGTTATATTGATATATATGACCATTAATGAATTTAGTTATGACATAAATGTAATGAAAATTGCTTTAATCCTGTATTGATATAATTGATGGATAAGGTTGTTTGGTTATACTTTTGATTATGATAGAAAATTTTTTAGACTCATAAAGTTATGTATAAGATGTAACATATGTGGCCTTAAGTAGGAGATTGTTGGAAAAATAATATATGTGGGCCCACATATGTTAATAAGTGTTATTATATAGATTTACCCAAAATAACAGTGATCTAATTAATGTTAAATAATGGGTTGAAACATATAATAAAATGTGATATATTATGTGTAGATACCAGATAGTAACTTCCTGATCTTATGATGAGCGAAATCAAAATATTACTAATTAGGTTTTTCAAGGTTATGGTCTCATATATATATATATATATATATATATATATATATATATATATATATATATATATATATATTATTTTCTAGGATCCCCATCATCTGAGAGAAACAAAGAGCAATCTTGGATATACATATTATACAGGAAGATCTAGAACCCACAATCTTCAACAATCTATGGATCCATGTATGTTTTCACATTTATTGTAATATTATAATTCTTAATGTTTTTGACATAGATCTTGGGACTATTTTGTTTGGATTAGAAACTTTATGAATGTTATTGTTTATGGATAGATGAGATCGGTTTTTAATCCAGTTATTTTATATCCCACTTTAAAAGTTTTGAAATAATGAGTTGTCTTCTAGTTATTCAATTGGGCAAATCATTAACTGTCTTGTGATTTTTTATTTTTTTTTATTTTATTTTTTGAAAGAGTGTCCTGGGAGATAAAAATATTAAAATTATTATAAGATTTCTAGGACGCAAAGGATCATGGAATTTTAAAATGGGATGCTTTTAATATTTCCATCCTAAAAACCTTATAATATTAATAGTTGATAGGACAAAAACCAAATATTCTTATATTTATGGAATTTTTATGAAATAAATAAATTATTTATTTAATTTTCATAAAAATAAAAATATAGCTCATAAAAATAAAAATATAGAATATTTGACATCTTCACAATAAAATTATTTTAATGTTGTTGAAAAGGACTAGGCTTTCCACAAAATCAAATCTCCTTTCTCCTTTTTTTTTTTCCTTTTTCTCCTCTTTTTATACCCATGGGTTTGAGAGTTACACATTTAATGCTCATAATTAGGACACTAATGAGAATCCTTTCACTTCCCTACATTATACCATCATACATTCATGTACATTAATTACCCCGCCCAACCGTCAGTTGCAGGATCGCTCAAGTCAAGAGGTAACATGTGTGGCAAACGTCTTCCATCTTCATGCTCGACGGTGTCCGGTGGTGATCGGGCTTAGCCTTTCCCCTTGATGCCCGAAATGGCCACTTTGAACTGCTTCCCATCACTTCGCTTTACTTGCCTCGAGCTTCTATACCATCGGACCCATCCGGATCAGGGCCCCACTTCCGTCGCACTCCTCTTCGGGTAATGTGCGTTCGAGGTTTATCTCCAAATTCTAGTCATATACCGGGACTCTATCCTACTCATAATTAGCCCCTACGCCATCTCCGCTCTCTAGTGGTTAGGAATGGCTAAGAACTGTTTTGACCTCAAGGTGCCACCGCCTACTTAAGCATTAAGGGCAACCGCATAGAGTTTCGTGCACCATCATTACATCCTGCCGCTCACACTTGGCTGTCTTAGGCTTGCTCCTGGTCTTGTCAATCTGCACCATGCCTTAAATGCACTCTTCGGTCGTCGATCCACCCCAATGCTCAAATAGCTCTCTTTCGCCTTCCATTTGATTTTTCGCTTTATCGCTTCACTAAGGCTACCGTCACTACCTTCTCTCTCGCATTTTCTTTCCTATTGTCCATGTTCAGGTTCTCGTCTTCTGCCACTTTTGTCTACTTATTATTTCGCTTTCCTCGCACTATGGAGAGCGAAAAACAACAAAATCTATTTGATAAGTTTGAATGAATCTTGTTCCCTTCCCCCCTTTGTTTTTTTTTTTTTTGGGTGGGCATGATGATTTTCTCGCTTATCTTCTTAGGCAATCAGTTCTAAACGGCCCAAAGGAATCTACAAGATGGCTCCGTGGAAATCGCCCACGACTTGACAACATGGATGAAGAATCCCCCTCTTATCCGCCCGTGCTTGGGGAAGTGCTTTCTCATGCAAACGCGGACGATGTTATCACCCGATTGCTTGTCTGTGGAACCCCGCATTGCAGGCTTTTTGGAGGCTATTCCTTTCCCCTCAAGCTCCCATTTGACCTTCCCTCCTCAGGTTCCACTTCAAATTCCTGCATCAAATATGGATCGGGGGCAGATGAACTACATCCACTGGCCATAAATCTACATCAGTGAGGGGCTAAGATTCCCTCTTCCCCCTTTGGTTAATCAATTCTTGCATTTCACTCGGATCCACCCTGTGTATGTTCATGTGAACATCATTCGGGTTCTCCTAAGGGTGTGTGTGTTGAACAAGAAGCTCGGGCTCTAAGTCGGATTTCCTGGAGGAGGTACTTATACGGTACCTTTAAGAGGCAATAAGCTCGATCGTTACTACCAGGGTCGATACCCAAATTTCTCCACCTAGTGACTAACTTGCCGAATACCAGTGAGAACAAACCTCAAGGAGATGTGATGGTGTTCAGTGCCTCATCACCCTGACGGTGCCTCATCTACACTTCTCATGGCTCAATTCTGCGCTTAAGAAGCATGTACTCAATCGTACCTTCTTACTTGCATCATGGGTCGAAACTTCATGAAGCCTCGAAAGCAACATGAAGACATGGAAATAGGTGACGATCATCCACTTGCCTCCAATCGTGACCTTAGGAAAGTAAAAGGCTATGGAAACCTTCGTTAGATTCGCTGACCGAGTCCCGCCCCCACGCTCATCCATCTATGCATGGAGATCCCCCAACGGGCCCTAAGGCTAGTGAAGTTTCTTAGGCATCCCCTCGACCGAAGGGTCCGTCCCACACCACTTCTCCACTTCATTCTGGCTTGGCTCGCTATCATCTGGAGGAGCAGCATCCTCGCGGAGGGATTACGATCAAGGAGGGTTATATGGCCCAACCTCCCCGTACCCAGCCAATGTCTGGCAAAGGTATAGGGAAAGTTGAGCTGAGGTCTACACCCTCCGTCTCGGAAGTGGGTCCCCTCTCTCCTTCGTCTATGGAATCCTTGATGGTGGACCCACACTTGTTTCGAGGAACCCCTCTTCAAGGACCCCAAGGAAGAGGTGGTCTCTTACTTGGCTGCGAAGTTTGGAGCTCTAGTGATCAAGAAGGTTCTCGACCTCCTGAGGGATTCAACCCCCTTTCAGATGGCGGCCATGGTAACCCTTTACTTTTGGTCCCATTCCTCACACTCTCCATTTTAAATTTTCTTCTTCTAAACATAACTTAAAGTGCATATTAGCATGTTTGGGCTCTGTATGGCCAAGTATTGTGATGCTCGCAAAGAAGAACTCGGGCTGATCTCACATCTACCGACGACGCGCGCACAGATTCAAAGCATGTGATGGCTAAGGTTCAAGCTGGAAAGACTGGCCGAATTGCTACGCCAGGCTTGCCGGGTTACTAAACTTACTATGTTTGAACCAAATTAAGAAGGTCCCGCAGATGGAGGAGGAGGTAGCTAGCTCATGGCAGCAATGGCGAATAACCAGCCAAGGACGCCTTTATGATGTCGAAAGGCCTGTGTGCTAAACCATTAGCCGATCACTGTGCTAAACCGCTCCGCCTTGTATGATGAGCAGTATTACCTAAGCAACTAGGCAAGCTACGCGATAATTGATGCTTGTCCTACCGGACGATTCTGCAGTCGTTCTTTTGCCAAGTGGGATAGTTGACACTTCGGCTAATGGAGAGGCCCGAGCCATAGTCCTACCTAGCACGTCGATAGAGAAGACCTGGATCCTCCCTGTGCCTTGGGGTGAAGGTACGTCCCGAACTGCAGAAATGCCCAACCTGGCCCCCATCATAATTATCTTGGAGAAGGCTCCTACCCCTCCCTCTAATGTTTTGTGACCAACCTTGGGGGTCTATCCTGTGTACCTTTTCATGGTTTAAAGGAACAACTATTGTACCCTTACGAGTTTCAAATGTCCTTGAGTTTCTATTGTTCTTTTTGTGTTTCCAGAGTATACCACATGACCATGAACTGCTCGACTACTGTGTCTCATCCCGAGTTGTGGACCCTACCCGATCCACGTGCTGGGGAGACTCGCTATTAATAAAACAAGTGAGTTGAATTTCGAGCTTTGGAAAATCCGTCCCTAGTGAGGAATGGTTTTGTTTGGAGTCGCCAACTTACTTTTTATTTTATTTATTTTTTAATAGGGAAAATGAAGTAAGAACAAAACCCTCATTGACTCTAGTCGTATGCGCCCACGAAACTATATTTCTAGGTAAGGATCAAAGTTACCTGGCCTGGAAGGTACTCCCATGAGAGGCAAAGACTCCCCCAGTCCTGAATCCTCGGTCTCTACTAATGAATTAAGCACATGGGAGCATATGGGTCAAAGATTCGTTAACCACCTAGGCTAGACAGACGACATGAATTACATAAACCTAGGCGACATCTAGCATACATTTAATCTCAACAATTATAACCAAAGGCACATGCCTATAGTCCCTAGCCATGCGCTGCAAGGGAAGGTTAGTAGCACATTTTGGGCATACAACAATCTCTCAAAATTAAATATCAAAACCAAAGGAAGCAAGGAGAAACCATACATCGCATCTCAACCACTCATTTATGCTACAACACTTGTGCAACTAGACAAACATGTCTTTTCATCTCAAAGAATCGGGCTTGACAAAACACTAGACTACTACTGCTTAACTAACCACCCTTTCTTGACCCGCATTGACCCTGTACCATGAATCCAAAATGGGACCACATTAACTTGAACTGAACCCCTTTTGAGACCCTAAACATAGCCCTACACTGATCTGGAGTGAATGGGCTTGACTCACAAAGGTCATGGGCTCCAATTAAACTAAAATCATACTATCCTTAAAAAAAAAAAAAAAACCCGATGAACTCCGCAATCTCAGCTCTTAACCGGTCGAGCCGACATAAAAATATCAAATTTTGTTGAACATTCCTCATAGAGTAAGGAACCAAAAAGCAACAAGATATAATTCCAACCCTGGATGAGTGATAATTGACCCAAACAATGCAAAGTAATCTAATCGTTGTTCCTAAAATAATCCCAATGAACCGGCTGATCCTGACTCTCAACCGGTCGAGAGCCTGTGGAGAATGGGCTTCAAAATTTTCTAAACATTCCCTGCCAGAGTAAGGAATCCAAAAAAATAAACAGTGCACAATCCAACTCCAAATGAGTGAGAACTGACCCAAACAATGCCTAGTTCCCGGCTGATCCGGTTGCTCAATCAGTCGAGTCGGTTGAGAGAAGTTCTCAAAATTTTTCAGAACATTCCTTACAGAGTAAGGAATCAAACAAAATAAATATTGTATAATTTCGACTTCGAATGAGTGAGAACTAACCCAAACAATCCCTAGTGCCCTAAGACGAGGTCAGTAAACATCAGCAGCATAAGCACAAAGAAACAGGAGAATCACATGCACCGCTCATACTTGGTAGGATTCACGCTACTCCCTTTTGTCTTCTTCTTTATACCCAAACTAGGTATCCACTCCCTCAAAACTTTAGGAAATCCCCTTCAAAATGAGAGAGACCACTCCCACCCGGATCTAGAGAATCTCTTATTCTTTTCTTTTTCCTCATTTTTCCTTTCTTCCCTTCTCTTCCTTTTTTCCTCTTCATTTTCCTTTATTCCCTCTTCCTTCTTCATGTTTTTTTGCTTGTATTTCTCCTTCATAAACATCTAAGCTCACTTCATTTTGCACACCTTCAGTCACAGGAACTCCCCCAATCAGTTTCGGACTTCCCCAGCTCCATAAACATTATTCCATTCACAAGGTTAGGAGCTGGCCACATTAACTCATTTGCTTAACCACCAAGAATACAAAATAGACTCAAGGTGGGTTGCAAGCAACCCATAAAATGGTCCATAACTGGACCCAAATCGTGCCTAGGACTGATCTAGGGCTTATGGGCCTAAACTAAGTAGGATTTGGGCTTCAAAACCACAAAAATTAGTGCTTCATACAAGTTGATTTGATGAACTGGTTGAACCGAATGCCAACTGGTCGAGCCGACTGAGAAAATTTTTGAAAATTTGGCATAATGTTCCTTGAAGAATAAGAAATCCAACCAAAAAAAAAAAAAAAAGGGAGTGCGATTTCGAGTTCAGATGAGGGAGATATAACAAAACAATCTCGGGTGCTCCGAATTTGAACCTGCTCCAATAATGAACTTTAATTTAAATTCATTGAACCGCCTGAGCAGGTTCAAAACTAGTCGATCCGATTGATAAAAATTCTCAAATTTTGTCAAAGAATTCCTCAATGAGTAAGGAATCAAACAAAAGAAACGGTGCATGATTTCAAGTTCGGATGAGGGGGATATGATTGTTCAAGCCTGGCAATTACATTCAGACATGCTCTAATGAATTCCGATTGAAAGCTAAAACCTCAGAGGTCTCACTGTCTATACATGATGCCAATAACTACATATGCATTCAATGGACCACATACAAGCCCACCCGAGGCTCGGAGACCGAAAAAGCCTAAAAGGGCCATAATGGTGCTATATGAGAACGATGGGTGAGTGTGGCACTCATATGATAAATGCAAGTGTTGAGGGACAAAATCGGCGTCGACAAACATGCCCTCAGAGCGAATGAACGAGTGAATCGCGGGTGTGATTCGTGCCAGTCGTAAAGGAAATGGAATCAAATGCAACACCCTAGACCCCAGATTTCCACCGCCAGAGTCAAGCTACCGCAAGATAGCGGTCTAGGGCTCAACACTGGATGGGTTTTCATCCTAGAAATGATTTGCATAAGTGTGAAAAGGTAAGGCTTCGCTATTTGGATTTGATTGCTTCAAAAAACAAAGGTGAGTAGTTTGAAATCAATAAATCAGAAGATCGAAAGTGATGTGTGAAAAGGTAACTTTGAAGATTTAGGGTCACTAACTTGATAACATAGGCAAACAAGTGTCCTGGTTTTATCCTCGCATTATGACAAGCAACCTATAGTCCAAGCCATAACCTGATCTTCGCTTAACTAGCAAACCTAACCCTAGAAACCACTCCTATTCGAAATAACACAGAAACATGCATCTATACTCCCTTTGCTTTAAACTAATATTCACATCATCATGGTTCAGAAGACCATCTAAAACCACAAAGGTACTTAGTACAAGTATACACTCGTATCCTAAAGCATGGTAAGTATCAAATTAATTGACATTAAATGATATTCAACCCATTGAGTTAATGGGAGCCATAATACAAGATCCCGAGTAGGTCTAACACATGAGGACAACCAATCAGCCTAATAACCAAGCTAGCTTCCTTCCTCTTCAATTAAAGAGGCTTAGCCAAGCATCTCTGGAGCTGTCATCCTCGCAGGTGCTCGTACTCCTAGAAAAACGAGAGAAAGAGAGAGAGAAGAGAGAAAAGCAAACCCTTAACTCGAGTTTCAGATATTTAGTTTGAAATAAAAATTAGCCAAAATAATTTCTCTCCAATTTCTTCTCTCTCCTTTGTTACAAAAACTACGGGGCTTATATAGGGCCACCATTTATGAATCATAACAAAGCCTAACATTTTGGCTAAAATAAAGGACACAAGGGAAGTAATACACCAAAATGAAGTCGGTTTGCATTAATCATGTGCTGATGATATGCGTGATAATTTCGCTTAGGTGACGAAAATTCTCGCTAGGTAAATAAATCACCAAGAGATAGCTAAATCAAAATCATCGGCATTGGTACCATATTAATAAATTCTCGCTTAGCTTAGCTAAATTTTTAGGTGATAGCGAAACTGCCTTTTTCGCTAGAAATGTTGTAGAGTTTAAATCTCGTCTAGCTTAAAAATTCACAATTTCGCTAGATTGCAATTTATGATTATGATCCCAAATAAATTTTCGCAATCTAGCGAAATTCTCGAATAATGATCTTCACTACATGGCCTAATGCCTCCTATAATGACTGGTCTTTATCACTTTGCCTTCATTCTTTCTTTGATTTTCGTATGTTTGATGGCTGGATGAATTCGTTCAACTTCATATTTAAAGCATATGTCTCGATATTGAACTCTCAAGGTACGCAAAACCCGCAAAAAACAAACCAAAATAACCTCTAAACAAGATAAGTGATACTAAGAATCAAACATCAATTGGCATAATTGACATGATTAGCGCACAAAAGACTCAAACCTATATCTAAAATAGGGTCCAAAATAGCACTTTTCGGGCACTAATCACACCCCCAACCAAACGCTGCTAGTCCCTTTAGCAATGCAAAACTAAAAGGAGATGTATGCGTGATTTTCAAAAAAGTTTATTATTCAAAAGGTGTATACAAATAAATATTATCTTTAAATCGAAAAATTGACACCAAGTTTGGAAAAACAGATATGAAAGAGCTAAACCATTCAAGAACAATTTCAGTCAATATTGGTTCCATGATTCTCAATCGAATTCCACCAAAGTCTAATGGTTCTTTATGTAACCGCATCGAAGCACAAATCACGTAAAATCGTTCCCCCAACCTAGCACCGGGTACGGCCTTGTCGTTGGAACCTAGATAAGGATAGTTACGCGACCGGCCGCTCTTAAACAACTACATTGTAGGGGTGCAATGTCAAACCCTGATTTCTACCAAAGTCCGTAACGGGGGTCCACCGATGACTCCCAACCAATTAAGGTTTAGGCATCAAGCCAAAAGGATCATCACCACAAACTCTACAGCTTCAATTCTAATTCCACGATTCGAAAATCAAGCACCTACAAATCGTTAAACTCTACCTATCCACCCAACGTAACACTCAAATCGATGACTCCCAAACCAATTAAGGCTTAGGCATCTAAGCCTAAAGGCTTTCTCCATATTAATCCCTGACCGTGTTCTGCCAGCTAAAGCATTACGATTTTATTTTTCTTTTTCTTTCTTTTCTTTTTCTTTTTCTTTTTTCTTTTTTTGCTTTTCTTTTCTTTTCTTTTTGGAAGACTACATTGGTCTTCATGTGGGTAACACAAACCCATATATCATGGTTGCCAACATGCCTAAAGCCATTATGCAAAGTGAAAGGAGGTAAACAAATTCACACCATTGAAACAATCCGTGCAAGTGTGTGAATTAGCTTAAGGGAGAAATGTCTAAGTTACACATGCCGAACTTCAATTGACTAAAAATTTATATCAAAATACGGAATTTGTTCTAACATAAAGGTGATAAACAGGGTTTCAAATTTTCCATTTAAAGGCAATTCAATTGCCCAATTAAAGCAATTCAATTGTCCAATTGAAGCAATTCAATTGTTCAATTGAAGCAATTCAATTGTTCAATTGAAGCAATTCAATTGTCCAATTGAAGACAAAAACGATTACATAAGATGGAGGCACAAAAAATATATGCAAAAGTGTGTATATATATATCGAATAGCTGATATAGCCAAATGGCTAAGACATGCATACCAAAAGCTAAACATATTAAAAATATCACCGCCTACTACGGCTAATACATGAATCCTAATCAAAATTAAGAGGCACTGGAGCAAAAGCCGGTAACTAGTACAAATCATAAAGAAACCCAACCACCTCACTAATGCGGGTGGTGGCGGGTCCGCGATCAGTTGTCGTACCAATACATCCAAAGATGCCGATGTCGTAGGCTCCTCCCTCCGATCCTAACACCGAGGAAGACCCGTGTGAGTCATAACTGCCGCAAAGATGGAGTGACACCGAGTCAACTCGATCCCGGGCTGTCGGCGTAGCTACCAATGAGCAAATAGCATCCATCACTCCAGCCATTCTCTCGAGCCAAGGTGGAACATACTGTGTGAACTAAAGCACAAAAGTGCCAGTAGATAGGCCGTATCTACCAAGGTCGCGATGTGGTATGTGGAGAGGAGGAGACGGAGGGGACATCTCGCGAGCCTGACTCCTCTGTGACATTCGGGCCTGCAAGGTGCATATCGTCCCGTGGGAGTCCCTGACACCTGATCCCGCACTCTCCCGGGTCCCGTCGCCGGGAGGAGGAAAGATACGGTGTATGGTCATCACCGCCCCGTGATGTGACTAGAGGGCATCGACCTTCTTCAATCCCGGCTCCGGAACTTATAAATGCTCGAGAACCCGTGGCAGTAGTTCCTGCAGACGCGAAATAAGACTTCGCGCCGAATCAGTCCTTCCTGGGTGACCTTCTCTCGAAATGCATCAAGGAGGTCATCACTCAACCGGGAGGGCCAACCATCCTCCGAGATCCTGGGTAGAGCCTCCAAGACGGCTCCTCCGCCGCATACGCTTGTGAGCTGAATAGACCGGGTTCCGGAATAAATGGTCAATCAAAGAACATCCGAGGCGGAGCCGCCTAAAAGTAATGTCCACTATGGTGTCTTCCGCCGCGATCGAACCATCTCACGCCAGCCTGCGGCCCACCCTATAACCCTCAGACGTCGGCACGCAGGCATAAAGTCATTGAGAGTATCGGCAGCCAGCACGCATGGCGATCATCGATAGAGAATCGGGCTCACGCTGACCATCTCGCTTCCGAGATGTCATCGAGCGATAAAACCGCAAAGACCACTGTGGTACACACGTCGGTCATGAAGGCCAAGAGAGAATAATCTCGATCAACCTCATAGAATCCCTAAACCCGGATCACCCTCACCGGGACGTCGAGAATGACTCCTCTGATGAAAGTCTCGCAGCCGATATCTCTCGTGAACGGGTTCCCTATTTAACAACGGCTCCGATCCCGGGAGGCAGTGACAACCGGGAGGCGATGATGAGCCTCGCACCGACGATCGGGTAGGATGGCCGGGTGTCGGAGGAAGATGACTCGCTCGCCCGATGTGCCCGCTGAGGGCCGAGCCCTAACTCTCCTCTCGAGGCACAGCGACGGGCCCGGTCCCATCCGTGTCTCGTATCGACGAAACTTCGAGGCTCCTCGCACGCCTGGACCGCGATGAGATCGAGTTCGACCGAGCCGGGCCTCGCCGTAATCAATCCGACCAGCGTCGAAGGCGGACCCACCGAAAGTAATGAACCATACCGGAATCTAAATAAAATACCGGGAAGAGGACTCGCTCACTCAAAATGTAACTAAGGCACTGGCGGCGGGGCAAGAGTCACCGAACAAAAAATGTCGCTCTAGTAACCGTGTGCAAGGTTCGTAGCGGGGAATGGCCATAGCTCCTGCAGCAACCAGTCGCAAACCGTGGCGCTCGCCACACACAAAGGGAAGCTCGCCAGTGGCCTACCGTGGACTGACCACGGGTAAGGCCGGGCCGAACTGAGGGCGGCGCCATCGAACCGCCCGTGAGAGCGCAGCGATGGCTCTGGCAAAGGGCTACTTACTCGGGCAGCTGGTGCCGCGTGGGCCGCTTCGCTACTTCGCCCGTAGGCATGGCACAGACGTGGCTCGCTGGGCGTTGACGGCGCTACAGAGCAGAGTAGCCGGAGGTCAGAGCCATTACTGAGGGGGAATATGAAATGACTAAATGAACAACCCCTCCCTTCTTTATAGGCAAATGAGGAAGTCAAGAGCCCATTTCCACCATTTTTTCGTGCTTAGTATAGCTAATTTGGCAAAACCCGTTTCAAGACCAAAGACATCAAATATTTACTCTTAAATATTAATAATATATAAAAATAAGAGATTATTATAATAAATATTATTATATGATACTATAGTTAAAAATTTTAATATAAAGTACTATAAGATATAAATAAAATTACTAAAGCGGGGAAAATCGCTAATTTAGGAAATTTTCAAAAATAACTAAATTATTAAAATTAACTAAATTAAAACAAACTAAATCAAAATCATTGAATCGCAATCCGGTTTTTGAAAACACCGAACCGCTTCAATATCAAAATTTATCAAGGAGGGTCAAGGAGAATGATCTCTCAAACCCTAGCAGCGGCCTCGAGTCGCCTCTTGTTGCTGGACTTTCATCGTGACTCGTCCTCACCGATGGACTTTGAACTTACCAATCGCCTGCAAAGGCAATCGATGGCACCTAACACACTCGAAGCACCCCGCCGACTATTCCTTGCAACCGACACTTAAATTCTTCAAGATACCGACCATTCAAAACAACTTCATCGAAATTTGATTTTCATTTGCTGTTAGCCAGGCTCGCTGCTTAAATGGAATATGTTTAACTCCAAGGTCATGTTACCAAAGGTAAGCCGTATGACCCATCTTAATTGATGATTGTATTGGCCAGGCTTAAATGGTCTTCCTAAGATGATTGGCAAGACTGTCTATTTGCACTCGTCTGTCAAGCACTACAAAATCCACCTGCAGTAGAATTTGTCTATTTTCACTAAGATATTCTCAACTATCCCCTTAGGGATTTTAATTATCTATCGCCAATGATAAGCAGGATGTTGGTAGGTTTAAGTTCACCCAAACCTAACTGCTTGTACACGTACGGCAGTAGGTTCACACTGGCCCCTAAATCAAGCAATGACTCGTTTGCCGCAATTCCCACCAATATCACCGAAATTGTGAGATCCCGATCCTCAGATTTCCGACCGGATTCTTACTGATTATGGCACGACTTGTTCAAGTAAGAAATGCCTTTTCTCAATGCCTAACCCTTCCTTTGATTGTGCAAAGACCTTTCAAAATTTTGCATAGTAGGACTTGTTTGATGATGTCCAAAAGGGGTATGTTCATTTTCACCTGCCTTAGGACTTCTAAGATACCCGCCCGTGATGTCTTCTTCTCGCTTCTAAGTGTTTTCAGGGAAACGAGGTGGTATGTCAGATTTCCTCTTGAGTCCTCCCTGGGGAGAATTTGCTCGCACGTAATTCTTCCTCTTCGGGTCAGATTCTTCAACAAAGCCTCTCGCATGGGCTGATCAACCTCTTTCCACTTCAGTAGAATTATACTCTCTCACCTCATCCATTCCCGACTATCGATGATCCTACCCTCATGGATTCCCTTCGGGTTTGGCAATCGCTTGGGAAGGAACCTTCCTTCTCGTACTCCAAGAACTTGTTGATCTCAGTGATCAATCGTAGTTAATAATTTTTTCGTTCAGGTTGCTCTCTGTCCCATCTATTCTCTTGTTCAAGGTACTTTCTACAAGATTAACTTTGTGCCGCTTGCACATTAATTCCTTTTTGCCCTTCCAATAAAGTTGCCTACCACCTTACTCAAATTTAAATGGTCGTTCTACAGAGATGAGGATGGTGGTCAGGTTGAAATCAAACTGTACTGTGGTTCGCACCGGAGGTACATAGGCAGGGGGAGTGGGCTTCCAGGAAAGGTTAGGGTGATTCCTCCAATTGGAATTGTAGGTATTTATATGAGGCAATGGCCAGGTGTCAGGACAATTCTACAAGATTGCACACTCTCACATCAAATCCTTCACCTGTAGGGGCCATAAGACACCAGTTTCGTCGGATTTACAGGGATTGGAAATTAAGGTGTGGATTGGACTGGTAGATTTTCACACGCCTCGCACTTCATGGAGCCTTTTTCCTTTAAGCTCCTCCACCTTTCTAGCTAAGGTTGAAATTCTAGCTTTCATTTCTATGTCCTCCGGCAAAGGTATAAATCCTCCCTGTGGTCAGCCGAGGGCCCATTGTTTCCATTTCCCTGTGGTTCGCTCATCCTAACCCTTAGAAGTTTCAGCCACGTAGTTTAAAAATCCACGGCTGTCAGATGCTTACTTAGAAAGTCCCTCCACACATGGTTTCCAAAAGCCGCCCCATGGCAGAGCAGAGTACCACCCATAGAAGTGGTTCACCAACATCCATGTATCAAACCCATGATGTGGGTACGTACCCATGGTTCTTATACTTCTCCCAACACCGATAAAACCTCTCACCATCTTGAGTTGCAAAGGTATAAATTTGTCTTTTCAAATTTGGCTGGTCTTAAGAGCACCGAAGAACTTCTTCAGAATTCTCGTCGCACAAACTTCACTTCTATGGTTCTAGCCCTCGTGATTTTAACCACCCGCCTCGTCTCAGTGGTTACTGAATGCTTTCACTTAAGCAAATCCATGTCCATCATTCCTTCCTTAAAGGTAGTGCGACTTCCCCGTGTCCCTTATATGTGTGTATGGATTTTCATTTTCCATACCATGATATGTGGGGAGTAGGGGTACCAAGTAAGGCCTCACTGCTACATCTTCAGTAGGAGGTATGATGCAGGAGGGGGCACTAACCCTAAGAGGGTGGATGTGATCCCTCATAGTTCTATAGGCAACTGATCTATCGGGGCCTCACACTGGGCCGTTTTCGTAGTGGATCCATGGTATCTGTGGTGTATACCGACACCGGCTTGGTCACTGAACATCAAGTAGCCTACCCGATATGTCTCTATCCCACTGAGCATAAACACCGTTACACAATTTCGTAGACAAATAAAGAGTACCAACAAACTTGCAAAAAGGTTAAGATTAGCTAAAATAAAACTAATCGTATGATAATCAAAAATGCTGAAGTTACCGCAAAGGATGAAACTCTGCGCTAATGCAACTCGGGTTACAAATATTAAAAGGTTACCTTCACTTCAGATGTTATCACAAGTACACTTCAACCTATCATTAGTAAGTTTGGCACCATCCCCTGACCCGCGCCATTTGATTCGTACTACAAGAGGGGTGAGCTGAATCAACAAAATTTATATCCTATATTCTCCCACCGTCGTAGTCAAGCTACTCGCAAGAGGCGCCCAGTATCGAACACTCCGGGATGGGTTTTCATCCTAGGAAATTACTGGTAGGCTAAGTGTGAAAAGGTAAGGCTTTCTATTTGATTTTTGACGAGCCAAAACAGGCAGGAGTAGTTTGAAAACCGAATAACTCAGAAGACTGAAAGTGATGTGTGAAAAGGTAATTCTAAGATTTCCAGTCACTAACTTGATAACATATAAACAAGTGTCCTGTTTTATCCTCGCATTATGACAAGCAACCTATAGCCCAAATTATAACCTGATCTTTGTTTAACTAGCAAACCTAACCCTGTGAAACCACTCCTATTTGAGTCAACACAGAAACATGCATCTATAGCCCCTTGTTTTGGAAACCTCAACACTCAGCACTGCCTCAAGAATTAAGAACATCCAAAAACTACGGGGCAGACTTAGCAACAAGTATACACCGTATCCTAAAGCATGGTAAGTATCACAAATTAATGACATTAAATGATATTCAACCCTAGTTTGAGAAGATGGGAGCCATAAATTACGCACTCGTAGCATTCAACACATGAGGACAACCTCAGAATCGCCCCACAACCAAGCTGGGGGCCTTCCTCTTCATTAAAGAAAAGAGGCAGGCCAAGCATCTCGAGTCACAATCCTCAAGAGGGGTGCTCGTAAACCAGAAAATGAGAGAAAGAGGAGAGAGCAGAGAAAAGCAAACCTCTAACCTGGTCGGTGATATTTACATGAAATAAAAATCAAGGTGCCAAATAATTCTCCAATTTCTTCTCTCTTGTTACAAAACTATGGGGGTTTATATAGGCCACCCATTTATGTGAAACTACAATAAAGCCTAACATTTTGGCCAAAATAAAGGACAAGGAAGTAACACACCAAAATGAAGCTCTGGGCTTGCATTAATTACAAAAGGATGACATACAGACACTCGTTAGCAGACTAAAATTTCGCTTAGGTAAATGAAATCATCAAGAGATAGCTTAAACTTAAAATTGGAGACAGACATTAGCTAGCTTAAATTTCGCTATTAATAAATTTCGCTTAAATTTTAGCTTAAATTTTAGGTGATAACGAACTGCTTTTTTTCGCTTAGGAACAACAGAGCTAAATCCTTCATCTAGCGAATTCACCTCGCTAGATTTAAATTTTCAAGAATCCTAGCGAAATTTTCGCAATCTTAGCTAAATTCCCGGAATTGCCGATCTCACCGCATGGCCTACCGCTCCTATCGAGACAACTTTGTCACTTTGCCTTCATTCTTTCTTTGATTTTCGTATGTTCACAATTGATGAATGGGTTCAATCTTCATGGTTTAGCATATGTCTCGATATTGAACTCTTAAGGTACGCAAAAACCTGCAAAACAACCAAAAATAACCTCTAAACGGCATAAGTGATACTAAGAACACCTGAACACTTCAATGGTATCGATATGATTAGTGCACAAAAAGCACTCAAAACCTATCTAAAATAGGGTCCAAAATAGCACTTTTTCGGCACTAATCAGGGTGCCAAGTGAAAGCGATGCAAGAGTGAAATGAACTCTAGTGAAGAACCCAGATGACCAACAATTTTGTCCCCTTACCCAGTACCGAAGGCTAACAGAACTAAGTCACTAAGACTGAAGGACTAAGAGAAACCCAAGCACGATGTCTGGGAAGATGAGTGATTCGGACACAATGCCGGGAAAGATAATGAAATCAGAGCACAATGCCGGAGAACCCGAAAAAAAAAAGAAGGGATCGAATGTGGGAAAGATGCCGGAGAACCTGAAATAAAAAGAAGGGATTGAATCCGGGCATGATGTCGGAGAACCCGAAACAAAAGAAGGGATAAAATCTGAGCACGATGCCAAAGAACCCAAAACAAAAGAAGGTATTAAATTCTAGCACGATGTCGGAGAATCCGAAATAAAAAGAAGGGATCAAATCTGTAAGACCCAAGAAACGAATTCTCTCGAAAAGGCAAAATCAGAATTCTAAGCACAAATTGTAATTTCTGCGAAAATCCATAATTTATTCTCTAGACTTCAGACGACGAAACGGATTGCACTGGGTTGAATCGTCTCGCAAAATCACTTAGCACGTAAAATTTCAGAATTCGAGACAAATGAGTTGGCACGCTTCGAGGCATCGCTACCGTGCCGTAAAATTACTTTCTCGATGCGATTTAAAGTCACATATAACAAGTACCATGTGCCATAAGTGGCATGAGTAGAGAACCGATGAAATGGACGCTGGTGATAGTGCCGGGCCGTCAAACTGGAAAAAGAAGGACAAAAGGGCTACTAATGAAAATGATTTAAGTGACACACTAAAGACAAAATACCTAATAGTGTTTATCTCCACACCAAAAAGGAAAAACGTGGAATTGAAAAAACAGGGAGAGGGGTTTGAGAAACATAAAAAATGGAGGTTTGTAGTATAGAAGGACCTCATTCTCTCTAGGAAATTCAGCGATCCGACCGTCTAGCCTTCTCGACAAGAAGGAGCCGTCGACGCTGGAGGGCTTCGTGGTGTCCGGATTTGAGGAGTTTCACAACTGCGGAGGTAGGGGTATCATCCTATTCCTGCTTACACTTGCTTAAGTGCTATATAATGTTTGTTGTTTGAGGCCTCAATCGGAATACTGACGGCTCCAAATCTGGGAACCGAAGTGTTGGGATTTTGAGACCTACTCACAGTCCGTATCGCCTCTACGGCTATTTTAAGTTAATTGTGAAATAAATCATGTATCGGGTTTGTATGAGGCCGAAATGCCGTGAGTTCTGGTTCACAAAGTGAACCGGCTGATCGTGATTTGTCGTGAACAAGAAAAAACCGAGGGTTTTAATTGTTCATGGTGAATAGTGTTCACAAAATATTTTTGTGAAAATGTGCTTACTGGAAAATTCAAATCAAATTGTTTGTTTGATGATTAGCCCAAGTGAGCTAATTTTTCGTAACGGAATGAAATTATACAACATGTTTCAGGTGATTTAAATTATGTGGAATATATGCATGATTATGTATATTTACGTGCTATAGAATTGTAATGGAATTGAACATGCATTCCATATGCACCGGGACACCCTAGAAAATGGGGAGGAGTGCATGAGGTGATTCTGTAGAGAATGGTTTTATTGATTAAATAATAATACTATCTACAGAGATTCATATAAAATATCAATAATCTGAGTCGGCCCAATCTACATATCTCGAGGGTAAAATTCCACTAAATATACATCTATATGCCCACTACTTATATCAGAGGGTAGTCCACAAATAATAACAAATATCTTTGTTAAAATAATGTTTCTCATAATGTGGCTTAGGCAAGTGTGAGGGAGCCTGAGGGAATTCCTGGGTATGAGTTGTTCAGCAGACATTCAAGCAGATCATGTACTATTGAATGTGTTACTTGAGCATCAGACATGCACTTAGGTGGAGAGTAGCGATTTGCAGATCTCCACCATCGAAAGCATTAGCCTACCAATGAGGGAACATATTTTTCAAAAAGGTGAGCGCACAGGAGACTCGCTCTACTATATAGCCGATTGTGAAGAAAGCCTGGGTGTGGCTTTTGCGGGTTTTTATGATGTATACATATAGTAGAATTTAGAATTTTAATATATGTTGTATAAGAGTTTGGTTTATTAACTTTGAAACTATCGATATAGTCGATACATATAGTTATTTGTAGTATACCAAGAGGCCGCTTTTTATTCATTTATGTATCATGTGATTGATGTTTGGGGACAGATGTATTCGCATTCCCTACAGCGAGACTATGCTCCATTTTTCGTGAGAGATGCCTAGTCACCCGACCTCACGAGCAGCCCGCGGCCATAGTAATAACCCACCCCCGGATTTGGGGCGCTGCTGCATCCGGCACAATGCCGAGAACCCGAAACAAAAGAAAGATAAAACCGGCATGATGCCACGAGAACCCAAACAAAAATAAGGGGATCAATCAGCTACCGGATGGCGTAGAACCCGTAATAAAAGTAAGATTGAATCCGGCACATGCCCAGAACCCAAACGCAGAAGGGATCGACCGTGGAACGATGCTAGAGAACCCAAAACAAAAGGATCGAATCCGGGCACGATGCCGGAGAACCCGAAACAAAAGAAAGGATCAAATCCAAGCACGATGCCAGAGAACCCAAAATAAAGGCGGATTAAATCCGCACGGGTCGAAACCCAATAAAAGAATGACCACTCGGTACAATGCCGAACTCAAATAAAAGAAGGGATCGAACCGGCGCATCATGTAGAGAACCCAAACAAAGAAGCGGATCTAATCCGCACCATGCCGAGAACCTAAAGCAAAAGAAGGGATCAAATCTGGGCACGATGCCGGAGAACCCGAAATAAAAAGAAGGGATCGAATCCGAGCACGATGCCAAAGAACTTGAAACAAAAGAAGGATCAACGCTCCAGCGCAAAGAATGGGCTATGACCAATCTATGCATCACACAATGTCGTAAACCCACCACCGCACAAAGTCAAAGTCACAAAGCTTAACTATTAACATCACCCCGAGGAAAGCCTCACTAATCCATAACATCCAATATCCACCAACAACTGATAAGGGGTATGCCCTTGTATGTACATTTGAAACTAAAATATCTTGATGAAAACCCTAAAATACATCACTGAAAACCCAATCCTCTGCGCGAGCAAATTGGATAATGAATGGGGGAATGCCCTAGTATGCACATCCATGCTGGGACAATGAATACCATGAATCTAATCCCCGGTCAACTCTCAAAAGCGCTCTATTGTATGAAGAAACCAAGCTAAATATGGGGCTTACTCAAACTCTGATACCCAAAACGTCTTTAGGCGAAACGGATTATTTGTGTACATGTGTAAGAGTCAAAGCCATCATGTAAGGATGGGGGTATGCCCTAGTGTGAACGTGTCAAAGCATCAAGATAAGGCGCCATCAACGGTCCCAACTCTTTGTATCATCTGTATCTGATCATGGACCTGAGGCAAGCAACTGAATAGAAAGGCAATATGTGACCCTAGATATTCCCCAAGAACAGACCTGTCGACATCCCGTACTCAATCAAGGTAGTCTTACGACTCGGACCGTAATGTAGGCCAAGGGTGAAAGGTGAATGAAATGATGGGAAACAAAGGCCCAAATACCTAATAGATAATGCCAAACCCCTGTGTGTGCAATGCTAAATGTCAGAGAATCATGTGAGCAAAGTGACTCAACCAATAAATAAGTGAACAATGCTAAGCAACAAGTGATGTACACCAAAAGACACATCGTTCATGAAGCGAGACGACGATCGATGAGGATAGAAAAAATTGAAAAGGGATACAACAAATGATTAATAGATGTAGAAGAAAATGGAGAAACAAGCTGGGATAAAAATGTAGCAATATATGACAATGGAAAACAACTCATCCCCAGAACGCCAAATCGAGGCAAGTCACCATAAGATGAGAATGGTGGTATGGATAACGACCCAAGGGACCTAGTGCAAAGGAAACCCAAACCTTGCTCCCAATGTGTCTCCCGGATCAATGGAGAAAAGGATCATACAATGCTCTCACCTGCCTTTCAGAAGAAAAATAAGTCCCTGAATCCAAAATGACCTCTAATGATCAAGCCATAATACCGCCGGCAAACCATGCTAATCCCAAATACCATTGAAGTGAACAAATGAAGAATGACACAATTCTCACAATGCTTACAAATCTAATTAATAAATACAAAGTGCACAGGGCAGGCCCCAAACCCAGGTCATAAAAGGTATACAAGGCTGAATGAAAAAAAAAAAGCCGTAATAAACCGCGTTAGGCTCAAAGGGCTAGCAATAGGATATATCAATATAGGTGTACAGAAATATGATACCGGCGATGGCCACCCATCCTCTTCCGCACCATGATTTCACACATAAACATCTTCAAATTAATCCATCATTGACCGGATCCGAACTGGATTTCTATCTAGGTCCTGTCAGCAAATAGCTTCCCTCTCATCAACCGACACACAGCTCCACCCAAGCCTGGGCCTAAACTTGCCTCCAAGGTCACTGATCAAACTCATGAGGACTTTCAAGACTAGGTCACCTTTTTGAAACTTCTTGGGCTTGACCCTTTTTCTGAATGCACGAGTCATCCTCCTCTGATAGGCTTGAACATGATCTGCTGCCCTCAATCTCCTCTCATCCAAAAGACTAAGCTGATTATAACGAGACTAGGCCCACTCGGCCTCGGATATTTACTGCTCTAGTGCTACTCCTCATGACCCACCTCCAATCTCAACAGTAGCACCGCTTCATACCCATACACCAAAGAATATGGTAGCTCCGGGAGGTACGGAAGATGCACGATAAGCCCACAATGCTGAATGGATCTTTCTCTCAATCTCAATCCCGGAAGTCTCAACCATCTTTCTTAAAATCCTCTTGATATTCTTATTCCTCGCGATCGCCTCTATTAGTCCAAGCACTCTGTAATGCCAGACGATCCGTGATGTCAATACATACTCGAATCAACGTGTCCACCTCTCCCCTGAAATGCACCCCTCTATCAAAAATCAACTCGTAAGGGACCCCATATAGGCAGACAATGTGCAATCTGATGAATTTAGCCACCCTGGCCATTGTCAATCTAGCATAGGAAGCAGCTCCCACCCACTTGGTGAAATAGTCAATGGCAATTAAAATGTACTCATGGCCATTGGAAGATATGGGTGAGATCTTCCCAATAATATCAATACCCCATACTGAAAATGGTCAAGGGGAAGTGAGTGCATGCAACTCAGAAAGTGGCATGTGTATCAAGTCTCCGTGCATCTGACACTCCGGACATCTCTGTACAAACTGGCAACAATCTGTCTCCATGGTCAACCAAAAGTTGCCAGTCCTCATGATCTTACGCGTTAGCATATGACCTCCCATGTGTAGGCTGATCAAAGTGAATCATGCATGCATTTCAGTACAATTTCTTTGTGGTTTTATAGCTGAAATTGCATGATTCACATTCATACTCACTAATATTGTGCTAATCCCCCATACTGTAATGTTTTATAGGACATGGCGATATTGGAATAAAAAAGGAAGCTAAATAATAGAAGAAAAGAACCGGGCGTAGAAGACACAAAGAAGTAAATGGAGCCTCTGCACGATCGATCAGCGAGGCACTCCACGCTATAGCTGCAGCACCCGCAGCCAAAGGTGGAGGCCTACGCAACGAACCAGATTAGCGACCCCAGCTGCCCTGCATGTCACGCGGCGTAGCCTCTTTCGCAGCGGCGTAGCGAGGTCTCCTTTTCCAAAATGAGAGCATTAAAAACTTCTTGATTTTTCAATCCATCACTGCTCAGTCCCGGATATAAAAAGGGAAGTAAATTTTTGAGGCAAGAAGTGGGGATTCGAGGCGATCGAACACAAAGAGAGACGATAGAGAGAGATTTAGGAGACGAATCTCGAGATTCTTAAGATCGACCTTTTCTCGATTTCTTTTCCGGGTTTGTTTGATGCTAAAATCTTTTCAAACAGAATGAAAATCACTATGAACTAGATCTTTCTAAGGTTTTGTCAACCCTAACTGCACTATTATGGATTAGTACATTAATTGTGGTTTATTTAATATTGATATGAATTTATGTTTGCTTTACTCCTGAATTTAATTACATGTCATTATTTGGCCAATTGTGGCATGCTAATGCTGGGGAGTCTAACATCGAGAGAAGATGACTCGTAGTGACATAGCAAACAACACTTGGTCAACGTGTGGAATAGAGATATCCCGCATTCCAAGGTAGCACTGGTGGTTTACACATTTATGGTGATCTCGAGTCAAGGATCAAGCAGCAGATGCAATACACCCCACTAGCAAGATAGGCGCCTATATCTTCGAGAGAGAATATCTTATAGAGATGATCAACCTCAAGTAACATAAATCATATGGAATATAAATAAATAAGCTACCTCGTTAAACCATCAAGTGGTAGCGAAGGCAATCCCAGTTTTCTCATCATTACACCTTAAATCGAATTATTATTATTAGGCTTTCTTTAAATCTGCTAATTTAGTCATAATTCACTATAGACTAGATCCAAATATTGTCTAGATCATCAAGCCAGTATTCAACACGCTTCTCTTCATGGGAACAACACTTGACTAGCCACTACACTACGTGAACTCGACGCGTATACTTGCACGCATAGGTCTGCATTTTCACCAACTTTTACATACTCACTTTCAGCTCAACAAGTTTTGGCTCGCCGTCGGGGAGAAGCTTAGCTGATATTGACAACAATGCCATAGATTGTACTTTGGATCAATTTTATTTTATTTTTTTCTTTCTACTTATTAATCATTTTTTTTATTCTTTGTTTTAGGTATTATGCCTTATTTTATCTGTGCTGTGACTTGGTCTCGACTTCATACTTGTGATTTCAAGAAAGCAATTAGTGTGCATGCAAAGACAAGATCACAGGGAATTACTTCCATTCGATCCTAAACCATAACGGACATTACATCGATTACGCAGAGAAGCACATGCAACCCAATTTAAAATCATTTAGAATCAAGAGGATGAAGGACAGTTCCAAGAAAGGAATGAACCACAAGTGGATAAGAATGGGATACACTATGTAGATCGTGCCACCAAATCATTTGTACAAATTCGATAATCCGCATATGTTCGAGGAGTTCAGCTTGCCACCTACGCTTGTCTACCAACTATACGACAACCACCCATTCAAGCGAACAACTTTGAGCTGAAAGGAGTAACTCTTCAAATGCTCCAACATAAGCAATTTCTACGGGTCACTTAATGAACTGGATGCAGACCGACAAGTTTTATCAAGTCTACGACACAACTAAGTATAATGGAGTACCGTACAGCTTCCTGACGCGCTCACTCTACCATCACTTAGTGACTGAGCTAAGCATTGGTTAACTAGCCAACCACCGGATTCCATTACCTCATGGAATGACTTAGTGCAGAAATTTCTGACCAAAGTTTTCCCACGCACAAAGATCTCACAATTGGTGCAAGAAATTAACACGTTTAGACAATTCGAGGGGGAGAACTTGGCCGAGGCCTGGGAGAGATTTCAATAGCCATCGAGGATGCCCACATCACAGTTAACCAGTGGATGCAGGTGCACACGCTATAAACGACGGCCGATTCAGCTAGGACACCATTGATGCCTCAAATCAGAGGTGCACCTACGAAAAAGACTACAGACAAGCTATGAGATATCGAAGATACGAAACATCAATTCTAATCACACTCCCGAGATTGGGACAAGACTCAGGAAGTCCTTACGGGAGCAGACACGGTTTCGCAACTCGCACACAATGTTACTACGCTAACTAAACAGCCTATACAAGCAACAAGGTAATGTTGAATGCGATTCGGGACAACCCATATTTGGCGAAGTCTTCAGGAGGACACACTGCATTCATGGATTGTCATCGTGGCAAATGACAGAGTGCTATCACAAGATGTGAATCAAAGAAAATCAACAACAGCAGGGATAGTAATGGAGGTGGGTCATCGACGAATAGGTACCAGAATTAGGAATCGAATCAAGGTCGCCAAGGCTGAGAGGTAACTGTATCAATCGAAAGCAATCGAACTATGGTCGAGGAACAACTAGAATAGTATGCCACCACTTTAAGCAAGCAAGTCGCCACCTGAGAAGAAAGTGGATTTGGAAGAGGCCTTAGCCCATATGATGACTTCCCATATCACATTTATGAATGAGACGAAGGCCACATTCCAAAATCGTGCCCGCAATCCAAACCAATCCACCCAGCCACGTAATCATGGGCCTAAGTCAAACCTGGAAAAGTGTAACAGCCAAATAGCCACATTGTTGACTGAGAGGTAGCATGGATCATTACCTAGCAACTCAGAGGTGAACCCGAGACAAGAAGATAATGAACACGTTAAAGCTGTCACATTGAGAAGTGGCGCAGAATTACAAGTACTGGGCGCCCACCCGCGATGTGAGAGGGTAGAATCGGTGGCTAACTTGCACTTCAAGATTCGTGCCACAGTAGGGCCGAGCTTAAAATCAACAATATTTATATACCTAAGCTCCTACAACTCCGTAGTCAGCCATCAAGTAGTATAGTGGTCTAGGGTCGAACACGGGGATGGGTTTTCTTCTATAAAAATGGTTTCAGATTAGGCCAAGGTGTGCTTATTCGACTCTTGAATTCATTCAAAATTAGGGAATGGTTTGAAAAACAGAAATTGTAAAATCGAAAGTTAAAAATCGGAAATTAACAATGAAGAAATTTACTTTGAAGATTTAGGTCACTAACTTGGCGTTAGGGTACACATGTCCTCGTGTTTTATCCTCCTATGTGAGTCAACACGCGGATAGTTACGTCTCTTGCTTAAAACCCCAACATTCTTTATCATTTTGTGAGGCTCGTAAAGATCTAGAAGAATCACAAAGGCATCTCTCACCCTGAGCACTGAACCCTAAAGCATGAAAGAGTATCAGAATTAGGCTAGTAAAGACCATATCTAAAGAATCACAAGTACCTCTCACCCGAGCACTCGAACCCTAAAGTACTGAGTATCGCAAAACAATAAAGCAAATGTTATTTAACCCTAATTTGAAGAACCCTAACATGTGAATATTACCTCATGTGCAGTAAGGATTCATCTAAAGAGCCACAGCACTTCCGCTACTAAGCACTGGATCTAAAGCATGGAGACACAAGATAATATCCTATGTTATGCAACCGAAGCTAAGATAAGGGCCATAAATACACTACCCATAACTTTTAGTACATGAGGACAACATGCTTAACCCTATCGCTAGTTAGCTTCCTTCCTCTTCAAAGGAAGGAGGTTTAGCTAAACATCTCTTGAATTGTCATCTTCAAGAGGTGCGCTGGCAAAATGAAAGTGAAAGAAAGAAGAGAAAAAGAGAGAGAAGAGAGAAAATAAAAGCAAAACTAAAATAAAAACAATTTATTTACAAAAGTAAAAACTTACAACTATTATTCTCCCCAAACTGATGCTTGAAATTGTTGCTTAGGTTTACAAAACAAGAGGGGCTTTATATAGGCCTCCTCAAGGTATGAAAATACCAAAAAGCCTAACAACTGGGCTAAGTTATAGACAAGATGTAATTCACCAAGCTCAAGGCGGTTTGCACACTACAAAGCATGACGAGGCATCCAATTTCTCGCTTAGGAGTTGCCAATTTCGCTAATTCATAAATGCACAAAGATCCCGCGGCCACTGCTCCATCGCCCCACCTGCTCTCGCCGCTTCTCTTCCATTTTCTTCCCGCCTTCAACCGCATCAAATTTTTTCACTACTTTGGTTTTCATTGATTCTAGGCTGGTTGATGGCTGAGACTTGAATTCCAACTTCATGATTCATCCTTTGTATTGAGATTGAATTTAAAAGTGCACAAACACCTACAAAACAACCAAAAACATTCTATATAAATGGTATAAGTAAGTTACTAAGATGACTAACACTTCAATCGTATAAATGACATGATTAATGATCAAAGCACTCAAAACCCATCTAATATAGGGTTCATAATTGCACTTTTTGAGCACTAATCACACCCCCCAACCGAAACGTTGCTAGTCCCTTAGCAATGCAAAATAAAAAATGAGATGCATATGGTGATTTTCAAAAAGGTGGTGAAGAAGTAATGCCTAACCCTAAGTAAGAATCATCAATGCCGTGCTCAATAACTATCATGAGAGAATGAACGCCATACAAAATTGAGTATCAAAAGAGTCTCCATCTGAATCAACCAGAACTTCACCAAAATCTAAGTATTTATTAGATCGCTCAACACAAACCGTCAAACCGCACTCTCCCCAACCCGGCTACTACCACGACCTAGCATGCTAACCAACCTAAATACGATCAGACCCACCTCTTATTCCATTAATTTTTATGTTTAGGTAATTGTCGAGGAATCACCTCACCAAAGTCCATGTAATCCGGATCTACCGATGACTCCCAACCAATTAAGGCTTAGGGGCACCAAGTCATGAGGGATCTTTCGACCACTAACCTTCCGTGTTTCACCCCGACTTCGAATGATTTCCGAGACCTGTTAACTCCACAACTTGTCAAACTCCACCCATCCACCCATGTAGCGACTAAGCTCCAAGTGATTCCCAAACTGAAGGTTTAGGGCACCTGCTTTAGCTGCCATATACCCTCTACCGTGTCGGTTTCAAGGGTAAAGCTGCCAATTTTTATTCTTTTCTTTCTTTTTCTTTTTCTTTTTCTTTCTTTTTTTTTTTTTTTTTTCTTTTCTTCATGGGTCCTTAACCTATTAAAGGTCAATGAAATCTAGGGTAGGTTATGTAAATTAAAGGAGGTTGTACGCTTTTTCAAATTTATCACAAATCTAATGTGCTTTGTGTGTGGTTAGCTAAAGGTGGAAGAAAAAGGTCGAAATCACAAGAATTCAACTAATCATTCACTCAATCAACATGGAATCAATCTAAATCAATAGAATTGACAAGCTTCAATTTTTCAAACCATGTGTTCAGTAAAACCACAAGTTTTGTTGCAAAAACAAAGCCCAAATTTGAAAAAGTGTCGGAAAGTATAAATACTTTATAGAAGTGGGACCCAAAGAAGCCACCAAACATAACAAAAATGGTCTTGCTTATAATAAAAACATAAATAATATAAAATCCACTTCCTTTACTAATTCTTCCCCCAACCCAAGCATCTCTGTCCGAAATGGGTCTGAATGGAAAATTAGAGAAGGAAGTGTTACCTCCATGATAAGATGTGATCATTTCGATAGGAGACTCGTAAGCTTTCCATCGGTTGACTTGTTCACCCGCTCCCAGCTTCATAAACAAGTTAGGAGAAGAAAAGCAGAGAAAAAAAGGTGACCAGTTGGACCATTTTTAAATTACACTTTCATAATAATAATCTCAAAATGTTCTTCTGGGCCATATGGATTCTACACTCTCTAAGCTTTCCAATCCGGGGCATCTCAAGAACAAAACGGAGTCTCGGATGAAAAGTTATGCGAAACAAAATCTAGAGGGCGAAAACAAAGGGGGCTTAGCGAAATTTCGCTAGCTTAGCGAATTTCGCTTGTTAGCGAAATCACAATACTCTGCGAAATTGCCACTAATAGCGAAATGGTTGCCAACTCTTGCGACTTCGCTAGGATTTTGCATGTGCATGAATTTTCAGGATTTTCGCTTAGTAGGCATGAATTTCGCTTAATTAGCGAATTTGCAATGGCTTAGCTTAAATTGGCAAGGCTTTAGATGGTCTGGTAATGTTGAATTCTCATGAGTGAGCAATTTGCTAAGCTAGCGAAATTTTCAAAGGAGGCTTAATTTCATATTTTCGCTAATGAACAAGGCAGTTGGCTAGCCACTTTGGGTAATGCTTCACGAGATTGCGAACTGCATAACAGCTATAAATCGCTAGGATTAATTGCTGCGACCGTGCTGCGAAATGCCTGGCTGGTCGCTCCTCCCGACATTTTCAATTCATGCTCCAAAATTTGCAAAAAAAAAAAAAAAAAACTACTAAAATTAATGCAAGAAAATTTACAGAAGAGTAAAAATTAATCTAAAAACACAAATTAACTAAAAATCAAAGAAAATTTATAAAGAAAAATTAACAAAATCAAAATAAACTATGATAATATAATATAAGACAGAAAAATTCAAACAAAAAGTGGGGGAGACTGTGCTCCCCCCATATCACTTCCTTAGGCCTGGAGGCTGCCGTAACTAGTGGAGCTCTTTGAATGCCTGGGGTTCTGATGTCTAAACTAACCTAGACCCGAACCAACCACTATGCCATGCAATGCAGCATTGCCATCTTCTTTGATGTAGTGGCAAAGGTATGTACAGAGGCCACTAGTCTTCTAATGTTTTGCATGGCTGACAAAGGGGGTTGACTTACTGGGAGCAAAGGCCGGTTTTGAGTTTTCTGCAGTAAATATGTACACAGCAAAGGTTATGTGTGGCCCGAGCATCGCAGTGCTTCTGGGTCGGGATTGCGGGTGCAATGGCGCATGTAGAATGAATCGCAGGGGGCAGGGGGAAAATGTTCTCTTGTTTTCTTCCACCGTCTCGCCAACAACAGGGGGATTGCATCCTCCTTATCCCATGCGCACAACAACACCAATTTCTAAGGATTCAAAATTTTCTACTCAGCTCAAGTATCGCTGTGAGACACGATCTAATTATGGTGCCATTTAGGCACTCTTCCTTTGGACTCTCTTCCTCTTGCTGAACAGGCTGATTGGTGAGCTTTAAGATGGATTCTCACTGGATGTCCAATTTCAGCCAAAGTCATTGGAACCCATCCACCTTTGCCTAAGGAGTTTCATCGTCTTCACTTCCCTAATAATAAATATCTAACCTATTATCTTTCTATGAAATTGTCCACTTGTTTGCTCAAATTCGTGATGCCTTGTTCAACAAGGGATAAGGGGCGGTGGTTGTCGATGCTCACTCAGTTCCAATGGAATCTCGCAGTTGTCCCATTTATGCTCAAAGTCATCTTTCAAATTTACTTCAATCTTCGTCCATGGGAATTCTCTTCAAGATGATTTTTTTCTCTCAATCGGGCATTGAATTCCTTTGTTCTACTCACAAACATCACCCACCGCCTGGTAAGGTCTAGAATCAGCCATTTCAACCAGATTGGCCGTGGTGGCTTGCGGTGACCGGTGTGACCGAGGGGTCGAGGCATAAAATGGAGGTTCAGGATGACTCATATCGCGGGGAGGAGGTGGATAAGCCGAGGGAACATGATAGACAGTGCACTCATCCATTGGCCTCATATTCCCTCGCGACATATTTGATTTGGATTCCTACTGTGTCAAGCACGATATGGAAGGTTCCATAGTCTCAATGTCATGTAAGCTCTGTGGTTACCTCCCGACCGTATCGCTTCTCCATATGGTGTTCCTACTTTTCAATCCATTTTCCTACGTAACCTAAATCGTCATTTTTAAAATTTTCAACTAATCGAAATGGATTCCTCAGAATAAATGGTGGCAGACACTGTAAACACACTTAAACGATCCCGCAGCCGGGAATAGGCACACAAGACAACACCAAACAAATCAAGTGGATTGATTCTAGTTCAAGCCCACTGGAAAATGAACTCCTGCAACACTTTTTTTTTTTTTTTTTTTTTTATATAAATGAAAATAAAATAAAAAGGGACAATGAAATATAAAAGAAATTCACCAAAACTTGTGATGAGAATCACAAGTGTTCCACAAATTTTCTCACTTACTGAACATCCAAGAATCGCGCCCATTTAATTCAGCCACAAGAAATGTTTAAAATCACAATATTTATATACCTGAAAGTCTTACAACCATTAGTTTGCTACCGGCAAAGATAGCGGTCTAGTGGCTCCAATCACTCGGATGGGTTTTCATAAAAATGGCTCAGACAGTAAGTACGGCTAAAAGGCTTCTATTCGACTCTCGAATTCATCTAAAATCAGGAATGGTTTGAAAACAGGAAATTGTAAAAGAAATTTACTTTGAAGATTTGAGTCCTAACCTTGTGGCTAGGGCAAACACATGTCCTCGGGTTTTATCCTCTATGTGAGTCGACACGGGATGTAGTTATGACCTCTTTTTGTTTAAAACCCTAACATTCTTTTATCATTTTTAAAGGCTCGTAAATATCTAAAGAATCACAGTGCATCTCTCACCCGAGCATTGAACCCTAAAGCATGAAGAGTATTGACCTAGGCTAGTAAAGACCATCTAAAGAATCACAGTGCATCTCTCACTTTAGAGCCTTGCTTTGAACCACACAAAAAGCATGAAGTATTGGCCAAAGCAGTAAGAAGCAAATGTTATTTAACCCTAATTTGAAGAACCTAACATGTGAATATTACCTCATAGGCAAGTAAGGACCATCTGAGAGCCCACAGTACCTCTGTCACTAAAGCCTTGGATCTAAAGCATGGAGAGTATTGGCGAAACCAGTAACATCTATGTTATGCGGCGAGTTTGAAGATAAGGGCCATAAATACACTACCCGCAACTTTTTAGTACATGAGGACAGCATGCCCTCTTGCCAGCTATTCCTTCCTCTTCAAGGAGGAGGCTTATGACTTTATCTCTTGAATTGTCATCTTCAAGGAGGTGCGCTTGCGGCCGGGGAAAGTGAAAGAAAGAAGAAGAAAGAAAGAGAGAAGAGAGAGAAAATAAAAGCAAAACTAAAATAAAAACAAATTTATTTACAAAAGTAAAAACTTACAACTATTATTCTCCCCCGAACTGATGCTTGAAATTGTGCTTAGGTTTACAAAACAAGAGGGGGGAGCTTTATATAGGCCTCCTCAGTATGAAAGAATACCAAAAGCCTAACAAGCTGGGCTAAGTTATAGAGACCGAGGATGTAATTCACCAAGTTTGAAGGCGGTTTGCATTAATTACAAAACATGACGAGGCATGCAATTTCGCTAGGAGTTGCGATTTCGCTAGTAGCGAAATGCACGGTATCCTATGACTCTTTGTTCCATTGCCTTTGTTCTGCTGCTTCTCTTCCATTTCTTTACTGCCTTCAAGCTTGCATCAAAATTTTCTTAACTGCCTTGGTTTTCTCATTGATTCTAGGGCTGGTTGATGGTAGGAACCGAATTCCAACTTCATGATTCATCCTTTGTATTGAGATTGAATTCTAAAAGTGCTACAAACACCTCTGAAACAACCAAAAACACCACATAAATGGCATAAGTGTTACTAAGATGACTTGAACACTTCAATTGGTATAAATGACATGATTAATGATCAAAAAGCACTCAAAACCCATCTAATATAGGGTTCATAATTGCACTTTTTGAGCACTAATCAACCAGTCAGAATGACATGATAGAAAAGGAACGACCCAGAGAAAAAGTACGTAGGAAGAAGCGGGGCTAAAGATCGGCCCGGCCACGGTAGACAACATCCCAATTTCGTACCCTCAACACTTGAAGAAGGATAAATTGGACAAACAATTCACAAATTTTATGGAAGTGTTCAAGAAAATGCATATAAACATTCATTCTTCGATGCATTAGAAACAGATGCAGTTATGCTTAAGAATTCATGAAGGATATCTTGTCGAAAGAAAGAAAACGGTTGGATTCGAAGACAGTGAATCTAAGGCTGAGAATGTAGTGCCATCAGCCGAGAGCGCCACATGGTGAAGACCAAGTGAAAATATGTGCCAAATGGGCATGTGAAGGTGGTCTTTTCCTGGTCTTCTACAGCAATTTCAATTTGAAAATATCCTGAATAGCCATCCAGGAAGTAGTAGAATGGGTTACCAAAAATCCTCTCAAGAAGCTGATCCATGAAGGGTAGAGGGAAGTGATCTTTCCTTGTCACTTCATTTAATCTTCTATAATCAATACAGTACCCTCGACTGTGGTAAGAGGCGGTGGGCATTTCCTCTCCTTTTCATTATGCAGGTTGGTACCTCGATTTCTTAGGCCTGACTGGGTTGGAATACCAGTGCTATACGATATGGGGTAAGATGATACCGGCTACTGCACGTGGCACTAGGACTTTTGCCCTAACCACTTCCTGCATATGGGGATTCAGTCTTCTCTGTGGTTCCTTACTGACTTTGCCTCCTCCTCCAAGTAGATGTGATGGGTGCATTTCTTTGGGCTATCTGCATACGATCGAGTAATCTTCCACCACAGATTTTTACTTGTTCTCCGCCGAGCATGTCGTGACTACTTCTGTGAAGTGAGCGGCGGAAATGACTGTTGGGCATTGCTCTTGCTCTTCCAAATAGGCATATTTTAATTCCACAAGTAAAGGTTTAAGCTCCAGTTTCTAGGGCTCACTGGTTCCTTCCTCAATTATCAAAGGCAAAATTTCTTGCTTTTTTCTTGATGCCTAAAAACAAGTTTCATATCACGGGCTTCTCTTTGTTGCTCTTCCTAAACACTCATTGATTCTTCGATCGGCGTATCACTGCATCCTCTCTTGAAGTGACTGTTATCGAGGATTGTATCAATGATGTAAACTTCTTCTGGGCCATCTTCCATTGGTTGCATGTGCTTTTTGCTCAAGTGGAAGATGTTGAGTTCTAGGGTCATGTTTCCAAAGGTGAGTTGCATAACACCATTTCGGCAGTTGATAATCAAATTGGAGGTGGCCAAGAATGGTCTCCCTAGGATGATAGGTACATAGTTGGCCCCTGCTACAGCTGGTTTGGTATCAAGCACAACAAAATCCACTGGATAGTAGAATTTCTCCACTTGGATGAGAACATCTTCCACTATCCCCTTATCTGCAAGAGACAATGTGATGGAGGTGGGCTTTAGTTCTCCCTGACACAGTACACTTGTACATCAGTGGGGAGAGATTTGCCTTGCACGAGGTCAGTAGTGTTTTCCACCGCAGTACCTCGATAATGCGCGAGATGGTAGGGCGGCGGATCTTTATACTTCCTTTGGAGTCTTGCCTTTGGATGATGGCATTGACTTGTTGTCAGAGCCTTCTTGTCGACATTCGACCCTCTTTTCCTTTGCCAGACAAGTCCTTCAAAAATTTGGCATATCGGGGACTTGTTTAATCATATCAAGCGGGGATGTTGACTCTTGCTATCTCGGCACTTCTAGTATCTCGGTCGATTGTGCTTTTCCTTAGCTTTTTGCTTGAGAAAGGTAAGTGTCTTGTGCAATCACGGTCTCCTTGATTACCACCTCTTGAAGTTGACCCTCATGACCTCCTTGCCTTGTTCCACTGCTTTGGGTGCTAGGTGTTTGAGATCTTTACCATCCTGGAATTTAGCTCACTAGAGGAGCTCATATCTGGTCCACCAGGTTGATTTATTAATACGAGAGGAAATTTCCCTTTCTGCGCTTTCTTCTGGCGATTGGATTAGTCTCGATATTGAATCACGCAAATTGTCATATTTTAGGAAATTTCAGCACAACGGTATCATGCTTTGGGAAATTTACGAGTCGCAGGTTTGATTCGTTTTCTTGTTAGTGTGCTTTCCATTGTGTCAATTCTTTGATTAAGCAGGCATTCAATTGCCTTTTGTTCCTCCACAAAGTTGCCCACCACCTTGCTCAAGTTCATAATAGCTTGTTCAACTGGAGATGAGGATGGTGGTGGCTATGGCTGGGATGAGGATCCATGTTGCTATTGTGCAGCAGAAGGCATATATGGAGGAGATTTTGGCTTCCAGGAGAGGTTTGGGTGGTTCCTCCAATTGAGGGTTGTAGGTATTGCTGTATGGGGCTATGGCTGGTGGCTTGTATTGGCCCACAACATTAGCTTGTTCAGCCACAAAGTCCCTCACTGAAGGAACACTGGGGAAATACTCACCTTGGTGCTCGGTGGGTAGCCAGGTTAAACTGTGGTTGGTTAAGGCCGCAGAAGATGCCTCGATCCTTTGCTCGTACCCCTCATTACGATTTCTCATTTCAAGCTCTTCCAATCTCCTAGCTAAGGTGGACAGCTTTGCTTTCATCTCCATGTCCTCTGAGAGTAAGTACATGCCACCCCTTTGATTTTCTGGTGGCCTCGTCTGTCTGCCTCCACGGGATTAGGCTAAATCTAGCTTTAGAAGTTTCGGCCACATAATTGAAATCCATGGCTTCATCTGGATTCTTACCAAAATCCTCCACACATGGTTTCTAGTTGCTTCATGGCGGGGACATCCCGTCATAGAAATGGTTGACTAGCATCCGGTGTCAAAACCGCGGTGAGCGTGCGATGGTCTCCATATATCTCTCCTATACTTGGTAAAACTTCGTTATCATGGTGCAAATGTATAAATTTGCCTCTTGACTTATTAGTCTGCGTGCAGAAGAACTGGCCAAAAAGCTTCTGCTGCGATTCTGCCAAGTTCCTGATGGTTCTTGGTCTTAAAGCATTAAGCCAAATCTTGGCCTTGTATTTTAGGGTTAAGGGGAAGGCTTTCCAACCCGGCAATTCCATATCAATTCACCTTCCTTGAAGATTAAATTGCAAACTTCTCGAAATCTCGGTTTATGTGTGTATGGATTCTCATTTTCCATGCCATGGAAAGTTGGGAGCATGGGCACGAATAAGGCAGCGACTACATGCTCTGCGGGAGTGCGATGCGTGAGAGGTGCGCTCGCCTTGGTGGGTGTATGTAGTCCCCTCGATGACTTTGTAGGCATTAAGGGTTCTTTGTAACCCTCTCTCTTAACTGTTGCTTCTCGGTGGAGCTCCATGCGGTTGTGTAAACTCCTTCACACCCCTGTTCTTGTGGAGCCTTCATTCTCTCTAGCACTGCGGTGTTCACATCTAATAGTTTGCGCAAAGTCCTAAGAACACAACACAACAGAAACAAAAAACAAAGCTACCCAAAAGGGTTAAAGTTGGTTAAATTAAAACAAAGAAAATCTGGATATGCACAATGTAAAAATTAAATTGCCCATTGATGGCCCATTAGGGAATTAATGGTAAAATGAAAAGGAATGAGAATTCGTGATGCTTGTGATGTGGATCACAAGTTCAACGGTCTCACTCACATTAGGAGCACCATCACAGAACAACGGCGCCATTTGGTCGTGCCACGGTAGGTGTCTTGGAATTAACAATATTTATGTCCTCAGAGCTCCTGCGCCATATGAAACTCTTTAGCGAGTATGGTGGCTGCGGGTCGAACTCGGGGGGATGGGTTTTCTTCGTGCAAAAATGATTTACAGTTGATTGAAAATGGTGTTTTCACTTTGGATTTGGGGTTTTTGTAAAAACAGTGGAGTTGATGGTTTGAAAAACTGGAAATGCAGTGAAATAAAATGTAAAAGAACTCCTTGAAGTCACAGAACCCCTTTGAGGCAGGGCTCTAGGCAATAGAAATGTCCTCGGATCCTTTTCCTCGCGTTAGGGAGGATGACCTATAGTATTTCCCACGACGGATCTTTCATTTAGCTATAAAGCGAACCACTAAAAGTTTTTCTCTAAGATCTGACATTTATGGACCATTAATGTTTCAGATGGTAAATGGGTCCTTTGGCTTGCATGCGGAAATGAATAAATGGCAACTAAGGCGTCGGGGATCTGTAATAAGTATCCACTGAGCCCTTAAAGCTTGCCAAGTATTGGCTAATCAGGGTACATCACAAGGATTTAAACCTAAAATGAGATGCAAAGACATGAATGGTAATAAATGCTTGCGTTAACAACGAGAGGACAGTGTTTACCTCAGAACCTTATTTTAGTGACCCTCCTCTTCAAGGATGAGGGAGGTTTAGCTAAGCATCCCTTGATTTGTCATCCTCAAGGGGTGTTTGGCAGGTGAGAAAATGCAAGAAAGGGAGAGAAAATGAGGGAAAATCACCAAGGCGGGAGAGATGAAAGCTTTGGCACCAATTTTATTAATTGATAGTGATTGACTGATTTTACAAAGCTTGACTGAGGCTTATATACTGCTCAGAGTCAAGGAAATTCACAACACTGCAAAATCTCTGCAAAGCTCCCTTCTCCTTCCCCTTTAGCTCCACCGTTTTCGACTTATACATGCGACCCTCTAGTTCGGCTTGGTCTGATTGAGCCGATTCGAAGATAATGGCACTACCGAAAACTATAAAAATAACCACAAAATATGATCGGTAGTATAGCCGGGACCTTAGTGTGCCAATTGGGTTATTTAAGTTGATTAGTACACAAAAAGTGCTCAAAACCTGCACTAAACATGGCTCAAAATAGCACTATTTGGGTACTAATCATATTCCGGCTGCAATCAGATCGCTATAGCCCCAGTAGATCAAGAGAAGACGACATTCACTTGCCCTTATGGTACATTCGCATTTAGGCGGATACCCTTTGGGCTGTGCAATGCACCAGGCACATTTCAGTGTTGTATGATGGCCATATTCTTAGATATGGTTGAAAAGGAAATTTAGGTGTTCATGGACAACTTTTTATTTTGGGGAACTCCATTGACAATTGTCTAGAAAACCTGAGGTCAATGCTAGTTAGATGTGAAGAAACCAATCTTGTGTTGAATTGGGAGAAGTGCCATTTATGGTACAGGAAGGCATACAGTACTAAAAATTGGATTTCTACAAGAGAATAGAGGTCGGCTGTACAAAGATCAGGCAATGGAGAAACTACCTCCACCATCCTCAGTAAAGGGCATAAGAAGCTTTCGAGGACACGTAGGGTTCTATAGGCGATTCATAAAATATTTTTCTCGGATTGAAAAGCCCTTGTCCAAGCCATAGTTCAAGGACACCATTTGATTTCACGATAAAGTAGTGTGCTTTTCAATCCAGAAATATAGATTGGTATCGGCCCCCATAGTTGTAGCACCAGATTGGGACCTCCCGTTTCAGCTAATGTGCGACGCCAGTGACTATGTGATCAGAGTAGCGCTAGGGTAAAAAAGAGAAAGGATATTTCAAGTTATCTATCCACTATGCTAGCCGGACTTTGAATGATGCCCAGTTGAATTACACCACCACCAAAAGGTTATCGGGCTGATTGTTTTCACCTTTGATAAATTTAGCCCTACTGGGATTGGCAACAAGGCAATAGTGCACACCGACCACGACCACAAGGGCACCTAAATGACTAAAAATGATGCAAAATCGAGACTAATACGGTGGGTGCTTCTATTGCAAGAATTTGACCTAGAAATCAAGGACAAGAAGGGAACAGAGAACCTAGTCGCAGACCATCTGTCACGATTGGAAGGGCCTAGAGACGAGGTACAGGTTAATGATGATTTCTCAAATGAGTAGCTCTTAGTAATTGAAGACACAAAGCCCGTTCCATGGTTTGCCGACTTTGTAAATTACTTAGTGGCCAAGGTTATCCCTCTTGATTTTAGCTACCAACAGAAGAAGAGGTTCTTTGCACATTTGAAGCACTACTACTGGGAAGAACCTATTTTATACAAACATTATGTGGATCAAGTAATAAGGCGATGTGTACCGGAAGATGAAATGGGTAGTATTCTAAATCAGTGCCACACCTTATCATGTGGGGGACACTTTGGAGGCCATATGACAACAACAAAGGTACTTCAATCAGGTTTCTACTGGCCTAGCTTGTTCAAGGATGCACACCAGTTTGTATCCAAACGGGATGAACCACCCATGAGCACAATTCTAGAGGTTGAGCTATTTGACTTGTGGGGGATGGACTTCATGGGTCCATTTCCCTTTTCATTCAGTAACTTGTATATTCTCCTCGCCGTGGACTACGTCTCCAAATGGGTAGAAGCAATACCGACAAGCACTAATGATGCCAATGTGGTAGTCAAGTTCCTTCGTAGCCACATATTTACACGGTTCGGCACTCCACGAGCATTGATCACAGATGGTGGTACTCATTTCTGCAACAAGTTGGTTGATAAGGTCTTGCAAAAATATGGGGTGTGGCATCGTACTTCACTCGCTTACCACCCACAGGCAAATGGACAGGCCGAAGTGTCAAATCGAGAGATAAAGTCCATTCTAGAGAAAACAGTTAATAGTTCAAGGAAATACTGGTCAAAGAAGATTGATGATGCACTTTGGGCATATAGGACAACATTTAAAACCCCATTGGGTATGTCGCCATTTCGACTAGTTTATGGGAAAGCCTGCCATTTTCCAGTGGAATTAGAACATAGAGCATACTGGGCAACTGGGCAACTAGGCTTCTGAACATGGATTGTAAGGTAGCCGGAGAGAAGCGGATGCTACAACTGAGTGAATTAGATGAATTCCTCAATGAGGCTTATGAGAATGCTTTTATCTATAAGGAAGAGACAAAAGCTTGGCATGACAAGCATATTGTAAGGAAGGAGTTTGAGCCGAGTCAGTAAGTCTTGTTGTTCAATTCTAAGCTGAAACTCTTCCCTGGCAAGTTGAAGTCAAAATGGTCAAGTCCATTCACAATGGTTCAAGTATTTCCCTATGAAGGTGTCAAGATAATGCATCCAAAGAAGGGACAGTTCAAAGTCAATGCCTAGAGATTGAAACCGTATTTTGGAGGAGAATTCCACATTGTGAAGACAGACACCATTCTGCTAACACCTAGGTGTGACAAGAAGGGTGTGGAAGGTCACCGACAGTTAAGTTATTTTTCCTATTTAAGTGTCAGACATAGAATGTCGAGCTAACAACGTTAAACATAGAACTTCTTGGGAGGCAACCCAAGTATTGTGAGATCCCCTCCACCTTGGAACTTGCATTATTTTCAGTCTTTTTAATTGCTCTTCGGTACATTTTCTACTTTTGGACTTTCTGCTTTTGTGTTTTTAATGTGTTTGTGAGTTTTTCAGGGCTACCAAAGGGTTCCAGCACAGTCACTAAGGGATTTACATGTTCATTACAGAGTGAGAGAGCCAAATTCGTGTTTAAAAAAAAATAAAAAGATAAATAACCTTGTTCCACACTTTCTAGTACGTCGTAGCGTAGATCTCTACACCGTTGCCTAGCAAACAAATCGTTATCTAACTTTTGTGTACGCAACAACGTGGAACCCTACGCTACGTAGCCCTTATCACACTTTCTAAAAGCACAACGCCTAGATCTATCACAGTAGTGATGCTTCGCTCTATGTAGCACATACCGCGCGCAATGGGCATGATTTTTACCTATAAATACCCGTATGGCTTTTCATTTTTCCCCCCACACAATTTAGCCACCCTTTGCTCTCCCTCTCTCATTTTTTGTTGTGTTTGCAGATCTCTACTCCAAGATCAACCATCATGGCTCCCAGGAAGTCGACCCCAGCTAAAAGACAGCGATCCGGCTGCACCTCCTGGGTGACACCACCCCCTCTGGAAGATCCACACAGGTTCATTTCCCGGGAGGCCGAGCGGATCTATCACAAGTCCCTATTCAACCGCTCGTTCGTCCTAAAACGAGGTTTTCCCACCTCCAATGCGTTCTTCAACTTCACTATCAAGAACCGTGGTTGGTAGATCGCTCCTGCGGTGCCCCTGTCCTGAGTGACCCCGGTCAGGTGAGAGTTCCACCTAATCCGCCTTTCATGCCTGCACCACCGCTGGTCCGAGGCACGGCCGGTGCCTAGGCCATCAATCTGATTTACCGCCTACTGGATGACGACAGTGCGGAGTATAGAGCGCTATTTGCTGACATGGATTATCAGCGCTTGATGCAAGAGCTCACTCATGGCCAAGGCATGTGGAAACGCCAACCATCAACGGGTGATTTCACCAATTTTCAGATGCACTCCCTCACGCCCGTGGCTAAGGTCTGGTATAATTTTTTATATGTAAAAATCAAGCCTACCTTGCATCTTAGCACAGTTACGAAGGAAAAAACAATCCTCCTATACACCATGACCAAGGGTTTCCAGTTTGACATTGGGTCCATTATCGAGCGGGGGTTGATTGAGTCGACCCAAGGGAGATGCAACGGGGCTCTGATCCACCCCACCCTGATTACTCGCTTCCGCCCGGTCGAGGTCCCCGATGTTTGACTCCGAGGAGCGGTGCAAGAAGGCTCGCCCATACCACCCGCCGCGCGGCCCGGCTTCGGCGATTCATGAGGACTACCAGGATGCTGCCAAGCAGTCACCCCTAATGTGGGCGCACTCAGGATGGCTATCCCCGAGGTCCCTCCGCTTCACTCCGCCCCTCGGCGCACTGTGACCATGCACTTACTACGCTTGGACACATATTTGAGCTGAGTCTCAGATAATCGTGTTGCCCCGAAATGACATGGACGCCATCGTACGAAGATTGTTGTCATTCACTCCAGCAATAAGACCGACACGCGCTGCTTGGATCAACTCCTCTCTTTTCACAAACCTCCACCGCCGCCACCACCGCAGTGATTCTCTAGGACGTATCTCTATGCCTTTATTTTCTTTCAATCATTGAGGACACTGTTAGTTTTAAGTTTGGGGGTATGTGGGTATACTGGTCATTTCGTATATAATTTTTATTTTTATCTTTTGCATGCTTAGCGTGTTTCTTAGTCTACTTTCATCCGTTTGAGGTTGTTTTGTTTCTTTTTTTTTAGCATGTTAAAAGGCCAAGCCTTGTTCACTATGTACCAGCATGTTTGCATTTGGAAATATTATGATATGGTAGTTCCAGTGTTGGTATTAATTGTTCTCAGCCTTAGTTTTGACTATGATTACAAAAAGTGGAGTAATAGTAATTGCATAAACCATGTGTTTCAATGAAATAGGGAACTCCAAGGTTGTTTAACAAATTAGGACTACATTGTATAAAGTTGCGAATAACCATGTCTGGCTGCCCCTTTTAGATCTTAAGAAATCATTTCCCGAAGTAAGCTATCGCACATACACACGTGATCTTTGGGGTATGCCTTGACTCTGGACCCACCATGCAAGAGTTCTACGAACCTTGGAAAGTTTAAACACCTAAGTGATGGGACACCTTAGAAAAAAAAAGAATCACCTTTAAGCCCCAATAATATATATATATATATATATATATATATATATAAGCTTATGGTTCTAAGATAAGTGGGATCTTCCAATCGAACTCGGGCATACCGAGGGGCTTTTCAAAGCCTAATGCTCGAGCCAACCGGGGTCGGAGCCATTGACTTCACTGCCTGCTACATGGGACAAAGGATGGATGATTTCCACAGTCTAGGGCCTCGAGGTTTGGTTTAGTGTTCGGGGTGATGTTCTAGGAGAATTGAATGCCCGATGCCCTTAACCAACTGGTGGGGAGTCACCAATGGATCCCCTCTACAGGAACCCTCACTCAAAACTTCTTGGTGCTAGTACTCTTCCAAGTTTGTCTTAGAGTTAATCCCCTTAGGATTAGTTAAAGTGAATAAATTGGTGTGTTCTCATCCTCCGGTGTTAAGCTATTCCAAATAGGTAAGTTAAATTCAAGTTTGGAGATCAAGTCGAGTCATACATCTAGAGATTACACTCTAAATCGCACCATAGACCTCGGGGAAAGGTTATTGAGCACTAGAAAGGGGGTTGACCTGCTTGGTCAACCAAAATTGACCCAATGCAGATTCTGGAAAGTTGAACAAACCTAGGTAGTCCCTGGATCTATTGAACTGGTTCATGTTGACTCCTTCTTGTTGGTATCATGTGTACTAGACTCGTATCGTTAGTGTTAGTTGCGCTTGATTCTTGCGTGCCCTAGTTAGAGTCTGTTCTTACTTGGGGACAAGAAAGAAGCTAAGTTTGGGGGTGTTGATCGGAGTGAATCATGCATGCATTTCAGTACAATTTCTATATGTTTTTATAGCTCAAATTGCATGATTCACATTCATACTCACTAATATTGCGCTAATCCCCCATACTATAATGTTTTATAGGACATGGCAATATTGGAATAAAAAAGGAAGTTGAATAATAGAAGAAAAGAACCGAAGAAGAGAGAAGACACAAAGAAGCGGCAGTGGAGCCTCGGGTACGCAAAGAAGGAGGCACTCCACGCCGTCGTTAGTGCTTTGCAAAGAAGCAGGGAGGCCTATGTCGCAGTCGAACCATTAGGTGACTCTAGTGGCCCCTTGCACACTGCTTAGAAAGGTCTCCTTTTCCAGAACGGGAGCATTAAAAACTCTGATTTTTTGGGCCATTGATGGGCTCGGGTCCCGGGATATAAAAGGGAAGCAATTTCGAGGCAAGAGGGGGGATTCGGAGACAGACTGAACACAAGGAGAGACGGATAGAGAGAGATTTGGAGGAGACGGATTCCGAGAGATTGCGAAGACGGCTTTTTCTATATTTCTTTTCCTAATTCGTTTGATGCTGAAAATCTTTTAGTCTATAATGAAAATCACTATGAACTAACTTTTCTCTCTAGGGTTTTGTCAACCCTAACCGCACCATTATGGATTAGTACATTAATTAATATTGATATGAATTTCTATGTTTGCTTTACTCCTTAATTTAATTACATGTCATTATTTGGCCAATTTTGTCATGCTAATGTTAGGAGTCTGATATCGAGAGAAGATGACTCGTAGGGACATGGGTAAAGCAGCACTTGGTTAATCAGGGAATAGAGATATCTCGCATTCCAAGTGTAGCACTAAGGTTTGCACATTTATGCATCTCTGAGTCAAGGGGTCGAAGCAGAGATGCAATACACTCCACTAGCGAGATAGGCAACTATATCTCGAGAGAGAATATCTTGTAGAGACGATCAACCCGCTAACATAAATCATATGGAATATTAAATAAATACGCTATCTAGGTTAAAATCCATCAGGTGTGGTAGGCGAAGGCAAAACCCTAGTTTTCTCATCATTACCTTAAATCGAATTTAGGTTTCCTTTAAATCAGTTAATTTAGTCATAATTCGCTATAGGACTAGATCCAAATATTGTCTAAATCATCAAGCCAGTATTCAACACGCTTCTCTTCGTGGGAACGACACTTGACTAGCCACTACACTACGTGAACTCAATGCGTATACTTACGCGCACGGGTCTGCATTTTCACCAACTTTTACATACTCACTTTCAGCCCGTCATAGACCACAAACTCCTGCATCAACCTCTCTCATCACTCGATCTGTAGAGGCATTATCTAGACATAATAACAACAAGCCATCGGGCGATCTCCTATACAGTGCATCCCTATAAACAATAAATCTAGCTACTAAATGTCTCAATGCTCTCCTATGCTTGGCAGAGGCTAACTCTAGGTAAGCATCGCATGACAAAAACTGGTAAATATCATGGTACCAGGGTAGCTCATCTTGATCCTCAATATCTCCAATCAAACAACAATAAGATGGTGCAAACTTAGTCTCGATCAACAGTGGTCGCACAATCACTCCCGCAGAATCTCACCATGTGGCCAAGGTGGCTAACGACAAGAACCGATTCCTTCGCCCGGCGCATGTATATCTCAACTCATCAAACCTATCAACTAACAAATCTAAGTAAGCATGGTAAGGCTTTCGCTTCTCATCTCAGTCCTCCAAATACCCCGAGTCTGCTGAATAACCAAGTTAGAATCCCCGTGGATCTCTAACTGTCTAACTCCAAGATCAAGTGCAGTCTCTAGGCCTGTAATGCAAGCCTCATACTCAACTATATTATTTCTCAACCGATGATGATCGTGAGAATGCTAATGTGGATTCTATTCGAGAATATGATCACCTTGAGGTGATATCAATAGGATACCAATGCCAAACCCCGACTGATTGGAAGCACCATCAAAGTATAACCGTCATCCTGCAATACTAGTTATTGAAACAATCTGCTCATCAGGGAAATCATTGTCAATAGGTCTGTCATCGAATACTAGAAAAGAAGCCAAATGACTCAGAATAATCCTTCCCCTTTACCTGCTCCGTAACATATAATCGACATCAAACTTTGTCAATAGCATTGTCCATCTCATAAGCCCATCAGTCAAGACAGGCCTATCAAACAGATATTTCAAAGGATCCAATCGTGGGACCAAAAGTATGGAATACTCTGTCACATAATGTCTCAGTCTCCTAGTGGCCTAAACCAATGCCAAGTAGAGGCGCTCAATCATAATGTATCTCCACTCATACTCCGGCATCCTCTTACTCAAATAATAGATGGCTCGCTCCTTTCCTAAATCATCGTGCTGAGCTAGAAAGCATCCCAAGGTCGTGTCCAAAACCAACAAGTACAGAAGTAGAGGGCACCCTGATATAGGAGGCACTAAAACTGGAGGAGAAAGAAAATACTCCCTAACCTTCTCAAAGGCACGCTGGCAATCATTATTCCAAACTATAGGCTGGTTCTTCCTAAGAAGACGAAAGATAGGCTCACATATGTCTGTCAATTTAGCAATGAAACGGCTGATATACTATAGTCTACCTAGAAAGCCTCTGATCACTCTCTAAGTCCTAGGGGCAGGCATGTCAAATATGGCTATGATTTTTTCAGGATCAACCTCTATACCCATCTCACTAACAATGTGTCCTAGAAATTTCCCATAAGTTAACCCAAAGGTGCACTTCTTGGGGTTCAACCTCATCCTAAACCGTCTGATCCTCTTAAATAACCTCTGTAAGGTTGCTAAGTGATCTGCCCTATCTCGGGGGTTCACTATCATGTCATCCACACATACCTCGACATCTCTGTGCACCATGTCATGGAACAGAGTAGTAGCAGCTCTCTGATAAGTGGCTCCTGCATTCTTTAACCCAAATGGCATAACCCGGCAACAGTAAGTACCCCACTCAATAATGTAAGAAGTCTTCTCCATATCCTCTAGAGCCCTCAGAATCTGATTATATCCGAAAATCCTTCCATGAAGGACAACATCGAATGTCCTGCAGTGCTGTCAATCAACATATCAATGTGTGGGAGAGGAAAATCATCCTTAGGACTGGCTTTGTTCAGATCATGAAAGTCTATACAAACTCTAACCTTGCCATCCTTTTTGGGAACAGGGACGACATTAACCAGCCATTCAGGATACTCAACCAATGATAGGAAGCCAACACTAAGTTGCTTCTGAATTTCTTCCTTAACCTGCAAACTCCATCGAGGGTGTAGTCTTCTTAATTTCTACTTAACAGGCCTAGCATGTGGTAGAATAGGCAGGTGATGCTGCACTATAGAAGAGTCAAGGCCCGACATGTCCTCATATGACCATGCAAAAACATCCAAGTATGACCTGAGTAGGTGAAATCAATCTACTCCTCTCATCAAGAGATAGAGAAGAGTCAATCCTAATCTCCCTGGGCTGATCTGGTGTCCCAAAATCTATCAACTCTATGCTACTAGTAATGGGTGTAACTTTCCTATTCTCTGTATCAAAATCACACTCTGATTAGCCACCGAGTGGGTCATCTGTGTCTCCCACATCATCAACATCATATATGTTAGTGTCGGTGGCGTAATCAAAGAAATGTCATGGACACAAGCAAATACCAAAATACTCATATCATTATTACCATCAGAAATATCATCAAAGTGGGTGACAAACCCGTACATAGTGTCGAAAGAAAGAGGATCCATAGAGTTGACGCTCCCGTAAAAATGCATTATGGATAATATTAGTAGTAACAAGTCCATCATCATCTATCTCTAGCATAGAAATCCCAAACATATAAAAAACAGAGCGGGGCCCAGGTGGGGATGCATCCAGAATGTGACCAGTGCCGATCATGTCCATCGCATCAGCACAGGAATCATAAAGTGTCACATCCTCAAAATCATTAGCAGAAACTCCAAACATGTCAAAAGCATAATAGGGCTCGTGTGGGGCTGCATCAAGGATACGACCTATGCCGATCATGTCCATCTCGTCTATGTAAGTATCAGGAAGAGTCCCTCTATCAATATCATCCCCCAAATCCATAGGTAGGTCATAGTCAGGGACCTCCTCGGGGAAACACATAGAGAACAAGCTAGCTCGTCCCGGTGATGGGGGCACAACTATCATGGCACTAGGTGCCTCAATAGTCTCAAAACTAAAACACATATGTCCCGTGGCATCCCGATGCCTCGATCCCACTGGCTCCCTAAAGCATGATCAGTACCACTGCAAGCGGGTGCATGCTTTGATCTTCCGTAAAGTGCATTAGCCAATCAAAAGTGTAGTAACTATAAATCAAATGGAACCCCAAACAGGTGAGCCCTTACCCTGTCCAAGCGCAGCCGTGCCATGTGACGTGCATCGTCTTCTGTAGGAGTGTAACCTAACCCATAGGGTCTATCATGATCAATTGTAAAAGTAAACTTGTGCGCCCCCCACTGGCGGACATGCCTCTCATCATAATAAGTACCAAAGTTCTGTTGTGCTGATCGAAAGACATAGGCACCAAGTCTCTGTTGTCATCCTCTAAACTGATAACCTGAACCTCATCGAAAGTAAACTCAGTCAAATATAGGTCATACTCACTGTGACTGATATGTAACACAGACTCAGAAGAAGTAACAACATCTCTATTAGGATGTATCATGATAATACGCCCCTCATGTATGAACTTCACTTTCTGATGAAGGGAAGATGGTATGCACCTGCCTCATGAATCTAAGTGCAACCAAAAAGCAAGTTAAAGGACGACTGAATCCTTAAAACCTGAAATAGTATGGAGTATCTGACTGGCCTAATCATGACATGTGTACTGAGTGTGCCTATAACTATCATCTGAGTCTCATCATAAGCTCTGGAGGTTTGTGAAGAAGGCCTAAAATCAGTCGGTGAAAATCCAAGTGCAATGGCAGTAACTAACGGACAAACGTTCAGTGGTCGAAGGTCGCTTCCAAAGAGACGTACTCCGCACTGATGGATCCAAAGCAACATCAATAAATAAGGGTCGAACATGATCAAACCCCTCGAGTGGTAAATCATCATCAGAAAACATAATGCATGTAGCTCTGTCAGCTGTCAGAAAGTGAATAAGCCCCTCAAGGGTAGTGGTAGTGTCAACTCTGATCTGACTAAGTTCTCTGATCAATGCATCTCTATGAGTAATGGATGAGGCCAATAGGCTCCAAATGGATAAACGAGCCCGTAGCAGCGAGTTGGCGAGAATCTCACTTCATTATCTTTTGAACATCCTCTAGTCATGTGCTAACAAATGGCTTATTAACGGGTATGAGCTACCCTCCCACTTCGTAACAATCAACATCTCAGAATGTGCCCATACTCCTCTAGGAACATAATGAAGGGTGTCATGGGCGGAACATGCTACAAGTATACGGGTGAAATTGAAGTCTGTCTGGGAACCTCATCTGGGATAAGTTTGAATGGCCTAGGGATCTGCTAACCAGAGGTGTATCCACTAAAATCTGAGTTTTTATATAAACTGATCGGTTGTGGAGCCTCTTCATCCCATGCCATCATGAATATCTCGTCTCCCGAAAACTTAACTGAATGTACACCACCCGTGGGTGAAGGTACAACTCTAGCGTCATGAGTGAGGAGCGAGTCTATAGTAACTACAGGGCGTCCAAAATCAACCAAATCCTTATCAATCAAGTCCAGAATGACGTGTCTCAGCATTGCACAACTCCGTCAGACATGGCCTCGTCTCCGACGGTGCACAAGGATGATCCGTCCCGAATTTTGCAGAGATGGTGGTGGTCTAGGTGGTAGTAGAGCAATCAAACCCCCTTCAACCAATCTCTGAAATGCTCAGCTCAGTGGCATCTCGAGCTGTGTAAGCTGCCCAGCCAGCCTCGGTAGAGGCGAGTCGATACCACGATGGTATTGTACAGTGACCTCGAGGTACTCTGTGCAGCGCATACCGGTCGGGTGGGTAGGGATGTAGATAAGCAGCCCTTCCGACCCATATGGAGTAATCATCCTCAGACCGGACCTGCTGTAACATCTAGTAAGGAATATCTATAGACTGTGGCCAACGTGAAAACTTGTGGCTCGATGTACCAATAGCACCAATATATGATGATGTGGAGCCTGACCCCGGCTTCTTCCCCTTTTGAATCTAGAGGGGAAGAGTCTGCCCATAATCCTCTAGCTATGCCTTCATCAATGCCATAGAGGGCCTGAAACAATGATCCAAAGTCTGTCTGAAAGCCCATGAGATGCCTAACAAATCGGGGCTGAAGACTGCACATAATCATGTTGATCTGATCGCGCTCTGAGGGTCTATCTATAATATGTGCTATCTTCTCCCTCCAGTGGGAGATAAATGAAGTGACTGACTCATCCGGCCTCTACCTGAGGGCCTCCAACTCCCTCCGGGATACGTCCACTACAGTATTAAAAGAATACTGTCTGATAAACTTCTGTCCCAAATCAACCTATGTCCTACATCTCGAAGGGTCCAATGAGGCAAACCAACGCTGAGTGACATCACTCAGTGACAGAGGGATTAGCATAATCATTTATGCCTCATCCAGTCTATGCTTACGCATAACAGCGCTGTATAACTGCAAGTGAATACGAGGGCACCCTATCCCCGTGTACCTCTCAAAGTCCAACATGCGGAACTCAACTGGCAAGGCTGTCATTAGAAGGTCATCATATCTGCCCCAACTTATAACTCCATCAGAAACATGCAGAGACCTGATCTTCTACTCAATCATATCGATACGAGCCTAGGTGTTATCAATAATCTAGGCAAGGGCCACTACAGAATTTGGTATGGTCTTAGTCTGATCATGCACTACAAATGCTCCAACCCGTGGGGTTGACTGAACATGTGGTGGGAGGGGGGGGGGAATGTATAGTTCTGTTGTACAGAGGGTCCGGATGGTGGTGGTGGTGGTAGAGGTGCAGTAGAGTCATGCGGGGTGCCCTCGCACTCCAATGGTCAGGGCTCGATGCCCATCAATCTCACCTATATGGCATCCCGGAGAGATGCCATGGTATCAGTAATCTCAGCCAACTAGTCAATAGTAGCGTACTGAGGGTCTATATCTCTATGATCTGATATCTGCTCTAACTGACTGTATCAATCTGATCCTCTAACAAGTCTACCTCCTGTCCGGATCCAAGCTTGGGAACCCAGGTCGGTCTCAATCAACAATTTTTCAAAAGGAAATGGGTATGTTAGTCCCTATGACTATCAATCCTAAAATCAAACCAGTATTGTATGACTAAAATCCTCCGAGAGAATGAACTCGATGTGATGTCACAAATTTAAACTAATATGGCTTCACAAAGCGGCTGGATTCGAACATAGTGATACCTGCGTAATGTGGCTCAAAAAGCTAACAACTGAAAATAAGTCCTAAAAGCTAGATAACCTGCATCTTTATTTAGATACGTAACCTAAGATGCTAACCATCAATCAAAATGACACATTGTCCACACATGTATCCATGAAATCCAGCTCAAGGCTATACAAGTCTTCTTTGCTCGGATATCCGTCATCTCCATAGTGCTCCCAAACATCGATATAGCCCTTATGCTAGACCCTACTCTAAAGTCCTAGCATGGTCGAAGGCAAACAATTGGGAATGACTCCTAAGAACCTCAAGCAATCAATGAGGAATAATCGACCAAGACTAGTGATTCGAAAACAAGGGGATACAAGCGCACCCCACAAACACAAACAAATCAAGCAGTCATGCAAGAGAGAGGGTAGCCATGCGAAGAAATACCATGCAAAAGCAAGCCTACCACATAATTCCATAATAATAAACTAACCATTTATGCCAATAAAAAACATATAGCTAGGTACCAATCAACCAGGAGCAAGCATGCTAGAATCCAACAGGTGAACACACTAGCATAAACAAACCATAAGTGTTTGCTAAATACCAACCAGGTAAGTGATCATCAGTTATTTGTGTAGCCTAAGAGTCTACTGGTCAATGAACCATGTGCACCAATATACCCAACTCAAGTTCAAGCTTGACCCTCTTATGAAACAAGAGATTCTAGGTTTGATCCCCAGCGGAGTCGCCAATTTGTGGACCCTATCTAATCCACGTGCCGGCGTGACTCGCTATTAATAGAAAAAGTGAGTTGATTTTTGAGCTTTAGAAAATCTGTCCCCAGTGAGGAATGGTTTTGTTTGGAGTCGCCACTTACTTTTTTTTTTTTTTTAATAGAGAAAATGAAGTAAGAACAAAAACCCCTCATTGACTCCAATCAGGAAAAAGCAATCCACGAAAACTAGATTTTTGGGTAAGGGGATCAAGTTACCTATTGAGAAGGTACCCCATGCGAGGTAGTACCCCTCTAGGCCCGGAACTTGGTCTCTACTAATGAATTAAGCACATGGGAGCATATGGGTCAAAGATCCGTTAACCACCTAGGCTAGACAGACAACATGAATTACATAAACCTAGGTGACATCCAGCATACATTTAATCTCAACAAATTATAACCAAAGGCACATACCACAAATACCTTAGCCATGCGGCCGTAAGGAAGGCTAATGCACATTTCCTCGAGCATACAACAATCTCTCAAAATTAAATATCAAAGCCAAAGGAAGCCAGGAGAAATCATACATTGTATCTTAGCCACTCATTGATGTTATAACACTTGTGTAGTTGTACAAACATGTCTATTCATCTCAAAGAATCGAGCTCGAAAAAACACTAGACTACTAGTGTGTGGACCCTACTTGATCCACGGGCCGGCGCGACTCGTTATTAATAGAAAAAAATGAGTTGATTTTCGAGCTTTGAAAAATCCGTCCCCAGTGAGGAATGGTTGTGTTTGAGTCACTACTTTTTATTTTGACACACTAAAATCATGTTAATAAAACCCCTATCATCTACCAAGAAAAACTGTCCACAAACAGATTTATATTGAGATCAACTATCAAGAATCATGACAGAGGAAGCACTCTTTAGGTTCGGAACTCGATCTCTACTAGTGAATTGGGTATGTGGGAGCATATGGGTCAAATATCAGATAACTTCCAAGGCTAAACATACAACTTGGATCACACCCAACTAATTAGTATCTAGCATGCTTAAGAACACTCAACCAAAAGAGCAAATGGCGCGTACCTCTAGTCCCTGGCCACGCGCTACATCAAAATGAATAACAAAGATATACATGTAAGACATCAAAACTGAAGGATCAACGTGAAATTCATCATCAATATTAAAGTGATGACATGATGGGTCCTAATCAAGAGCCAGAAGGTTACTTCCATATTTGCCATACAACAATCTCTCTAAAATAAACATCATGCAAATAGCCAGAGAAACATACATTGTATCTTAACATCATTTTCGATTCAAGATTTGTGTGATTTAAACATTTGATTCATCTTTAAAGAACTGTTCCACTAACATCAGACTATTAGAAAGTTAATCCAACTCACCTTTCAATCGATATCTTACTCTATTAATCACGAAACGATATTAATCTGACTGAACTCATTTAACTAAACAGTTCACGATTTTGATGAATGGAAGATCAAAGGTCGTGGGCTTCAATTAACTAAATTATATTACCTCTTACAGTCCCACAAACTGCTGATCCAATTCCAACTGTCAATCATTTATAGAAAATTGTTACTAATAAAGATTTTAATGAGTCAGAACCAAAGAACAGAAATTACATTCACTGATGAGATCAACCAATAATACAGAGTATCTTATCATATTTCTGAAATATATCTAATTTAATCTGAAGATCCGCTTCAACTGTCAATGTTGAGAGTGTTCAAAACACACATTCTACACAGAAGAATCTTTAAAACAAGATAAATTTAATCTAACTATGATAATCATTAATATGTTTGAGTGCCCAACGTTTATATCTTAAAATAAAACTTAATAAATCACAATCTGTTTCTGCAATAGTATATATGTTTCAACGCCAAAATTTCAGAGTTTAAGATCCAAAAAATAAGAGTATTAATTCAACTAAGATCGATAACTGATACAACGGGATGTTTGAGTATTTAATCTGTTATTATAAAAAATATGACGGATGAATCGATATCCGGCTTAATCGGTCAATTACGTTGAGAGGTTCTGCACTGATATCTTCTCACAAAGCCGGCGAATCAGAAATAAACAGAGTATACCTGATTGAATCGGAGAATTGATATACACACGCTGAATAACATCCGCTCCCAGAAACATAACTGGTTGAACCCAGTTGATCCAGCTTCCCAACCATTGAGCTGGCTAGACAGTTTCAGCAATTTTTAAAAATCTTCCTCATAAATTCGGGAGTCCAAAAAAACAAACGGAGTATAATTTCGATTCCGAATGACTGAGAACTAACTCAAACAATGCCAGTGCCCAAAACCAGTTACAAACATCAAAGGCAAGACAAGCAATAAAAAGAACGGGGAGAATACAACGCTCATACCAGAGATTCCATAGTCGCCTCCCTGTCTTCCTTCTTTTTTGCCTCCAGAACCTGGTATCCACTCCCTCAAAACTTATGGAAATCCCCCTTCAAAATGAGAGAGAGCACTCCAACCCGGATTTGGAGAATCCCTCATCCTTTTCTTTTTCCTTTTTTTTTTCTCCTCCTCCCTTTCCTTTTCTTTCCTCTCCTCTCTTCCTTTCTTTTTCACGTTTTTTTACTTCTATTTTTCCTTCATAAACATCTGAGCTTACTCCATTTTGCACACCTTCAGTTCCAGGAACTCCCCCAATCAGTCTCGGACTTCCCATCTCCATAAACACTCCTCTATTCACGAGGTCAAAAGTTGGCAACATTTATCCCTTTGCTTAACCACCAAAAATCCAAACAGACTCGAGGTGGGTTGAAAGCAACCCACAAAATGGCCCGCAATTGGGCCCAAACTATGCCTAGGACTAATCTTGAGCTTATGGGCCCGAACCAAGTAGGATTTAGGCTCCAAAATCACCAAAATCAGTGCTCCATACAAGTTGGCATAATGATCTGGTTGAACCGGTTCCCAACCGATCGAGATGGTTGTGAAAAAATATGAAAATTTAATATAATGTTTCTTAAAGAGTAAGAAATCCAAAAAAAAGAAACATTTCATGATTTCGAGTCCGGATGAGGGAGATATGAACAAAACAAGCTCAAGTGCTCTGAATTTGAACCTACTCGAATAATGAACTTCAACTGAAATCCATTGAACTGGCTGAACTGGCTCCCAAACAGTCGATCTAATTGATAAAAAATTCTCAAACTTTTTGAGAGAATTCTTCAATGAGTAGGGAATTGATTCGTGCCACAGTAGGCTGAGCTAAAATCAACAAAATTTATATACACCTGTCTTTACTTCACGCCGTAGTCAAGCTACCGGCAGATAGCGGTCTAGGTCGAACACGGGATGGGTTTTCATCCTAAGAATGATACGCATGAATGTAAAAGGTAAGGCTTTCTATTTGGACTTTTCGATTTGCTTCAAAACAAAGTGGGAAGTAGGTTGAACCAGAAATTGTAAAACTCGAAAGCAAAGTGTGTGAAAAAGTTAACTTGAAGATTTATACTAATCCTGGTAGTTAGGCAAACAAGTGTCCCTAAGTTTTATCCCCGTGTTATGACAAGCAACCTATAGCCCAAGGCATAACCTGATCTATGTTTAACTAGCAAACCTCACCCTTGAAATCAACTCCTATTTGAGTCAACACAGGCAAGATGCATCTATGGCCCCTTTAATGCTTGAAACCCTAACATTTAAATATCATTTCGCAGGCTCGTAGAAGACCATCTAAAGAACCGCGGCATCTAGCATTAAGTTGCACCGATCCTAAAGCATGGAGTAATACAACCAATAACATTCAATGCTATTCAACCCTAATTTGAGAAGTAGACGTGTAATACAAACACGCATCTATGGCTTTAATACAAAAGGACAACATGCATATGCCCCACCACCGCTTTCAGCTTCCTTCCTCTTCAAAGAAAGGAGGCTTAGGCCAAGCATCTCTCGAGTTGTCATCCTCAAGAGGTGTTTGGCAGCCAAGAAAGTAAGAGAAAGAGGAGAGAGAAGAGAGGAAAATAAAACCCTAAATAAAATACGAGACTTTATTTACAAAAATGAAAACTTACAAATTCTTCTCTCCCCCAAATTGTTGCTTCTCCAAAAATTCTCTATTTTTCTCTTCTTTAATTACAAAAAGAGAGGGGTTTATATAGGCCACCTCAATACATGAAAATACCAAAAAACCTACAAATTTGGCTAAATTAAAGGACAAGAGAGTAATACACCAAATTTGGAGTCGGTTAGGATTAAATACAAAAACATGACGAGGCAGTGAATTTCGCTAGGAGTGAAGAATTTCGCTAGGTAGCGAAATCACCATGCATAGCGAAATAGAAAAATTTCGCTAAAGCTCGCACTCTCAAGGCTAGGCGAAATTTCATGAAGGTTAGCTAAATCGCTAGCTTAGCTACCCGTGGAGTAGCGAACAGCGAATTTTCGCAAGAACAAAGGCTAGCGAAACTGGAAGTTTTGGTCTAGCGAAATTTAGATTTGTTATAAATTTTTCGCTAAGGTTGCGAAATTTTCGCATCCTAGCTAAAATTTTCGGAACTCTAAATTAAAATTCCGTGCTTTCATTGACTTCCACCGCATTTCATCCTGCCTTCAATCGCATCAATTGTTCTTCACTTTGCCTTCATTTTCTCATTGATTCTTGGTATAATTGATGACTGACATTGGGATCAATCTTCATGATTCATCATTTGTATCGAGATTGAACTCCCAAAGTGCGCAAAAACCTGCAAAACAACCAAAAATACTCTCTAAATGGCATAAGTGCTACTAAGAAGACTTGAACACTTCAATTGGTATAAATGACATGATTAGCGCGCAAAAAGCACTCAAAACCTATCTAATATAGGGTTCAAAATAGCACTTTTTGGGCACTAATCACACCCCCCAACCGAAACGTTGCTAGTCCCTTAGCAATGCAAAAACAAAAAGGAGATGCATGTAGTGATTTTCAAAAAGGTTATGATTCAAAAAGGTATATGCACATATAAACATTGCCTTTAAACTGAAAAATTGACATCAAAATTGTAAACTGATATGAAAGAATTAAATCCATACAAGAACAATTCTAGGTCAATCTTGGATCCACGATTCTCAACTTGAATTTCCACCTAAGGCTAATGGTTCTTTATATAACCAGATTAAGCCAATAAATTGCAAAATTTGTCCCCTCCCCCCAACCTAGCACTGACATGGCCTTAAGCTGTTGAACAACCTAGATAAGGATAGTTACGCACTTCTTTCTTTATTTAACTACACTGTAGGATGCAATGCTTAAAATTCGACTTCACCAAAGTCCGTGTAACGGGGATTCACCGATGACTCCCAACCAATTAAGGTTTAGGGCATCAAGCCAAAAGGATCACTGACCACTAACTCCAAAGGCTTCACCCCGGACTCCGAATGACTTCGAAAATTAAGCACCTACAAATCGTTAGACTCTACCTATCCACCCATGTAACGAACACTAAATCGATGACTCCCCAACCAATTAAGGCATAGTGGCATCGTGTTTCAAAGGCTTTCGCCATACACCCTCTGACCGTTCTGGTTTCAAGGCAAACTTCACACGACTTTATTTTTCTTTTCTTTCTTTCTTTTTCTTTTTCTTTTCTTTCTTTCCTTTCGAAGACTACATCGGGTCTTCAACTATGGTAACACAAACCTATCCTAGTCGCCAACATGCTTAAGGCCTACGGCAAAGTTTAAAGGAGAGAAACAAATTGCCGTACTCCTATTGAAACAACTGAGGCAATAGGGACTTAGCATAAGGGAGAAATTTTCGTTGAGTATAGCTGGCATCAAGAATCGACTAAAAATTAATTCAAGCATGGAATTTGTTCTAGCATAGAGGTGACAAACAGTGATTCAATTTTCCAACAAAAGCAATTCAATTGTCCAATTGTAGCAATTCAATTATTCAATTGAAAAGAAAAACATTTACACATGGTAAAGGAACAAAACATGATATGTACAAAAAGTTGTATATATATAAACTGAATAGCTTTTGATATAGCCAAAATGGCTAGTACATGCATATCAAAGCTAAACATACAAAAATATCACTGCCTACTGTGGCTAATACATAAGTCCTAATCAAAATTAGCAGCAGCTGATAAATCGTAACTATACAAAATCATAAAAAGAGACCTAACCACCTCACTGCTGTGGGTGGTGGTGGTGGGTCCGCTTCACACACGCTAACATCCAAATAAGATGCTGCCCGTATGGCTCCTCTCTCTGATCAGGGACACGAGGAAGACCCAGATGCGTCATGATCTGCTGAAGCATAGAGTAGCACTGGGTCAACCTCTGATCCTGGGATGCCTGTGTAGCTGCTAGTGAGCAGATAGCATCCATCACACCAGCTATCTCTCTCGAGCTGGCATGACTGTACTCTGGCGAATGGTGTGCCGGTCAGACGGGCCAGAGGACCGCGCAGTACCGCTGATGTACTGTGGAGGAGGGATGGAGGTGACATCGAACCGACTCGTTGTATCTCGGGCCTGGGGGCGTGTATAACATCCGTACAGGTCCTCAACCTCCGACCCTAAGACTCCTCCGGTCCCGTGGTCAAGTGGAAAGATGTGGCATAGTCATCACCCGCTCCACTGACATTTAATTGGGGCATCTGACCTCATCTCGATCCCGGGTCTGCTGAAACTTAGATGTCGAGAGAACATGGCAGAGGAGTCTCGGCATAAGTAATGGAAGACTCTCTGCTCGGGCTAGGTCCTTCCGATGGACCTTCTCCTCGAACTGCAACAGAGAGGCCATAACCAGCTCAGAGGGACTGAACCAAAATCCCCCCGAGATCCGGTAAAGAGCCTCCAAGATGGTGTTCCCCCTCCCGCACATACGTCGCAGAGAGGAATAAGCTCGCACGGGGGCCAGATGGCCTGACGCCAGCATCCGAGGCTGAGCCGCCTCTCAAACACCGGGTCCAAGCAAAGGGTGTCTTCGGCCGCTCGAACCATCTCGACGAGGCGGTAGCCCAATCTCCAGAACCTCTCGCATTGGCCGGCGGTATATGTGCCAAGAGCCGCTGAAATATCGGTCAGCCCGGCAATCTCGCATGATCACACCGAACCGAAGCTCACGCCGACTAGCCGATCCTCTGTGACGCCATCGATGGTAGAACCGCAAGACCACTCGCGGCGCACACGCCTGGCCACGCGAAAATACACAGCGAATAATCCTCGACCAATCTCATGGACTCCTAAGATCTAGATCAGCCTCAAGGCGGGACGGCCATAGTACGACTTCGATGGAACGGTCTACGATGGAGTCGTACATTCCCCAGATTGGGTTCCCTACAAACAATGGCCTCCGAATCCTCGAGGCGTATTTAATACCGAGGTGATGAAGTCACCGCAGCCAGATGTGGACCGTGACGGCTGCAAATGAGAGGTGATGATGACTCGCCGGCCCGAAAAGGGCCCGCTTGGAGGGTCCGGGGGGCCTCCGAACTCTCCTCTGAGGTACAGGTGATGGGGGCACGGGGTCCCATCCAGAACCGAAGATAGCCGAATCCCCGAGGCTCGCCGCACCGCCCGGGACCGTGATGGTACCGAGTTGGGATCGAGTCAGCCTCCCTCTTAGGTGTGCACTGATCTCACCGCGGCCGACGTGACCCACCCCGAGCACGAATCCACATACCGGGAATGTAACTAAAATACTGGAGGAGGGCTCGACTCACTGAAAATGCAGCTGAGGCTCTGTATCTCTGAACTGAGGCTCTCTGGAGGTGACTGAATCACTCTGAAGCAGGCAAACGAACCAGGGCTCACTGGCTGCAACTGAAATCGGCCCTGAAATAGCAAAAAAGGGCTCAGGAAAAGACCAGATGCTAAGGCAGGGCACCAAAAGCTGAACCAAAGGCACGGCAGTCCTGAACTGGCAGTGGAGGCTCACCGCGCCCGGCGCGGACCGGCCGTATGGCGCTGCGGGTGGATGCTCAACAGTGGCCTACCAACGCCGCATGCAGGTGTAGGCGGGCAAGGATGCACAGGCGCAGTAATCGCGGCCTACCGCAGGGCACAACCCGGTGGCGACAGTGACGGCAAAGACGGATGCCGGAAAGCTCGTGAGAACGGGCGGCAAAGAAGGATAAATAAGGGCAGACGTCGACTCAGTGGCTTCACGAAGGAGGAGAACGCGCGGGCAATTTGGACAAACCCCTCCGTGTTAAATAGGCTTGCTCAGGCAAATTAGTGTCTCCTCGCCTACCCCGCTATTTTTAGCTTAATTTGGCCCAAACCTAGTACACCAATTGTAATTCAAAAAATTTTTAGATTAAATATTGATATTTTAAGAAACATTATAAGTAAAAATTATTATATAAACTATAATTAAAATTTAATATACAATACTTATAATATACAAACTAAATTATCGAAAAGTGAAAAACTGCTAAGTTAAAATTTTCTAAAATAATCGAAATTAACTAAATTAACTAAATTAAGACAGAAGTAAAATCAGTGGAACTGCAATTCGTTTCGAAAACACCAATCACTCAATCCCAAAATTACTCAAGGGGGGTCAAGGAGAATGATCTCCTCAACCCTTGCAGTAGCCTGGGCTGATTCCATTGTGTTGGGTGCCCACCCGCGCTGACTCCTCACGTGGGCAGGGGTCCTTGCCGATGGCTCACTAAGCAATTGGCTTGTAGTTGGTGTTGATGGCAAGACTAAACTTTCTTCAACTTCGATTGATCTCCCGCAATTCCCGACATTTGCTTCCCGCATACACGACTAATTGAAACAACTTCATTAGTTCTTGATTTTCATTTTCTAGCAACTCATGTCATTGCTCAAATGAAGATGTTCAACTCAAGGTCATGTTACCAAAGGTAAGTTGCATGAATCCATTCCGCACGAGATTGCATTTGTCGTGGCTGTAAATGGTCTTCCTAAAATGATTGGTACATGATTGGGTTCACTTGCAATTGGCTCGCTATTACACCACAAAATCTACCGGTAGTAGAATTTGTCTATTTTCACTAAGACATCCTCAACTATCCCCTTAGGATTTTCACTGATCTATCGCCAATGAAAGTGTGATGTTGGTAGGCTTAAGTTCACTCTAAACCTAACTGCTTGTATACTCTGAATACGGCATTAGATCTCATTAATCGCCCTAATCAAGTAATGACTTGTCTATGCAATTCCCACCAATATTGACTGAAATTGTGGGAGATCCTGGATCCTTGTATTTGACAGGGTATTTGCTTTGGATTATGGCACTGACTTGTTCAGTGAGAAATGCTTTCTTCTCAATGCCTAATCCCTTCTTGATTGTGCAAAGATCTTTAAAAATTTTGCATAAGGTGGACTTGTTTAATTATGTCCACGTAGGTATGTTAACCTTCACGCCTTAGACCTCGAAATGCCTCGCTTGTCGAGATGCCTTCTTCTACCTCTAAGTGCTTAGGGAATAGAGGTGGTATATGCGGTATTTCATTGAATCCTCCTTAGGAGAATACGCCGACCGCAATTCTTCTCCTTGCATGGATTCTTCAACAGGTTTTGGCATAGGCTGATCAACCTCTTTTCCACTCCTCAGGGTAATTATAGCCTTAACTTCATCCATTCCTGAGTTGTTGGATGACCCGACCTCATGGATTCCCTTGGGATTGGGAACTGTTTGTGATGGAAACCTCCCTTTATCTTGTACCTCTAGCAACTTGTTGATTTTAGTGATTGAACACTGTAGGTTGTCAATTTTCTGGTTCAGGTTGCTCTCTAGTCCATCTATTCTCTTGTTTAGTGTATTTTCTACAGTATCAATCATTTGTGCCAGTTGCACATTGATTCCTTTTTGTTCCTCAACAAAGTTGCCCACCACCTTACTCAAATTCAATATGGCTTGTTCCACTGGAGAAGAGGATGATGGTTGTGATCAGGAGGGGGGAACCAAACTGAGGTTTGGCACTGGGGTACATGTGCAGGGGATTGGTCCCATGCAGTGCCAGGTGATTCCTCCAATTGCAATTGTAGGTATTACCATATGGAGCATTGGATTGTTGTGGCTTGTATTGTCCTACAGTGTTTGCACATTCTGACATCAAATCCTTCACTGCAGGGGCCATAGGCCATGGTTCTACTGGGTGCACAGGGGATTGGAAATTGGTGCAAGGATTGGACTGTGTAGGATTTTCAGTCACTGCATGCACTTCTTGGAGCTGTTTGCCTTCAAGCTCCTCCACTTTCCTAGCTAGGGTTGAAATCCTAGCTCTCATTTCTATTTCCTCTGGCAGTGCATACATCCCACCCTTTTGGTTGATTGGTGGTCTCATCCTATCCAATCCTCTAGGCTAGGCTCATCCCAACCCTTAGAAGCTAGCCACTGTAATTTAAAATCCATGGCTTCATCAGATGTTTGCTTAAAAGTCTCCCTCCCACATGGTTTCCAAAAGCTGCCTCATGGCAGGAGACATACCACCATAGGAAGGGTTCACCAACATCCAAGTATCAAACCCATGATGTGGATGTGCACCGATGGTTTCATAAATCTTTCCCAACACTGGCAAAATCTCACCATCATGAGCTGCAAAAGTATAAATTTGTCTCTTCAAATTGTTGGTCTTATGAGCACTGAAGAACTTCTTCAGGAATTCTGCCTGCAGCTCAGCCCAATTTCTAATGGTTCTAGGCCTCAATGAGTTGAGCCATATCTTGGCCTTGTCCTTTAGAGTCAATGGAAATGCTTTCAGCTTCAGCAAATCCATGTCCATCATACTCAAGGTAGCAAACCTCCTCAAAATCCCTAATATGAGTGTGTGCTGATTTTCATTTTCCATACCATGATATGTGGGAGTAGGGGTACCAACATGGCCTCACCGCTACATCTTCAGCAGAGGAATGATACAGATGGGTACCAACTCTGTGAGGTGGATGTGATCCTCATGGCTCTATAAGCACGGATTCACGGGGGTTCCTGTTTGACTTTGTTGTTCGTATGGGATCCATGGTATCAGTGTGTACACTGACTTCATTGACTGGGTCAGGTTGTGTACTGATTCTATGCAAACACCGATGTGTCTCTGCCCCATCACAGATAAACACCTATTACAAAATTTATAGAGACAGCAAAGAGCACCAACAAAGCTTACAAAAAGGTTAAAATTAACTACAAGAATTAAAACTGACTGTAAAGCAAAAACAGTGCAGTTAATGCAGCGTTGAAACCGCAGCCTCGCAGAACTGGGAGTGACAAAAAGGTAAAGGTTACCTCCACTCTGTGATGTTGATCACAAGTACACTTCAACTTACCATTAGTAGTTTGGCACCATCCCCGGCAACGGCGCCCATTTGATTCGCGCTACGCAGGTCGAAGCTAAATCAACAAAATTTATATACACCTAAGTTCCTACTACTGCCGTAGTCAAGCTACTGCAGTATAGTGGTCTAGGGTCGAACACGGGGATGGGTTTTCATCCTAAGAATGATAAGCATGAGTGTAAAAAGGTAAGGCTTTCTATTTGGACTTTTTGGATTTGCTTCAAAAACAGTGGAAGTAGGTTGAAAACTGAGAAATTGTAAAACTCGAAAGTAAAGTGTGAAAAGTTAACTTTGGAAGATTTAGGTCACTAACTTGCAAGTTAGGGCAAAACAAGTGTCCTCGGGTTTTATCCGCTATGACAAGCAACCTATAGTCCAAGGCATAACCGATCTATGTTTAACCAAGAAACCTCACCCTTGAAATCAACTCCTATTTGAGCTCAACACAGTAGCATGCATCTAGCTACTTTACTGCTTGAAACCTCTAACATTTAAATATCATTTGCAGGCTCAGAAGACTATCTAAAGAACCACAAGGTATCTAGCATTAAGTATGCATCAGATCCTAAAGCATGGAGAGTATCACAAATCAATAACATTCAACGTTATTCAACCCTAATTTGGAGTAAGAGGGTCATAAACACAGTACCTATGGCTTTAATACAAGAGGACAACATGCATATGCCCCACCACTAAGCTAGCTTCCTTCCTCAAAGAAAGCGAGGCTTAGCTAAGCATCTCTTGAGTCATTATCCTCAACAGGTGTTTGGCAGCTAAGAAAGTAAGAAAGAGGAGAGAGAAGAGAGGAGGGCCAAACCCTAAATAAAAATACGAGACTTTATTACAAAATGAAAACTTACAAATTCTTCTCTCTCCCCAAATTGTTGCTTCTCCAAAATTTCTATTTTTCTTCTTTAATTACAAAAGAGAGGGGTTTATATGTGCCACCTCAATACATGAAAATACTGAAAACCTACAATTGGGCAATTAAAGGACAAGAGTACACACCAAATTTGGAGTCGTTACATTAAATACAAAAAACATGACGAGGCAAGTGAATTTCGCTTAGAGTGAAGAATTTCGCTAGGTAGCGAATCACTCATGCATAGCTTAAAATAGAGTACTCTCGCTTAAAGTTTGGCAATTTCGCTAGCTTAGCTTAAATTTCGCTTAGCTTACGAAATTTTCGTGAGTAGCTTAAATAATCATGAATTTTCGCTAAGAACAGTGCTTAGTTTAAACCGGGGTTTGGTCTAATACTTGAGATTTTCAAGTAAGGTTGCGAATTTTCGCATTCTAGCTTAAAATTTTCGCAACTCTAGCGAAAATTCCTGTGCTTTACTGGATCTCCACCGCATTTCATCCCGCGTCTTCAACTCGTACCAATTGTTCTTCACTTTGCCTTCATTTTCATTGATTCTTGGTATAATTGATGACTGACATTGGGATCACTTCATGATTCATCATTTGTAATGAGATTGAACTCCAAAGTTAAAAAAAACCTGCAAAACAACCAAAAATACTCTAAATGGCATAAGTGCTACTAAGAAGACTTGAACACTTCAATTGGTATAAATGACATGATTAGCGCGCAAAAAGCACTCAAAACCTATCTAATATAGGGTTCAAAATAACACTTTTTGGGCACTAATCAGGAATCGAACAAAAGAAACGGTGCTTGATTTCAAGTTCGGGTGAGGGAGATATGATTGAAACAAGTCCAAGTGCTCTGAATTCGACATACTTCAATAAACTCCGACTTAGTGAAAACCTCAGGGGGACCCACTTGCTTCTTATGGCATGATGCCAATAACTAAAAAAAGAAGCCACGATGACACTCCGAAGTGAACTACATATGCACTCAATGGACCACATACAAGCCCACCCGAGGCTCGGAGACCGACTAAGCCTAAAAGGGCCATAATGGTGCTATATGAGAACGATGGGTGAGTGTGACACCCATAGGATAAATGCAAGTGTTGAGGGACAAAATTGAAGGTCTACAAATATGCCCCTCTTCAGTAGAGTGAATCGTGGGTGTGAAGCACAAGTGATGAAAGAGTGAAATGAACTTTAGTGAAAAACCCAGATGACCAACAATTTTGTCCTCTTACCCAGTACCGAAGGCTAACGAAACTGAGTCGCCACGACTGAATGACTAAGAGAAACCCAAGCACGATGCCTGGGAAGATGAGTGATCCGGACACAATGCTAGTGAAGATAGGAAAAAGCCGGACGTGATGCCGACAAAAATAAGCGATGCTCGGACACGATGCCGGAAAAGATAAGTGATGCTCGGAGATGATGCCAATGAAGACGAGGAAAATCCAGACACGATGCCAGAATAAATAAGCGAAAGCCGAACGTGATACCGAAAAAGATAAGCGATGCTCGAACACAATGTCAATGAAGATGAGGAAAATCTGGACAAGATGCCGGAAAAGATAATGAAAGTCGGACGCGATGCAAAAAAAAGATAAGTGATGCTCGGGCACAATGCCGAGGAAGATGAGGAAAATTCGGACACGAAGCCAGAAAAGATAAGCGATGCTTGGACACGATGCCGAAAAAGATAAGCAATGCTTGAACACGATACCGAGGAAGATGAGGAAAACTTGGACACGATGCCGGAAAAGATAATAAAATCCGGGTACGATGCCGGAGAACCCTAAACAAAAGGAAGGGATTGAATCCAAGCATGATGCCGGAGAACCCGAAACAAAAGGAAGGAGTCGAATCCGGGCATGATGCCGGAGAACCCGAAATAAAAAAAGGATCAAATCCAGGCGCGATGTCGGAGAACCCAAAACAAAACGAAGGGATCGAATCCGAGCGCGATGCCAGAGAACCCGAAACAAAACGAAGGAATCGAATCTGGGGGCGATACCAGAGAACCAAAAACAAAACGAAGGGATCGAATCTGGGCGCGATGTCGAAGAACTGAAACAAAACGAAGGGATCGAATTTGAGCGATGCCGGGAGACCCCAAACAAACGGCGGAATCGAACTGGTGCGATAGTCAAGAACCCGAACAAACGTAAGGGATCGAATCAGAGCACGATGCCGGAGAACCCAAAACAAAACAAAGGGATTGAATCAGTGCGTGATGCTGGAGAACCCGAAACAAAAGAAGGGATCGAACGTGTCCAAAGGTGCAAAGAAAGGGCTATGCCCCAGTCTAAGGCATCAATACCATGTCAAAAACCCACCATTGCACATAAAGTCAAAGTCAAAAAGCTTGAAATATTGCAAACATTCATTCTTGAGGAAAGCCCTCACTAACTATACATCCAATATCCACCAACAACTGATAGGGGGTATGCCCCTGTATGTACATCTAAAGCTCAAATATCTCGAAGAAAACCCTGAAATACATAACTGAAATCCCAATCGTTTACGCGAGAAAATAGGACGATGAATGGGGGAATGCCCCAATATGCACACCCCTGCTAGGAAATGAATACCGTGAATCTGATCCCTGGTCAGCTCTCAAAAGCACTCTATTGTATGAAGAAACCAAGCTAAAGATCGGGCTTACTCAAACTCTAATGCCAAAACGCCTTGTGCTAAACAAACTACCCGTACATGTGTAAGAGCCAGCCGCATGAAATGATGTGGGTATGCCCTAAAGGTGAACGCAATAAAGCATCAAGCTAAGGCGCCCATCAACAACCCCAATCCTTCACAGATTATCTAGATATGATCATGGACCTAAGGCAAGCAACTGAATGGAAAGGTAATATGTGACCCTCGATATTCCCTAAGAACAGAGACCTGTCTACATTCCGTACTCAATTAGTAGATGGAACCTGTCCATATAAAATGCATCGAAGCAAACACGAGATCTCATAGCCTCATGGTGGTCTCTCAACTCAGATCACAATGTAAGCCAGGGGTGAAAGGTGAATGAAATGATGGGAAACAAAGGCCCAAATACCCAATAGATAATGCAAAATGTTAGAGAATCATGTGAGCAAATCTACTCTACCAACACATAAGTGAACAATGCCAAGCAAAAGGTGATGTATAATTAAAGACACATTGCTCATGAAGCACGCACGACGATGAGGATAGAAGAAAATGAAAAGGGATGTACACAGCAAAGGGAAACAAGGTGGGATACGGGGCGGTAGCAATGTGTGATCATGACGAACCACTCATCTTGAGGATGCCAAATCGAGGCAAGTCACCATAAGATGAGAATGGTGATATAGATAACGACCCAGGGGACCTAGTACAAAGGAAACCCAAACCTCACTCCTAATGTGTCTCCCGGATCCATGGAGAAAAGGATCATACAATGCTCTCACCCGCATTTCAGAAGAAAAATAAGTCCCTCAATCCAAAATGACCTCTGATGATCAAGCCATGATACCGTCGACAAACCATGCTAATCCCAAATACCAATGAAGTGAATATCGAATGAGCATAACTCTTTTCTTTTTTTTTCTTTTTCTTTTTTTTTTCTTCATTATTTAATTCATTTTTTTTTTCTTTTTCTTTTTTTTCCTTTTTTTGCGCCGAACAACCAACAAGTAGTAAGATGAATGCCACTAGCACAATCTACCCAATGAACCTCAAATCCCAAACCCAAATGGTCCCCTCAAACTAAGACTCCTGGATCAAACATTAAGGATGGAACGAAGGGTGTGACCAGCCTAACCTATAGCTCTGGGACATGAAGGTGTCATCATCACACAAGGGAAAATAAAAGTGAAAAGAAACAAGATGATAGAAACAAAACTCAAAGGCAAGAAAAGTGAAGATGCAAAATGGAGAAGAAAAGAAACAGGCAATGATGCAAGAAATAACAAACGAAGAATGACACAATGCTCACAGATCCAATTAATAAATACAAAGCGCATAAGGGCAGGCCCCCAACCCAGGTCAAAAAAGGTATGCAAGGCTAAATGAAAATAAAAGGCCATAATAACCCTGCAGGCCCAAAGTACGGCAATAGGATATATCAATGTACAGTGTGTAATGTGGAAATATGGCTACTCAAAGTGACGGCTAACGCATCCTCCGACCATGATCTCACGCATAAAACTTCTTTAACTAATCCACGTTCAATGGCTCCATGAACTCGATTCGCCTAAGTCCGTCACCCATGTCGCCTCTCGGGTCAAATTCACAACATACGACCACCCAAGCCTGCCTAAACTTGCCTCTATGGTCACCAATCAATTCCTAAGGACTTTCAAGACTAGGTCGCCTTTTTTAAACTTCCTAGGCTTGACCCTTTTTCTGAATGCACGGGTCATTTTCCTCTGATAGGCCTGAACATGATCTGCTACACTCAATCTCCTCTCATCCAAAAGGTTAAGCTGATCATAACGAGACTGGGTCCACTCGGCCTCGAATATCTGTTGCTCTAGTGCCACTCTCAAAGATCCCATCTCAATCTCAACTGGTAGCACTACCTCCATACCATACACCAGAGAATACAGGTTAACTCCAGTAAAGGTACGAAAAGAGGTACGATAAGCCCATAATGCAAAAGGGAGCTTCTCCGACCAATCCCGAGAAGTATCGACCATCTTTCTCAAAATCCTCTTGATATTCTTATTTGCGACCTCAATTGCCCCATTAGTCTATGGCCTGTACGCAGACGATCTGTGATGTTGAATTCCATACTCCTGAATCAACGTTTCCACCTCGCCCCTTAAATGCACCCCTCTATCATAAATCAGCTCGTAAGGGACCCCATATCGGCGTGTGATCTGATGAATTTAGCCACCATGACCTCTATCAATCTAGCATAAGAAGAGGCTTCCACCTACTTGGTGAAATAGTTAATGGCGACCAAATGCATTCGCCCATTGAAGACTAATAGATCTTCCTAATAATATCAATACCTCATACCGAAATGACCAAGGGGATGGGAGTGCATGCAACTCGAAGGTGGCATCGTGTATCAAGTCTCCGCAGACCGACACTCTGACATCTCTGTACAAACGGGCAACAATCTGTCTCCATGGTCAACCAAAAGTAGCCAGTCCTCATGATTTTACGCATTAGCATATGACCTCCCATGTATGGGCCACAGACTCCTACATGAACCTCTCTCATCACTCGATCTGCAGAGGCACAGTCTAGACATAATGACAACATGCCATCGAGTGATCTCCTATATAGTTCATCCCCACAAATAAAAAATCTGGTGGCCAAATGTCTCAATCAAAGGGGAGGCATGTACTCACTCCCATAGGATATGGAGATGAAGGCAAAGTTGTCTACCTATGCTAGAAGGCTGGAAGAACTTGAATGAGAAACTTGTCGATGAGGCAAAAAGAGTCTGAGGCCCTCAGACATCCAGCCTTGCTTCATTTGCCAGTCCACTGACACTGGAATTCAAATACAAGAAAACGTTAGAATGAAATAAAAAATTTACGTCGAATCGCATCAAAGATCCAAGGCTTTGGATGAAACTAAACAATGAATCAAGAAATCCAGATCTTACCTCTTGTAGAACAAATCCTTTTCGACTAGTGCAAATTTGCTTAATCACACACACGCCGAACACAACAAACTTCGAAATGATCCAAAGAAGAACGAGCTAAGACGATGTAGCGTAAACGCCTCTAAAGGTATCCACGGTCAAATAATGGACGAGATGGATGTGCTAGCACCTTATGATAGGTCTTTGTCCCATAAAACCAAAGACACCTAGTGTCTTCCAAAACTCTAAAAAGAATTCTCTCTAAAAAACACCCACTTCAAAAGAAATCCAATCTACTTTAGATGATAAACCCCATATTTATATCAAGCCTCCCAAACCTTTTATTAAAATGAATTTAAACCAAATCTATTAACTAATGGGCTTGGGCTTGCTTGGGCTTGGGCTTGGGCCAGGGCTTAATCATGGGCTAAAAGAGCCTTCTTAACATCCCATTATAGCTCATTCTATAGGACTTATAGGTTCACTTTAATGTCAGGTACTGGGCCCAAATCATATTCTAAGCCCACAAGTTATAATTGGATTCCTAGTGGGACTTAATCAAATTAAATCAAGTGAATTCGATGACTCTAAAACCTTACCATAGGTATGATATTATCCTTGTCACACAATGTCTCGATTACACAAAGCATGGATGAAGTCATCTTATACAATCCTAATCGCTTCTTGATTCTCAAGTAAAGACTAAACAACACATATTGATAACTCCTATCAATCCTATACGAGCACGGCCATGCATTTCGCCTCATCATCAAGAGGCCAATAGACATCTCACTCAATTAAGAGCGGGACAAATTCCCTTCACTATCACTTACATTCCTCCACATGATTTACTGCGATGCCCAACCATAGCCTCAGATATCCCGTTAAAGACGCTACTGAGCTATGTCAAGACACGAAGTTCCTCATGTAGGAATCCATGGTGAATTCAAGTCGAAGGACTCAAATACCACTATTGCAATGAGAATTATTGATGACATAATCCATGTAGTATTTCCTCATGGTCACCCAATAACATGAACTTACATGTATTTATGTTCTGAGTAACATCTTATGTTCCATGACTCAGCAAAATGTGGTCTTTCTCAAAACATAATAGGCTTCTTCATTATTATTCCCACAATAATGATCGACTGATTTTATCATTTAGAATAGTGTTCTTATGCCTTAAGGTTTTACTATCAAGTCACATATACTTGATGACATAAAGCCGGAGCTAACTATTCAAGGATCCGATTTTATCAAGTTAAAACCACAATTTAAATAACAAGATAAAATGATAAATGCTTCATGTATATAAACATATAATAACAATGTATATGCCACTAGGCTAGAGTATTATCACAACACGATCACCATGAGAACATCGCTTAACCGCTTCTTTCATCAGGATTGATGGTTAATGCACCAGGCCATCACAGCTGTATCAACCAATGCCTAATATAGCACAGTGCACAATCCCACTGGAGGAACCACCATAACCTTCCCGGAAGCCAAAACTCTAATGTATCCCCCCCGGGTGCACACGCCAATGAAGACAGAGTTCTCGTCTCAACATCACATCAATATCTCATCACGCTGAACAGTTATATTTACCCCTTGAGTGCAGGTACTTTATAGCTAAACGTATGCAGAAAATACTTAAAATAACTGTGCTGATTGATACAGTTAGGAGACATTATATTATGTTGAAGACAGAGTAACCTATAGTTCAATCTCCCAAAAATTTAACAACCTATAATACTCAATTTCAAGGTTGACAAACCAGCAACGGGTGCTAGAAAGGGAAGTCTTCCTCGGTTACGTACTGTCTCTACGGGAGTGCATGTATCTGAGTTTTTCAATGAGCCAAATCTCAAGATATATGGTTAAAGCGCTATCACTTCTATAGTGGCAAGAACAGCTGTCTTAAACTTCAGCTGGGTAAGAAGTGTCGTATGTAAAAAGAATATCCAGCTTATGAGTAATCAAAGAAATGCAAGGAAAAAGGTAGCACCCTCACCTTACGCAGTTACCCGTGCCACAAAAGGCCATCAATCGTTAGTCGCTGAGCAGTAGTAGTGAAGTGCCGGTCATCCTCGCATGACAACAGTCTCAACATGTCGTTTTAAAGGAATTTCGTATCAAGGCTTGGTAATTTCGACAAGAAGGTCTTAACAGAACAGTCAGTGCCATCATTCGTAAGACTCCAAAGATCTGTTGAGCCGGAGGCACTTGTGTAGAAAAGGCACTACTAGACTTGGGGGCTAATGTAAACCTACTACCTTATTCGATGTACAAGCAACTCGGTTTAGGAGAATTAAAACCCACTTCCATCACATTGTCCCTTGCAGATAGATCCATAAAAATACCAAAGGGCACTGTGGAGGATGTTTTAATACAAGTGGACAAATTCTATTATCCTGTAGACTTTGTTGTACTTGATACGAGCGGAGTTGCGATCAGGGTTCAATTATGTGCTATTATCCTCGAAAGACCATTCTTGGCACTTCTAATGTGATTATGCATTCTTAGAAATGGCGTTATGCAGAGTATTACTGCCACATATTAAATTTGGGAACATGACGCGGAACTCAACATCTTCCACTTGGAGTAAAAAGCATATGCAACGATGGAAGAGGGTCTAAAGGAAGTTTGCATAATTGATGATACGGAGGAACAAGGCGTCGGCAAATGCGAGGATGTGTTAATTGAGGAGTTGTCGATTGTTACGGGATTGCGGAGAGTCAAACTTGAATCACGTACATGGGCAATGGAGAAAAAAATGAGAAATTCTACCTTTGCTAATTGAGGAAGGAACCAATGAGCCTCAAAAGCTGGATCTCATGCCTCTACCTGCGGAACTAAAATATGCATGCTTATAAGAACATGGACGGTGCGGTGGTCGTATCCTCCGCCCTTTCAGAGTACTTCACGGGAAAGCGACTTCTTGGACATCCTGTCAAGGAGAACAAGCGAGGCTATTGAATGGACATTCTTGACCTAAGGGAATGTGATGGTTTGCACACATCATATCTATTTGAAGAGGAAGCAAAATCGATCAAGGCAGCCTGAGAGGAGATTGAATCCTCACATGCATGAGGTGAAGTACGTCGCGAAGTCTCGGTACTACAAAAATTGCGGTATCATTTACCCGTATCAGATGCTTGCCAGGTGAGTCAGAGCCCGGGTTGTGCCGAAAAATCAAGGGTAACTCTTGTGCATAATGGCGAAGGAGAGGAAATGCCCACATACCACGAGGTTAGAGGGTATGTGATGATTACGAAGGTTAAATGAGGTGGCGAAGGATCATTCCTCTGCACCCTTCATGGACCGGCTTCGAAGAATTTTGTGACCTTTACTTTACGGATGGCTGTCGGGCTAACTTCCCATATTGAGATTCTTTGCGGAAGACCGGAGAGACACCTTCACTTGCCCATTTAGCATACCTACGGGGAGAATGCCTTTAAAACATTGTAATGCCTGCCATATTCCAACGTGCATGCTCGATATCTTGATGATTTGGTGGAGCTCATTATGGAGGTCTACATGGATGATATTACAGTTTATGGAGGGAGCTTCGAAGAATGCGATCGACTTGGAAAGCAGTCTGCGCTAAATGTATTGAAATCTTGATCTTGATTGGGAAAAATGTCATTTTATGGTCCAACCGGGAATTGTCTTTGGGACATATTATTTCCAACAAAGGAATTTAGGTTGACAAGGCAAAAATTGAGTGATTTCTAGGCGCCTTATCCACGAATGTATTGTGAGGCAATTCTTAGGGCATCACGGAGGCTTTACGAAAGGTTCATCAAAGGATTTTTCAAAAATTTGCCAAGCCTCATAAACTCTTTGGAGAAGGATGCAAAATTCGTTTGGGATGAAGACTTCTAGAAGAGCTTTGAGGAGCTCAAGGCCTACTTGACTACTGCACCAATAGTGAGAACCCCCAATTGGAAGTTACCTTTCGAGGTTATGTGCAATGCAAGCGACCTCGCCATTAGAGTAGTTCTTGAGCAAAGAGAATAAGGAAAACCTTATGTGATCTACTATGCAAGCAAAACGTTGAATGAGGCCGCGGAGAATTACACCACCACGGAAGAGCTCACGGAAATGAGTGCATGCGCTTTGGATGAGTTTCGTGCTTACTTGGTTGGGTCGAACATAATCATCTTCACAGATCACTCGGCTTTGAAGTACGGCTCCTGAGCAAGAATGCCAAGAAATTTAGGCTTATCGAATGGGTTATCGCAGCCCGAGAGTTCAACCTCTGATTAGGGATAAAAGGTGTAGAGAATGTTGTTGTGGATCATCTCTCGAGACTAGCAATAGCACCTGACATACAGCCTCCCGATCAATGGCGGAACTCACGAGGTCCCTCTTTCCTAGTAGAGAATGCCTCATTGGGTAGCCAACACATAGCCAATTTCTTGGCAACGGAGAGTTACCGATGTTGGAAGGCCTGAGAGCCCGGGAAGTTTTTCTTGTGAAATTCACTCTTACTATTAGGGAAGAGCCGCTTCTTGTACAAATATTGTCTTGATCAAATAATTAGAAGATGTGCCTAAAGGATATGACAGGGATACTGGTATTGCCATGAGAATGCATGTGGAGGCCATTTTGCTTCCCATTGCCATGAAAGGTCTCTTTGATCTAAGTTTTATTGGCGCACTTCTTTTCAGGATGCCACGCCATATGCAGGGAGTGCGAAAATTGCCAAAGATTGGGGGAAATCTCTCTTCGTCACATGATGCCTCTGAACCCGATCTTGGTAGTTGATTTATTCGATGTTTGGGGCATCGACTTTATGGGACCATTCTGTTCATCGTTTGGATATGTCTACATTTTGGTGGGAGTCGACTATGTCGAAATGGGTTGAAGCGATTGCCGCACCCAGACGGCCGAACCACGGTGGTGTTGAAATTCCTGAATGAGAGCATCTTCTCCAAATTTAGGGTCCCCAAGGCCATAATCAGTGATGGAGGTTCACATTTCTGCAATAAACCTTTTGAGAACCTCCTAGCTAAGTATGGTGTAAAGCACAAAGTGGCCACCCCTTACCATCCTGGTACGTTAATTCGAGTTGAGCTCGCGATAGGGAAATCAAAACAATATTGATGAAAGTGGTGAGCTCCGACGCAAAGGGCCCGGTCTCTCGAAATTTTGTTAGTTCACTTGTGAGCCATACATAACAACATATGAAGACCATCCTTAGTATGCCCCCTTATCGCTAGTTTGTAGCGGCGTATGCACATATGAGTGGTATGTAAAGGCGTAGATTGGTCAAGCTGAACTTGGATATGGGAAGAGCTGGCCTTAAAAGGCTCCTTGAAATCAACGAGCTAGAAGAGCTAAGAAATGATGTCTACTTCAACTCGAAGATTGCAAAAGACAAATTAAAAAAGTCGCATGATCAGTTGATGGCAAGTAAAAACTGAGAAACGAGGAGACCAGTCTTTATGACTCGAGTCCGCATCTTTCTGGAATGACTTAAGTCGAGATGGGTAGGTCCACTGTATCATCCACCAAGTTCATCCTCCACCTTGACTTGATAGATGGGCGGTGGATGATGAGCGGTGGGGACGATAGTGGTTCGATCCGTCTTGACAAGCTGCACAAGAGGTGGGCAGGTCATAAAAACACTTGGTCTCGCTGTTTGAAGACCACTGCAGTATGTTGATCATGCCGCACGATATTTTTGCAATCTTGGGGGTTCAATGGCTATCATTTCTGCGACTCTTCTGGCTTCGTGATATCAAGGGCCTTTTAAGGCGCTGCATGGGGCTTAACGGCCCACCCGTGCCTTATACTGTTTCCATGAAGCGAGAGTGACTGCCGCACAATTTAAGAAGATAGGGACATACCCGAGGATGAATGCTGTGTTGACCTATGCCCGCGAGGAGTCAGCGACTTGAGAGACCCGGTGCTATGTTAGGCTCACCACTTTCATCAATATTCACGATTCCTGTTAGCGGCCGACTTGACGCCAGCGGTTTTGAGATATGTAGAATGACCGCATGTTTACCGTACTTAACTAGGAGGATTCTCAGGGACTGTTGTATGAACACCTGTTGACGTAATTTAAATTTTGAAGATGTACCGTCGAGGGAATTTCAACGCCGCACGTGACACATTTGCTGCAGGAACACCGACCACCCCATTTGCATCAGTCAGGCAGTGTCAGACATATCAGCAGACTGAGAATGATGCAAGAGTCGATTCCCCTTGTCGGTAAATCGACACGGGCCTCAGGTGAAGATGCTCGTAATGACATTTCCCCCAATCTTTGTCACATGCGTGGGCATCATGAAGAGGCGACAACACAAGGTGCCTTTCATGGCGATTTACGAGAAGCAAATGACGCCACGCTGCATGCCATGGCAATAGTGTACATCTTCTGGTGTCACGATCGGCACGATATTTGTGCGAGAAAGAGCTCTTTACGATAGTAAGTGAGGAACTACGCAGAAAGAATTTCACGTCTTCGACTAACGCTCACAATTACTGGCGGTAACTATGCAGACGCGCAGAGAGATGACTGGCTCTCGCGGGACGTCTCTGCTGGTAAGGGACTCCTCGAGAAGTAGATCGTGATTGGAGGTTGTGGTGTTGGCAGCTCTTGTTAGTCTCGAGAGATGTCCACTGGCTGTTTGATCTGCCCTGCTATCTAATCACAGTTGAACTCTTGGAGTAGGAGAACATCTGATAAGCAAGCCTTATTTTGCAGTGGCAGTACACTTCAAGAAAGCGTGATGTGGAGCTGATTATGTCGACAACCAAGCAAAACCTGTCCAAAGTACTATAGACCCCTTGCTACCGACTCTTTCTCTATGGTGGTGTAATTCCTCGTGCCCTCATTCAGCAGTTCTTATATGGTAAATCACATAGATTTCCATATTAGAGAACTACTCCAATGGCAAGGTCACTTGCATCGCACATAACCTCGAAGGTAACTGGTGGGGGCTCTCCTTTATTGGTGCGGTAATCAAGTAGGCCTTGGGCTCCTCAGCTCTTCGGCCGAGTCTTCATCCCTAAGCCGAATTTGGCATCCCTCGGTAGCTTATAAGAGACTGGCTGTTTGAAAAATCCCTTGATCTGTAAGCTTTGCATGCTAAGTACCTCACTGTCTTCACATTAAATGAAGAAAAGCGGTTGAAAATCGATTGACATGACGTAATTCCTTTGTTGTATGTCCCGGCTGCAATTCACTGGTTGACTGCATAAAATGCCATTTTTCTGGTGACTGTAATACGTTATCTTGAGGGCTGTTTCTAAGTTGATCGGCATTTGGCGCCACTGCATAAGCTGCAATATCATCCATGTAAACCTCCATGTGCGGCTCAGCGAAAATCGCGAATCTTTGAGCATCACATAACTAGAGCGGCAGGGGGCCACGAGCAGCATCTCACTCTAGGCATATGCAAAAATGGGTAAGAGTGAGAAGGTGGTTTTCTTCGGGTCTTGCAAGCGATGCCGATACGGAAAGTAGCACAGGCATAACCATCGGCGATATAAAAAATTCTTTTGAGAAAGCTGGTCGTGAAGAGTATAGAGAGAGGCAGTCTTTTCTTGTCACCTCATTAGCTGCTTTGCATGTCAATACATACCACTCGACACAATGATAAGGAACAGGCTTTGCCTCCCTTCTCGTGTGCACGATAATTACCTGGCCCAGGCCGATGGGTTGGACTTTCACCAGTGTGTGAATATGGGGTAAATGATAAGGCTGTAACAATTTTAGGACTACGCACTCCACCTCTGCATGTGAGGTTCCAGCTCTCTGCAGCTGCCTTGCGACTACGCTTCACTCCTTCAAATAGGCTATGTGTACAAACTGCTGGGCTGAGCACTAACTGCAGGTCGATGATTTCCTTGGCTAGCTGCTTGTTCTCCCTAGGATATGTCGTGACATTTTGCAAATCGCGGCCGAAAGAGATGCTGCCAGCAGCTGTCATGTTATTTCTAATATACATATTTTTAGTTCAGCAACGAGGGACTTGAGATCGGCTTTGAGGCTCGTGATTTCTTTCTCAATCGATGAAGCAAAATTCTTAACTGCTCCATTGCCCCATATGTATAATATTCAAGTTTTGAACTTCCTATTCTTGGTGTCAGTCTGATAACACATCCTACATTCTTTAGCTAATCAACTTGTTCCTCCATAGTATCAGTGGCCTCCTGCAGACCTGCTACGCATATGCTTTTGCCAGTGAGATGAGCAGTTTCTAGATGCATGTTCCAATGTAGTTTCATAACTCCAGTTAGAAATTGAAGAATCGGTAGAGTGGCAAATATTAACTCAGATGACCAGGCTCATGTGGAGTAGTCCCAGCACAGCTAGGTTTTGTATCAAGCACAACAAAGTCTCTGGTGGTAGAGATTTGTCGCTGTATTAAACATCCTCCACCGGTGCTTACTGTGACACATGGATGCAGCTACTGCGAGGAGATGATAAGTGGAACAATTCTCCCGAAAATCGTTTGCTTGTACATCGGCTAAAGCGATAGAGTTTACACTAACTTAGTCTGCCCGATGCCTTTCCTGAATGCCCTCATTGTCAGAGATGGTAAGACAGCAGGATCTTTATACTTTCTTTGAGTCTTACCTTTGAATGATGCGACTTGTTCTGTCTTGAAGGCCTTCTTATTGACATTAACCTCTCTTCCGCATACTACGGGTCCTTTAAAAATTTGGCATATGTTGGGACTGTTTAATCATGTCAAGCGAGGATGGTGACCTTCACATAGCACCTCCTAACACATTTCAGCCTGGTTGATGGCCTTTTTCTTAGCTTTTAGTGCTTGCGGAAAAGGTGGGGTGTGCTCTTTTTCATTGCATTTTCTTTTATCACTTCCTCCTCTGGTTCAGCTTCTTTTGCCTCTTAGCCTTCTTTCTTTGGTTTAGGGACGGCACTGCAACCTCCTTACTAGCCTCAAAGTGATAAGCTGCGCTTCATCTATCACGGGATTTGGCTCCCTTTGGAAGAGCTGATTCATGCACTCCTCTAGGTTTCGGCTATCGAGAAATTTCCGCACTGGCTTTTTCTTTGTGGCACAGTCAACCTTGAAATTGAATACTGCAGGTTGTCAAATTTTTGGGAAATTTCATACTGCAGGTTCTCTATCTTCTTGTTCAATGTGCCTTCTATTGTATCAATCCTCTTATTAACTTTGAGCATTTCTTATTACGTTCTTCTAGCGCACCACTTTGCTTTCGGAATTCATTATAGCTTGTTCAGCAGAAGATGAGGATGGTGGTAGTTGTGGTGTTGAGATGAGGCCACACGCTATTAACTATTCTTTGTGCACCGGGGGGGACATACAGCACAGGGTTTTAGCTTCTGGGAGAGATTAGGGTGGATTATAGGGTGGGATTGTATGTATTGCTATATTGGGCATTGGTTGATGTGGCTTGTATTGTACAACATTAGCATCTTTCAGCCATCGATCTCAGAGGGCATTTTGGGCAATGCTCTCCTTGGTGATCGATGGATTTGGAAAATGAAACAGGCTAGATAATGTCTGGGGGCCTCGGCCTCTTTGCCAGGTACCTCGTGTTGATTTCTCATTTGCAAGTTTTCCGGCTAGCCAGCATAGGTATACGACTTTGCCTTCATCCCATATCCTCGGGGTGAATTGCATTGCCTCCCTTTGATTGGTACCCAAGCCTCACCCACTCTGCTTCTACAGGGTTGGAGCTCGTCCATGCAGCGGATGTCGTCCACATAATTTAATAAATCCAGTGAAGCTGTACGGTTTGCTCAGGAAGTCCCTCTGGCATGTTCTCGAATGAGCTGGCTTCATGTGGGGACATCCCATCATAGAAATGGTTGACCCAGCATCGAGTGCTCCAAATCTGATGGGACATGCAATTATGGTCTCCAAATACCTCTCCCGACACTGGTAGAATTTCTCATTATCGTAGGCTGCAAAGGTATAAATTTTCCTCTTCAAGCTGTTGGTCCTATGTGTGCTGAAGAAATTTTTTTTAAATTCACTTTGCAATTCTGCCCAGTTTCTAATGGACCTCGGCCTCAAAGAGTTGAGCCATAATTTTGCCTTGTCCTTCATAGTCAGTGGAAAGATTTTTACCCTCATAAGGTCATCACTCCGGTGACACCCTCCTTAAATGTGTTGCATACCTCCTCAAACTCCCAGATGTGTGTGTATGGATTTTCATTTTCCATTCCATGGAAGGTTGGGAGCAGAGGCACTAGGTAGGGTCTGACAATCATGTCTTCTGCAGGAGGCACAATGCATGAGGGTGCACTCACCCTTGGAGGATGTATATGATCTCTCATTGATCTATATGCATTGGGATTTTTGTGAACCCCCTGTTGGCTTTGTTGTTCCTCAGGTGGAGGTTCCATCTGACCACTGTGTATGCTCACTTCACAGCCTTGTTCTTGTGGAGCACTGCTCCTCTCTAACCTACCTGCTGTGTTCCTATCCCGAGTGAGTGCATAAGCTCTCCCTATAAAGCGACACAAATCACGACCAAGAGACAAAAATAGCCCAGGTTGCAAGGTTAATGTTAGCAAAAAAAAAATGAAAATAGAAATTGTATATGGATAGTAGAAAAATTGAATCAACCTAACAATGAACTACTAGGGGAAATAACAGTAAAAACAAAAAGGTTGAAAATTCACCAACACTTGTGATGTGGATCACAAGTTCAATAACTCGCCACTTGCACTTAGGCACCATCCCCGACAACGGCACCATTTGATTCGTGCCACAATAGGGTTATGCCGGAATCAACAATATTTATAAACCTAATTCCTCCTACTACCGTAGCATAGCTATTGCAGTATAGTGGTTCTAGAGTCGAACACAGGGATGGGTTTTCTTCATGTAAATGAATTGCAGTTAGCTCAAAAAGGTGAATTTCAATTTGGATTTGGGGTTTTGTAAAAACAGTATGGGTTGGTGATTTGCAAACTGAAAATAAACTAAAATAAAATATGAAAAAGAACTCCTTGAAGCGTCGGGCCACTGGGTTTGAGGTCCTTGGGTAACTGAGAGGTCCTCGGGTTCTTTTCCTCGCGTTGGGGAGGATGACCTATAGTCAATTCCCGAACTGGATCTTTGTTTAGCTATGTTTTCCCTTTTGAAATATAGCATTTAATGAGCATAAATGCTCCCGGATAGGAAGAACACATTCCCAAAATCTACCCTACAGTAACTAATAGAAGGCAACTAATGAATCTCAATGGATCTAGCACTAAGCATCCACTGAACCCTAAAAGCTTGCCAAATACAGGTTAATCAAGGTACATTTAAGAGATTCTAACCTAGAGTGAGAAATAGGAACATAAATGCCAATAAAAACTTGCGTTAAAAACAGAGGACCAATAGTTACCTCAAAACCTTAGTCCAGCAGCCCTCCTCTTCAAGGAGAAAAGGCATCTGCGACCATCCTCGAGTTGTCATCCTCGGAGGGGTGGCCGTAGAAGAAAATGAGAAAGGAAAAGAAAATAAGAAAGACGGCGGGAAAACTCCTAGCTCAGTCTCTCTATTGCTTGAAAAATCAAGATTCCATTTAAGCTTATATAGTGCTCAAATAAGCAAAAATACAAAAATACCCTCAATACCCATAATACATGAAGGGTAAAATGGTAAAATGCAAAAAGTGGGTCAACCGGAAGTCAAAATGGGCAAAAAATCACAATTATAGGAAGCAACTTTCACACTCTGCGAAATTTTCGCAAGGTCACGAGAAATTACCGCACCCGTGAAAATATTGCTTGACACGCGAATGCTTCATTTTCACGCCTCTTCTACTCTTCTTTCATCTGATTTCGTCTGCTTGATCTTTGAGTTCGATTTCGAATTCTTCGTGCTTTGATCGACTCAACAAATTTGGCATAAATAGCTTTCAAAAACTACAAAATTAGCCACAAAATGCGATCAATAGAATAGTCGGAACCTTAATGTGCAAATCGGGTTAATTTGGTTAATTATAACATAAAAAGTGCTCAAAACCTACAATAAATAGGGCTCAAAATAGCACTTTTTGGGCACTAATCACATACCTAGTCTCGATCAACAATGGTCGCACAATCATTCTAGGGAATCTACGATTCTGAGAAGCGAAGTGGCTACTTGCATCAATGGCCCGATTCTCTGCCGACTCGTCAAACCTATCAGCTTGACAAATCCAGTAAGCATGGTAGGGCTTGAACTACAAATCGGAGTCTCAAATGCCACAGTCTGGCTGAATAGCAAGTTGGAATCCGTGGATCTCACTTGATCTAACTCTCCAAGATCGAGTGCAATTTCTGGCACATGTCTGAGCCTCATGCTGACTATATCATTCGGCCGATGATGATCGAGAGAATATAGCGGGGACTAATCACGGAATATAGTCACCACGAGGTGATATCAATAGGATATCAATACAAACCCAGCGATTAGCACCACCAAGTACAAGCGCCATCTTGCAATATTGGTCATAGGAAACAAAGCGCCATCAAGAAATAATCATCGGCGGAGTGCATTAAGCTCGGATACGGGCAAAGCCGTGATCACGCATGGCGCTTCCCTTTCTTGATTTAAATGACATCACGAATATCAAACCACATCGTGGTATTAACCATCTCATGAGCCTACCGGTCATAACAAGCCTATCAAACAGATACCTCAACGGATCCAATCGTGAGACAAAAAGTATGGAATACTTTGTCACATAATGTCTTAGTCTCCTAGTGGCCCAAACCAATGCCAAACAGAGGCGCTCAATCATAATGTATCTACACTCATATTCTAGCATCCTCTTACTCAGATAATAGATGGCTCACTCCTTCCATGAATCATCGAGCTAAGCTAGCATTCATCCTAAGGCCATGTCTAAAACTGAAAAATACATAAGCAAAAGAAGCCTCGGTATAGGAGGCACTAAAATTGGAGGAGAAAGGAGACACTCCTTAATCTTCTCAAAAGCACGCAACGTCATGTTTATTAAGCGTAGAAATTTGGTTCTTCCTTAGAAGGCAGATAAGCTCACATATATGCATCGGTTTAGCGTGGAAATGGCTAATATCTTTGTGTCTGCCTAGAAAGCCTCTGATTTCTCTCTCAATTTTCAAGGCAGGCATGTCAAGTATAGCTATGATATTTTCAGGATCAACCTCTATACCCCGCTCACTAACAATTTCCCAAAAGTTACCCCAAAGGTGTACTTCTTAGGGTTCAACCTCAGCATGAAACGTCTGATCCACTAAAAGAACCTCTATAAGGCTACTAAGTGATATGCCCTGTCTCGGGATTTCACTATCATGTCGTCCACATATACCTCGACATCTTTGTGCATCATGTCATGGAACAAAGTAATAGCAGCTCTCTGATAAGTGGCTCCTGCATTCTTCAACCCAAATGGCATAACCCGGTAGTAGTAAGTACCCCACTCAGTAATGAAATAAGTCTTTTCCATATCCTCTGGAGCCATCATAATCTGATTATACCTAGAAAATTCATCCATGAGAATGACATCAGATAATCACTTGCTAGCTGTCAGCTTGACATATCAATGTGTGGGAGGGGAAAATCATCCTTAGGTTTGGCCTTGTTCAGATCACAAAAGTCTACACAAACTCTAACCTTGCCATTCTTTTTGGGAACAGGGACGACGTGCCGTAGCTTAGGATGCTGAAACCAACGTGAAGCGAGCATTAAGTTTAGCCTGAATTTCTTCCTTAACTGCAAACTCCATTAAGTGTAGTCCATCAATTTACATTTAAGCGGCTTATCATGCGGTAGAATGGGCGGTGCTTCATATAAGAGTCAAGGCAGGCATGTCTCGTATGACCATCTGAATACATCAGTATGTCCCAGACGGTCAATCAATCTACTTCTCTCATCGGGAGATAGGGAAGAGCCAATCCTAATCTCCTTGAGGCGTATGGTGTCCCCGAAAATCCTCGACTACGTCTTCATCCCGGTAATGGTGCAGCTTTCTGTCCTCTGTATCATGTCACACTTTGGTAGCCACACAATTGGGTGTCACGTGTCCTCCCACATCATCAACATCATATATATGTGATGTGAGTGCTGGTGGTGTAATCAAAGGAAAATGTTGTGACGCAGGCAAATACTCGAAAATACTCATGTCATTATTACCATCAGAAATATTATCAAAGCGGGTAACAAACCCAGACATAGTGTCAAAAGAAAGAGGTGGGTCCACAGAGTCGGACGCTCCCTCAACAGAAACAATATTATGAATAATATCAGTAGCAACAAGTCCATCATCATCATTTATCTCTAGCATAGAAATCCCAAACATATCAAAAACAAAGCGGGGCCTAGGTGGGGTTGCCTCGGAATACGACGGTCTGCGTCATGTGTAGCATCAACGTAGACATCTGCCAGTGTGCATCCTCGAAATCAATACCATAAACTCCAAATATGTCAAAAGAAAAATGGGGCTCGTGTGGGGAGCTGCGTCGCGGATCTCTTTACTTTATCTTAGATCATGTCCATCTCGTCTTTGTAAAATGTAGGAAGAGTCATTCATCATTATGTCCCAAATCCATAGATAGGTCATAGTCAAGGACCTCCTTGGGGAAACACATAGAGAACACACTAGCTCGGCCCGATGATGGGAGCACAACTATCATGGCACTAGGTGCCTCAATAGTCTCAGAACTAAAACACATCTATCCCAAGGCCTACTGGATGCTCTGGATCCCATTTGTCTCTAAAGCATTATCAGTACCCCCTATGCGGGGTGCATGCTTTGATCCTCTAGTAAAGTGGTCAGCCAACTGAAAAGTGTAGTGACGAAGAGGGTAATCGAATGGAACCCCAAATAGGCGAGCCTCACCCTGTCTGAGCACAGCCGTGTCATGTGACGTGCATCGTCCTCTGTAGGAGTGTAACCTAACCCATAGGGTATGTCATGATCAACTGTAAAAGTAAAGTCACGTGACCCACATTGGCGCGACCCGACCACAAGCCCGGGCATATGGGACATGCACTCGTCATGCGAGTACCAGCGTGTTGCTATCTTGTCGAAAGACACTTCGGCACTAGGTCTCTCTTTGTCATCCTAAGCCCGACTAGCCTAAACGTCATCGAAAGTAAACTCGGTCAAATGTAGGTCATCCTCACTGTGGATGATATGTAACACAGGCTCAGAAGAAGTAACAACATTTTTGTCATACTGTATCGTGATAATGCGCCCCTCGTGTATGAACTTCAACTTTTGATGAAGGGAAGATGGTATAGCACCCACCTCATGAATCCAAGGGCAGCCAAGAAGCAAGTTAAAGGATGACTGAATCTTCAAAACCTAAAATAGTATGGAGTTGGTAGCTGATCATGACATGTGTATTGGTGTACCCATGCTTTAGCCATCCCGAGTCCCATCATAAGCTCGACAATGCATGAAGAAGGCCCCGAAATTGGTTGGCGAAAATCCAAGAGTGCAATTGGTAACTAGCGAGACCGAATGTTGGGCGGAGTTGTAGTCAGGGAGGGCCGAGACGGCACCAAACCGACACCGATGACACGCCGGCACCCGGAGTAAGCTTAAAACGAGCAACATCAATGAATAAGGATCAAACATGATCTAACCCCTCGGGCGGTAAATCATCATCAAAAAATGCAATGCATATAGCTATGTTGGCTATCAAAAAGTGAATAAGCCCCTCAGGGGTAGTGGCGAGTCAATCAGCTACAGTCGACTAAGTCACTCACAATCAATGCATCATGAGTAATAGATGAGGCGATAGGCCTCAAATGGATGTACGAGCTGTGTGGTGCGCAGCTGAGCGTAGAGATCATAATCCTCTCCCGAACATCCTCTCCCAGGCGATGTTGCCCGGGTAAATGGCCTATCCAGTGGGTGGAGGTGAGCTACCCTCCTTAGTGTGGCTGTCCCGAACATCCTGTGAATAGGCCCATACTCCTTCGGGAACAGGATGAAGGGTGTCATGGGCGGAACATGCTACAAGTATACGAGTGAAATTGAAGTTTAGCTAGGAACCTCATGCGGGATAGAGTGCACGAATGGCCTAGGGATCCTCTTATTTGAAGTGTATCCTTAAAATGAGTGCATGTATAGCGATTAGTTTGTGGAGCCTCTCCATCCCATCTCATCATGAATATCTAGTCTCTTTGAAAGCTTAGCAAATGCGGTACTCGTGGGTGGAGTGCGACTCACAGCATCATGAGTGGGGAGGCGGGTGCATGAATCCTTTGCGGGGCATCCCAATTAACCAAACTCCTAATCCAGTAAAGTCTGAATAGTATGTCTCAGCATCATACAACCGTCTATATCATGGCTTGCTCTCTAATGGCAGGCACAGTGAAGATCTATCCTGAATCCTGGTAGGGTAGGATGTGGTGGTGGTCTAGGTGGTAGTAGAAGCGATCAGAGCCCCTTTGACCAATCTACGAGTACTGGAGCTTAGTGGCATCCCAAGTTGTATGGCGCCTTCTTTGCCTCGATGGGCGATGCTCTATATTGCGTGGTACTATACGGTGGCCTGCAAGGTACATTGTAACATATATTGGTACGTGAGTGGTGGATGCCAGATCGTAAGCCTGTCGACTATAGGAACCTTCAGTCTATCTTGATCTGTTGTACCATTTGGTAAGGAATATACGTAAGAATTTGTCTGTAGTGCGTAGTAGGCGATGAAGGCACATTGACTCGTGTACTTGATAAGCACCCGATATCGATGATCTAGGGCTGAGGCTGGCTTTTTCCCCGCTACAGATATGGAGGGGAAGTGCGCCGTAATCCTCTGGCTATGCCTTTCGATGCCATGAGGCTGAACCAGTGATCTGAGAGTCACGTACAGTGGAAAGCCCATGAGATGCCTGGCAATCATGCGTCTGATCGCTCACGAGGGTGCATGAATTTGTGCTATCTTCTCCTCGGCGGAGATGGCAATCGGCTGTGGCCTCACACTGAGGGGCTCCAACTCCCTCTGGGATACGTCTAATATAGTATTAAAAGAATACTGTCTGATAAACTCCTGTCCTAAATCAACCCATGTCCTATGTCTTGAAGGGTATAATGAGGCAAACCAATGCTGAGTGGCACCACTCAGTGACAGAGGGAATAGCATAATCATTTGTGCCTCATCCAGTTTATGCCCACGCATACTTGATCTTATGGCGCAAGTGAATGCGGGGCACCACTATCTTGTGTATCTCTCGATGTCAGGCATGTAGACTCAATGCGAGTACATAACTGGGGAAGGTCATCATACCAGTCCCAACACATAACTCCATCATAAACATGCGAGACTTTGATCCTCTACTCAATCCTATCGGAAATCTGGTCACAGGTGTCATCGATATCGTGTAGGGCCACTAAAGAATGTAAGTGGTCTCGGAGTCACGACCGTGCGTCTGAATCTCCGGCCGTGGGGTTAAAGCTGAACAAGTGGTGGGGTGAGACTAGTCCTGCGGTATAGTGAATTGGATAGTGGTGGGTGAGTGGTGGAGAGTCTGATAAGTCATGTGAGGTGCTCCCCGAAATCGGCAATGGTTGGGCCTGATGCCCATCAATCCTCTGTCCTAGTCCTAATATGGCATCCCGGAGAGATTCCATGGTATCGGTAATCTCAGCCAAGTGGTCAACAGTAGTGTACTAAGGGTCCATATCTTTATGATCGATATAATAATAACTAACATTGCAGATCGATCATCTATGAAGTCTACCTTACGATCGGGATCATTTCGGGAGACGAGTTGGTCTCGATCAACAATCCTTGAAAAGGAAAGGGTATGTCGGTCCTTGGCCCGACTATCAATCTATCCAATCAAACCGATGTCTGTGACTAAAATCCTTCGAGAGAATGGCCGACATGTGATGTCAATTTAAGCCCGATATATGGCTTCTTAAGAAGAGCGGGATTCGACATGGTGATACTACCTCGGGGGTAATGTAGCTTTCAGGCGATAATAGGAAAGGTGAGTCCACAAAAGCTAAATGATTTTAGACCAGAATCGTAACCTACAGTCCTAACTAACAATCAAAGTTACACACTGGCCATGCTTGTATCAATGAAATCCAACTCAAGGCTATACAGGTCTTCATTACTCGGATATCTGTCATCTCCATAGTGCTTCCAAACATCGATATAGCCCCTACGCTAGACCCTACTCCAAACTCCTAGCTTGGTCGAAGGCAAACAATTGGGAATGACTCAAAAACGCTCAGCGATCTATGAGGAATAGTCGGCCAGGAGCTAGTGATTCGAGCAAGGGGATCTGGCGCTTTTAACCTGACAAATCAAGCGGCGCGCGAGAGAGGAGGTAGTCATGCAACAAGCGGTCATGCGCCAAGGCAAGCCTACGAGAATATGCGCATAAACTAACCATCTATCCCGATCAAAAACGCCTGGCTAGGTACCGTCAACCATGGCGCCTGGCTTATCTCGCCCAGAATCCAGCGGTGAACACCTGAAAGCCGCAAGCGAACCACAAGTGCATGCGAATACCAGCCGGGTAAGTGATCATCAGTCATTAGCCTAAGTGTCTGCGGTCGATGAACCATGTGCTCGATATACCCGACTCGAGTTCAAGCGATACTCCTTATGAAACCCGGTGCAGGTTTTCAATCCCAATAGTGCCGGTTGTGGACCTACCCGATCCACGGGCGGCGTGACTCGTTATTAATAAAAGTGAGTTGATTTTTAGCTTTTGAAATCTATCCCCAATGAACGGTTTTGTTTAGATCGCCACTTACTTTTTATTTTTATTTATTACGGGGAAAATCAAGTAAGAACAAAAAACCTCTCATTAACTCCAATTCGGAAAAAGGGTCCACGAAAACTAGATTTCTGGGTTCAGGGATCAGGTTACCTATCGGGAAGGTACCTCTTATGAGGAAGCACCCCTCTAGGCCCGAAACTCGGTCTCTACTAATGAATTAGGTATGTGGGAGCATATGGGTCAAAGATCAGATAACTTCTAAGGCTAAACATACAACTTGGATCACACCCACCTAATTGGTATATAGCATGCTTAAGAACACTCAACCAAAAGAGCAAATGGTGTGTACCTGTGGTCCCTGGACATGCGCTGCATCAAAGATTAGCCAACAAACATAACAAGCATGCATGACATTCAAACACCAAGCATCCATGTGAATTTCACTACCCAACAATAAAGCACATACCTGTGGTCCCTAGCCAAGCGTTCTAGGGGAGTTAGTGTATTTCGGGCGCTCTGACAATCTCTAAAATTCAATATCAAAAGCAAAGGAAGCCAGGGAGAAACCATACATTGCATCACCTCTGACCATTCATTGATGCTACAACACTTGTGCGGCTATACAAACACGTCCCCATTCATCTCAAAAGAATCGGGCTCGATGAAACACTAGACTCTTTTAGTACTTAACTAACTACCCTTTGACCCTCATAGACCCTAATTCTTACGAATCCAAAATGGAACCACATTAACCTAGACTAAATCCCATTTCAGACCCTAAACATAGCCTTACACTGATCTGGAGTGAATGGGCTTGACTCACAAAGGTCATGGGCTCAAATTAAACTGAAATCAGACTACCCCAACAAAACTCGACAAACCGGCTAATCCAATTCCCCAACCGGTCGAGCCGATTGAGAAAAACTATGAAATTTTGTCAAAACATTCTTCATAGAGTAAGGAAACCAAAAAAACAAATGTTGTACAATTCTGACACCTAATGAGTGAGAATTAACGCAAACAATGCAAAGTACCCTATTGCTGCTTCTGAAAACATAACTTAATAATAGAGTTGATCGGTTTCCCCATTCGGTTAATTTGATCGAAGCGATTCCCCAAAAATCTTTTAAAACTTTCCTCACATAGTAAGGAATCCCAAAAAATAAAGGGTGTCTGGGTTCGATTCCGGCCAGTGAAGCCGGCACACAAATGATGTCGAGTGCCTGGTGTTGTTCGGAAAACATAACTTAATAAATAATTTGATCTAGTTTCCCAGCGAGTCCAGCCCAGTTGAGAAGAAGTTCTCAAAAATTTTCAGAATCTTCCTCACAAAGTCAAAAATCTAAAAAAATAAACGGAGTATAATTCGAACTACGAATGTTGACAGGCGATACAACGGGCCTAGTACCCCAGCTCTTATTAGAAACGAGAACTTAATGAACGAGATGATCCGGTTTACCAGCCTTGGGTTTGAAGCCCGATTGAGGCGCGAGTTCCTCAAAATTTTTAGAATCTTCCTCACGGTCGAGGAATCAACGAAATAAATATAACCTGAATTCCAACTTTGAATGGTGAGCGTACAAATGATGCCTGAAGTATCCCTATTGTTGTTCTAGAAAACAAAACTTAATGAACCGGTTGATCTGGTTTCCCAACCAATTCAGCCGGTTGAGAGCAGTTCTCAAAAATTTTCAAAATCTTCCTCGTGGAGTCTGGAATCCAAAAAACAAACGGTACATTCAGGCTAGAATGACTAAGAGCAATCCGAAACAATGCCTAGTGCCTAAAACTAGAACAACGAACATCAAAGGCAAAACCAGCGCAAAGAAATGGGAGAAAACACACCGCGTTCATACAGTAGGATTCACATTTGCTCCCCTTTGTATTCCTTCTTTTGCCTCCAAAACCTAGTGTCCTCCTTAAAACTTTGATCCTCAAAAATGAGAGAGAAACCTCCCTTTGGATACGGAGATTCCCTCCTCCTTTTCTTTTTCCTCTCTTTTTCTCCTCCTCCCTTTCCTTTTCTTTCCTCTCCTTTCTCCCCATCTTTTTCACGTTTTTTTGCTTCTCTTTTTCCTTCATAAACATCTGAGCTTACTCCATTTTGCACACCTTCAGTCCCGGGAACTCCCTAATCAGTCTCGGACTTCCTAGCTCCATAAACACTCCTCTATTCACGAGGTCAAAAGCTAGCCACATTCATCCCTTTGCTTAACCACCAAGAATCCAAATGAACTCAAGGTGGGTTGCAAGAAGCCCACAACTTGGCCCAAACCGTTCCTAGGACTGATCTAGAGCTTATGGGTCCGAACCAAGTAGGATTTGAGCTCCAAAATCACCCAAATCAATGCTCTATACAAGCTGGCACAATGTTCTAGCTGAACCGGTTTCTAACTGGTTGAGACGGTTGAGAAAAAATATGAAAAATTGACATAATATTTCTTGAAGAGTAAGGAATCCAACAAAAGAAATGGTGCATGATTTCGAGTCTGGATGAGGGAGATATGACCAAAACAAGCTCAGGTGCTCCAAATTTGAACCTGCTTTAATAATGAACTTCAATTGAAATCCCTTGAACTAGCTGAGCTGGTTCCCAACTGGTCAATCTGGTTGATAAAAAATTCTCAAATGTTTTCGAAGAATGCTTTAATGAGTAGGGAATCCAACAAAACGGTGCATGATTTCGAGTTCGAATGAGAGAGATATGATCGAAACAAGCTCAAGTGCTTCGAATTCGACATACTCCAATAAACTCTTATTGAGTTGAAAACTCGAGGGGCCCCACTTGCTTCCTATGGCATGATGCCAATAACTAAAAAAAGAAGCCACGATGACACTCTGAAGTTAACTACATACGCACTCAATGGACCACATACAAGCCCACTTGAGGTTCGGAGACCGACTAAGCCTAAAAAAGCCATAATGGTGCTATATGAGAACAATGGGTGAGAGTGAAACCCATAGGAAAAATGCAAGTGTTGAGGGACAAAATTGAGGATCTACATAGTGCTTAACTAACCACCCTTTGACCCGCATTGACCCTAATTCTTATGAATCCAAAATGGGACCACATTAACCTGAACTAAACCACAATTTCATACTATAAACATATTTTTACTAATATGGAGTGAATGGGCTTGACTCATAAAAGTCATGGGCTCTAATTAAACTAAAATCATACTATCCCTAAAAAAAAAAAAAAAAAACCCAACAAACTAGCTTATTCAGTTTCCCAACTGGTCGAGCTGATTGAGAAAAAATATCAAATTTTGTTAGAACATTCCTAATAGATGGGAACTGAAAGCAACGGTGTATGATTCCAACTCGGATAGTGAAGCCCGGCCAAACAATGCAAAGTACCCTAATTGATTTTCTTGAAAATATAACCTAATGAACCGGCTGATCCGGTTCCCCAACTAGTCGAGCTAATTGAGAATAGTTCTCAAAAATTTTCAAAACATTCCTCAAAGAGTAAGGAATCCAACAAAATAAACGGTGCATAATTCCGACTTCGAATGAGTGGCCGGCCAACGATACTTAGTACCACTAGCGCTTTCTGAAAACGAGAACCTAATGGCTTAGAAGCTGATCTGGTTCCCCAACCGGTCAAGCCAGTTGATAGAAGTTCTTAAAATTTTTCAGAATATTCCTTAGAGAGTAAGGAATCCAGAAAAACAAACGTTGTACAATTCGGCTCAGCTAAGGTGAGGGCGGCCCGAATAATGCCTAGTGCCCTAAAATGAGACTACAAACATCGAACAAAGACAAGCGCGAAAGAAGCGGAGAAGCATACAACATTCCTTTGGCCCAAGTTCATGGCTACTCCCCCTTTGTCTTCCTTATTTTCTACCTCCAAAACCAGGTATCCACTTCAAAATGAGAGAGACCACTCCCACCGGGATCAAGAGAATCTCTCCTCTTTTTCTTTTTCCTCATTTTTCCTTTCTTCCCTTCTCTCCCTTTTTTCCTCTTCAGTTTCCTTTCTTCCCTCTTCCTTCTTCACGTTTTTTTGCTTGTATTTCTCCTTCATAAACATCTGAGCTCACTCAATTTTGCACACCTTCAGTCCCAGGAACTCCCCCAATCAGTCTTGAACTTCCCTAACTCCATAAACACTCTTCTATTCACGAAGTTAGGAGCTAGCAACATTAACTCATTTTCTTAACCACCAAGAATACAAAATGGATTCAAGGTGGGTTGCAACAAACCCACAAAATGGCCTATAGCGGACCCCGAACCTTGCACAGAGAGCGATACATGGGCTTATGGACCCGAACGAGTAGGATTTAGGCTCGAAACCAAAAATCGATTACTTTCCTTACAAGTGACTTGATGAGCGGAGTTGAGCCCGAATGCCAACCAGTCGAGCCTGCTGAGAAAATTTTTGAAAATTTTCTAAAATGTTCCTTGAAGAATAAGGAATCCAACAAAAAAAAAAAAAAAAGGAGTGCGATTCCGAGTTCATATGAGGGAGATATGACCAAAACAAGCTCGGGTGCTCCGAATTCGAACCTGCTCCAATAATGAACTTTAATTGAAATCCGTTAAACCAGCTAAGGCAGTTCCAAACTATTCGAGCTGGTTGATAAAAATTCTCAAATTTTTTCAAAGAATTCCTCAATGAGTAAGGAATCCAACAAAAGAAACGATGCATGATTTCGAGTTCGAATGGGGGGGATATGATCGAAACAAGCCTAAGTGCTCTGAATTCAGACATGCTTCAATGAATTCTGATTGAGTTAAAACCTCGGGAGGCCTCAATTGCTTCCTATGGCACGATGCCAATAAGTACATACGCACTCAATGTACCACATACAAGCCCACCTGAGGCCCGGAGATCGACTAAGCCTAAGAGGACCCTAATGGTGCCATATGAGAACGATGGGTGAGTGTGACACCCATAGGATAAATGCAAGTGTTGAGGGACAAAATTGAGGGTCTACACAGTGGGCATCTCAGGAGTCCATCTCAGGATTAGGTAAGTATAGGCTCGACTCACGAAGACCATCTCGAGAGAAATTTTGCCCAGTATTAAGGTCATCTCAACTAGGCGGAGTCTCGAGAAATTTGCTGATAGGCTCGTCACGGGGAGGTGCCGTATATGGATCATCTCATGATACCATCTCAATGAGTCGGCCCGAATACTAGGCTTAGTGATATGATTTTATAGATTGAGCGACGTTGCAAAAGAAACATTTCATTCATTTTCACATTATGGCGCATACAACATAAGATCCTACTGGAAATACTTTTTTATGTAGAGAGCGTTCCAAGTCAAGGTTCCACCTGTCCTCTTGGTGATTTTATTCTGTAGGCACCCCTACATCCATCGTCGGCTATGATGTAAGGTCCTTCCCATATTGGTTTTAATTTCCCTTCTTCGAAGGTCCATCGAAGGATGAGATCCCCTTTGTTGAATGCTCTAGGCTTGATGATTCGCTCTACCTGTCGAGCGGCGTGGTGCTGGTACTCAGTCATTAGGATAGCAGCCTGTTCCCTTTTCTTCTCAGGCTCATCCAAAGACTGTGCTAGTTTGGTAAAACCGCTCTCGTGGCGTGGCTCGAGTCCAAATTCGATAGGCATTAGCGCCACAGCGCCAAAGCCAAGGGTGTATGGTGTCTCCCCTATGGGCTGCCTTGGAGTTATTTGGTACACCCAAAGGGTTATTGGTAACTCGTCTACCCACTTCCCATTTTTCTTCATCAAGCATTTTTTCAAGTACCCTAGAAGAGTTTTGTTCGTGACCTCGGCTTACCCGTTTGTGGGGATCGCAGGGTGATGAGATAGACTTTCCCTAATCGAGTACTTTCGATCTGAAATTGCGGAACACCTTGCGGTCTGCTTGTAGTCAGTTGTCAGGGAACGATCGACTAGAAGACGAATATACACACTATGTTCTTTTCTTGGATGGTACGTGTTATCGTGACCTATGTAAACTCCCACGCCTTTCATTTGGTGGAAATGTCGATGTAACTAGGATGAACTTTCGTTGGTCCATGGCTAAGGGCAATGGAGCCACAATATCTATCCCCCGCATAGAAGGCGAGGACTTGTCCGCGAGTGGGTGCCTCGGCCGGCATGGATGATGTTGCGAGCCTCGGCATACATCACGCCTACGCCTGACGCCTCCGACTCCTGCTTCATTGTCGGCCAGTAATACCCCTGAGTTATGATCTGGTGGCACAATGTACGCCCTCCTGATATGCATACCACTCATACCTTGGTGAACTGTTTATGGCCCCACCCTCCCGATCTCCCATCGAGGCAAGCATAAGTATGGCCCAGGGCCAGAGTAAGCCTTAGCACCCTATTCATGAGGGAGTACCTTGTTACTCGGGCCTTCACCTTAACTGCCTCGACTCGATTCTTAAGCAACGCACCATTCTTCATATACCCTTCGATGGGGGTCATCCAAGACAGCCCATCCTTGTAGTCTATGGTCGTGACCGTGGTGCTCGAGGTGGATGAATGTTCCATGACACTTAGCTCCACGCTGCACGGGTACAGTGCATTAGTTTCCAAACTAGCAAGAGCGTCTGCTATTTGATTTTCAGACCTAGGGAAATGCGTTATCTGGATACGATTGAATCCTACCAAAAGAGGCTGGGCTACCCTCAGATATTGTTCCATCTTTTCGTTCTTAGCCACATACACTCCCCGCAACTGCGAGGCCACAAACTAAGAGTCGCATCGAAGCTCTATGGCTGCGATTGAGAGATGCCTTGCCACCCGTAGTCCTAAGATTACAACCTTGTACTCGGCCTCGTTATTGGAGACGGGGAAGGCAAGCTTGATTGCTTATGCAATCGTCGGCCCTTCAAGCGTCCTTAAGACTATTCCGGCACCTCCATCTTAAGCTTGGGATGATCCATCAGTCTCAAGTACCCACATTTCATCCCCCACCATCTGTATATGAGCTTTCGACCTCTCCTTGATGAAGTCAGCCAGCGCCTACCCCTTGATTGTGGTTCTAAGTTGATACTCTATGTCAAACTCGCTTAGTTCGATTGTCCACTTCAATAGCCTCCCTGTCGTATCTGGTTTGTGAAGTATGGCTCTAATCAGCTGGCCCATGAGCACTACTATGGTGTGTGCTTGAAAATATGGTCGAAGCTTCTTGGCTACCACCCGGAGAGCTAGGGCCATCCGCTCGAAGTCTAAGTACCTGAGTTCCATGTCGGAGAGCACCTTGTTGACGAAATAGACCGGTCTTTGCCTTTTATCAGAATCCAACTTTACCAATGCCACAATGACTGCAGTTGCCGAGGAGGATAGGCACAAATAGAGCTCTTCCCCATCGACCGGCTGGGAAAACGACAAGGGAGAAGCACTGTATTCTTTGATGGCTCTATAGGCCTCATCGCACTCGGGTCCCCAACCCATTTCACCCGCCATTTTTAATGCCTTGAAAAAAGGCTGTAAACGGTTTGAATACCGCAAGATAAATTTGTTCAAGGCCACTAATTGTCCTGTGAGATACTTTATTTCCTTTTTCGTCGTAGGGCGCCACATCTCATGAATAGCCCATATCTGTCTCGACGCCATCTCGATCCCCCGTTAGCTAACTAGAAGCCCAAGAAGTTGTTGGAGCTTACCTCGAAGGCACACTTGGCAGGGTTCAACCGCAACCGATGTTGCCGAAGTAAGGAGAGTGCTTCCCGCAAGTGATTCAAGTGATCCCTGTGTAACATAGAGCATGGGATTTAGGTAAATGGGTTGTCTAAATTTCAAATGTTCAACTATTAAAGAATGGAGTTTTGTGGGTTGTCTCACTATATAATATAGTAAAAAGCATCCACTGCACACTCATTAGGCTCTACATTAACTAACAAAAACCATTGTCAATATATGTAGATATGAGTTGCTTTTCTTGTTTTTTCAAAATTAAAAAATATTATATTTGGTACTATTTCAATGCCACTCATCCCATTAGTTCAGAAGTTGTTTAAGATTCTCCTCTTTTTTTTTTTTTTTTTTTGCTCCTCCATTATTTAGAATTTGAATTTTGTGGACAGAGACTGATGAGGTAAATAGATGGTTGGTTCAATGCTCAATACCTGTTTTTATTTTCAAATAAAAAATCTTATATTATTTTTTAATTTTTTAATGGTTTTTGCAAGCATTCAAAAAGCATCTTGTAATCTTCTGAAGCTTTTCTTTTATCGTATTCCATGTCTAGGTTAATTCATGTTTTCTTTCTATCTTCCTCTTTGATTTATTCTTTTTTAGGTTGTCTCAGGATTTGGGGATGTCAAATTTGGTGAAATTCATTGCTGGAGATTGATGGGTTTGTGTAAACATTGAGACAAAATTTGGGGACCACTATTTCTTTACGTATAAAAACTAAAATGCCTTTGTTTTTGTTACATGTATGTTCTTTCTCTTTCACTCCAAAGCTCAGTTCACCTTGTCTCAAGAGCTAAAATTCTATTCATGAAGGAAGGATTGTTACTATAAGAGTTGAATTTTACTAGGTAAGCTATCTATGTCCTATTTCCAATCTATCCATCTCATACTCACATGTCATGTAAAGCCCCAACTCCCGCTTAAGCAGATGATGGGAGCGCCACACGGGACTGGAACTCCTTTACCTGACTTTTTGATATTGGTGGGCCAATTTCGAAATATAAATCCAAACTTGTACATATTGACATAACTTAAATCCATGAATTCTTTCAAAAACTATAACTTGTAATACTACCACCGTAGTGGTGTTTAAAATATCCTTTACATATAATCCTGAGTCCCATTTACTTGTACTTACACAAGATGTACTATCTCCAAAATATTACATTTACATTACAAAACAAATCAGAAACCTACATATGGTGGACTCCTAATGCGGTGTTGGCCCTGGCGAATGCAGAATGCCTCATATGTTCTCTTTAGTATCTAAAAGAATGAAACACCCGTGCTAAGCTTATATCTTAGTGAGAAACAGATAACATATATGACCACAGCAGTTGTCCTCAATTACAGTATACAAATTCAACAATTCATATATCATAATTTTCATATCTCTCGTAGGAGTGTAGAATAGAAATCTTGTACAAAGGGTACCCGTAGGTACACTATAGAACAAAACTGATTACTTGTGATTTCGTATAATTGTTTCCATATATCACATTTTTCATATTCTTATCATATAAATGTTTGCATGTATAGACCAAAAATAATGAATGAGAGGGACACAACATAATAGGTACTTGAGGTGCGATGCAATCTTGAGCAGGTCTTCAAAAAGCCTGGCAGAGCGTGTCTCCCACGTAACAAAAGTGTCATAGCACTAGCGAGAGTGCGAAGTAGCCTTTGAGCGAGAGACATGCACCTTACGTAGCGAAGTGTCATAGCACTGGCAAAATTAATCATTAGCGATGGAGGTGCCCACTATTCATTCGCTATTTGGTATTAAGCAGACATACAATTATATGTATTGTTGAGCTTGTTATATTGTTCTTAATCACATTAACAAATAAGGGGCAAGAAACAATGTCCATCCAACTACAAGATCGCCGAGGTGAAGCAAATTATACTTGTACGGACCCTTTCATTCACTTGTTAGGATCCTCATTAATCCAATGGATGATTGCTAGACTTAACAGAAGAGAGAAAAAAATTTGCCGATACGCCTAAGCAAAGCAATGTTATGCCTAGGCGGAGAGGTTCGCCTAGGCGAAGCACAGCTACGCTTAGGCGAATCAGAAAGTTCAGAAACTCGGCCTCAGGTTCACCTAGGCGAAGACCTTCGCTTAGGCGAGCACTCCTTCGCCTAGGCAAAGGGGTGTCGAGCAGAAAACATAAATGGGGTATTTTTCCCCCTTTTTACCTGACATCTTCCTTCCAAACCAAAACTAAAACAAATCAATCTTCAAAACTGAACTTAAACCAACCAAAAACACCTTATTATGAGTTAGGGTTTTCCTAGCCCAAACTTAGAAAAAGAGGGATTTTCATACAATTGTTCCATACATATAGTTTTCATACCTTGATCTTCTTAAACACTTCAACTAGTTTGCTTTTTCCTTCTCTTCTTCAATTCCTTTCCTTTACTTGATCAAATAGAACTCAAGACAAAGGAGAGAATCAAACCAAAATTGGCTCCTTCTCTCAACCGTAGCCCTAGCTTTCTTAAGCCAAAAATGAAGAATTCCCTTTCAAACAAGGTCATGTTTGGCTTTTATCTCATTTTTGGCTAAATTCTTAACCCTTGCCTATTGGTCCTTCCACTTCATCCTATTTGCAATTCATCTTATCATATTTCTAATTTAACATATCATCTCCTTGTGTTATGACCTTTAGGTCCTTAATGTCAAATTACCATTTTCACCTTTAGTATTTAAATTTCTGAAAAAAACAAATTTTACTTATATTATACCCTAAACTATAATAAACTACTAGGGTATAATTTTGGGTGTTACATGTCAATCCACTTTTGTCTTCTTTGAGGGCTTTTATTTTCTTTCTCTTTATCATCATTGTTGGTTTTCCCTCTTTTCTTTTCACACAATCATTTATTCATGAAATTCAGGATAAATGCACCTAGGAATTTTATCCAAGTAAATATATGGTTGACTAGTTCCTAAAAGCTCAGGCATATACAATTGAAGGTTTGAAATTATTGACATAGATCCACATTAAATTTATTATTGCAATTGTCTAATTTATAAAATTGAAGGACAAATGTATGAAATGAAATGACTTTTTCTATTTGTACCCACTTATTCATCTTCTTTCCTTTATACTTCCTTCCCTTTGAAGGCTTCTGGTAGTTTTCAATTTGAATAGATATGTTTGATGTAATCTTGCAATTGGGAGAACTTATAAATTGAAATTTATTATCTTGGTACTTTTTGTTTATTTTTGTTAATGTTATGTCTATCCTACTAAGTACCCAAGACACAAAAAGAAGATATATGTTCATGAATCAAAGACCTCCAATAAAGATATTATTGTTCTTTACAACAATTTATGTATGTATATTATGTTTATTGAATGTTTTTAGTTAGACTTTTTTTTGGGTTATAGAAGATGAAGAATAATTGTTAAAAGAATTATTCCATTTTGTATCTTTTTCCATTTACATGCATATATGATGGTTTTTTTCTTTGAATATTAATTTATATTCTTTGCTTTAGGATCTAATTGTTATTATGATAACAATTTGATCTTATCCAATGTAATTTTGGAAGTTGGTTCCATATGACCATAAGTTCATTTTCCACTATAAAAAAGAATTATAATAAAATAAAATAAAATATTTATAAGCAATCTTGACAAAAGTGCATGAAACATTACCATTTTACACTAATTTGAATTCCTTGAATAGTAGCTATATTTGACACTAATATTACCATTTTGTTATTTAAGAATACTATTGATTTTATAATTAATTAAAAGTATCGTGTATTTCAACTTATTTAATGATATCTATTAATTTAATTACTAAACCACATCTTAATGATTGCATATAATTGGCTTTGAATGACAATAAGATCAGTAAGAAAAGTCAAGACATGTCAGCAAAAAATATTAGTATATATAGATAGAATAGAGACGAATTTTTCCGTCTCTGACTAGAAATAGAGACAAAAAATTTCCGTCTCAGATCTGAGACGGCTTCAAAGACGGAAAAATTCAGTCTCTGATCAAAGACGAAATGTTTCGGTCTCTGATCAGAGACGGAATGTTTCGGTCTCTGATTAGAGGCGAAATTTTCTGTCTCTGATTAGAGGCGAAATTTTCTGTCTCTAATCAAAGACGAGATTTTATACTGAAAATTTTGTGTCCGATTAGAAACATATTATTTTAGTCTGTGATTAGACACGGACTTATTTTGTCTCTAATCAGAGAGGGAACAAAATCTGTCTCTGATTAGAGACGAAATTGGTCCTTGGGAATTAGAGACAGATAATAATCTGCCTCTATTTAGAGACGGGAAATTTGTCTCTGATTATAGACAAAATCTTTCCGTCTCTGATTACAGACGGAATCTTTTCGTCTCTGATCAGATACGAATTAGAGATGAAAGGAATCACATACCAACATTTTTAAGACCGAAAATTCCGTCTGGAATTCCGTTTCCAGACGGATTAGAGATGGAATTGTCCGTCTCTAAATAGAGGTTTTTTTGTAATGATATGTAAAAGTCTAATAATATCTACAAAATTCTGTTAAAGTGTCTTTTAAAATAAAAGTCTATAAAGGTCATCCATACATTTACAAACTCTATAAAAGTTTATCAATATCTACAAAATTTTGTTAAAGTCTATAAAAACCTTTTAAAATAAAAGCCCATGAAAGTCATCCATAAATTTTCAAACCCTACAAAAATCTATAAAAGTCTTTAAAAATCTATCAAACTATATAAAAGTCATCATTTTAAAAAAAGTCTATAAATGTCTTTAAAAGTCTTAATCGATTCATCTGTGGCGCCCAGCAGAAGTCGATTTGACAACGTCGACTGCTTGAATATTCGTGGATATGTCGGGTAACGAGCACCACTCATCGGAAGGCGAGTCTCCTTTGTACTGGGAGCTCTACCCAAACTACAAACCTGTCCCAACATCAATATCATGAGTAAAAACGGCCACTTGGGCCCATACATCAGTACTCATCAAAATAAATCCCAACCAAATATCTTACTGATTAGTACCTAAAAAGTGCTATTTTGAATCCTATTTAAGATAGGTTTTGAGTGCTTTTTGCGCACTAATCATATGAATTAAGCCAATTGACATGTGCAGGTCCACTTAGTACCAGATTCTAGTTTGAGTTGTTTTTTGGTAATTTTGCGGGTTTTTGCGAGCCTCGACCAATAATTTGAGTTTGATGTCGAGTTGGTGCTAAATCTTTGAGAATTCACGGTGATTTCACCAGGCGAGAGCGATAAATGTCCAGGATTAGATTGAAGAATTAGAGAGACCAAAATGAGAGGTGTAAAGCAATGCGGGAAACTACTTTGGAGGAATGGTGGAATCTGAATTTTACGCTATGCATTACGAAAATTTATAATCATAACAAAATTGCAATCCTAGCAAAATTTTATTTATGCTCAAAATTTTAATAAGCTAGCGAAATTTAGCCTAGCTTATCAAATTTAAAGCTATGCTAAGCGAAAATTACTGATACATAATAGTGATTTCGCTATGCCTTGTTTTTTCGCTATGATAGCGAAAATTCGCTATCATAAGCGAAAATTTAGCTATCTTTGAAATTTCACGCATAGCGAAAATGGCTACTCTTGTGTTTTTGATGTTTTTGATTCCAAGAAGCCCGTTTTGATTAATTACCATTTTGTCCCTATTATAATCATATTTTAGGCATTTTGCCATTTCACACATTGGGGTTGGCTATATAGCTCCTACGACTTTTGTAACTTAGAACTTCCATTTTTATGCAAGCTTTCCCACGACTTTAGTTTTTTAGGTTTTATTTTGCTCTCACTTCTCTCTCCTCTTTCTCTCATTTTCTCGGTGCCAAACATACGCCAAGGGATGACAAGCTCGAGGATCTTCAGTAGCGCAAAACATGAAGATGAGGTTCTTAGCTTGGTTGTTGGTGGTTTGGCGGTGTCCTCATGCTTTTAATGTCTGATCTTGCATTTATGATTCAAACTTTCCAAACTAGGGTTTAATGCCATTTAATGTCTTTCCTTTGGTCAATACTTGTCATGCTTTAGGAGTTCGAGTGCATTCTTAATGGTGATCTGGCCGTCCTCGCTAGATGTCATTCTGACCATTGAAATGAGGTTAAATGCTAGGGTTTCAAGCGGCTGAGCATTGAATGCTTGATATTTGATTGGACTCAAATAGGGTGGTTCTAGGGTTAGATTTCATAGCTAAACAAAAAGATCGGGTTTTGGCTTTGACTATATGTCATTTGCCCAATCTGAAGAAATAACTTGAGGACACCTTAATAACTTCGTATGTCAGTGATGACAAGCCTTGAGTTACCATTTGCACCTTAATTTAAGCCATTTCGAGTTAACCGTTGAACAACTAACTCCCTTGTTTTTAAATCACAAATCAAAATCCAAATAAAAGTCACCATTTTCAAACATAATCACGAGATCATTATTGGGATGAAAACCGTCCACAGTGTTAAACCACTGAACCCCATTGTTATCACTGCGGTAGCTTGACTACGGCGATGGGAGAACATAAAAACAAATTTTGTTGATTTGGGATCACCCTACTGTGGCACGAATCAAATGGGTAATGGGTGGCTGGGGGGATGGAATTGCCCAAACTACGGATGATGATTGATATGTACTTGTAATCCACACTACAAGTCTTTAGTGACCTTTAAATCCTTTTGAATTTCATTTGTTTGGCTGCAAGTTTTCTAGCGATTCTTGCCTTTATTTTTGTTTTTTACGATTGATTAAATTTTTATTTACCCAATAACAACGATCCATTGTAGAGCTTTGTTTGTGCTCTTTGCTGCCTCATTTGAGTAATAGGTGTTTATGCACGAGCAGGGATGAGACGCCCGGGTAGATTGCGAGATCGGTACACCGAGATGAGCAAGGTTGTGAAATCAGTGTACATAGTGATCAAATGGATCCTCTGCACGAGGAGCAATGAGTCGGGGGTATTCCAATGAATCCAACGACATACGGTCAGTGAGGGATCACATAAGCCCTCCCAGAGTTAGTGCTCCTTCTGCGTCATGCACTCTGCGAGGATGTATGATGAGACTACGGAGCCCTTGCTTCCCACATTTCATGGTATGGAAAATGAAAATCCATACACCCAAATAAGGGATTTTGAGGAAGTATGCATAACCTTTAAGGAAGGAACAATTGACATGGATTTGTTGAAGTTTAAGGCATTTCTATTGACCCTCAAAGACAAAGCCAAGATATGGCAATTCAACTGAGACCGGAACCATCAGGGTTTGGGCTGGGTACTGACGAAATTTTAAGAAATTCTTGATTACTCACAAGACTAACAATTTGAAGAGACAAATTTACACTTTTGCTGCCCTCGACAATGAGAGGTTCTACCAATGCTGGGAGAGATTCATGGAGACCATCAATGCTTGTACACATCATGGTTTCGACACTTGGATGCTTGTAAACCACTTTTATGGTGGTATGTCTCCAGCCATGAAACAACTTTGGAAACGATATTGGAGGAGACTTTCTGAGCAAAGCACCAGGATGAAGCTATGGATTTTTTTTTTTTTGAATTATGTGGCTGGGGAAACTTCCAGGGTTGGGATGAGCCAAACCCAGGGAAGTGGAAAATGGGGCTCCCGGCCCACAAGGGGAGAATTTTGCACTTTCGGAAGATATGGAAATGAAAGCAAGAATATCAACCCTAGCTAGGAAGGTGGAAGAGTAGAAAGGAAAAGGCTCCATGAAGTGCGGCGTGACTAAAAATGATGCACGAGGCTGACACGTACACATCAATTGTATTACTTGTCCACCAGGGAGAACCACTATCCGAATGCTCCTCGGTGAAGGATTTGATGTGAGAACAATGCCAATGTCGTAGGTCAGCCACAAGCCACAACCTAATGCCCCATACGGTATTCTACAATTCAGTGGAAGAATCACCCGATCTCTCACAGGAAACCTAATCCACACTTTATGTACTTTGGTGCCAAACAACGGTTTGGTTCCTTATCTGTTCTGACCACCACCATCTTACTCCTTGTGGAATGACTATATTGAATTTGAGCAAGGTGGTAGGCAATTTGTGGAAGAACAAAAAGGGGATCAACGTCTGGTGGCACAAAGAATTGATCTTGTAAGTACACTAAACAAAAGAATAGATGGGCTTGAGAGCTTGACCTTAATCGGGGAAAATTGATAACCTACAATATTCAATCACCAAAATTAACAAGCTGGGAAGTGGAGAGGAAGGTTCCCTTCCCAAACATTGCCAAATCCAAAAGGAGTCCATGAGGTAGGTTCATCTAGCAACTCAGGGATGGATGAAGTGAAAGCTATCATCACTTTGAGGAGTGGAAGAGAGATAGAGCAACCAGTGCCCATGACTGCTGAAGAAACATGCAAGGAAAAGGAAGCTGAGCCTGAAAGAGTAATAATCAGTGAAGATCCAGTGAAGAAAAACATGCCCCCTCCATTTCCCAAGCAGTAAGAGGCAAGAAAAAATTCCAAACCAAGAAAATTTGAAATTTGGGAGGTCCTAAAGAGTAGTGAAGGTAGCGTTCCCTTCATGACATGATTAAAGCGAGGTCCACGACTGCTAAGTTCTTAAAGGACACATTACCACAGTCAAAAAAGGAGTTAGGCGTTGAAAAAGCCTTCCTAACCGGGCAAATCGGTGCCATAATCAAAACAGGACCCAGTCGAATACAAGGATCAGGATACACGTTTGAATAAATGTTGGGCTGCCAGTTCAAGCTTCTTTGCCTTCAGTTTGGGAGCGGTAAACCTGCCATAATGGTACTCATAGCCGATTGATTTGGGAGCAAAGCTTACAGCATTGCTCATACATTGGCGGTGACGGTGAGAAGTTTACAAAGGGCTGGGCGGATGCGGCAAGACGGTGAATTCTACCTAGTAGACTTTGGCAGTGCCCGATCTTAGAGCGATAGCAAGTGGGCCAATCATGTGCCAATTATCACGGGAATACCATTTTTTGGCCCACGCCAGCGCGATCTCAATTTCGAAATGGGTGTACCGACCACATTTGGCAACATGACATTGGAGCTCAATGTTTTCACTTGAGTAGCAACCTGCGGCAAGTGGAAGATGACAACCAAGGGCGTGAAGTCTTTCGGTTAGTCAAATGCGGGGGAAACCACAAACCCCCAAATTGCAAGCAGAATTGGCAAACCAAGATGAAGCAGGTTAATTGGAAGTTGTACGCATCATTCCTTTGAGCCATTAGTCGGTAAAAATCACAGTGAGAAGGAAGTCAACAAGAAACAAGCATGGGGAGCTATCGCACGAGGCCCTTTGTACCAGGGTCAAGGCTCCTCCTCCTTGACCCTCCATGAGTAAATCAGTGAAATTGAGTTGGTTTGGTGTCCACTGAAACCAAACTGCAACTCAAAAATTTTTGGTTTTTGCTTAAAATTGAAGATTGATTTTCATAGTATGCTATTTTTAGTAACTTTCCTTTTGTGATCTTAATTTTTAATTTTATTTTATTTTATTCTTAAGTTTATGCTAAAAATACTTTTTATTTTTATTTTTTTATTTTTTGTTTTTAATGCACCTAAATCAGAATTTTATTTTTTTGTTGCGGATGGATATTAGTTGACGAGAATTTCGCTATAATAAGCGAAATTAAGCTCGCGATGGCTCTTAGGCTTAGGGACCCTTGAGTTGCCCAAGCCCCGATTTATAAAAGAGAGGCAGGGGGCCATTTCATCTTCATTCATTTCTTTCCCCCAGAGGCACCTTAGTGGGCGAGTCCGGTGCAGGCAGGTCCCACGCAGGCCCCTTTATTAGTGCCCTGCCTCCACACGGTGCCTCGCGCGTGTGACGCCTTACGGCTCCCATTGCCGCTCAGGCCCTATTAGGCCGCATACAGTAAGACCTGGGCTAATACCTGCTTTGCCATCGACCCGAGCACGACCCAGTCGGAGGCGCGTGCTGAGCCTGTTTGTAGCTGCGCCGCCTTCGGCCATTGTCGATCTTGGTAGTTGCTGTGCGGGCCGGTGCAGGTCCTGCGCCTGGCCGGTAGAGGCCACTGGTCCGGCCCCGAGTGTGCGCGCAGCACAGCGCCTTCATAGCCATGCCCCCTGCGCGGGCACATCCTGCAGTAGGCTGGATCGTCCGTCGGGGTGGTTACCGCCGGGCCAGGGAGTCGATTAGCCTCGAGATGGAGGGCACGGGCGCTAGCGGCTGGTGTCCATTCTCGGGCCTTCATACGGATACCACGACCTGCGGTGGCCCGGTGCGCCGTCGCCGAGGAGCCTCGCGGGGATTAGGTATCGACGAGGTGGGACCGGGCCTTCACGGTGCCTCGAGGGGAGGCGGCCCAGAAGAGGCGACCCTCAGCGGGCCCGGACGCCGGGCGAGTCTCGACATCTCGGCCCTAGCCATCACCTTCGGTGAGGAGAGCATCGCCCGTCTATCACCCGGCCTCGAGGATTAAGGCGTCCGCATTGTTCCACGGACCCGAATTCCAGGAGCGTAGATCTGCGCGCCGGGGACTTCGAAGTCGTTCTCGATGTGCCGGCATTGACCGCTGACCTCGGTTCGAGAGACGATGGCGATCAGCGGTATTCCTTTGCTGCCATTTATGACACATGGCCGGTTTTATTATCGGGTGGTGCTTGACTTTACCACTCATCGGCTTCGGGGAGTCTTAGAAGTCGGCGGGCTAGATTCTGCATTGTGATCGTGGGAGTACTCATTACTTGGTTTTCATTTACATTGGGCTGCCAGTGGTATGAATGCAGAGGATATCGGGGTTAGTGGCCATCCACGAGAGGAGATGGTGCGCTGTCTCGCTAAAGATGCCATGGCGGGACCCCGTGCTCTTCCGCGAAGGCGACTTAGCCTCGGATGCTTCTTGTGGACCACTGCGCTCTGGGTCGGCTTGTTCCCATTGCGGCATTACGTTTAGGCGCGGGGCCATACTCGAGGCCACATGCCCGGATCTCGGAGGGATTACAGTTTAGTCCCTCTGGTAGTTATGACTTCCTGCTACATTTTGAGGATAAGGTCCACTTAGAAAGGGTGGCTCGGTGAGTTTACCATTGTTGATATGCGATTGCGAGCCGGGTCAGGCATCACAGGATTCCACTGAGGAGCCCGCATCGAGAGGAGGATCAGATGCACTCAGGTTCTGTCCATGGAGCGATCCTTGACCATGCCGATCTCTTTTGTTCTCAGCGGGACCGGGGAGGAGGTACCGTATGAGGTGAGAGGACCCCAGGGGAGAGGATCACATTCTGAGGGTGAGGTAGAAGTGGAGAGGCCAGGTTCTGTTTTTATCTCCTCCGTCTCCACCTCCACCTCATACTGCCCAAACCTGCACAGCTGACCAGGCCACCCCACCTAGCTTCAATGATCTCAAGACATATTAAATGTCGATTAAGGAGCTTCTTCTTGTTATGAATGTTATCTGTGGGCTTGCTACCACCACGGCGTCGTTGGACCGGTTGGCGGCGGGAGCTACTATAAACATGATCACGCCATGCCGTATCATGAGCCACCTCGGTGTCAGCGAGCTTTACACATGAGATCGATCCACGTGGCCCGACTTCATTGGGCGTATAGCGGCGGCCAGCGGCAAACCGAGATCACGACGCCTCCACCACCACCGCGAGAGTGAGGTGGTCACACTCCTTTCTCTAGCTTTCCTATCCAGTGAAGCATGTTTATACTTTGGTTGGGAGGAAAAGTTAGAGTTAGGAGTGTCTTCTATCATGTTTTGTACTGTTTTTAGCTTTGTCAACTGCCTACTCATTTTGTATAGGATTGTATAGGATTCATGTATTAGCCAATAGTAGGCAGTGATACTTTTGTTATGATTAGCTATATTAAGCATGTATTAGCCATTTTGGTTATATCAAAAGCTTTATAGCATTGACTACACAGATTTATTACACTTTTGCAAGTCATTTTTGTGCATACATTTTTTGTGTTTTCCACTCTTGCCTTGAGTTGAAAAATTGAAGCTACATTAATCATTTTCATGATGCTAGAGCAGAGTTCATGCATGATTAAGTTTTTGGTCGTCTGAAGTTTCGATGTATTCAACCTTGTACATCCCCCATTAGCTAATTCACACACAGTGCACACCAGATTGTACCAATAGGTTTAGAAGCTATATACCTCTTTCCACTTGGCAAAGCCGGCCTTAGATCTGTTGACGACCCATAATAGGTTTATTATTTACCCATGTATGAGCCAATGTAGTCCTTCTAAATGAAAAAGAAAGAAAAGCAAAAAGAAAAAGAAAAAGAAGAATAAAAGCCCAGTGACACTTTGCAGAGCACAGAACATGGTCAGAGGGTATATGGCGAAAGCCTTTAAACCCGATGCCACAAACCTTAATTGGTTAGGAGTCATCGACTTAGTGTTCGCTACGGTGGATAGGTAGAGTTTAGAGTTGTAGGTGCTTAATTCTCGGGGGTCATTCGGTCGAGGTGAAGCACGTAGAGTTTGTGGTGGAGTTGATCCTTTTGGCTTGATGCACTAAACCTGTAATTGGTTGGGAGTCATCGTTGGATTCCCCATTACCGCGGACTTTGATGAAGTCAGTTTTAGCATTGCACCCTGATGTAAATCAAACAAAAGAAATAAAGTATGCTGTCTCTACTCTTAGGTTGAGGTCGACGGTTTTAAGGCCAGCTAGCATTAGCTAGGTTGGGGAGGAAATAGCTTGCATCTTATTAGCTCAAACTGGTTACCTTAGGAACAATTAGATTTTGGTGGAAGTTCGGGTTGACTTCCTTGGAACCGATATTGCCCTAAAACTTGTTCTTAAATGGAATTTGTTCTCTTATGACGGTTTTCGTTCAGGGTCTAAATTGTTCATACTAAAGGTAAGGCTTAGTAGTACACACACTTTTTGAACAATACACGCTTTTTGTAAAAGCACAGCATGCATACCTTTATTGTTTTAGCATTGCTAAGGGACTAGCAACGTGTCGGTTGGGGGGTGTGATTAGTACCCGAGTTACATTTTGAATCCCATTTAAGATAGGTTTTGAGTGCTTTGCAATCATATGAATTAAGCCAATTGACATGTGCTAGTCCCATAGTACCTTGATTCCATTCCCGAGTTGTTTTTGGTAATTTGCAGATTTTGCAAGCCTCTGACCAATAATTTCGAGTTTGATGTCGAGTTGGTGCTAAATGCGAAAATTCACGGTGATTTCACAAGGTAGAGGCGATGAAATGTCAAGTTGAGATTGAAGAATTGAAGGCAAAATGAGGTGTAGAAGCAATGCGGGAGGCAACACTGGAGGAATGGTGGAATGCAGAATTTTCGCTATGCATTGCGAAAATTTCGCAAGGAATGCGAAAATTTCGCAATCATAGCGAAAATATTGCAATCCTAGCGAAATTTTCGCTAAGCTAGCGAAATTTCACTTACATGGTTCAAGAGTTAACACACTTCTCCCACCTCGGTCCAATATAACGGTGATCTACATGGTCTCCCATACAATGCCTCATATGGTGCCATCTGTATACTCACCTGGTAACTGTTGTTGTAGGCGAATTCCACTAAGGGCAAGTGCTCTTCCCAGCTACCCTTATGATCGAGACGCATGCTGTGGCATGTCCTCTATTTTGTATAGTCCTCTCGGACTAACCATGCATGCGTGGGTTGAAAGTTGTACTCATGGTCAGCCAGTATGCCATGCCTTTTGGAAACTGCTTAAAAAGTGCGCGTAAACCCTCGGGTCCTTTATCGATACTGCGGATGAATACTCCCATGTAGCCCGGACTATCTCTCGAATATACAGCCGACAGAATCTCTCCAGTAACGAAGGTCATCCGCCTTGACTAGAAAATGTGCCGACCGTGGCGGTTCACTATCACCTATCTGCCATGCCTGCGGCGTCAGTGGAAAGTAGGTCACAAAATCCATCGTGGCGTTCTCCCCACTTCCCACTCGACCACCTCCGATGGCTGAAGTAGCCTGGCGGCTTACGGTGCTCGGCCTTAACTTTTCTTCGACACGTGAGACATCGTCCCGAACAAAGTCCCCACATGTCTCTTCATCGCTCAGTAAATGCAGCGGCGAAGATCACGGTACATCTTCGTGTCCACTGGATGCACGGAAAATTGAGCGATTAGAAACTCCACACGAATCTCCTCTCTCAAACTCGGTCAAGCTGAGGAACCACACTACCGTCCTCTATACCAAAGACTACCATACGTAGACGGTCCAGTCCTAAATCACACATTACTGTTTGTGCGGGTCACTGATGGACACTATCTCTGTGTCTGCCACTTGGGGACTCCCGATCCTCTGCTCCATGAGACGGTGTAACTGCTAAACTCCTCAACGTGCCACAGGCACGCTTCATTTGTACTATAGTGGCTTGTCCCACAGGTCTCGAGGCATCCGCCACTCGGGAAGCTATACTAGTGATGCTCCCTTGTGACTTCCATTGACGCATCAGCCACCATTTGCCTTACCGGGATGGTAATGCAAAGTGAAGTCATAATCCTCAGGAACTCCATCCATCTGCGTTGCCTCTTTGTGATGTTATTACGGTCCAGCGCGTGAATACTCCGCCGGACTTTTATGAGATGCGAGTACACCTCGAACTCCCTCGCGCCGTATAAGTAGTGGCGCCAAATCTTCAGGGCGAAGACTACGGTAGCCAACTCCATGTCATGTGTGGGGTAGTCTGCTCATGATTCTTCAGCGCGGGAACCATAGCTACTACCCCTTCCGGGCGCATCAAAACACATCCCAATCCGACCTCGAGGCATCACAGCCTGCTGTGTACCTGTCCCAATCCGGGGACCTATCGAGATAGGGTGAGTAAGTCTCATCTTCAACTCTGGAATGCCTCCTGCATCGGTCATCCCCGTCAAACTTGACCTCCTTGAGTCAATCTCGTCATAAGTCTTGCTAATCGGAATCCTCAATGAATCTCCTGTAATACGACCCGATCGAAACTACGTATCCTAGAAGATTGACTTGACCTCTCCCAACTCATCACGGCCTCGACCTTCTACGGGTCGACCACTGCGCGTGCGACTGCGTGTCCCGAATCTCGCTGGTAAGCGAAACTCACTTATGCGAACTTGGCGTACAGGCGATGGTCTCGACAAGCGTAAAACAATCCTCAAGTGATACTCAGCCACTCGCTCCACGGTAGGAGTAGGTCAATGTCATCCACGAGTAGAATGGCTGATCTAGATAAGGTTGGAATACCACATGCGAGTCGATGAATGCGTGGCGCGTTCGTCAATCAAGGGCATCATAGTAAACTCAAGGTGCCCTGTAGCGTCCTAAGCGATGTCTTGCAGGGATATACGTCTCCCCAACCTCAGTGATGGTAACGGTCGTGAAGGTCACATCTTGCGATGAGCTTGCGCTCCTCTCGGTGATGAAGCGAATCATCGATCACCGGCGGTGATGCAGATTCTTGATCGTAACTCTATTCAACTGCCTATAATCGATGCACAATCGAAGGGTCTTACCCTTCTTCTTCGCCAAACAAGTAGGAGTGCCCCATGGTGAGGTGCTGGTCTAATGAACCACTATCCGATAGCTCTGTAGCTAGACTCGAGTTCTATTTCAATTTGGTGTCATCATGCGGAGTCGTAGAGATGGGAGAAGTACCCGGTGTAACTCGTGCAGAAGTCTACAACCCTCTACGGAGGCGATCCGTGCTTCGTCCCGGAAGTATCACATGCGCCTTTACTGAGGTAGATCTGATGCGGTCTCACCTCGTCCTGCAGGAAATAAGGCTTGCTAGCCAACCCGTGACTTTCACGACACTGGACTCGTACCTTTATTAAAGGCGAAATATCAAGCATCCCCTGAAATACAACCGCAGTGCGAATCTGGCATTATGGCGGTAACCCTCACCTGCAGCTCACAATCGATGGCGACCACGGTATCATTGATCCATCCCGAATGACGCCGAACTCGACATGTCCATTTATCCTCAGTCGGCTGTGAGTAGAGTTCGAAGTTTCTGACTTCTTGACGCGACATATCATCCCTATTCGCCACAATCCTAAGGGGAGAACTCACGTCGCGGCTACTCAGAGACCTCGACCTCTAAGCCCGACTCTATCACGCGGGCCTCGCCCTCTGGGCGGAATGCGGCTAGTCTAATCTAGTCGTGTCGGAGGAAATCTCCATAGCCCTCTGCTTACGCTTTTGATCTGCGTGAGCCGATGATGCACGAAACGGATCTATCCCGCAGATGTTGGAGGATGATGTGCCCTTTAAACCTGGAGGTTACTCGGACCTCCCGACTACTGCACTAGCTGTGCAATACTTGTGTGTAATGCACCTCTGACCTCCAACAAGGCACTGGCGGTAGTCTGGTGGTGTCGGCCCGGTATCATAGGATGTTCCCTCTACGCCCTCGCCCTCGACTAGCCATCTACACATGTCAAATGGCAAGTTAAAATTCAACGCAATATCTCTAAGGAATAAACGCAGCCCCGAGACACTATTCATATACAACAAAAATATTTTATACACAATGTCCATGCCATTTTATGGGCGTGCGGGACATGATTTCATTTATTAAATCATAATCAACATCAAAATTTTATTTTAGAAAATTGCATTTTAAAAGATTTTATCTCATTTGATTTTTTTTTTTTTTTTTTTTTTTCATTCATGCTACTAGAAAACAAACTACCCAAAAAAATATTTATTATTTTTTTTCTCATTTCCGATGAAACCAAATAAATTTATTAAAATTTATTTTATTCATTTTCTTCCGAGTTTTACACCTTTGTAAAACCTTCGAAAAAATTTTCTTCCACGTCCTCCTTTTTTCCTCATTCCCACTCTTGGAAAACCTCCCAAAAAAATAAAAATAAAAAAAAAAAAAATATATATATATATATATATATATATATATATATATATATATATATATATATATATATATATATATATATATATATATATATATATATATATATATATATATATATTTTTCATTCCAATAACCCAAATAAATTTAATGAAATTTATTTTATCCATTTTTTTTTTCATTTAATTCTAGACCATTTTGTCCAAAATTTTTCGAACACCTAAGGTTACATTTTCTCGACCCTAGTGTTCAACATTTTCTCCTATGCTACTCACCAAGCATACCAATCATACACACAACACATAACAATCCATGTTATACACATCAATCACCAAAGTGCACAAGGAATGTGTGATCTAACCCGTGCCCATCAAGTCCTAGGTAATGCATTATCCTAACTTATTGACACTAAGCTCTAGGTATTTATAAGCCTAGGCTCGATACCAAGCGTAGCCCCAAAGGCGGGGGTCAGATTTGACAACCGTCAACCTACGGAATATTCGTGGATGTCGGGTAACCCGACACCACTCTCGAAAATCGGGCAAAGTCTCCTTTGTACGGGGAGCTCTACCCAAACTACAAACCTGTCCCAACATTAATATCATGAGTAAAAACGGCTACTTGGGCCCATACATCAGTACTCATCAAAATAAATCCAAACCAAATATCTTACATGGTTCAAGAGTTAACACACTACTCTTAATACAACATATATTAAAAGTTACAACATTACAGCCATGTATAACAATATAAAGCCACAGGTCGGCTTTCTTCTACTTGACCTCTAGTAGTGTGCGCCTTCACGATCGCTCCTATGCAGAAATGGTGATCCTTGACGAGGAGTGAAGCGAAGCTCGGTAGAGATAATTTCCTACATAGGTTTACTCCCCCGTCCCTAAGTGCACATGCATGCCGAAACAAACATATTCAAGCATTTCATGAACCTACTCGAATGTCTACATGCCCCGAACCCATGTCACTAGAGTCCTCCGCAGAGCTCCCCTCACACTTGCCTAAAAAGCCATGTGAAAACTATTTCCAAACAGGTATGACATTTTTAATCGTGGACGCCCTCGGGTAAATAGTGGACCGACTCCGATAATCTATTTTGTGGACAACCCTCCGATGTATATCAATTGGACCGACTCCAACGATTGATATTTTATATGGACAACCCTCCGATGTATATCAATTGGGTCGACTCCGACGATTGATATTATATGGTATTTCCGATAATTATTATTATTGGTCAACCCTCCGAAACAATTCTCTCAAGAAACCACCTACATAAATACTCTATTGTTAAGAGTGCCCAGTGCACTATAGATACATGATGCCCGATTCAATACGTTCATCATAATATATTCACATGCATATATATTAACATGAATTAAATCACATAAAACATGTTATACGGAATTCACCATCAATTTACACAGAAATTAGCTCAGCGTAGATAATTAAGCAAACCGCGAGCAATTCATTTTGAATCACTCGACGAAACACGTTTGCACACAAAATTATTTCGTGTCCTTTATTCACGTGAGCATTAAAACCGCCGGAGTTCTTTGACCGCGTCCATCAAATAAATTTTCTCCACCGGTTCAAAGCTTTTGGGGGGACCAAGTTTCACAGGTAAAAGCATTTTCCAGAACGTTCTGCAACCATTTACATGGTTTTTAAACAAGGATTAACACAAGTAGGGAAAGATCCCTACCTTTTGGAGTTGTCGGAACTCCACCAAATTGGGGCCCACGCGTAGTCATCATCACGTAGAGCAACTTTTCATTGCCTCAGTTTAATGAAGCCCGGTCAGTCGGCTAAAATCTAGAGAGAATGTGCTCTCTCTCTAAAAGAAAAATCACAAAATCTGCTACTGCATCACCACCTTTTCTCTACTGCCCGTGTTGGTCTTCAAAGGAAGAAGATCACTATTTAAGTTTTTTGTCTCACTATCATTAACAATTGTATTAATTCCATCTATGTCCTCAAATGCTTGGATTTTAGCAACGTATTATCTCGTAGTCGTTTTATCATCTCTCTACTCATCTGTATGTGTGCTGTGAGTACGTGTTATAGGTGACTTTTTGTCATCTCATGTCGTTTTACGACGCAGATGTAGTGCATAAAGCGTGTAATTAGGTGTCATCGGTCGTGAGAAGTCGACGTGGTAGCTAGATTCGCGAGTGAGCGATTCAACGATGAAGTCCGTTTCGTCATCGAGATCTAGAAAAATTCCGATTTTTATCGAAATTACGATTTTGCCCTTTTTCGAGAAAATTGGAATTTACTACCGAGTGCTTCTGCTCCCGTAATGATATTTATTGTGCAAGAATATAGGCTCTTAGGCATAAGGATGAGTCATCAAAATTCAATTGATAGCTCTTAAAATATGAGTTTGTAGGAAATATAATGTTGAATGTCCACAAATTTTGATTTGTCTTACTAAACATCAGTATGTTTCCAAATAAAGATTCAAAACCCGCTCTATCACTAGGAGGTGAACTATAGTGTCACTAAAGTAAGCTATGAAAATTAAAATATTATCCATGATTTTACTAAAGAAATTTGTGAGAAGCTACGTAAATAAAGAAGCATGGGGAGAAGAAGCAAAAATATAGAAGAAATAAATTGAAGGATGAATCTTTTTAGATATATAGCCAAGTAATGGTCACTCTAAGAATTGCGGCAAACATTTATCACCTAGGGCTGCCTACCATGTCTCTTGGAAAAAGAGGGCTAACTACAATTTTAAGAAAATTAGAAAAGGAACTATGGTGATAAATTTGTTATTATATATATATATATATATATATATATATATGCTATATGAAACTAGGAACTTTCGCTTGTTATGATGATCTTTGTGGAGTGTGCGAATGTGACATTATCGCATTAAAATTAGCAGTTTTATAAGAAAAGATTATTTTTTTCCTTGTCATGGATTTTTAATGTAAGAAAATATTCTATATAATATAAATACATGATTAAGTAATATAAGTTTTATTTTCTTAGAAGTAGTATAACACAAAGGTGTTTAAAGTTGAGAAAGGAGGTTGGTCATGGTGGGGCGAGGACGAAAGATAATCTGCAAAGGCTTCGTCTTGGGCATGGTAACTCCCGAGCCTGGGCTCATGTCCACCTTCTCTGCATCCACCCTTTCCCACTCAAAGCATTGTATGAGCCCACCTAATGCCAATGACCTTTATCTTCCATTCTAAAGGCGCTCCGGGACATGCCCTCCCTTCCTACACAAAAGGGCGAATTTGAACCCATCTATTCCTCGCCTCCATCGTTCGTCTCTAGCTTGAACTTGGTTGCCTCTTCCCACACCTTGGAATCCCTATGCAATGCCCAAGCATTCACCATCACAATTGCACCTCATGGAATATCAAATCCACCCACGCTACAATCTTTGGATGATAGATGAGGCAACAAAAGAGGAACCGTGGGATATAATCTAAGCGTCTCATTCACAACACTTCGGAGATATGGAAGCTTGGTAAGGTCTGAGTCATCTATCAAGCGTCCCGGTTTGACATGAGCATCGATCTGGTTGTACTTCTCTATGATACCTTTGGATGATTAAGTAAAAGGGCATTGTCCATTCGGGGTCCGCGATGATGCTCAGATTACTCCGAGAAATCATTACCTGAAGCACACACTATTTATCAATATTGGTTCATATCTAAATTGCACAATAGCTCAATAATGAAGGCTGGTAAATGGAAGTTTCCAACTCAATTTCTACTTAATGCAAATCCAATGTGGAAATTAGAACAAAGGTGCTTTTGATTCTATTGAACATGCCCAATGGGAAATACAACAAGAACCATTGCTCAAAAATATTGAAATTGACAAAACAAAAGATCTCCCATTTTTTTGAACAGTTACACAGAGCTACTCAAGTCGATCAGGTTGCATCAATGCTAGGGATTAGTATATATAGTTTTTATTCAAATATATAGTCTTCTTTTTTTTTAATTCTTATCATCTGCCAAAAAAAAACTAAAAATAAAAAATAAAAATTCAACAACCATAATATTTTGTACTAGAAGTCATAGCTACTATTTTAGCTTGGAGTGACACGTGCTTAATTAAGAGAGTTAATATTTGATGTAGTTTATTATTATAATTTAAATTTGACATGAAAAAAAATCGTGAACTTCTATAATTTCACTATCATCATGATTTATTTAATTCATATTTTAATTATATAAAATTTTTAATTTTTAACAATTATATAATTGTAAGATTGCGGTGACCTTAGTATCGATCTTGTTGATAAGATCAAATTATTAAATTGGTCCAGCACGTGCGGCTTTAGGTTAGGACTGCGTAATTTAATTAATCGAGTCTCTAAATTAATCAGACACGCAAAACGTGGTTTAATAAATAAATATTAACCTCTTTCAAAACAAAAAAAATAACAAATATTAACCAAAAGATATTGTTGCTCAGTACTTACCAGCATAAGACTTTTGATGATGTCATCAGTGTAGAAATCGGGGTCTGATTGTTGGAGGAACAAGAGGGTTTCGATCAATGTCCTCTTCTTTTGCCACCCCTCTCCGTTGTTTTCTCGCCGGAAATCATCTAACATACCCTGCAAAAACTCATTTCTCTCCTTTGAAAACTGTATTACACTCTTCTCTAGCCCTTTGTACCCAATCCACCTCAAAATTGGGAAGAAATCACACATATTCGTGGTTACGGAGGGAACGAAGATCTTCTTCAATCGTTCAAGAAATTGCCTACTAGTCTCTATTCCTTGACCCTCCGATTCATCAACACACCGCTTTCCAGCAATCATTTTCATGATCAAATTAAAGTTACAGAAAAAGAGAGAAGATATAACCTCATATCCACCTTATGGGATTGGTCTCCATTGCCCGAGGCTTTAAACAGCTGTAAGCAAGTAACGGACTTCTTCCGCGCGGATGGTTGAAAAGAGCTGGATTTTGTTGGAAGATAAACACTCGACGACGGTGAGGCGACGGAGGACACGCCAGAGATGGCCGTACGGGGACCAGACGAAGACAGTGTAGTTGTAAGTGTTGTGATCTCCGATCATCGACCGAGGCCGATCTGCCAACACGACGTCGTTTCTGGTGAAGCATTCTTGGACAGCGGAGGGAGAGGAGACGACGACGACCCGACGGCAACCGAATCGGAGGAAGAGGATGGGACCGTATCGGGGATGAAGAGCCGCAGGCCTTGGTAGAGCGGCGGCGAGGAGGTGGAGGTGACTATTGCTGGAAGTGCGAGTGGACTTGGCGTGGCGGTGCAATGCGAAATGCCTCCGATGGAATAAGAATTTAATGATGAGGATGATTGGCAACAAGATACCAGCATAATGATACAAATGATCCATTCTAAACTTCGTTCAGCACTCCATGGAATAGAAGAGAGGAACGTCGGTGTGTGGATGGGGAGAGAGCCTGCCTCATCTTTTATTTTTCTTTCAGGATTTTGAGGGCCCATTTGATCGGCATTTTTATGGAATAGAAGAGAGGAACGTCCTTGTGTGGATGGGGAGAGAGCCTGCCTCATCTTTTATTTTTCTATCAGGATTTTGAGGGCCCATTTGATCGGCATTTTTATTTGAAAAATTGTGAACGATGGACCAAACCTCGTGTCAGCTTATTTCATAAACATTTGAAAAAGATAGAAAACTGATTAAATAAAAATTGCATCATGCCATAGTATTATATCAGCATCATGGGATGCTAATATAAATCTATTATCTAATAATATCCAAGTTCACTAAGATACTATTAAGCATATAGTGCATATCAATTTAGTTTTTAATTTTTATTAAATATATTTTTATATGAGGAGACATCTCGGTTTTACGTCTCTTATTTCCGATTTTTCAAATAAATTAAAATACCATCAATCAATAGTTTAGTTGTCCCATTTTCGGAACTTTCCGAAAAATAATAAGAAATTAAAAATAAATCTTAAAAAAATATAGTGCAAATAAATAGTGTAAGAGTGTCTTTTTAAAAAATGACTTTCGGAGTCTTTAAATTGAGAATTTTCGAGTGCAAGAGATGTTTATTAGTAACTGTCAAATATTGCAATGTAACTAAAAATCGCTGGTCGGTCTAAACATGCATCTCCCAACGGGTGGGGTATACACTTTGAATCTTTGTAAAACCAGAAGAAAATTCTAATTTTAGGAGAAAAATAGTAAAATGGTAATTCGATCGAAATCGAAAATTTTCTAGATCTCGAATGACGAAGCGGAAGCTTCATAGTTGGAATCGATGCCATGAAATCTAGCTACGCATCGAATTTCGGTAGATTCCGAGCGGTCAATTTCACGTTTTTAAGTCAGGATGTGGAGTCTTTGTAAAGCGAACATGAAAGACATGTGATGTGACAAAAGTCGCTGCTACGTATGCCGCGTGTAATAGCGTATTTGCGTGATTAGTGAGATGATGAAGATAAATGGCTTAGATTAAGTCATGTATCAAATAGTTAAATGAAGGGACAATGATGGAATTTTTGAAATGTTTAAGTGAACAAGACAAAAAAAAGAATAGTTTTCTTTTTCATTTTGAAACACAAAACATGCAGTTTCAGATTTTAGAGAGAGAAAGAGTGACTTCTCTCTAGATTCGCAGCGTTCGGATAGTCGGTTACCGTGGGCTTAACAAAATTGTTCTGCGAGGCTACGCGTGGGCATCGATTTTGTGGAGTTCCGACAACTCCAAGAGATAGGGATCTTTTCTTACTTTGTTTATTCTTTGGCAAGAGCCATTTTATAGATGGGGATTTGTTGAGGCCTGAATTGCCGTATTTTCGGTCTCAAAACCTTTGAACCAAGTGAAGAAATCCCTACTTGTGTGGTCGTGAACAGTGCTGACCCAAGGGTTTAACTGTTCACGTGATATTTTTGTGTGATTTTTATGTGGTTTGGGTGATTCAAAATGAATTGTTTGATTGGTTAGTGCTTGCGTAGGCTAATTTTGGTGTTATTATTTGTGAATTGAATAACATGATTTATGTGAGTTAATTGTGTTAATATATGCGTATAAATATATATTAGCATGAATTATTTGGAATTGGCATAATGCATTCCATATGTACCGGGGCACCCTAGAATGATAAGTGTGAGTGCATGACTTGAAAGAAAATAAAAGAAAATGAAAACGTTTGTGAAAGGAATTTCAAGGAAGATTTTCCGAAGAATTGTCTTGGAGAGTGGTCTAACAATTCATCTCGGAGGCGGACCATGGTGTTCGGAAAAAAATATAAGTCGACAATTCGCACCGGAGGGTAGTCAGTATATTTCTTGGAAACTCGGTAGTAAGTTTTCGAGGACAAAAAGCTTTTGTTTCGAAAACTGTATTTTTGCTCGCATTTGACTTAGACATGTGTGAGGGAGTCGGTGAGGACTCGAGACATAGGATTGGGCATGTAGACATTCAAGTATGATCACGTATTTACTTGAGTGTGATTGTTTGCCTGAGTGTGATTGTTTGCCATAACATGTGCACTTAGGTGGAGAGTAACCCATGTAGAAAATTATCACTATTGGGGCGTGTTCGCACTTGTCGAGTTATTATTCCGGTACCTCACAAAGTGTACGAGGAGAAGGCGGCTCATTAGAGGCCGCGGTTTAGAAGAAAACCGGATTGTGACTTTGACTTTTATTTTGTATTACATGTATTAAAACTTTAAATTTTGATATATGTTTGGTTAAGAGTAATGTAATAACTCTTGAACTATTGTTATATAGTTGATGTAATTTTGATAAGTATTAATGTATGGGCCCAGTAGTAGTTTTACTCATATACATGTCTCGCCAGTATGAGACTTACGAGATATTCAACGGAGTTGACAATTGGTCAACGAGACACCCCGGGATTTGGGGCGTCACAGATACACTCTCTCCTGGTTGGTTATCATCTTTAAAAAGACATCCGGATGACCTCTCCCAGACAATGGTGTAGTGGCATGCTTCTGCGAAGGTGGTGAATATTTCTTAGGACGGAAAATACACGGACGACTTAGGCATTTATCTAAAAGGAAGAGCAGTCATGCAACGCGAAAAGCATCACGCTTTCCCTTTTTTGTTTGAAAAGAAAATTACTCTACTTTTCAGTGACGGAAATAGGATCGTCTTCTTACAGAAGATAAAGAGGAAAGTAACACAAGAAAAATGCACGAGACTTCATATTGAATGAATTGACGTTTTTACGTTTAATTATTAATCTAGCTTTAAGCGTGAGCGAGCATCTGCTCGTCGTTTTATTGTTTTGTTTTACGGGCGTTCGTTGTGGAGTCGTGTTTGACGATTCGGCCCAGTTGAGAAAGTTCAGGAGACCACACCCTACACCGCAGAGTCAACAGGTCAGGTAATAAATCATTCTGCTGGACATTTTAATTCAGATGAATCGGAACCCATTTCAATGGACCAAAAATTAAAGCCATCTGAACATCTCAACTACCAGAAAATGGACAGATTTCTAAAGATGAAGATGATGAGCAGAAGATAAAACAAGGCATGTGGAAGGAAGGACTTCCACGATAATGATTGATTGGTTTGGGTTTTTCTTAATGGCTTTCTTTTTATAGACATTCCACATTGCTATTTGTCTTCCGGTTCAGGTGTTGATGGGACCGTGGAACAATTGCTCTCTTTGTCCTGGACACGTGTCCGAATAGTTTGACGAAACATCCACATGTCACATTCTGTGTATTAGGGAACCGGGAGAAAGTGGAGCCCATTTCAGGGGTGTTTTCGTCATTTGATCAGGGCAAAAAAAATCAGATTTTACGTACCAGAAAAGTTTCATGCCAGCAGCCAGCAGCCAGCAGCATATGTGATGGTGAATTTCCATATTTGGGTCTGCCCAGTTTCCTCATCTTTTTGCATGGAAGAGTCAAGAGCGACCTAGTGGGGGGTAAAGCGATAATACTGCCATGCCGTGTGGAATCGAACCAGCGGAGGGAGAGGCGCATGGTCTCCCTCCCTCTGCAGACCGTTGGAGGATGGGCCACGTGTGTTGTGATGGAAGCGGGATACCATTACAAGCAATGTATCTTAGTAGTAAAGAGGAATGGTGGTTAGTAGGGTTGGGTTGGACTCGTATTCGTAAGTAATCCTATTAGCGAGATAGATGAATATATCTCGAGAGAGGATATCTCTTAGGTATGATCAATCTGCCAACGTGAATATGTTAATATACTAAATGATCAATTATATCTAGATTATAATTCATTGAGTGTGTCAAGGGGAGGCAAAACCCTAGTCCTCGTTAATTAAATTAACAATTCACTTAGAATCAACTTTTCATTATATTACCCGTAATTCATTATATTCTTGTGGGAACGACACTTGACAAGTCATTATATTACGTAAACTCAATGCATATACTTGCGCGTGCAGGCCTACATGTTACATTAATTTTACATAACCTCTACGGTGCCCATCAAAATCCCCGATGGTCTCGGATCTCCCCATGCGAACATGAAACAAACTAGTAACACTCTGCTTCCGCTTAACTAAGCACATGTCTTTGGGAGGCAGAACTTCGCCGAACAGCGAAGCGAAGGTGTTGTGGGTTTGTGGTCGGGCGATGAAACCCATGATAAGGTGGGGCTTGCTCAGTTGGAAGGGGAACACCTTGCACAAAAGGGCGTCGTTTCCAGTCTGGAGTGCCATGATCTGGTGGTAATGCATCAAATGGTCGAAGGGGTCTTGTAGCCCATCGTACATCTGAAATTTTGGCAAAGAAAAATGTGGTAGAGTTTCTTGGTTAAGGATGGCAGGGACGGATAGGGCGTGGAGCATGTCATCTAGTGCCCGAATCTGAGGTGCGAACTCTTATGGAGTGGAGCAAGTGAGGCGCTGGAGTGGAAAGAGTTGTCAGGTGGGTGAATTCTTACCAAAAGTGCTATTTTACACCCTTATTATCTGGGTTTGAGCACTTTTGTGTACTATCGACCTAATTAACTTAATTGGCATGTGTTAAGGACCTAGCAAAGCTACTAATCAAATTTTGCGACAAGTTTGTTGTTTTGGCTTTTTATACGTAGATAGGGATTCGGCTCAGCCATGAAGAATCAGTTCAGCTCATATTTTGCAAATCAAAACCAAAAAGAAAGAAGCAAAAAGCAAGCGAAGAAATCGAGCAAAATTTGCAATTTTCACCCCTACGTGTATTCCTTGTCCTGTTGCTTTTGACTGGCTTCTTTGTCGCTTGGTTTTCTTCCTAATTTTCCCTCATTGTAATAGTGTTTGTTTTGTTATTTTTGTAATTTGTAAAGAGGGTTTGGCTATAAAAGCCCCAGACAAGCACTGTAACGAACCATCTTCTTCATTAATAAAATTTTTGGCGCCAAGCTTTCAACAGCTCCCACCTCTTTTTCCTTTTACGTCCCCTTTCTCCTTTTCTCTCATTTCTCGCACATGACACCCTCAGGATGAAACCTTCCCGGAAGATGATCAGCTAAACACTTATCCTTGAAGAGGAAGGCTACTGGAGGAGGGTTCCTAGGGTTCTGAGGGTTCTCACAGTTTCAACGCAGGTATATATTGTCATTTATATGTCTCCTTCCAATCTTAGGTTTAAATCTCTTTGATGCATCTTGAATGACCTGTACTTGGCAATCTTTTAGGGTTCAGTGGATGCTTATTGTTAGATCCATTGAGATTCATTAGTTGTCATTTATTAGTTACTGTAAGGTGGGTTAAGGAGATAGGTTTACAGTATGCGGGATTACCGTGTAATAAATACCACCATCTTTCAAGAAAAATTATTAAGGTCAGTTTTATAGCCAAATGAAGGTCGGTTCAGGGAAATGACCATGGTCATCCTCTAGCGAGAAGGACGAGAACCTCTCGGTTTTACCACACACCACTAGGACTCGACCCAGGTGACCTAACACTTCAAGGAGTTCTATTTTACATTTTATTTCATTTCATTTTTAGTTTCCAACTATTAAAACCCACCGTTTTTATCAAACCCCAAAATCCAAATTAAATTCATCAACTTGAACTTCACTGCAAGTCATTTGTGCGAAGAAAACTCATCCATGTGTTCGACCCTAGAGCCACTATACTGCAGTAGCATTGCTACAGTAGTAGGAGGAAATAGGTTTATAAATTTTGTTGATTCCGGACCACCTCCGTGCTACCACAAATCATGGACTCAGATTACCTAGGGCTGAGTCAATCAATCAAGACGTTCGAGACATCCCCACCGTGGGTGATGGTGTCTGGGCAAGTATAGATTGGGGCCGCGTTTCGAAAGGCAGCATTCTCCTCGCGCAGAGAGGCATTGATTATTAGAAAGGAAACCAACTGCTGTTGGTGAGTGTCATGCTGCCTCTCCATTTGCAACAAGCGTTGGTCCAAGGACGGTTCCGAATTAGAGGGTGGATCACCCATGTTGGATAGATAAACTCTTAAAAGAAGATGGTGGCGTTTCCCACAAACGGTGCCAATGAAAAGGACTAGGCTTTCCACAAAATCAAATCTCCTTTCTCCCCATTTTTTCCTTTTTCTCCTCTTTTTATACCTATGGGTTTGAGAGTTACACATTTAATGCTCATAATTAGGACACTTATGAGAATCATTTCACTTCCCTACATTATACCATCATACATTCATGTACATTAATTGCCTTGCTCCAACGAAGTCGTTGTGACTGTTCAAGTTGGTTATAATCTACGTGTGGCATCCCTTCCATCTTCACACCCGGGACGTGTGTTCGAGGCGGTTGGCTCGGCCATTCCTCTTGATGCCCGAGATGGCCACTTTGAACTGCTTCCCATCACTCCGCTTTACCTGTCGCGGGCTTCTCTACCATCGGACCTGGCCTAGCCCATTCGAGCCCGTCCGGATCAAGGCCCCACTTTCGTCACACGCCTCTTCAGCATGTGCTCTGATGTTTATTCCAGTCCTTGGTATGTGTCTTGAGACTTATCCCACTCCAATTGTAAGTCAATCTTTTTATTCAATTCAATAAAATTATTTTTAAAAACATCACCTTAAAATATTACAAGTATTTCTTATCTGGGATTTATAAAATGTGATATCGCATTATAAAGAAAAGAAAGTTTTTATATATAAGTTTTTTAATCGTATTAAAATCATGAAAGCTCATTTCAGTCAGGGTTGACATTGTTTACATGATTGGAATAACATCATTACAAATTATATCATAGTTGTTTTTAATCCTAATATAATAGTTTGTTTATTTAGTCGCATGGTCGGTGGAATGTGTATTTATATAAGGAGTAATTGTGAAACACAAGAGAAAGTTCTTACAAAATTTGTATGAATTTCTATTAAACATATTCTAAAGTCATGGAATCCTTGGGATGGGATAAGGTATATCAATGCCCCTTATATTTGGTTATATGTCCAACTTGGTTTTTAATATTTTTCTATCCACCATTGTCCCTAAAATTTATTTCATAGCTCAAAAATACCCCTATCGTCAATGTTAACACATAGACAAATGGGTGTTAATTTTGCTGATATGACATCTCTCACATGTGTTTTTAGTTTATGTGACACCTTTACATGTGATTCTTTAAATCCAAAGACAAAAATGCCCTCATGCCTACAGATTATCCCTATCGGACTGAAATCGGCTTTGAGCTGCACTTATCATAGATCTAAGAACGCAGATGCTTTCAAGAGAGGGCATTCGTTAAGTGAACGTCTCTACAACAAAAACAATTTATAATGTCATTTGTTAAAATAATAACCCGTATAACTTAAAGTTCATAAAGGTGACACATCATATAAAAAACATTTAATTGGGAATGATAGTTTTAGATTTATGGAATCCTTTTTTGAAAAGTAACATCATATGAAATTAAAAAAAAAATTATTGTGTTGAAGTAGCTAAATTGTGCTAATTTTAAATTATGATGTCATTTTTTGAAAAGTGTCGTCATATTAAATTCTTTTTTTATTTTAAATTTATGGTGTCATTTTCTAAAAGTGACACCGTATATAGAATTTTAAATTTTATAATTCAATTGTCATTTTATTATCTATACACTAATTAGGAATATTATGTAAAAAGATTATTATTTGTGCATACTAATCGATATATAAAATTCTTAATTATAACTCGAACCATCATTTTCTTTCCATCTTTCTGCATCCACACCCATAAGAGTTTTTTTTATAAAGTATAATCACAACAAAATAATATAAAAAAAAAATTCTTTGGTATCTCCAATAAATAAGTTCATTTTTATCTAAAAAATAAAGTAAAAATTTTTATGTATAATAAAATAATTTATATCTTAGTCATTTCTATATTAGTAATTATAGAGAATAATATTTTAATATATTTTGTTTAGATAATTTTGGAACAAAGTGATTTATTATATTTTTCTTTAAATAATAATCATATTTATTCTTTAATTCTTCAATTGTTTAAGAAATAAAATTTGTAGGTTGTAATATTTATAAATACTTGAAAATTTCTAAAAACTCTTTCCAAATAAATTATAGAGAAGAATATTTTAATATATTTTGTTTCAATGATTTTGGAATAAATTGATTTATTATTATTTTGAAATAATAATCTTATAATTAATTTCTATATAAGTAATTATAGAGAAGCATATTTTAATAAATTTGGTTTAGATAATTGTTGAATAAAGTGATTTACTTTATTTTTTCTTTAAATATTAATCTTATTTCTTGTTTAATTGGTCAATTGTTTTAGAAATAAATTTTTTAGGTTGTAATATTTATAAATATTTAAAATTTTCTAAAAAAACTATTTCCAAATAAATTATAAAAAAGAATATTTTAATATATTTTATTTATATAATTTTAGAATAAATGATTTATTATTATAATTTTAGATAATTTATGGGTTAATCAACCATATCTTTCACAAGTGTTAAAAGGTATGATATTCATATTAAATCCAAATCCAACAAGATTGAACTTATAGGTGAATTGGTAGTTTAACATGGTATTAGAGCTTGATCTGGTAGGAGGTCATGGGTTCAATACCTCATCTTCAATTTAAATCTTCATTTAGTGCGTGTTGGTCGTAGAACAAATAGAGCTTCGCGAAGTTAGCTCCATAGTACAAAACCACAATCTGATCACCGTAGAAATCGTAGGGCACCCTCTCGTTATTGTTAGGTTTATGGCTCCCCATTTTTGAAGACAAATCTAAAAACGCGGAAAACCTCAATAACCCAATACGCCTAGAAAACAAAATCAAAAAGAAAAAATGCCTGGAAAAAGACTTGTACCAGCTATTAAACATTTAAAAAAAAAAAAAACAACCTATAAAATCCTTACAAATTCAAACCCTAAAACCCAATAAAATCTCCATAAGTTGAATCCTCAACAACAGCTTGAACAAACCCAAAACACTAAACTTGAAAAAACAAATTCAAACCCAGAAAAAGATTTGCAAAAAGAAAACAACCTAGAAATTGGAAAAATTCAAACCCTAAACCCCAACAAAATCTACAACAGTTGAATCCTCGACAACAATTTGAAAACCCAAAACAACTAAACTTGCAAAAACAAATTCAAACTCATAATGGATTCGAAAAAAAAAAAAAGCAACAACCTAGAAACTGGAAAAATTCAAACCCTAAAACACAACAAAATCTCCAACAATTGAATCCTTGACAACAACTTGAACAAACTCAAAACACCAAAACTTACAAAACAAATTTAGACCCATAAAATGATTCAGAAAAAGAAAACAACCCAAAAACTAGAAAAATTCAAACCTTAAAACCTAACAAAATATCCAACAGCCGAATCCTCGACAATAACTTGAACAAACCTAGAACACCAAAACTTACAAAAACAAATTCATACCCAAAAAGGGATTCGAAAAAAGAAACAACCTAGAAACTAGAAACAAGGTTGTGGGTACCATGGGCTTTGGGGCCTGCATCTTCCAACCAACAGTCCTGGCCACCCACTGGCCTAAAACTCGAAACCCACGTAAGCTCAATCTACTCACCCAATCATCTTCATTTAAGGCCAGCCCAAACATACTTCTCCAACCTAAGTGAGATATAATGCCTAAGACACCTTCTAGCGCTACCATCTTTAAGGAGAGCCAAATGCACGACCTCTCTCAACTTGAACAAATAACCACCCATGAGTCACAATCGTAACCACCATGATGGCGGTCAAACGCATCATGGAGCAAAAGATGCAGGCAATTTGGCTATCTAAAGAGCAGTTTGGCTATCTAAAGAGCAGTTTGGCTATCTAAAGGGAAGAACAGGTCATAACACGCAAACAAAATGCCACCTTCCCCTTCCATTTCGGAAGGAAATCGTCTACTTCCCATGAAAAGCCAACAAAGGCCCTCCTCTATAAAAGAAGAGGGGGTGACACCATAGAAGGTAAGACATTCTTGACTAAAAAAAGACGAATTCTTTCACTCTCCAGATTTTCTAATCTGACTTAGTCATCGGAGAGGCGACAGGCCCACCACCGTCGTTTTCTTGTTTGTTTTGCAAGTACATGCTAGCAAGTTGATGCTCCGACGATCCAGTGACTTAGAAAATTCAGGAGACTACAATTGGCGCCAACTATGGGAACGACCAAGCAAAAAAGCTCATCCGATTTGCGAGGGCTTAGTTGCATCCGCTTTCAAGTGATCGCCTATCCCCTGAAGCTTTGGAAGTTCCCGATCAACCCACCGGACCGTCGGACTTTATCATCATGACCGCCATCCAAATAATCACCCTCAAAATCGCCTTCAATCAAAGCCGGATATGGAGGTGAAGCAAGAGGAACGTGCCGACAGATGTCGAACTCGCAGATTAAGGTCGACCATCTACAGAGGAAACGACCGCCCTCGCTGACCGCCTAGAGAGTGAACAGATCGAAAATGCACGAGGGAGTAGCCACTCAACACCCCCAGTTAAACAAAATAAAGGCAAGGAGCCTATCCAGCCGAAGACGACATCGGCAATGGATAACGAAGATCTTCCGACAAATTCCGCTACGAATCTGCCACCCCCAAAGAACAATGTGGAGGCCGAGTCGAGAAAAAGGCCCCCGCGATGTTCTAGTCGGTCCATTAGCGCATGCTCCTCGGCCGACGCTGAGAATTCAACGTAGAAAGGCGCCAGCAAGAGCGCCTAAAAACATACCCGCGGGTCAGTGTGGCACCAACACTCCGTTCTGCATCCCGCCGGACGCACCCATCCCATATACGCCGTATCTACCGGCCGTCTGGGTCCCGAGGACACACATCCCCATTAGGGCAACACATCCTAAATTATGAGCCACCCCACAGCTTTGCCATACCACCATTTACCTTGTAAGATGGCTCCTCTAACCCATACGACCACATGTTGCACTTCAACCAAGCGATGATTCTAAGCACGGGGAATGATCGTCTTCTGTGCAAGGTATTCCCAGCCATCTTGAAGGGACCCGCTCTGGCCTGGTTCCATAAAATCCCGAGAGGATCCATAAACTCGTTCAGCGAGTTGTGGGGTGCATTTGTTTCCCAATACTTATGCTCAGTCCATCAAAAGGGAAACATCAGTTCACTCAAACCGTCTTTAAGAAGGAGGATGAGTCTATCCGGGACATCACCAAGAGATTTGGACAGGCTATCCAACAGATCGACGCATACAGCATGGACGCGGTCCTCCAGAACTTTCGAATAAGCTTTGTACTGACTACCCCTTTCTTCTAGTCGCTATCACTGGACCCACCTCTAACGATGGAAGAACTGTACAAACAGCAATGTATACTCTATGGCTGAAGACAATATTCGGCAATTTCGCATAATGATGATTACTAATTCAAAATATAAGTCCGCCAAGAAAGGGCAGCCCGAGTAAAAGGGGAGCCAAACTAAGGACCGTGGCTAGCCCTGTGAACAAATAAAGAGGATCCGGAACCTCCCTAGTTTACCCCATCAACATCCCCATACGCACCTCCCCTCATCCGGGATCACCCTGACTTTGTCTGGCCTCCACCAATTCGATCGGATCCCAAGTAACGCGATCGATCTCTAAGGTGCGATTACCACAGGGACCACGGGCATGAAACTAACAGATGCCAAACTCTGAAGTTTCTAGTGGAGAAACTAATCCGAGGATATATCCAGGATTCGGTCCTCCCGATAGAAGCCGCACCGGTAACTAAAAGAATAGCGGCTAGTTCAAAGCTCCCGTCCGAGCCCTGGCCCACCATCAACTACAATTCGAGCTCGGGTGAACACCATCAGTACCCCGAATAACAAGAAAGCAATTCAGCCAGTTGATGGCCCCATATCCTTTCCTCCCATTAACCTGTCCAGGGTTATCACTCCACACCACGATGCACTTGTGCTTACTTTATGCATTAACAATTTTGATGTTCACAAAGTGCTCGTTGACCTTGGCAACACAGCCAACTTGTTGCAATTTCCAACCTTTAGACAGATGAAAGTTCCACTTGATAAACTCAGTTCGGCTGGCATAATTTTTTTTGGATTTAATGGGGCAACTACGCTAACCATGGGTGACATCGCTTTCCCCGTCAAGGCAGGGCCGGTTACTTAGCAAGTTTTATTCTCAGTTGTCGAAGACTTGGGGCCATACAATGCTATCGTTGGTCTGCCCTGGTCGCACGCTCATGAAAGCAAGACTCCCCAACCTACCACTAAACAATCGACACCTAACCAATGCTCTGACATATTATCGACCTCCTAAGGTACCTACAACAGTACCGCTGCCATATCGCCTATCGGTACAGAGCGTGAGAAAAGTAAAACCCCCAACAATCCGGCCACCGAATCACACCCTCAAAATAAAGAATCACAAACGCCGAAAGCAGAAACGAGGACAAGGAACACTAATGTGGATCCCCAACCAATACTGGCTGGGCCTGATACACACCCTATGTCGCCCCTCGTGTCCAAAGAGGAAAACAACAATCGCAGAAGTTTTGCTTTTAGTAAATCGACAGCCCGCCGCTGACCCACTCCTGACATGACCGACACTAACCCCACGCATGCTTCTCATAAGCTGAATGTTATCCCATCTGCCAGGCCAGTCAAACAAAGAGAAAGGCGTTTCCACCCAAATCACCAACAGATTATTCAGGCTGAGGTAGATAACCTTTTGGACGCAGGGTTTATTAGGGAAGTCAAATACCCGGAATGCTAGCTAATGTGGTGGTGGTACCAAAAAAAAGTGGTAAGTGGAGAGTATGCATAGACTATAACGATTTCAACGACGTCATTTTAAAGATACTTCCCCACCCCGCATGTAATTCTGGGGATTGTCACATCATCCTAGTATGGATGTCATTATTCCTAGACGCCTTCTGGGCGCCACCATCGATCCCCTACGTACCGCCTTAACGAGGAGAAAAACAGTCTTTACTCCCATACAAACTCTTATGTTATAAATGCAATGTCAGTTGCTAAAGAATGTCAGAGCGACCATCGTAGACCGGTGACCAAGATGTTTAGACCGTTGCTAGGTAAAACCATGGAGGCATATATTGACGATATGCTAGTAAAGTCAAAAGAATGCCCAGACCACACTACCTGCAAGAAGCTTTCGATCTCCTCAGGGCATACGGCATGAAACTCAACCCCTTAAAGTGCGCCTTCGGGGTCAATACCGGGTTTGCCTCGGGTCATAGACACAGCAGGGATAGAAGCAAACCCTACCCAACTTACTATCCCTGAATCACCTACTCCCGCCCGAGAAAAGGATACAACAAATGACCTGCCGCAGCCGCCTGGGCTGCCTCACTTGCCCACCGACCTCGTCTAGCCATTCTTCATCACCCTTAAGGGGGCCAACCTGGCCAGATGGAATTAAGAGTGTGACCGTGCTCAAAGAATCAAACACCATCTAGCTGAACCCCCAAGACTCGCAAATTCCGGCTTCCGAGAGACACCTTAATATATCTGCGCTCGTGATGTCGCAGTTAGTTTCTCCTGCTCAAAGAGGGTGAAGATGGAAGGCAGAGGGCCGTTGTTCTTTCGTCACAAGTCCTACCGATGCGTAAACCGATACAAACACCTTGAACAGGCCTCTTTAGCTCTCCAGATAGCAGCCAAGAAGCTTTGCCCATACTTTCAAGCACACCCCATTGTGGTGCTAACCAACCTTCCCCTTCGAAACACCATACACAAGACGAACTTATCCGAGAATACCACTCACCGGGAATCCAAGCGAATACTGTGATCCTCGTATAAGCCAAGGCTAGCTAAGAAGTGGGTGTCCCCGGCTGTCCTTTCTATGCAGGTCCCCCCAACCCTAAACGAGCCTCCGCCAATTCAAATTGGTGGACTCGCAGTAAACGAGGCATCTCTAAGAAACGTGGACTGATTGCTCGCAACTAAAGTCCCTATGTGGGGACAAGATCGAGCAAACTATTCGGCTGGGCTTCAGCGCCTTAAACAATGAATCAGAATATTAAGACATCCTGGCCGGGATTGAATTAGTAGCTGCACTATCTGCCGAAAAACTTATAATTCAGAGTGATTCCCAATTGGTGGTAGGGTAGGTAAACGCATAATAGGAGTCTCAAGATCCCCGAATGGCAAAGTATGTAACTCTGGTTAAGCAACGCCTAGCTAGTTTTTCAACATGGAAGCTCGAACATGTTCCCAGGGACTCTAACGAAAGAGCACACGCCTTAGCTGCTATAGCCGTGTCCCTACCTATAACGAAACGATATTTTTGCCTATATACTACCAACCGGATTCCTCGATAGCCACTATCCGGGTAAGCCAGGTGGGTGAAACCTCCCCTTCCTAGATCGACCCCATAGCATAGTATATCAACACGGGAGAACTCCTTAATGAGAAAGATAAGGCTCATAAGATCCGAGTTCAATCTGTCGGATTTTCCTTAATCAATGGGCAGCTGTTCAAACGATCCCTAGACGGGCCATATCTGAAATGCTTAACTACCGAACAAGGTCAGTATGTGTTGGACGAATTGCATGAAGGGATATGTGGCAACCATCCAGGTGGCAGAACTCTAGCACACAGAGCCCACACCTAGGGGTATTATTGGCCAACCATGAAGTCTAACGCCCCTGATTATGTATGAAAATGTGACCGATGTCAACAACAGGCTCCCATGATCGCCGGCTCAAGATCTTTTATCTATCTCAAGCCCATGGCCCTTCGCTCAATGGGGAATTGACATCGTAAGGCCACTCCCTACCACCCCGGATCAGAAGAAGCTGTTGCTAGTGGCCACTAATTACTTCAGAAAATGGATAGAAGTCGAGGCTTTTGCATCAATCAAAGACAAAGAGGTCACTCAGTTTATCTGGAAGAATATCGTTTGGTGGTTCCGAGACCCGGCTATCAGATTGCACAATGTAATCTAATTCGACAAATGCCCACGTAAAACTGCTAGGAATTGAAAATAAATAACTCAGACTTCACCCTTACTCCAGTCCCAGCAACAGCCTGCCAGAGGCTTCCACAAACCCCGTCGACCGCCTTAAAGAAACGACACTGGACGCAATGCAAAGGAAATGGCGGATCGAACTTCCCAAGGTCCTCGTACATAGAACGACCGCCTCGCGCACCAACCGGTATATCTCCCTTCGCACTTACCTATGGGATGGAAGCTATAATCCCTATGGAAATCGGTATGCCTACGCTCCGAATGGATATGCCCAAACAATCGAATACAGAGTTCATTATCAAGGAACTAAACATGACAGATGAACTGCACGAAACAACAGCCATACGGATAGCATCCTACCACCACCGGCTAGCGAATATATCCAACAGACGCGTAAAACCCCGAGTGTTCCAACCAGGAAACCTGGTCTTAAGGAAAGTCTTCGAAAATACAACCAATCCAGTGGCGGGAAAGTTTCAGGCCAATTGGGAAGGACCATATATTGTAATGCTTCCAGAATCCGATCGTATGCTTTAGATAAGTCTGGGATGTGAACACATGTACCCAGTCAGGGAATGTTATGCACCTTAGAAGGTATTATTAATAAAAAGTTTATTTATTCTCTAACTATATCTTCATCGCAAAATCTAATTTATAAGTCTGGACGGAGCTAATGCCCTATCCCACTAAATGGTCGATGCCCACCGTCAGACAAAGTCCGACGGGCGCTTAATGCCCTCATTCCGCTAGCATGGTCGATGCCCACCGACTCAATAAAGTCCGTGACGGCGCGACGCCCGTCCGCCCCAAAGATGGCCGATGCCCAACTCCGCTTTATACCAAAGTCCGGACGATGCTAATGCCATGTCCGGCCCAACATGGTTAATGCCCGTACCGGGCTCGCACAGTCCGAATCCGCGGTTAATGCCCCTGGTCCGGCCAACATGGTCGGGCGCCCAAATTGCCGCGCACAAAGTCCAGACGGCCGCTTAACGCTCGTCCGCCTAGCATGGTCGATGCCCGCGGCTCGTAATGTCCGAACGACGCTTAATACGCCCCGTCCACCAACGTGGTCGATGCCTAATCCAACGAATAAAGTCCGGATGGTGCTAATGCCCTGTATGGCCCAACATGGTTGATGCCCATACCGCTCGTAATAAAAAGTCCGACAAATACACGCCCGCCCACCCCAAAGATGGTCGATGCCTACCGCTCGTGACTAAAGTCCTGACGGCTGCTTAAAGATCCGTCACTAAAGATAGTCGATGCCTAACTCGCTTCATATTGAAGTCCTGACGGCTAACGCCCGTCCACCATTATGGTTGATGCTCACCGCTCAAAATAAAGTCCGGACAAATTTTAATGCCTTGTCCAAATCCAATATGGGTCGATGCCCACCGGCTTAGAATAAAGTCCCACTGAGCTAATGCCTTGTCCTACAGTATGGTCGATGCCTAGCTCAAATTAAAATAAAGTCCGGACGGTGACTAATGTTCCTATCCGACCCAAAGATGGTTGATGCCCAACTGGCTCGTAATAAAGTCCGCACGCATTTAATGCCCTATTCTACTCCCAAAGATGGTCAGATGCCCGTCAGCCTTGTCAAAATAAAGTCCTGGACAACGCTAATGCCCCATCCTATCACAAAGATGGTCGATGCCCAATTGGCCCGAATAAAGTCTCGAATCCGCGCTAATGCCTCATCGTGACCCAAGATGGTTGATACCCAAATTGGCTCAAACCAAAGTTCCGACAAGTGCTAATGCCCCGTCCATTTAGTACGGTTTGAGCCCACCGTCCCGCTCTAAAGTCCGGATGGCACAAGAAAGTTAATGCCCTATCTGACCCAGTATAGCCAGTTGGCCCAGTCTAAAGTCCGGATGGCACTGGAAGGATAATGCCCTATCCGACCTAATATTGTAGGTCCCATTGGTTTATTCTAAAAGTTCGAGTAAGATTGATGTCCTACCAGGCTCAATTTAATTGATGCCCGGCGAAATCGCTGCAAAGCCTGGATAGGAAAGAAAGCAAATGAACCAGGGGACAATTGCTCAAACCTGGACTACACTTTACTCGCTACACATCAACGCCACCCGGCTAAGCATAAATGAACTACTCGATTCAAAAAGGAAATCAGTAAAGTCGCAAAATAACACATGCTTCATTAAGAAGTCTAATTACACTATATCAAAATGTCAAGATACAGAACGGAGGCAAAGGAGTAAGGTTGAGCAAGCAAGCATAGAATGCAGTCCCTAACTCTTGCCAGATGCACCAGCCCCCTATCCCCCGGCTACCCGGATCGAGAATTGTGGTTAATACCTACCTTAGCTCCGCTAGAGGAGCGCCGACTCCTCACTAATGTCTCGCTTCTGTAGCGGCAAAGACTTCACCCGTAGAACAGCACCTAGGGGGCATCGAGGGTTAACAAAGAACTCTGGAGGTAATGGTGGATTTTGACGTGTCTCTAAGATCCCTACTGAATCCTGTGCTTACTCACAAATATTAGTGTAATAAAGGCACAAAGAGCCCATAGCCATAATTGAAGATAACTTCCAAACCAAATAAGCCATAATTCCAGCCTTCTTCCTCTTGTAGACCTCTACACGGAAAGTGGACAGCTCGTCTTTGCTAGCCCCAAGCTCTACAAGTAAGGAAACTCGCTCATTGGTCAAATGGATAACTTCCTCCTCCGTCTTCCGCCAGGCCTCTCCAGAAGTAGCCAAAGCCTGCTAAGCCTTGTCTAAATTAGACTCCACCTTCCGCCGGGCATCTTTTGAAGCAGCTAAGGCGCGCTGGACTCTGGCTAACTCAAATTCCATCTATGCCCAGGCATCGCCCACCGCTTCGATCACTAATCAGGCCATCGCCACTTCATGACTAGTGGCATCTCTCTCCGCCTCAACACGAGCTACCCTTTCAATAGCTTCTCTAGCCTCCAACTCCAAGAGCCTCGACTTTGACTCTGCCTCCATTAAGGAAGCACTCAGGGCCTTTTTGTCAGAAAACGCCGACTGGGTGTAGAGCCATAGCCTCTCTGCCTCCCTTAGCTGGGTCTTGAATTCTCGATGCTAAAAGGCCATGTTCCAAATAGCAATAATCGCCTGTGCATAAGCATATTAATGATATAACAAGGGCTAAGAAATAATACTAGAGCGAGATATAGCACTTCCAAGCTTACCAGTTCCGTCGATTGAGCAAAATTGCGGTTTTGAACCTGCATCCCATCTTCGATCATTTGTTAGAGATCTTCTTTAATAGTACCAGCAGGGACTGAGATGGTATACTCTTCGCCCTGCCCCCCGACCCGAACAGTTACAAGCATCCGTAGAATCACTTGGTACAGATCATGCAAATGGTCAATCGAAGATTCGCTCCAATTGAAGGGCCTCCATCGATCAATAATCTCCTGAGCACCCTCCGGCCCGGGAACTGATACCTCCTCCATAGGGGGAGCCGGGCCGCGAGGAGGGAGATCACGACCACCAGTCATGATCGTAGCAAAGCAGCCTCCTACGTCCCGCCTGTGTACTTCGTCCCTATCCGACCGGCCACACCGCTTCTGGAGGATGGACCACCTCGATGGCGGCAGTGAACCGGGCTTCGACTTCGCCAAAGTAATGCTTCCCAGCCAGCCGGGTCGCTCAAACCCATCTCGGGCGAACCCGAGATGACAATGGCCTGCACCTCCGAACCCCCATCCTGGCAAGGCTGGCCCGATCCTCCGACAACTTCGAGGACGGCATCAACCACTTGCTCAAGACTAGCATCTCGCTCGCTTCCTGCCAAAGTTTTTGAATCAAAAACTTACATCTCGCCCTTCTTCCTCTTCTTCTTCTTTCTCTCTCTTCCCATCCGAGGAGCGATCAGTATTCGAGGGACCCACTGCACGAAATCCCCACCCCTCGCCTAGCAACTTATGTCGCCCCAAATCACCTCCTTCTTTTTCTTCGATGCTCGGGGGGTAAGACGGGAGTCATTTAATGCCAAGGGTCTAACGCTCCAAACAACCCCTAACTCGCTCGGATCAGCAGACCGAATCCCTACTTCAAGAGAGGAAGGTTACGGTCAGCCGATCACAAGTTCCGACTGTACCCACCTCGCTCTCCGCTTCCACTGCTGGAGAAGAACTACACGAGATTAAGCTCAGAAGGTCTGCAGCGACAAAGTGCTCACCTTCCACAACCTCTGAGGGTAAAAGACGCGAGATTATTGGGACGCTATAAGGAGATGGTGGCGGCTTAAATCATGCAAATTCTTCATGGTTAGAAGGACTTCATGATGCCGCTCCTGCTCGAAAATCTCCAATAGCCTCTGGATTTTCGTAAAACTGACTCTTTCCACCCAATGCACCAGTTTGCCCCTTCGGCTTTTCCCTACGCAAACAACCCACAATAGTAAAACACATGTACATGAATGGGCATACAAAAAATACACGTTGTGCTGTGCCCCCCGCATCGGCACACACTTGAAAAGACATGAATGGTTAATATCAACCCAGTCGTGGGTACCCAGGTTTCATCCTGTCCCCGACCAGATCACCCCTTTCGCCTCACTCTTGGGTAAGTCAAGGAGTCAAGTAACGAATTGCAACCAGGGACTCTGGGCTGACATGGACATCTGACCACCTTACGCTACCCTCAAGGTATAAACGAAACAAACCTCCACCAATGAAAGATAAAGCTAGTAAAGAAGGTTTAAGATAATAAATCACTACGAATCCGAATGACGTTGCGAACAAGGCGTGGCACTCGGTAAAGTGTGTGAATTGCTTCACCGTAGATGGAACAGGAAGCCGGCCCTACTACAAGTTGCTCCCGAGTGAAAAATACCGCGTTGTACTCTTTTCGCCACACATTTCGAGCTCCAGCCATCCGATAGCATGATCGCCATTGTCATCTGAATTTCACACAAGAGCCCTCAACTCCTCCATAGAAAATGGTGAGATGATGCTTCGTAGAAGGCGTCCCGAGTAAGCCCGTCAGACCCGCCTTGGGCCGGTGGAAGTCTCTTCCCACCCCACCATTCTACAAGGCATGTAAACAAAAAAACGGGAACGGAATCAACCCTAAGCCATGATACCAACCCTAAGAAAAGGCAAACCACTTATTAGCCCAATCAGCCTCGCTGAGTCGCCTGCCAAATCCTAGTAGGCCCCCACAATACACACATCTCCTCCCACGCTATCCTAACGCCGAAAACGTGCCGATAATTGAAAATCAATGGACCCAGAGTAGGAAAAGTGTTTACTTGTATAATGGAAACTAAACAAGCGCCTAGAAGAACGGTTTGCAACAACACGCAACATCGCACTGGAGTATCCACATAAAATCTTGAGCTAGAAGGAAACTAGATAGCCAAGACGAAACAACTACAGAAATGGGTGAAATCAAATGATGGCTCCATATACATTAAGCGTCTAGAGCCTGTATAAGCATTAAATGCATCGCTGACTCATCACCTCCACAACCAATTTGAAATTCCCGACGCCCGTCTATTGGGGTGGCATAAGCGAACTAACGTAGCCGTGCCCGCGGACCTCGGGCCAATTTAATAGCCACGTGTCAGACCGCCAACCATATTATTTCTAAACCGGTCCATTTCGAAGCATATCAAATACCATAGCCCTCCGCCGTAGGACTAAGTCCTTGTCACTAGCCGGGAATTGGGAAGCATGAGAACAATGTGTGCAGGAACACAGAAAATTTCAGAAAATGTAAATTCATTAATTACCACAAATAGCGTTCATAGTTACACAACAGCGTTTACACCAAAATAATCATACTATGATTACATGATCCATCCGAGCCAAATCCAAAAAAAAAAAAAAAAAAAAAAAAAAAAGAGGCGTATTGTTAAAGCAAAGGCTAGGAAAGAAGGTCCTAATGGTTGCGGAAAGGGACAACGATCCTCGTTATCAAAAGCGCGGAAAGGAACACAAAGAATTTTATCGATTTAAGAGGTGTTCTTGGTTACAGAGGATTCCATTCGAGTTTTCGAACCACCTAAAGACGCAGCCAACTCAGGAATATCCCTCCCAACGCAAACAATTCCGACTCCGCTCAATCCTTGCAAACTTCGCCCTGGTCCATGCTTGACAATCACGTTTAACCCTCTTCATAGTCCTCGTCCATACAACAATCATAGAAGTCCGACTCCCGACAACGCCTAACCAAACCACCCTGCTAACAAACTAGTAATAACCAATGGCACAAAAGAATCCTTTCTCCTGCAAACCTTTTATAGAGACCTCCAGCCTTAAAGGAATCCTAAACAACCGCATCAAGTGTGACTTCAAAAAAGTAGGAAATTCCCCGCTAATGTTTACATTGGAACACCCCAGCATTAACGGTCCACCAATCCTAACATCAAACAAGTCCCAAATATTCTCTTTTCCCGCCAATCCCCGCATCAAGCAAGTCCCAAATTTCTCTTTTCCCAACCGGGAAGAGCGACCTCCCTAGCCAGAAAAGCGGGCATCAGGCGGCTACCGCGCCCGCACCTTCCAACCAACAGCCTACTACCACGAGCCCAAATCGAAACCCACAGAGGCCCAATCTACTGACCCAATCATCTTCATTTACAAGCCAGGCCCAAACGTACTTCCCTAGCCGGGCGGGAGATATAATGTCTAGGTACAATCTTTCCTGGTCGGCTACCATCTTTAAGGAGACAGCCGGCTGACCTCTCTCAGCTTGAACAAATGACCACCCATGAGTCACACACGTAACCACCCTGATGGCCATCAAACGCATCATGGAGCAAAAGATGCGGGAAATTTGGCTATCTAAAGGGCAATTTGGCTATCTAAAGGGAAGAACAGATCATAATACGCAAACAAAGCGCCACCTTCTCCTTCCAAGCTGAAGGAAATCGGCCTACTTCCCATTTAAAAGCTATGACAAATCACCCTCCTCCATAAAAGAAGAGGGAGTGACACCATAGAAGGTAAGACATTCTTGACTGAAAAAAGACGAATTCTTTCACTCTCCAGATTCCCTGATTTGACTTAGGCATCGGAGAGGCAATGGGCGCACCACCATCGTTTTCTTGTTTGTTTTGTAGGTACAAGCTGGCAAGTTGATGCTCCGACGATCCAATGACTCAGAAAATTCAGGAGACTACAAAGGTGAGGACAAAAAGAAAAGTAGAGAGATAGTTTTCACCTTTTGTAATGTACAGAGCTATCAAGTACAAGAGGAAAGTATGGATCAATAGTTACAGAAAAAGATCAAAAAAAAAAAAAACCAATGTTGAGATGATTAATAGGGAAAAGGGTTTTTTGTTCGTATTTCAAGCACCACACGCACGACGCCACATAAGCTAAAACGTTGCGGAAGGAGGTCGTGATCAATAAAGTTAATGCCTCATTTGTCCATGTGTGAACGTCGTCAACGACATGGACATTTTTTTAGCTATAGAATAAATTTTAGAGGCAGTGGTGGACTCGAAAAAATATTAAGGACCAAACTATCTCTTAAATAATGTTACCATATTATGTTTATAATTATAACTTCTTACTAATTAAACAAAAATTTCAACTTTAAAGATTAAATAAATAAATAACCCTAGACAAATCGAAAAGCAAGAAAAGAAATGGTGTGAATAGAATATCTCAAGTTTATTTGTTCACACTTTAAAAATGTCTACTATAGTTCACTCTTTTTTAAAGTCTTGCATACTCTTTTATAAGAAATTATTGTTTGTCTAATTTTCTAATTAACAAGAGGTTATAAATTGTTGCCAATATACAAATATCTTTTCTTACAGTAATTGACAACTTCAATATTTTTCAATAATAAGTTTATTAGTTTAATTACTTAGTTACTTTTAAAGATAGTCAGTCCATTCCATCAATGAGAAATGGTTAGTAAAACATATGAAACCAAGTTGCCCTTTTCGGTCGTGCAGTTTCCATGTGAAAACAATCCTTCTTAGCTTATAGGTAAAATGTCTATAAAAGTCATGATGTATTGGATTAAGACTTTAAAAAAGTTTATAAAAGTCAAGGTGTATTCAATTACAACTTTTATAGACTCTCTAAACGTATACAAGTATTGAAAAAGTCATTGACTTTTATAGAAATTAGACTTTTAATTACTTTTAATGACTTTTTTTGTAGGAGTAAAAATACCCACTTTTTAGCGGTAAGAGTTTAACCCTAAATCTATTCGTATTATAATAATTAATTAATCTGATTTTTAAAATTTGCTCTAATTTTTATATGCATATTAGAGCTGGAATATGATTAGAGTTGTTTATAGTAGTTCATATTTTATTCCTGAAAACAAACTCATACGATTTTTATTTTTTTTATCGTTAAAAAAAAATCTTAAGTAGTTCATATTCTATTCCTAAAAGTAAACTCATACAAATTGTTTTTTTAATCATATTTTGATTAGATAATTTTAAGAACTAAAAAAATTGGACTATTCCTAAAATCACTTACGAATTGTTTTTTTTAACCGTTTTACATAAAAATTTGATATTTTAAGAACTAAAAATATTAGAATTGTTTTCCAAAAAAAAAATATCATAATCAGAATCAGATACAAATCTAATATTTTAAGAACTAAAAATCTGATTTTTTTTTTCAAAATTAGAATTTTATTCAAATACACCTTCTTGTCTTATTCAAAATCAAAATTATAATGATACACTCATGCCCAAATGTATATAAATATGATTCTCCACTCTTTTCATTCATCATTTATGAAGGAAGAACCGTCAGGAAAGAAGACAAAGTTATGTCCACTTTCTGATCGTCTCTTCTTATTCTACCCGACAAAATTTCTTCTTCTTGATTCATTATCAAGTTTTTCTTTATTGATTTCTTCTTCTTGATTCATTATAGCATGTAGTAATAGAATTTTTTTTTTAGGTAAGGATTTAACCCGAATCTATTCGTATTGTAGTAATTTAATTAATTTGATTTTTAAATTTTGATCTAATTTTTAAAATCTTATATTTGTAGTTGGTGAAATAAAATATGATATTTTTATTCGAATTATTGTTCTTAATTGTTCCTAAAATCACATATATATTGTTTTTTTAATCGTTTCATATAAGTATGTGAATAAAATAATTTTTTTACATCATTAATATTAATGTTAAATCACATCAAATACATCTTCTTGTATTTCACAAATTGATCAATTTTGGAAATTAGGAAATTTTGAAATTTGATAAATTGTGAATTTTGATTATTTAGATAAGGAAAAAAATGAAGAATGTGTAATTCTTGGAAATTAAAAAAAAAAACTCTTAGAAGTGATGAATAGAATTAGAAAATTTGAGATGAAATAAAATATAAAAATAAATAAATAAAATTTTATTTTTAAGTGCCTAGATGAAAATTTATGAAAATTTGAAACAAAAGAAGTTATGAAAATTTATTTATTCAAAACTATTTTTTCTTTGTGTTATTTTATTTGCTTAGGGCATTGTATGTATTATGTAATAAAATATAGAATGGGAGATTCAAATCAAGGAAACAACAAGTAAAGGAAGAATTAGAGGAAAGAGAAACATGGACCGTTGAAGAAACTAATTGTGACGCCCCATCCCGGGGTCCCGCTGACCACCGTCAACCTCGCTGAACCCGCGTCTCATATCACGGCACTCAATATATTAGCAAATGACCCAATCGGGTCCATTATCCATACAAATGTATATTTTATATCAAAAGGAAATTTATTTACAACATCCAAAACTCGGGTCTTTACCCGCATTTTTTTACAAAATACATAATAAAGCCACATGGTCATCTCTTCGTTTCTAAGACTCGGATGCCCCACCCCACGCCGATATTTCTGAAATACTTCGATTGTGGAGAAATAATGCCAGAGTTGAATTCCCCTACATGGGTTACTCCCCCACCCGGCTTATTACGTAATGGCAACCAAACACATTCAAGCAAAATGCATGATCCTACTCTGGTCACCCATGCCCCTCACACGCATCAAGTCCTCACCGCTCCCTCACACACATAACTTGTCATGTATGAGAATTTATTTTCAAAACAAAAAATATTTGTTTTTACATTTAAAATCCTTTGACATCCAAACCCTAGGACACACTCCGACCATGGGAAACCTCCTAATCTAAACATCCTCCGAACACTGGACATCCTCCGAGCACTGGACACCCTCCGAACACTGGACACCCTCCGAACACTGGACGTCCTCCGAACATTGGACAATTCCCAATAAAACTTTTATCTTTACATTGGACATTTTCCGATTACTTTAGAATCATATGCTCAGCTTGGACGATGTCACATGCTACCGAGCCCACCATCGACACCAACCACCCTTCGATCTACCATGTGTCCTCAAATGATAATCTGTCGAACACCAAACATGGTACTGAGCAAAAATTACGGTCAAACACTAAATCTATAATCGACTGAAACCATGCACTCACACCCAATGTCATGCAATGTTCTTGTGCATACGAATGCATGATGCCAATGCATTTATTTTATGTCACATGAATATTTATAAACTACATGCAACATAAACAATTCACTTGATGGTTATGGCCTTCCTACACAATTTAGAATGCTATTCAAATATCAAGCAACAACACACAAATTAAGCACACAAGGACCATTTTCAGTCCGAAATCAGTCCGAGACTGTCCAAAATGGGTCCCAAAAATTCCAGCATTTAGTCCCAAGTTTTGGGACTAACCAAACGGCCACTCACAACCTCACACCATCTAAACCATTTTAAATGGCTCTTAAGCCAAAAATAAACCAAGTAGGAGAAGATCCCTACCTCCCGGAGTTTGTCGAAACTCCACAATACCGGTACCCACGTGTAGCTCTTAACGTGGGGATCAACTTTGCTTCTTGCCTCGCCGGAGTTTGATCTGTCCGGACATCGAAAATTCTTAGAGATAAGTCAGAGTCTCTCTAAAATCCTCTCTTCTCTCTCTCTCTTTCTCGCTTGTTCCCTCTCTCCTTCACTCCCCCTCACCCCCCCCCCCCAGCTTGGTCAAGATGGGGTCAAGAGGACTTGTCATTCTCTTGCCACATGTCAGCCTATCATTGGCTCATAGGATTTTCCTTATCCCTTTATCCATCTACTTTGGATTTCCATCCAATCCCATGGTGCCACATGTCTCTGGTGTAAATTCACTTTGTCATTTGTTTTACCTAATTAACACTTGACATGTGGCGCCTTCGCGCCCAAACGCGCCGCGTCCCATACCCTCCGATGCCCCGGGAAAACGTGAAATCAACGTCCCGAATTTGGACAAAATTCACCCAAGAGCTAGATTTCGTGAGACGATTCCAACGGTGAAGTCCGTTTCTTCATCCGAGATTTAGAAAATTTCCAGATTTTCTACCGAAATTACCGTTTTATTCTTCTTCAGAATTCTGGATTTTCCGGGGTTTCACACCAATGAATTGCTAAAACTCATGGTTGATACTGTAAATTGAGGCTGGCTTAATAACAATGGCTTATTAAGAAAAGTTACAATTGAAAGAAAGATACTCCCTGCACTCAATGAAAAACTTAGGTATCAAAGAACTTAGTCACAATATTTAACCCTTTTTGAAATGGTTTAAACAAAGATACAATAACTATTGTAATCTTTTACGATCTAGCTTTAGGTTTGGATGAGACCTTATTACAAAAAAATTTACTACTCCAGATGAAGTTTGGGAGGACTACTTCAAGGTAATTCTTTTTCTTTTTTGTTTAAATTTATTTTCATAATATAAGGTATTGTATGTATGTTCCATATACCAACATTCTTTTTTATTTGTTATTCTTAACTGGTCTCATCCTAACCATAAAAGTTATCGCACTTATGGGACGACACTAATGCAAGAACGTATGAGGATGAAGAATGTAGAGATCATATTATAGATGAGTTGATTTATGATTATAATAGTACTGCAACATTCACACAGAGTGATACACAAGATTTCTTATATCAGTCTCCATCTTACGAACGCTCCACTTCCCCACCACCTTCAAAAAGTATGAATGTAGAGGTCACTCTAACACCTCAAAGACGTAAGAGAAGCGAGCTTGAAGGAAATTCTATATCCATTAAGACTGGTAACAATCAATTAGATATCATAAACAATCTCATTCGTTCTATTAACAAGTTGGCTCAATCAATTGATTTAATGGATGCTAAGGATCATAGTTGCTGGAATCTTATCAAGGAAGTGTCAAAGTTAGATACATGAGCACATTACAAAGCACTTAAGTTACTTAATACTATAGCAAAAAATGTTGAGTTCGCTGAAATGACTCCTGAGGAACATCATGAATGAATAACTTATGAATTAGGGCAATAAATTATGGGATATCAATCCTATAATATTTTTTTTTTTAGGTTTTTATTTTTGAAGAATTAGTAATGTTGTTTATTATGGTTATAAATGAAGTTGGACCTTTATGAGATTTGATTATATTAATTTTCCATTATGTTTTGTGAATGAAGAATTAACTTTTATAACGTTTGAGTGTGTTTATTTTATTTTATTTTTATAATATTTTATGAATAAAGAATGAATCTTTATATGTAATTCTCTATAATTTTATAGGAATTAATACATGCACATGTTTATTTTTTTCTTAGGCAACTTCATTTTTAAATATGATAATATGCATAGAGATGGTGAAGTAGAACTTCAAGAAATGGAGATGATGAAGTAGGACATTAAGAAATGGAGGAAGAAGATATGGAACAAGTAGAGAGGGGAGAAAAATTAGATGAATTAAAAATGTATTTGTTTTTTACAGTTAAAGCAATTTTATATGTGTTGAATAAGCTTATACTTGACATGCACCAAGAACGCATCCAACGTCCCCTATCTTGACAATTGATAACTTCAAGCGGATATAAATATACACATAAAATTCTAAATGAGGATCCATAACACTTTTGACAAATATATAGAATCTATCATAATGTGTTTCTCAAGTTATGCAATATTCTTAGAGAGAGAACACCTTTACAAGATAGTAGATTTATCTATATTGAGGAAATGCTTGCAGTTTTTTTTACTAATAGTTAGTCAAAATTCTAGATATTGCTTAGTTCATAAAACATTAGGCCGGTCACATTTCACTACTAGTCAATGTTTCAATAAGATTTTGAGAGCATTAAACATAGTTGCAGTAGATTGGATTGTTAAACCAAGTTCCTCAGTGCCAATGAAAATTAGAGAAAGTACAAGGTTCTATCCTTCAAAGTAAGTGTCTTATCATTCTTATTTTTATAATTTTTATTCTTATTATTATTACTATTATTATTATTATAATATTATTACTATTTTAATAATGTCGTTGTCATTATTCTCATTATATTTTTTAATAAAATAATTTAGGATTGTATTGGAGCTATAGATGATACCCATATTCTAGCAATGGTACTCGAACAAGAGAAAAGCAGTTATCGTAATGAAACAATTTCACAAAATGTTTTAGTAGCTTGTAACTTTAATTTAGAATTCATTTATATACTTAGTGAGTGGGAAGGATTTGCACACAATTCAAAAGTATTAAATGATGTTTTGTCAATAAACAATGGACTTAAAGTGTCACAAGCTAGTTGTTATGCTAATTCTTTTTCTTTTTTTTTACTATTTTAATACATTTTATAATATTTACTATTTATTTTCTATTTTTTGCTAGGTAAATTTTTTTGGTGAACTGTGGATTTTCAAATCGCCCTAAATTTTTTGCTCATTTTCGAGGTGTTCGCAATCATCTTCAAGATTTTCATGGCCAAGGTTATCACCCTGAAAATGCAAATGAGTTATTCAATCTACGTCATGTTTCATTAAGGAATACAATTGAAAGATTATTTGGAATACTTAAGTCATGATTTACAATTTTTCAAAACAGCTCCTCCATTTCCATGTAACACACAAGCGAAGCTAGTATTAGCTTGTGCAAGATTACACAACTTTATTCGAAATGAGTGTTATTCAGTTGAATTTCCATTAGAAAATGATAGCGAAATTTCAATGTCTTCACATGCACTAACAAATCAAGAGGACTTTGAACCATGTGTTGATATCCAGGAACAACAAAGAGATATCGCTAATGAATGGAGAACTAGTATAGCTATTGATATGTGGAGCAATGTTGAGCATATGAAGAATACTGAATATTAAATTTTTTTTTTCACTTGAAAAAATTTATTTTAAATAGCGTTGGTACTTTTTTTTGGACAAAATTATTTAATTATGATATTTTACTTTTACTTGTTTTTATTAAAAATATAAATTTATTTTAGTTATTTAAAGTTTATAAAAATCTATCAATATATCACTATAAGAAAAACCGGAATTAGAGATGGATTGCAGACATAAAAAGCCTTGAAATTACAATTTAATTAGAGACCGGCCTATTTCCGTCTCTGATTTGAGATGAATAAAATTCGTCTTTGATTAGAGACGGACTTTCTATCTCTAATCAGAGACCAACTTATTTATGTCTCTGATTTAAGACGAAAATCATTCCGTCTCTATTTAGAGACGGAATTTCCGTCCCTATTCAGAGACCGACCAATTCCATCTATGATTTGAGATGGAAGTAAATCCGTCTCAATTTAGAGACTGAATTTCCGTCCTTAATCAGGGACGAATTGGTTTTCTGTCTCTAATTTGAGATGGAATTCATTCCTTCTCAAATCAGAGATGGAAATTAAGACGGAATTTCCGTCTCTTATTATACCTCTTGAAAAAAAAAAGAGTGTAAGACTAAAAAATTCAAATTTTCTTTGTCCCTCAAAGCAATCTAGGTTTTTTCCCTAATAATTGTTTTATTTTAGAAAATATCATATTTGTCCATCTTCCTTCGGTCCTATAATATTTATGTTGTTGAAAAAAATAATGAGAGAGGGTGGTAGAAGTAACATGACACACCTTCCTCATGAATGCTAAAAATGGTTCAAGTGGAATCTACTCTTAAAATTATAGAATTCTAAACTTGAACGATATCGAGTAAATTATAAATTAAGCCTTTAAGTTTTTTGAAAACAAATCAATAAATTTCTTATATTTCAAAACTAATTAACAGTTCCTATATTTTTAAATATACTTGTAATTTAGTCCATTTTGATATTTTTCAATTTATTTTGATTTTTGTCTTTTTTGAAAAGTTAGTAAAAAAAAAATAAGTAAAAAAATAGAAAGATTATATAAGAAAAGAAGATATTTTTAAATAAAATAATATTAAATTAAGACGATAAACATTACCAAAAGACTAAATAATTAGTTTTTGGAACAGAGAAAACCACACTACAACATGCTGCAGGCATCCCAAAGCCCGGGTCTGCTGGGCCCGTCGGGTCCGGCCCGGGCCCGACACGGGGGCCAAAGCCCGCCTGCCCGAGGCCCAAGCCCGCCCCGAGCCTCAGCGGGCGGCCGGCCGCGGGCTTCATTTCGCCCGGCACCCTGGGCCGGCCGAACATGGCCTTTGGCCCGCCTAGTTCTCGCCTGTCCCCCGCCCCGTATACCGCCTAAAGTCCGTACGCAGGCTCCGCCTAAAGCCCGTCCAGAGGCCCGCCCAGAAGCCCACTCAAAGGCCCGCCCAGAAGCCCGTTTAGAAGCCCGCTTAGAGGCCCGCCCAAAGGCCCACCCATAAGCCCATCTATAGGCCCACCCAGAAGCCCGTCTATAGGCCCACTTAAAAGCCCGCCTAAAAGCCTAACCCTCATCGTAGGTTTTTATTTAAATTTTATTCAAGCTTAAATAAAAGTAGCCTTAAAAACAATTCAAAATAAAAATACATCATTTTAAATTTTATTAATCAAATATAATTATATTTAAACGTATTTAAAAAATTCTATATATCCACAAAATAAAGACATCCCAACTAGGCTGCACCTACTTATTTGTCAATCATTTGTACTTTTTCTTGAACCATAAGAAAATAAAAATACAATATACATTTCCAATAAAATATTTTAATCATTATTTTCTCGGTGATTTTAACTATCTGATCCATTCATGTCTTGATATTTTTAAGCTTATCTCAGAGTCAGTTCCACTAGTTCAACTTCTCGAACATGATCATGCAATAATGACCCTACGCTTAAGTCAATAATACACACTACAAAAATATTCACAAGATCAAAAATTTCCAAAACATCTCGTAGAAGGTCCGTAATGCGCCAATCATAATCATTTAATACATCAACATCTACATCAATATTATTATTATATAATTACATTTCGTATAATCACTACTTTTTTATATTTTGTAATATTTTGTAAAAGCTTATAGTAGAATTCCATCTAAATTTCAGACGCTCTTAAACTTATATTTTTTCTTTCATATTTACAATTTTGCAACAATAAAAAAATAATTCATGTTTTCATTGTAACAATTAATATTATACAGAATGCCTCTTAATTTTTCTAATGCTGCCATCAACTCTGCTTTAATCCATCTTTACAATCAAATTTAAAATATTGCACAACAACGTACGCGAAATAATTTTATACGATCATCTTATTTGCCAAAATCTTTATAATCTCGATTTGCTACATCATTATTCAAGATTATCTAACGTTATCAGAACACTGCTCATACTAACACTGAACCTGTGGATATCTCTCCTCCTTTCTTACTCAGATTATTGCAAACACTTCATTATTTATTACTTAAACGAGAGCCTCTGAATTTAAAAATGCAAATAACATAAATTAATTATAAATATAATAATAGTTTTTAAGCTTTCAAAATAATAAGCTTTTATATACTTTTATAAGAAAATATTTTGTTGTAAAATATGTATACTATTATTTTGATTATATTTTAAAATATTTATATATTGCACTAATATTTTAAATGACTTTTCTTTATTTTAAAAATTACTTTACAATTAAAAAATATTTCATATTATTTAAACCGCTTTGTCAAAATTTTAGAATATTAAAACCCCTTCTAATTAATTTTTTTCTACATATTTCAGATAATATTTTTATTTTGGGGACATATCAATTTTTTCTTTAAAATTTTTTTTTTTTTTTTTTTTTTTAAAAAGGGATGGGAGGGGAGAAGCCAACCGTTGGGGAAGGGAAGGAGGGCGGGGGAGGGGGAGGAGGGAGGGCAGGGGAAGGCAGGGCAGGGGTGAAGGGAGGAAAGGAAGGGGGGAAGGAGGAGGGAGAGTGGGGGCGTGGGGGGGCCCAAAGATGGGTCTCCCAAGCAGGGGGTCCAAAGATGGGGTCCCAAGCAGGGGCCCAAAGAGGTCCGACAGGGGCTCCCACAGGGGCCCCACAGGCCCGACAGGGTCCCCAGGGCCCAAGAAAGATCCGGGCAGCAGTCCAACAGCACACCCTGGGTGTGGGGCTCACACTCAGGGCCCATCTCTACCATTCCTCCTACTGTCTCTACCACATCTGAGCCCCGTCAGCCCCGCTGAACAGAAGCCCCGTGCCGGTCACGGCTTAAAAAAATTAAATCTTTGGCTCACTCTACTATTGGACCGTCATCCAAGCCTATATACTTACTCGGTCACGTCGCATTAATCTCGATCACTGCCTGCCTGCCCATTCATTGAGATCACTACATAAAGGGTCATTGTTGGTATATATTATCTTGACTTAAAGATAATATATGTCCATTTTGTCCATTTGAATTAACAATTATGATATATACAACTTTTTTACACCAATAATGACATATATAAAAGTTCTTGAATTCTTCCATGACTTATATTATTAAACATTGACAAATAATTTATAATTCAATATATTCATGTATTGATGTAATTAAATAAAAGTAATGATTACTACAATTTGTTTGATGTGTAAATTTAATTTACTCAATAAGTTTTATAAATTTAAGTAACCGAAACATATTTTAATAAAAATTGACATTATTAATACTTTTAATTATGTTTATACGAATTTCAATTTTTTAATCAAACCAATTAAACCTTTTATCAATCTATACCAACAAGAAAAGAATAAATTTTGATAAACTATTTTTTAATACCATGTAATGAGAAAAAAAAATATTTTATTAGGATTGATTTTATTTATATAAAATTTAAAAAAAAAAATTAGTAAGAAATTTTATAAAGTACTTTATAAGTCTTAAAAATTTTATTTCATTAACTTTAAATAATAAAAAATATTAAAATATTTATACCATTATTACTAATAAAATAGTTTTGAAAGCTTATAAATTAGTTCTAATTTTTTTCATAGCGTTTGGGTTTCACTAAGAAGTTCAACGCATGTGAAAAGTGGAGACGATCAGTAGCTCTCATAACTTAACCGGGCCTTGAGTTCGAGCCTCCCTAACGTAACAAGGCTCGCATGAGCCACGCCTCTTTACTGCTCATCCCTGACTTAATTGTGATTGGTCAGACATGATATACCTTTAAAGGTCTATATACGCATCGGGCTCACTTAGGGACACCTCTACAAGGCCTCGACCAAAAGAAAATTGTTCTCAACGCTTCAAAAGGCAGCGCTTAGGGAGCGGTCCTGTGATTTTTAGTCCTAAGTAGTGACAATTTACTATATTGTAATGAAAATTTTTAGCTTTAAAAAAAAATTCAAAAAAAAGGTTGAAATAAGATAATCAAAATTTCAATTTATAAATTAATATGCACAATACTAATTCTCAAAATTCTATATTTTTACCTTTTAAGTTACCCTATTCAAATTAGATTAAGAAACTAAGATTTTATACTACAATTAATTATGGTAAATTAAAGTTATAAATGTTATAAATATATTATATTAATTGGATTTTCATTTAATTTCATAAAAATAAGAATTTAATATAGGATTAATATGCAGAAATCATGAAAGAATAATTTAATCTTAATGCGATAAGATTAATATGGTAAAATCATGGCCATTTATTTTCTAATTTCATCTTGATCGTTCATTTCAAAAACCTTAAAAGAATACATATACTTATTCTATCTTCATCGCAGCGCATCTTTTTCCCTCTCCTCAATGCCCAAGCCCCCATCTCTAGCTATGTCGTCAAGCCTCTCTCAATACCCACACCACTTTTAATTCATCGGAAACAAAATCAAGACCAAGAGTTTCTCTCCTTCCCTCTCTCTATATCTCATTTTTCCATCTATATCATGTAGGATATGATTTAATTAACCTAGATCACTCACGTTGTATCACAAACATAATTTTAATGGAGAGAATAATATACATGCACTGATTCTTAATCCATGGAATGTCTCTGGACGTAATCACGTAAGACCGCAAAGAAATCCATTCCTCAAGATCTCAAGACCCTCGAATGGTCTCCTCACGACACTACTTAAACGGTAACTCCCCACTTTGCTGGCAAAAACCCTAATCAGGGACACAGAATCTGATAATACGATCCCAGCGGTCAGATGACTCAGCCTTTATATATCGAGTCCCGACCACGGCCTCCTCACACGGGCTTCCAAGCATACTCAAATTTCACACACTTGCCAGCCCCATATGTTTATTAAGAACTTAATAATCTCAATTAATTGCACCGAATAAATCCGCTTAATAAATCCACTAATAAAAGCCCCCACTTTGGCTTAAAAATCTAACATTCTCCCACTCGCGATATTAATTGAAACAAACTCGTGTGCGCACCTTTATATCGGGTTCAGAGATTATTCTTAATAGTCAATCGATCCCATAAAGTCTCGAACACCCGAATCACAAAGGGTAATTTACGCATCACGCAAGCCCTTCCACACAGCCGCTTCAACTTTACCGATATGGATTCAATATGGTAGCAGAGTTAATGGACAATACCTCATAATGAGGATACTCATGTGTTATCCATTTTTGCAATTCAAATTCTTCTCCTTGCTGTCACAAAACCTACAGGTCACCGAGACATCCACTGCTATTCTAACGATCCAGATAATAAGTGTTAACCTTAATAGGTAACTTTACTTTACAGAATAAAACATACTGCTAAGGCTAATGCCAAGAATGCCCTATGCTCTAGATTCATTTACAATGCTCGAGATTTTCAACAATTATACGTATCAACTCGATAAACCACATTCACAAATACCTTATCAATAAAAGAGCGATACAAATTCAATTATTACCAAAAAAATGTAATGAAATCGATTCATCCTTCATAAGCATAACACAAAACTTATCAAATTCCCACTAATTTACAAGATCCCACGATACTCCTGGGTCATGTTAATGACACGCCGATCAAATACACAAGCATGAAGGCCTTTAGTTACTGGATCCTCAATCATATCATCTCACGAGCATGTACTCCACCGCAACGCCACCGGTTTGAACTTTTCCTTTATAGTCAGTACTTGACCTCCACGCGCAGACTCAGACCTCTGGCTGCTGTTAATAAACAACACCGTTGCAGCTATTGTCACAATGCCAACCGTATGGGCCTATCCACAAAATCAAACACCTGAAGTTAACTCCTTAATGAGGTTTCGAGCCAAATTGCCCGAGTAGTGGTCAAAAGCATGCTACAAACTCCGCCGCATGGTGTATGATGCAATCGATTCGCTTTCACTTTTCCACGACATCGCACCCCGCTAATTCATACAGCAACCAAATTATCGACTTTTTCATCCTGCGTCAGTCCGAATCTAATACCGCCACCAGCTCAGAACAATGTGTTTGTAACCAATAGGCAGTCTTTTATCTCCATGGCCTCATAACCTTTCGCGCAACCCAATGATATCCGCTCTAGAAGCGTATCCCGATTTGACTGACATTCGCCTAAGTCCCGCTAGCGCAATATCCGCTCTAGTGCATACTTGAGCATACATACTCCCAAGTGCACTAGCATAAGGTACATTCTTCATTCGCTTTCTATATCCGAATGAGGACATTGTGATGTAATTCAACTTATCACCTTTACGTACGTGAGCACTCTCATTTACATAGTCGGGGATGTTGAATCTTTCTAAAATACGATCAACATATGCCCTCTCGAGATAAACCGAATAGTCCAAGTAAGAACGATTCCCCGTGAATCTCAATGCCTTAGACAAAAGACGCCTACCAAGGTCCTTCATATCAAAGTTCTTTGACAACATCCGCTTGGCCTCTACGCAGCAAACTGTTGTCAATGTCAGTAAAGGTGATATCATCCACATGCAGCAGACAGAAAATAAATTCTCCCCACCGACCTTGCAGCATATACATTGATCTACTTTGTTCTAAACAAAACCCGTATGAAGCAACAACACTATGCGAAACTTTAAGTACCATTGTTCAGTTTCTGCTTGAGACCATAAATAGACTTTTCGCTACATACAAGCTTACCCGAACACTTCCACAAAACCTTCTGTCAGATCATATAGACTTCTTCATTAAGGTCTCCATTGAGAAAGGCGCTTTAACATCCATCCGTAACTCCATATCGAAAATGAGCAACTAATGCCATAATCACTCAAAGAATCTTTAGAAGAGACCGAGAAAAGGTCGCTTCATACTTCCCTTCTCTCTCGAGTGAAACCTTTCGCTACTACCGCTTTAAAACTTCAATCTTTCCTTTGCAGTCCCTTTTAGTCTTATACACCCATTCGCGTACCAATGGGTCTATGACTCAGGTAATTCAATAAGTTCCCAAACTCCATTATGCCTCATAGATCGAATTTCATCTTCATCGCATCCAACTACGCTCGACCGAGGACAAGAAACACTTTCCTCATAAGTTATCGATCAATTACGTGAACCGATATCGTAGTCTTGCTCTCCTATATAGACTAAATAGTCCGGTGGTATAGCTGATCGTCTCTCCCTAGTGGATCTCCTTACTGGAGTAGTAATAGCCACATCCTGCACCTGAGAGCCTCATGAACTTCACTGGGGAGTCGTCTCAACAAATGTGGATCCCAGTCTCAACAGCACTAATATGATGTGTGGGAGTTTCCACAATTATCTGTATGGGAGGAGATAAAGATACCACATTACCCACCGTACTATCATCCTCAATAGTCTGTGAGCACACTCTTCGGCCACATCAAACTCCAAAAACTTAGCTGTCTGTGATTCCACAATTCTTGGCAGGCTCTACTGGGATTATAGAATCGTATATCCCTTCGAATGTTCCGGTAAGATACAAAGTAACATCGAGTGTGGTTCTGGAGTCCAACTTACTTAATGTCGATTATATAACTTTACCGCAGACATCCCCAAACCCAAGATAATACTAGGCTTACGCCCACCCATAACTCAAAAGGAGCCACGGGTTAGCCTTTGTAGGTAACACTATCCAAAAATGTATGCAAGTCGCTTTAAAGCCACCCCACGTAAAACCGGGTAAATTCTGGTCTCTACTAATCATAAATTCTTACCATTTCCATAAGAGTACGATTGCGCCCTTTTCTCAGCTTATAATTATTTTGCTCTCAGACTCCTGTGTGCATAGTAAACTCGTGCCACTATCCTGCAGTCCTCTAAGATTCAAGCACGGCCCCTTGTCGTCTGGAAGATCTCCATGTTTGCCATAATACTCTCCACCTCGGTCAGACCTTAACAATCCCATGACTTTTCCCAATTGTTTCTCGACTTCAGTTCGAAAAATCTTGAACTTGTCAAGAGACTCAGACTTTTCTTTAATCAAGTACAAATAACCATATCGAGAATAGTCATCAATAAATGTGATGAAATAAAATTTTCTACACAAGGTTGCCACATAAGGTCCACTTATATCGGTGTGAATGACTTCCAACAAAGTCGAACTCATGGGATCAAGTAGCGCTTTTCTTTATTATCTTGGTCATTTTACTCCCTACATCAAGCTACGCAGATATCTCTAAGTCATTTTTAAGAGCAGGCAGGATGTTAGTCTTTATCGCAGCTTTTCTACTCTATCCTTAGAGATATGGCCAAGTCGCTTATGCCATACCATAAGACTCTTAGGTGGCACTTAGAGCTCGATCAGATGGCGACGAGATATATTGGGAGACAAACTGATCAGATATCATGATATGTTGATATATCTACCTATGAATGAGAAAGATAGCACTGACTTCAAAAGAGTAATCATATGAATCCAAAACATGATACTAAAACTAAATTCGTCTAAAGGAAGGTACATAAATGTGTCTCAACATCAATTTAAAAACTGCATCTAAAACTAAGCATTACATCTCCCACTTAACATGACATCGCCTCTTCGTTGTTTCCCACAAAGGAGCTTTGATTCATCCTCGCTTCGCTTCCTCCCATTTATGAATCCCTCGTATGGTAAATGCAACATGATTAGTTGCTCCACTATCGAGCCACCAAGAACTCGGATGGTGCTTCGTATAGGTTGGATTCACAAACAAGTGTTAAAGAATCATTACCCGTAGTTTCTCCACGCTTCGACATCCAAGCTTTAAATTTCGTACAAATTCTTCTTCATGCGGACCTTCTTCTACAAAGAAGCAGCGATCACCATCCTTTTCAAGAATGTCTTCTTTGAACCCATATTGTCGATTGACCTAGTTTCATGAGCACCTTTATGAGTTCGACTTTGAACTTCTCTTATTTTTCCTTTTATTGCACTAAGAAGATATAAGGCCACATGCTCTTTCTCTCTCCTTCTTCAGCTTTCTTCTTCTTCGCCACCACCCTTGCTATTGCTTAGTCATTAATCGACCAAGTCTCATCTGGGAATTGTAGTTTGTCTCTTATAATCCCAAAATCAAAGTGAAGCGGTTGTTTAAACACAATGCAAGCATCCGAATGGTACATCGAGAGTCGAGCTCGGGTCTTGTGTCTACCATCCTCAGGACATAATCTCTAATCCCAACAGCATTCATCATACTCATGTTGAAGAGCTTTGAAGAAGAGTTCCAACCTCAAGATTAGATGAAACTCTGCATTTACCCTATGGTCGCCATCATTTCCTTAGCGTATGTTTAACCTGGGTAAACCACTTTTCAAGTGTTCTTGTAGGCATTTCTTCATCATTAATAAAGAAATCCTATCGCTTCCTCTCCTGTGTAGCATAGTCCGTTTTCGCCCCGCACTAGAGGTTGTGATATCCGCCGCCTATCCATTGTAAGCCATGTGAACATCCGCCGCTCCAGTCCCAGCCAGAAAGTCCTTCCATTTCTCGAAATTCAACTAGTAAGGATCTCACCTGAAATGGAATTGCCGCTCATTTAAAAAATTAACTCGAAAAATAAAACAAATAATACAATCAAGATCATGCGAATACTATATGTGGTAATTACATACATCATCACATAATCACCTTTGGGTTAAAATATGACATGCGCCAGTACACTCTCCACATGACGCCATGAGAACATATTCTAATCCTTCGTGAAATCACCACCTGGGGTGTATGAACCACTAAGATCGCCATTTCGCTACGCCATACATGTATCCCCCTCCACGACTAACACAGGATCACCTCCTTGGGAGTATGATCAATGTGAATAAAACAGAGACATCCCACCACAATATGAGAGACTGATATTTCTCAAACCCAATCAAGTGTGCCACTTCGCGGTCACAACCAATCAATCCTTGAAAATCATCATACCAGATATAAACTTCAGGTATCATATTATATATATATGTAATGCCAATTATATCGTTCAATTCATTCATAGACAATGAATTTAGACTCTACACTAATACTCTTATGCAGTTGATATTAATACATGTTAGCTACCATATGTATTTCGAAACCATAGAGAAATACATAAAATACGTAAAAATACTCCTAATTTCTAAAGACATAGGTTCTATAATATTTCTCATATCCGTAAAAGCTCAAACATGCAAAAAGTGAATATACCACATTGTAGAGAATTTCACTAATGAGTTTGCGATATCAAGATTGCCTGCAATACTTCCTCACATCGCTGGCTTCTTCACGCGCCACCGTGGCTCGGCGCGTGTGGCACACGTGGCACAAGAGCATGTGTCAGTTGGTTTGTCGACGGTCGCTGACGTTGGCGCTGACCGCTGGACGGCTGGTCCCGGGTCACGTCCGCCGGGTCAATGTCCCGTCGGGTCGCTGGATCGCCCAAGTCATTATCCGGCTTCGCCGCTGGATCGGGCTCGTCAAAGACCGCGGTCGTGGGATGACGCTATCATGACGCCATGATCCAGAATGCCGGCCCACGCCGCCCACGCCATCGCACACGCCGCTGTCCACGCCGGGCCAGACACGCCGCGCCTTTCCACGCCAAGATCCACTAATCGAATCGTCAAAACGGACGGTAACCCAGCTGACCGGCCGGCCAATCGGCCGCGCCGACGCCGCATGACGCCAAGAAACCGCCGGGGCAGATTCGGGCGCGTGTCCTTCACGCTACCGCCGCCTTCAATGCTCGCGGCGCGGCGGACCGCGCGGAGGGCGGTCCGACCACCGACGCGCCACCCACCGACATCCGATCGCCTTCATCGCGGTAGATTCCAAATATGCAAAAAATTTATTTTTGGATTTGCAGAAAATTCAAATCGACGACGTAATGCCCGATTTGAAGAAAACCTAAAAATAAACATATTCCGATTCATATGTTGCTCTAATCCATGGTCAGCTTCCTGGATACCAATCGTAGGATATGATTTAATTAACCTAGATCACCATGTTAGAATACAAAACATAATTTTAAATTATATAATACGAATATTATGCACTGGGATTGAATCCAATTAATGTCTGATGAATTGATGAAGACTCGTGAAGAAAAACGACTCCTCAAGATCTCAAGATCTTCTCTCCCGAACGGCCCTCGATGACACTGGGGCCTTAAATGAGAATGCCTCTCACTCAAGTTAGAGAAAATCTCCTGTAATCTATATGCGAGAATTATAACACGTGATCTCAGTGTCAGGAGGGACTTAATTTCTTATATATCGAGCCTCGACCACCTGCCCTCTCATTACTGCCTGGCCATACTCACCACACACTTGCTACCCCATATATTTATTAAGAATCCTAATAATCTCAATTAATTAGACCGAATAAATCCAGTTAATAAATCCAATTAATAAAGCCCACTTTATGAAAATCTAACATATCATCCCTAAGAGACTACCTTTGTCTCAAAGTTGCTCAAAATAAGAACTATGGTGTGGTTCTATTAGCATGTTGTTGCTCACATTTTGTAAATCTGAAGAAGATTTTCTAGCTACTTTTGGAGAATCTTAACAAGTTGTATTTGTTCAATGTCATGTAGGTTTTTTTTCAAAGAAAAATGGGAACAAAATGCTGAAGATATCAAAGGTATACTGGATATGGTATAGTAGTTGTTTGTATATATATTTTATTACATAGAAAAACATTTTTATGTTCTGCTGCATATCCTTTGGTTTGTGGCTTTAGTTTATGTAATTACCTTGGTCTAAATTTGAAATATTGGTAATATATCGATACATGAAAATCCAATCCAATAATATAAGATGAGAAAAAGAAAAAAAACTAATAAAAGAATTGGTAAGAGAACCTTTCTGCCATTGATGAAGTGTTTAACAACTTGGTGTGACATCTTGGCCATTAGCCAAATAGAAAAAAGATCATTTGGGATTTTCGATTTTTATTTATTATAGATTTTTTTTAATTAGAAAAGAATTTAAAATAAGGTCGGTGAGAAGAGAAAAAGTGTAAGTGTATACTATCGACTTGAGCCAAGAATTGATAGTTCATTTATGTTTTTGAGACATGTGAACAGGGATAGTAGTTTCAATGATATTCTAAAGACTAAATCAAGTAAATCTAAGGGGCTTGAATCAATTATCTGGTTGTTAGTTAAGCAGTAGGGGACCATCATGATCAATGTAGTTGTAGTAGTGGTTGAATCTTAATACTCAGGTCTCTCTCTCTCTTTGGAAAATTTTTCTTGATTTCTAGTTTGAAAATCAAAGTAGACTCAAAGGCTGGCCTTGAACTCATCTTCATTATCTAGCAACTAAACATTCTAGATCCTCCATTTAATGCTTTCACTGTAAGATAAAAGAGTAAAAAAAGAGCAAGTGTTTTGTGAAATTCTTGATATGCTGTTTCCAAATTTGGACTTGTGAGGTTGGGTTATGGAGAAAGAGATCATGGAGTATGGATTGTAAAAGGCTGTCTAAATTTCAAATGTTCAACTATTAAAGAATGGAGTTTTGTGGGTTGTCTCACTATATAATATAGTAAAAAGCATCCATTGCACACTCACTAGGCTTTGCATTAGCTAACAAAAACCACTGCCAATATATGTAGATATGAGTTGCTTTTCTTGTTTTTTCAAAATTAAATAATATTATATTTAAAAAATTATTTCAGTGCCACTCAGCCCATGGCAGAAGTTGTTTAAGATTCTTCTTTTTTTTTTCTTTTTTTTGCTCTTCAAAATTTGAATTCCTGTGGACTGATGGTGTAAATAGATGGTTGGTTCAATGCTCAATACCTATTTTTATTTTTCAAATAAAAAATCTTATATTATATTTTAATTTTTTAATGGTTTCTACAAGCATTAAAAGCATCTGATATTTGCCTTGCAAGGCTTTTCTTTTCATCAATGTTCCAAGTCCTAAGTTCTAATTCATGTTTTCTTTCTCTCTTCCTCTTTTATTTATTCTTTTTTAGGTTGTCTCAGAATTTGGGGATGTCAAATTTGGTGAAATTCATTGTTGGAGATTGATGGGTCTGTGTAAACATTGAGACAAAATTTGGGGACCACTACTTCTTTACGTACAAAAACTAAAATGCCTTTATTTTTGTTACATGTATGTTCTTTCTCTCTTTCACTCCAAAGCTCAGTTCACCTTGTCTCAAGAGCTAGAAATCTATTGAAGGAAGGATTGTTACTATAAGAGTTGAAGTTTACTAGGTAATCTATCTATGTCCTATTTCCCATCCATCCATCTCATACTCACATGTCATGTAACGCCCCCAACCCCCGCCTAGGCGGAAAAATAGGGGCGCCACACGGGACTAGGACTCCTTTACCTAACTTTCTGACATTGGTGGACCCATTTCAAAATATAAATCCAAACTTGTACATATTGACATAACTTAAATCCATGAATTCTTTCAAAAACTATAACTTGTAATACTACCAATGTAGTGGTATTTAAAATGTCCTTTACATTTATTCCTGAGTCTCATTTACTGCATTTTTACACAAGATGCATTCATTCTAAAATATTACATTTACATTACAAAAACAAAATCGTAAACCCATATGGTGGGACTCTAATGTGCGTGTCGTCCCGCAAATGCGAATGCTCGATGTCCTCTTCAAGACGTACACGGATGAAATAATCTACGCAAGCCTTATACTTTAATGTAAACAGAGCACATATATGATCATAATAGCGTCCTCAATACAAGATATAGATTCAACAATTCATATATCATAATTATCATATCTCCTGTAAGAGTGCAGAACATAAATCTTGTACAGAGGGTACCCGTAGGTACACTATAAAACAGAACTAATTACTTGTGATTTCATATAATTATTTTCATATGTCACATTAATCATATTTTTATCATATAAATGTTTGCATGTATAGACCGAAAATAATGAATGAGAGGGACACAGCACAATAAGTACCCAAAGGTAAGGTACATAACTGAACAGAGGTGCCAAAGCACAAATAGAGACCTGCTTGCCCACGTAATAGAAGTGTCGTAGTACTAGCAGAAGTGTTGTAACACTAAACAGAGATGTGTCTGCTCATGTAACAGAAGTGTCGTAGCACTAGCAGGAGTGTCGTAGCACTAATCAAAGGTGTCTATTCATTCATTATTTGGTCTTAAGCAAGCATATAATTATATGTATTACTAAGCTTGTTATATTGTTCTTAATCACATTAACAAATAAGAGGCAAGAAATAATGTCCACCCAACGATAGGATCAGCTTCGCCGAGGTGGCAAGTTTTAAAGCATTTTTCATATAACTTTTATACTTTTACGGACTCTTTCATTCACTTGTTAAGATCCTCATTAATTCAATGGATGATTGCTAGATTTAATGAAAGAGAGAAAACAAAACAGGATTTGCCGATAAGCCTAGGCGAATCCATACTACGCCTAGGCGCAGAGGTTCGCCTAGGCAAAGCACAGCTACGCCTAGGTGGATCAAAAAGTTCGAAAACTCGGTCTTGGATTTGCTAAGGCATACGACCTTCGCCTAGGCAAACCGACCTTTGCCTAGGTAAAGACTTTGCCTAGGCGAGCACTCTTTCGCCTAAGCGAAGGGGTGTCGAGCAAAAAACATAAATGGGGTTTTTTTTTCCCCCTTTTTACCAGACATCTTCCTTCCAAACCAAAACCAAAACAAATCAACCTTCAAAACTAAACTTAAACCAACCAAAAATACATTTATTATGAGTTAGGGTTTTCCTAACCCAAACATAGACAAAGAGTGATTTCCATACAATTATTTCATACATATAGTTTTCATACCTTGATCTTCTTGAACACTTCAACTAGTTTCCTTTTTTCTTCTCTTCTTCAATTCCTTTCCTTTACTTGATCAAATAGAACTCCAGACAAAGGAGAGAATCAAACCAAAATTGGCTCCTTCTCTCAAATCAGAGTCTCAGCTTTCTTAAGCCAAAAATGAGGAATTCCCTTTCTAGCAAGGCCATGTTTGGCTTTATCTCATTTTTGGCTAAATTCTTAACCCTTGCCTTTTGGTCCTTCCACTTCATTCTATTTGCAATTCATCTTATCATATTTCTACTTTAACATATCATCTTCTTGTGTTATGACCTTTTGGTCCTTAATGCCAAATTACCATTTTCACCTTTAGTACTTAAATTTCCGAAAAAAAGAAAATTTTATTTATTTTATACCCTAAACTGTAATAAACTACTAGGGTATAATTTGGGGTGTTACATGTCAATCCACTTTTATCTTCTTTCAGCTTTGGCTTTCTTTCTTTATCAACGCTTGTTGGTTTTCCCCCTTTTCTTTTCACACAATCATTTATTCATGAAATTCAAGATTTAATGCACCTAGGAATTTTATCCAAGTAAATGTGTGGTTGACTAGTTCCTGAAAGCTCAGGCATATACAATTGAAGGTTCAAAATTATTGACATGAATCTCCTGTTAAATTTGTTTTTCAATTGTCTAATTTATAAAATTGAAGGACAAATGTATGAATTGAAATTACTTTTTCTATTTGTACCTTCTTATTCATCTTTTTTCCTTTATACTTCCTTCTCTTTGACGGCTTCTCATAGTTTTCAATTTGAATATATATGTTTGATGTAATCTTGCAATTGAGAGTACTTATAAATTGAAACTTATTATCTTCGTACTTTTTGCTTATTTTTGTTAACGTTATGTCTATCCTATTAAGTACCCAAAACACAAAAATAAGATATATGTTCAAGAATCAAAGACCTCTAATGAAGATATTATTGTTCTTTACAATAATTTATGTATGTATATTATGTTTATTGAATGTTTTTAGTTAGACTTTTTTTTGGTTTATAGAAGATGAAGAATAGTTGTTAAAAAGAATTATTCCATTTTGTATCTTTTTACATTTACATGCATATATGATGGATTTTTTTCTTTGAATGTTAATTTATATTCTTTGCTTTAGGATCTAATTGTTGTTATTATAATAATTAGATCTTATCCAATGTAATTTTGGAAGTTGGTTCCATATGACCATAATTTTATTTTCCACTAGAAAAGGAATTATAATAAAATAAAATAAAATTTTGATAAGCAATCTTGACAAATACCAACTCCAAGTATTTGAATCCCTTGACAAAAGCGCATGAAACATTACTATTTTACACTAATTCGAATTCCTTGATTAGTAGCTATATGTGACACTGATAATCCATTTTGTTATTTAAGAATACTATTGATTTTATAATAATTAAAAGTGTTGTGTATTTAAATTTATTTAATGATATCTATTAATTTAATTACTAAACTACATCTTAATGATTATATATAATTGGCTTTGAATGACAACAAGATCAGTATAAAAAGTCAAGACATGTTAGCAAAAAATATTAGTATATATAGATAGAATAGAGACGAATTTTTCCATCTCTGATTAGAAATAGAGACTAAATTTTTCTGTCTCAAATTTGAGACGACTTTAGAGACGGAAAATTTCAGTCTCTAATCAAAGACAGAAAAATTCGGTCTCCGACTAAATGAATGTTTCACCCTAATCGAGACTTTAATGTTCCAATCTCTAATCAAAGATCTAAATTTTCTATTTCAATAGGAGACGAAATTTGATACCGAAAATTCCGTATCCGATTAGAGACAAATTATTTCGGTCTATGATTAGACACGGCCTTATTCAGTCTCTAATCAAAGATTTTAACAAAAACCCTTCTCCGAATAGGGAGATAATTGTCCTTGGGAATTAGAGACAAATAATAATCGTTTATTTAGATTGAAAATCCGCTCTGACACAGCATCTAAATCTTTTCCATCTCTGATTATAGACATAATCTTTCTGTCTCTGATCAGAGACGTAAGGAATCACATACCAGCATTTTTAAGACCGAAAATTTCATATAGAATTCTGTTTCCAGACGAATTAGAGACGAAATTGTCCTTCTCTAAATACAGGTTTTTTTGTAGTGATATGTAAAAGTCTATCAATATCTACAAAATTCTGTTAAAGTATTTTTTAAAATAAAAGTCTATGAAAGTCATTCATACATTTACAAACTCTATAAAAGTCTATCAATATCTACAAAATTATGTTAAAGTCTATAAAAGCCTTTTAAAATAAAAGCTCATGAAAGTCATCCATACATTTCAAACTCTACAAAAATCTATAAAAGTCTTTAAAAATCTATCAAACTATATAAAAGTCATCATTTTAAAAAATCTATAAATGTCTTTAAAAGTCTTAATCTAATACATCCCCTTAATGATATTTATTGTGTGCAAGAATATCGCTCTTAGGCATAAGGATGAGTCATCCAAAATTCCAAATGATGGCTCTTAAATTTTGATTTGTCTTCACTAAGCATCAATTATGTTTCAAATAAAAATGTCAAAACCCGCTCTATCACTAGGAGGTGAACTATAGTGTCACTAAAGTAAGCTATGAAAATTAAAATATTATCCATGATTTTACTAAAGAAATTTGTGAGAGTTGCAATAAAGAAGCATGGGCAATGAAGCAAAATATAGAAGAAATAAATTGAAGGATGGATCTTTTTAGATATATAGCCAAGCAATGGTCACTCTAAGAATTGCGGCAAACATTTATCACCCAGGGTTGCCTACCATATCTCTTGGAAAAAGAGGGCTAACTACAATTTTAAGAAAATTAGAAAAGGAAATATGGTGATAAAGGCCGGATACACACTTGAAAAATCTGCTATTATATATATGAAACTAGGGCACAAGCATTATGATGATGCTGTCGTGTCCGAATGTGACATTGTCGCATTAAAATTAGCAGTTTTATAAGAAAATATTATTTTTTCCCTAGTCATGGAAATGTAAGAAAATATTATATATATATATATATATATATGTTTTTTATGAGAACTATTCAATTATAACAATGTAATAATCTATTCTCAAGAAATTTCAAGCCTTGGTCTCTCCCCCTCCTTATGCTTGTAAAGTCTAACATTTTAAACTAATTGAGTTAATATATATATATATATATATATATATATATATATATATATATATATATATATATATATATATATATATATTTAATGTAAGAAAATATTCTCCAATATAAAGACATGATTTAGTAATATAAGTTTTATTTTCTTAGAAGTGGGATAGCACAAAGGTGTTCAAAGTTGAGAAAGGAGATTGGTCATGGTGGGGCGAGGACGAAAGATAATCTGCAAAGGCTTAGTCTTGGGCATGGTAACTCCCGAGCCTGGGCTCATGTCCACCTTATCTGCATCCACCCTTTCCCACTCAAAGCATTGTATGAGCCCACCTAATGCCAATGACACTATCTTCATTCCTAATGCAGCTCCAGGACATGCCCTCCTTCCTACACCAAAAGGAGCGAATTTGAACCCATCTATTTCAACCTCCATCCCTTCAAATCTCTCCGGATTGAATTTGGTCGCCTCTTCCCACACCTTGGGATCCCTATGTAGTGCCCAAACATTCACCATCACAGTTGTACCTCGTGGAATATCAAATCCACCCACGCTACAATCTTTGGATGATAGATGAGGCAACAAAAGAGGAGCCGTGGGATATAGTCTAAGCGTCTCATTCACAACACTTCGGAGATATGGAAGCTTTGTAAGGTCTGAGTCATCTATTAAGCATCCCGATTCGACATGGCTGTCAATCTCTGTTCTTGCCTTCTCTAACACCTTTGGATGATTCAATAGAAGAGACATTGCCCATTCTAGGGTCACTGATGATGTATCCGTTCCTGCAGAAATCACTACCTGAAGCACACACTATTTATTAATGATGGTTCATATCTAAATTGCACATTAGCTCGAAAATGAACGCTGGTAAATGGAAGTTTCCAACTCAATTTCTACTTGCTCAATGCAAATCCAATGTGGAAATTAGAACAAAGGTGCTTTTGATTCTATTGAACATGCCCAATGGGAAATACAACTAGAACCATTGCTCAAAAATATTGAAATTGGCAGTATAACAAAAAGATCAAATTATTAAATTGGTCCAACACGTGCTGCTTTAGGTTAGGACTGCGTAATTTAATTAATCGAGTCTCTAAATTAATCAGACACGCAAAACGTGGTTTAATAAATAAATATTTACCAAAAGATATTGTTGCTTAGTGCTTACCAGCATAAGACTTTTGATGATGTCATCAGTGTAGAAATCGGGGTCTGATTGTTGGAGGAACAAGAGGGTTTCGATCAATGTCCTCTTTTTTTGCCACCCTCTCCGTTTTCTCGCCGGAAATCATCTAACATACCCTGCAAATATTCATTTCTCTCCTTTGAAAACTGTATTACACTCTTCTCCAGCCCTTTGTACCCAATCCACCTCAAAATTGGGAAGAAATCACACATATTCGTGGTTACGGAGGGAACGAAGATCTTCTTCAATCGTTCAAGAAATTGCCTACTAGTCTCTATTCCAAGACCCTCCGATTCATCAACACACCGCTTTCCAACAATCATTTTCATGATCAAATTAAAGTTGAAAAGAGAGAGATATAACCTCATCCACCATAGATTGGCCCCGTTGCTTGAGGCTTTAAACAGCTGGCAGAAGTAACGGACTTCTTCCGCACGGATGGTTGAAAAGAGCTGGATTTTGTTGGAAGATAAACACTACGACGGCGAGGGCGATTTGAGACACGCCAGAGATGGCCGTACGGGGTCCAGACGAAGGCGGTGTAGTTATAAGTGACGTGATCCCCGACCATCGACCGAGGCCGATCTGCCAACACGACGTCGTTTCTGGTGAAGCATTCTTGGACAGCGGAGGGAGAGGAGACGACGACGACCCGACGGCAACCGAATCGAGTGCAGGAGTGATGGGACCGTATCGGGATGAGAGATCTGCAGGCCTAGGTAGAGCGGCGGCGTGAGGAGGTGGAGGTGGCCTAATACTGGAAGCGCGAGTGATTCTATGGTAGCCGGCCGATGCCTCCGATGGAATAAGAATTTAATGATGAGGATGATTGGCAACAAGATACTAGCATAATGATACAAATGATCCATTCTAAACTTCGTTCAGCACTCCATGGAATAGAAGAGAGGAACGTCGGTGTGTGGGGAGGGGGAGAGGAGCCTGCCTTATCTTTTATTTTTCTATCAGGATTTTGAGGGGCTCACCTATTTTAATTTATTAGAAAAATTGTGAATGAGAGACCTAACCTCGTGTCAGCTCATTTTATAAACATTTGAGAAAGATAGACAACTGATTAAATAAAGATTGCATCATGCCATAGATCAGCGGCAAAATGCTCTATCAGATGCTGAAAAGCTAGCCTTGATACGCTACGGAGAACTCCATCTACAGCTCTACACGTTTCACTGAGTCCACTCCAGCTCAATCAAGATATAACTACTTTCACTACAAGAAAGTGAGCTTTTAGTCGCGTCATCAATTCAACCAACAGCACTGCACAACCATACGATATAAATGCGAAGAAACTGATCAAGAACTAAAAGGCGATATGTGGCATAACTAAAAAAAAATATACATAATTGTCTCTACTCTACTAAAAGTGGTTCGTTCATTGACTAATATTCTCTAAATTTCAACTAAAAGAGATGACTATGGATGGGGCTATTTGCCAGCCGCAACTAAAATGACGCCCATACACTGCCATTTCCAAACCGCAACTAAAAGGGTGACTACACACATTTATGGTCGCAACTAAAAAATGGTTTATCAACTATGAGATGATAATCTTTATTTGGTCGCAACTATAAGGGTGACTATGGATAAATATTTTGTCGCAATTAAAAGTAGTGGCTATCGATGTTGCTATATATGTTTTTACCGCAACTAGCGCTGCCGGACGTAAGTATTTTTCTATCGCAACTAAAAGAGCGGCCATGATTTATAAGATTTTTGGCCGCAACTAAAAGGGTGGCTTTGGATGGGGTTATTTTCTAGCCGCAACTAAAAGAGTGGCTATGGATGGGGATATTTTTTGGCTGCAACTAAAAGATAGGCAAAACTAAAAGGGTGGCTATGATGGCAATTTTAAGAACTAAAAGGATGGCTATAGACAGGTTATTTTGTGGTCACGCAACTAAAATAGTGACTATGGATGGACTTTTGTCGCAACTAAAAGAGTTATCTACGGATGACATCGCTTCTCGCCGCAACTATAAGAGGATATTTGGATCGATGAAAAACAGATCGATTTATCGAGAACGCTGCTTTTTATTTTAAAATTAATTTAAGTCGGATTGACCCATGACCGACAAAGAAACAAAGGAGATAGCATTGAAAAACAAAGATTCAACCAAAATATCTTTATTTACAAAATATCCTAAAACTACATCAACTAAAAAATGAATAGCATTGAAAACAAAGTATTCGTGCCTCTTGCTAGCCAGAATATTGTTTTTTAGCTCAAGAGCTACACCTAAGCTTGAGACTGTCGTATGATGTTGCATTCAAATAAACCAAATAGTGCCAACAAGAAGAGGATCTGAATGCATCCACGGCACTGAATGTTGCAGAGTGAAACCTGGTCTGCATCCCTAAATCGCCCCATCTTTTTCTTCTGAATCTGCATAATGTCAAACCAAAAACTGATTTAGAGTAAATAAAAGTGCACCAACAGAAACAATTAATGTATCCTTCAGCAGCATTCTCCTAATAACAACATCATAAATTCAATTAGTGCACCAACCCTAAGCGATTCTATTTCTATTTCAGTATTTTGTATTCAACCAACCGTTAACACATGGAATAATCATCTTAGGATGAAAACGAATGGCCTGTAATCGATCCCTTGCCATCCTGTGGTAGAGAAAGGGATACTCAAGGAGGGAGGTACACATGGAATAACATGTACTATTCAATCACACCCAAAATCGATCTAATGGGGTTTCACTCTTCAGAAGATTAAACTTTCTATTTGGTGTGCTTCATTTGATTTGATCATAGGGACAATGGCACTATCGATGGGCAGGCCGCCCTGTGGTAGACCAAGTTTCACAAGGGAGAGCTCAAATATACGAGACCTTACCTAATCGAGATTATGTACTCTGATAATGTCCAAATCTCCAGTCTCACATTACTTGACTCTCCCTCTTGGAATGTTCATCCTGTCTACAGCAGGTTCAGCTCAATCTTCCCAACCCAAATGCTTACTGCTTACTACTTACTACTTCTACTGCATCAGCACTACCTCTTTATTTTTTTTTTTCTAAACTCTAACTCGGGAAAGAATTGACATGCAAAGAATGTCCTCATTCAAGGCCTTACCATCACTGCACCAGTCACCTCTCCAAATCTAATCACTCTGATCATGATGATGCCTCCCCCTGTCAAGAAGAAGGTATGTTTTGTGTTGTTGTTATTGTTCCTCTTCTTCTTCTTCTTCTTCTTCTTCTTCTTCTTCTTCTTCTTCAGGGACTTCATTCTCATGTTCATAAACCATCAAAATAAGCAAATAAGTGCTTGACCAAATTAGAATGACGGGGAAGAGGGTTTGGCTGATTTTTTAATCTTGAAGATATTTTTTTTATCTTTGCAATCTCATTTTCCAGTTATGTCAAAGAGATATGGTGAATGGTAACTTCATAGAAAACAAAGGATAACTAGAGACTTGGGAGGATGGAACCAGAAATGATGGAAAATCAAGGTCTTCAATTTTGTAAATAATTTTAGGAAATACTAAGAGAAATAGTAGAGTAGTTCTCAATGATTTAGGAACTAGGCCTAGGATATTTGTGAAAAGCTCTGCAATACATGAGAAAGAAAAATCAAGAAAAATACTGAAATAAACATGACAAAAGAGGTAATCCAAGAACAAAAGAGGTTCAAGAATGGTGGCATATGCACGAATTAGACATATATCGTTGGTCGGTGCATTGTGAAACTGCAGAGGACCCTCACACAAACTTAATCCATTCAAATTAGATCGACTTAAATCGACTTGTTTAGAAATAAAAGCAAATTAGATCTAATTGATAAGATTCATCTATACAACCGAGCTCCTACAATACTAAAACTAATGGACACAAATCCAACTCTCAAGAAAGAAAAATCTACATGAAAAGGGCAATTGATACCGTATGTCATAATGAGAACTTAGATGGGAAGGAAAATTACTGTGTAGGCTATCCAATCAATGAGACCTAGCTCACGTGGTTACCAGCAAGCTTTATTCCAAACCTGCATAATAGAAAGATAGTTTTACTAAGAAAATTCTTGTGGTATAATACAACAAAAAAACAAAGTGTATCTATATTCTATGCATACCAACTCCCCTTTTCACAAATATCGGGCCTTATCGTCATGGTGTTTTTGTCGAAATCAAGCATTTGTTGCATCATATTCTGCATTTGTTGCATGTGTTGTTACATTATCTCCATTTGTTGTTGTTGTTCTTGTTCTTGTTCTTGTTCTTGTTCTTGTTCTTGTTGTAGTTGTCCTTGTTGTTGTTGAATTTATTGTTGCATTTGCTCCTCACATTCTTGTGCTTCCTTTAGCTTTGATGCAAGGGCTGCATTTGTCTCTTTTTTTGTTACACCAAATACGGATGTAAGAGTTGCACTAAATCCTAACACAGCACGACCATGCCTCTCCGGTCCCAATACTATGTGCATGTCGCCTTTCCACTAACAATGGAGTGGATGACACATTCCCCATTTGTGATTGTGTTCGAGCAACCATAATCTCCTCAAATCAGCCTAAAAATGATGTTAAGAAGATTCGCTCTTAGATTAATATATAAATGCATATAAGATTTTTTTATTAAAAACGAAGTTTAGTACTTACCATAACTTCACGGGATGCATCATCAATAGGTGTTCCATCCCTCCGTGTGTGTGTGAGCTTGAACATTTCTATTCTGTTAGGCTTTGTGTCATCCCCCCTAACTCGTGTCTTTCATGTTAAGAAAAAAATAAATAATTTCTGTTTAAATCATCGCACTACAATAAACTTACTACAAGTAACAAATTATTAAAATGATTAACTAACTTGCTCAAAACGCAACTGAGCAAAGCTCTTAGACCCGGATGGGCGATGAATCTTTCTCTCGGGCTAGCTCTATTTTCCTCGCTTTTTACATGTCGTGATTTGACACGGCAGAAATGTGAGGAAAATAAGAAATTAGTAAGTAATCACTATAAAACACATCATCAGAGTCTTACTTGTGCTGCTTCTGAACTCCAGAATTGTACAAGCCATTTCCAATCACTACGATACTAACGCTTATATCTCAAACATTTCTCATCTCAGAAAGGTGGTCATAGAAGGCATTTTCATTTGTTTCTATAGCTTCATATTTACCCGAGGCTAAGGACAATGTAAAATCTTTTCGATCCTCCGCTATATCAAACTTCTCCTATAAATGCATTTAAGAGTTAATTGAAAGGAAGGGATAATAATGATATTTCATTCCATAAGAATATTAAAGAAACATACCAAAACAAGGGTCTATATCTTTCCTTTGCCTCAATCGAAACACATGACCAACCAATAACTTGGAGTGGTACATTGTGTAGATTACGTACAAGGGTCCCCAAGTAGCTTGTCAAACGACGCCCTTTATTTCATCTACCAATTGCCCATATTCATTGAATGAGACTTTCACCCTCTCCCTTGGTCTCAATCCTAATAAACCAATATTTATAGCCACACGTGGTCCTCTTTGGACCCGAAAATGAATGAGATGTCCCTATTAAAACAAAAAATAATTAGAAAAAGATTAATTTGTAACTTATGAATATATAAATGTAATTATTATTTAAAATCTAATGTAGTTGTCATACCGTAAATACCAGACCTCGTGAGTCGCCGTCGGGTCGGGTAGGCAAACTAGAAGTAGCCATGAGATTAAGTGAGTAGATAAAAAAGAACATATATAGATTTGTTAGAAATAAGATAACATTTAAAAATATATATATTCCAAGCAAATATAAAAGTTCAAATAAATTAAAATACATTTATAAAAATGTCTAACCTAATTTCAGATATCAACAAAGAAAGCTACAACCCTTTTTCAAGGAATTACATCAACTTCCATTTTCATTTTGCCGAGGATTAACGTTATTTCAAAATGACTCTCCTAGAACATCATTTCTATTCCACACAATTATATCTTCATCAACTAATCCTAAGACAGCAAAGACTTCCACATCTTGTAATTCACTTTGTCATGGTTCAGATAGCTATTAGATATTTTCTCACCATTCGATAGAGGTCTCGTGGTTGCATCTCTATAACAAGATGCCAATTTAATTCATTTGCATTCTTCACATAGAACATTTTCTTTGCTTGAGATGCGAGCACAAAATGGTTCATCCGTGACAAAGTTCGTGCGGAAATTAATAAATGTAGCCATACTGCCTTGTTTTATTCCTCTTCCAAAGATTTATAACATCCCACCAATTACATTTGAATAAAACAACCCTATTTCCCACCAAGGTAATTCAACAACTTCTAGACACCATAGTAGGGACATCGCCCGTAATTAGATTCATATCCCACAAGACTTCGTAAAGCTTCGAGGTTCTTTCGCAACTACAACAACTCCGCTATTTTGAGTCTTTCGCCTGTATTTTGAGTCTTAGTGTCTTTGCTGCCAAGGACCTAGCTCCGATATGGTTGCCACAGATACCTTCATGCACCTCTCTGAACACGTAATTGGCTTCTTCCTTTCCCACACATTTAAGGATGGGTGTCGAAAAGCCTCGTCTATATAGGGTTACCCGATGAATGGCGAATCTAGCCGACCTATTCTTAAGCTTTGAGGCCTCCTTTGGATTGATTGGCAAGATTCCATCCACCAAGTAATCCCAGATGGGGTCCATCCAGCTCGGCTCGGACATTACCAGGGACACTTCTTCACCGTCAATGCTCATCGAGGGTTCTGGGAGGTGCTCGACCAATATCAGTCTGTCTAGATCCTCTTGTGGGGTTATTGCTAGCTTTTCTAAGACGTCTGCCCACGTGTTCTTTGTCCTTGGGACATGCTTGACCTGAACCCATGTAAACTTTTGAAGCAGCTCTCGCACCTTTTTGAGGTAAAGGATCACTTTTTTTTCACCTCTTGCTTTGTAGGAGTCCTCTATCTGTTTTACCACCAATTGGGAGTCACTGCATATCTCCAGTTGATCAGCTTCCATATAGTGGGCAAGATTAAGCCCGGCTATGACCGCTTTGTACTCGGCCTCGTTGTTGGAGGCTTGAAATCCGAATCTGAGGGCGTACTCCACGTCAATCCCATCCGGGGAGGTCAAAATTAGACCCGCACCATTTCCTTGATTTCCCGCTACCCCATCGAATCTCGACGTACCCTAGGGATGGGCAGGTCGGGCGCCCACCGAGTAGCTTCGCAGGGATGTGCCTGCATTTGAAGGTGACCACACGAGCGAAGTCCTCCAAAATGCTCCTTGACCGCCCTCGGCTTGTACCGATGTCTAATTCACTAAGCTCTATGGGCCCATTTTATCGGCCTTCCCAGGTCCCTAACTGTGCAATATCCGCTCATTAGGTTCTCGCTACCTCACAGTGGAGTATGGAAATATGTCAAGCTCGCGCGGGTTACTAGTGCCAGGATCAACTTTTCATCTTTGGATACCTTCTCCTGGCCCTCAGCTCTGTCAAGCAGAGTAGACCACACAGATTCCATCTCGCTCTCTCGACTGTGGCGGCGCTAGTTGAGAACTGAACTGGCCAAATAAAGGGTAAGAGTTCTCCTCGTAGGGGCCACGCGATGGGGGAGCCTGTATGTTTTTAGCCGAGAACGCCCGCACTAGGCGTCCCAAAATGGGAAAGCCTTTTTTCAAAACTCGAAGAATGGTCACACTTCGTCCCAGATCTAGATACAAAGTGTAGTACCAGCGTACTATTCTCCCAATCAAACGTTGGATCTCTTTGGTGTTCGAAGATGGGTGCATGTCTAGCATGGCTTTTATCTTATCTCGGTTTCTTATTCCACTGGCCAAGGACCATGAAACCTAAGAATTTTCCGACCAGACTTCAAAGGCACACTCGCCTAATTTTAATCATGTTATAGTTCTTCTGCAGACTGAACGACTCACCGGGTGGGCTATATGGAGCTCTACTTTAATCGATTTTACCAAAGATGTCATCTAGTATATACCTCCATAGATGCTCCTTAACTGCTTCTCAAACATTCTGCTGACAGCTCTGATATTGTGGCCCCTGCGTTCTTCAACCCGAAAGGCATCACCTGGTAACAGTAAGTACCTTGCCCAATTACAAACGAGGTCTTCTGATCATCAGTCCATTCTGACCGTTGTATCCTCGAGAAAGCGTCTATAGTTTCAGAAGCTCGCGGGTCACTGCGGGCGCCCACTATCAAGCTCGATCCGGTGCGGAAAGCTATTCTTCGCATGCTCATGATATCGTGGCTTCAATGCAGAGTCACCATTTGTCGTTTGCCTTTTTAACGAGGACTAGTTAGCCAACCACGTGGTAAGTTCCACTTCTCAACAGCTTTAATGGTGGTGTTTTTTGTTTAACTCTTCATCGATCGCCTCGCCTTTCTCGTGGCTTAAATTCCTTTTTCGCCGATGTGCTCAAGGAGTACCGATGTTCGCCAGGCGTGATCACTGTGAGATCAATTCCCCCATATCCTCCTGCTTCAAGGCGAATACTTCCATGTTCTGCTTCTAGAAGTGGATGAGGAGGTCCCCGAATATCTTGGCTGGGTCGATCCGGCGTGCACGCAGATCTTACTGCTCATGCACGGTTCTAGTTCTTCTGAGATGTGGCCTGACACGATGGATCTCCTAAAGTGAGCACTAGTTGTTTTGATCCCAGGGGCAGCACTCTTTCTCCAAAGAACCCCCGCATGTGGGCGTTGACCGGCTTTAGCTTCTCCCTTCCAACGCCCATCTTATCGAAGGCTAACGTGAAGATGATGTCGATCGGGCTTCCATTGTCAACTGTGACTCGCAGACCGGCCCTCGTTGGCTACGATACTTTACTACCAACTGATCGTCATGAGGATGTCATGTACCTCTTCCATGTCTGAGTCCGTTATGATGGTGTCTAGCCGAGGGAGTTTGGATACTGCTTGTATTTCCTCGATCTCCCTGCTCATGTCAGGCAAATAAGCCTCGCGGCCGAGCCGACTCTCCACCCCGTGAACTCTCCGGAGGTCACATGGATTTCAGGTTGCCGTGCTCAGTTGGTGTCACCAGCCGATGAGGTGATGGGAGCAGCTGCTCTGTCCCGACCTTCGAGGCCACGGCGGCGAAGATGTCCACGCCGGATCAAGATTCAATTTCTTCTCAATCGATGCAATCATCTCGTTCGTGTCCATGATGCCCATGGAATTCATGTTACAATAGGTCTCTCGCTGGTCTATTTTCATTTGAGACGGCCACCTTAAAAACTTTTCATGCTGCATCTCACGTAGGACCTGCAACACCAAGACCGCTAAGGTGAATCGGCCGAGGTGGATATCGCTACTGCGAGCTCAGCCGCGGGGTGGCCCAAGCTGTCCTTGACGCTACCGCCTCTTCGAGACCGCTCTCGCTCTCTCGTCCTTCATGGGGATCTATCTCTGTCTCCTCGTCTTTTGAGGCTCCGCTCTCTCTTTTTCTTGCTCCTGCTTTTCTCCTCATGCGGAAGAGTTTCCACTTTCAGATGTAAGGGCTTCCCCCGCCGTTAATGGATCGCTTAGCAAGCACCCGCTTGCCTGAGGATTCTTTGAGATGGAAAACATCAAGTCTTTCGACTGCACGCTCTAGCTCGGCGATGAAAGCGGTGATGGCAAACTTCTCGTCCGGGATGTCTACCTTTAAAGACTCCGCGTTAAACCTCTAGACATAGGACCTCAGGTTCTCCTATGGGCCCTACTTTATGGTCAGCAAGTGATAGCTCGGCTTCTTGTATGTCCGAGCTCCAATGAAGTGGGAGACAAACGCGATAGACAGCTCTCTGAAGGATGAGATCGATGATGGGAGTCTCACAACTGTGCTAAAGCAGTCCTTCTATGTGAAGGTGAAAGCTCTGCATATGACGGGGTCCTAGTACTCGTGGAGCTCCATTTGATTCTTGTAGGTATTGAGGTGGTCCACAGGATCTTTTGTTCCGTTGAACGTTTCGATTTGAGGCATTATGAACTTCGCTGGGAAAGGGAAGTGTAGTACCTCGGCTATGAACGAGGACTCTATTTGCTGTACCAATTACCAACGCATCCATGGAGACTAGAGCTCGTTCTTTCACCTGCTTCCCCACACCTAGCCGGGAAGCCTTACCGGATGTCCCGAAACGCGATGCCCCTATCTCCGGTCACAAAGGGTGGGTTCATCGCTCGGGCTGCTCATTCCGAGAATCCCCTCATCAGGTGTTATCTTCGGGAGGGTTTCTCCTTCTTTCGTCAGGAATTATTAAATGGTGGTAATAGTTCTTCTCTTCACCTTTGGCATTTTGGAACAGGTTCCTCGAGTCTCTCGGCGGATCTTTTGGTTGGCGGGCCCGGCGCCTCCACCTCGTCAATATTGGCTTGTATAGTTTCAAGGCGTCTGCGGCGGATCGATATCTCTGGGTTTCCTTCTTGGTCTCCCAGATCCATGGGGTTAATGTGACTCCTCATATTTTGAGTTAATCTTATTCTGTTTGAAATTGGTTTTACTTGTAAAGAGCCCATCGTTCCCTAACTGGCGTGGCCCGGTTGTGCTTTTTTTCGCCGATCTCTTGAGTGCAGGAGCCTCTTGAGGCTGGTGGGCGATCATCGAATCGGATCATGGGCAACTTTCTGACTTACAAAGGGTGATCGTGCGAGGTGTGTGTGGGCCATCTAATATTTTAAGTGATTTCTTCCTTATGAAAAAATTAAATTTGCTCTATGGCATGATTGGTATTTGCATTACCTCTTTTGTGGTGGAATGGAACCGTGTTCTCTGAAAATAGTGGTTACTTTCTAGTTGGTTAATTGATATGGTATCTTTCGTTGGGTGAAGAGTTTCTTTTTTTTCCTTATAAGTGGAGTAAGCTCTAAAGGATAATGGAGTCGTGATCGTGCGAATCTTTCTTTCTAATCATGGTCTGGATGTGATTGGACGTTTTTAGCCCCAAATATAGGCTTTAGGCGCTATATGCCAAACTTCGTGAGGTGAGTTTAATTCGGGTCTTGGCCTAAATGTTTGTGGCATGGGTGAGATGCCATTTATTGGGTTTGGGTTTGGCACATTAGAAGGGTCTGACTCCCTTTATAAAGTGGGGTTTGAGTCTCCTTACCCCAAGTTTGCCTTTCTGACCTATCTTATCTTAGTTTCTTTACACATTCATGTCTTGAGAAAAACTAAGAAACATGGGAGAAGATATATAAATTAGTTTTCTGATTATTCATTTGCGTTTTTATTTCTTTAGGAAAGATTATAGGCTTTACTAGAGCTTAACCTCGAGGATGCTTGGATATTTACCTAGAAGAAAATATAACAGTTGCATCAATGAAATCTTTTTCATCTTGAGATTAGAATATTAGATATTTATTATGTAACTTGTATGAGATAAAAAGGTGATGACAAAAAAAATGATTGTTAGTATTCAATATAAATTTCAATTTCTTAAAGTTTATTTTGTTGTTTTATTTTTTATATGAGATACATCTTTGAAATTTCGTGCACTAATGGAATTAACATAAAAAAAACAAAAATAGATATAAATTTGAATTTACATAAGTTGAAAATAAGATATTAATTCCATGACACTTTTTAAAAGTGTTGAGGTTGATGTAAAATGTAATGATGCATTAAAAGTGTCAACGTGCCAAATGCATAAAATATTATATTGAAAAAATATGAGACTTTTAAAAGCGCTATAGTTGCTTTTTACCATTTTTTGACAAGAGCGGACATGACATATTTAAAAAGTATCATCTTATATATTTATTGACACCTAAAAAGGGTCATGATTAATCGTTTTTCTTGTAGTGACTATGAAAATAAAGACGGGATACACACGTGAAAACTTTATTATTTATTATATGAAACTAGGGCACAAGCATTGTGGTGATGCTGTGGTCTCCAAATGTGATATTGTCACATTAAAATTAATAGTTTTGTAAGAAAATATTATATATATTTTCCTTGCCATGAATTTTTATTCTACAATATAAATACATGATTTGGATATATAAGTTTTACTTTCTTAGAAGTGGTATAGCATAAAGGCATTCAAAGTTGAGAAAGGAGGCTGTCATTGGGTAACTCGTGAGCCTGGGCTCATGTCCACCTTCTCTGTTTCCACTCTTTCCCACTCAAAACACTATATGAGCCGACCCAATGCCAATGAAACTACCTTCATTCCCCATAACTCAGGAACATGCCTCCTTCCTACAAGGATCGAATTTGAACCGTGTCTCACTATATATCCCTTCAAATCTCAGCTAGAACTTGGTTACTCTCACACCACCAGATCCCCTATGCAATGCCCAAGCATTCACCATCACAATTGCACCCTATGGAATATAAAATCCACCCACACTGCAATCTTTGGATGAGAGATGAGGCAATAGAAAAGGACCAGTGGGATATAGTCTAAGCATCTCATTGACCACACTACAAAGATGTGGAAGCTTGTCAAGGTCTGACTCATCTATCAAATGTCCCAGCTCGACAATGTTGTCCATCTCCGCTCTCACTTTCTCTAATGCCTTAGGATGATTCAACAGAAAAGACATTGCCCATTCCAGGATCATTGATGATGTATCCGTTCCTACAACAATCACTACTTGACGCACATGCTATTTTGTCAATGTTGCTTTATGTCTAAAATGCACATCAATTATTTCTATAATGAAGGCTGGTGAGTGGAAGTTTCTAACTCAATTTCTACTAATTTAACGGAAACCAAAATTTGGAAATTAGGATGAAAGTACTTTTTATTTTATTGAATATACCCCAATGTGAAATCCCTGCTTTTTAAACCGTTACACTTTCACCAAGCTAACTCGAGAGGGTCAGGATGCATCAAATTGTAGGCGTTAGTCATATATCTTTATTTAAATGTATAGAATTTTCAAGGATTTCAGAAAATGCCCTTTTATCATATTCTTACATTTAGGTTGAGCAAGCCACCGAAAAAACGGATAAAAAAAAAAACAAACAAAAACCAGACCCGACGTCATGATTGAGTAAGAAGTTAGCTGAGCAGAGTATTTAGGACCAATTCTCTAAATTAGGAGGATGGAAGTAGTCTACTACGAAAAACTATTCTCTTTTGAAAAAGACGTCCAGAGTGGTGTGATTTTAAGAATTGGGGATGAGATCACTTCCCCAGTTTCTATTTATATTACCAAGTCTTCAAAGACTTTGCGGAAGTCTCCTTAAATTAATTGTTTTGCACTAAAAAGTCATACCTATTATTTTTAGCTTAGGATGTATCATGTACCATATTATGTATTAATATGAGATAAACTTCTATATTTATTTCCTGTATACCTGCACCTCTAAATTACAATTCTAGGCAATGATTAAGTTTCTTATTGTTAATTTTTGTAAAAAAACTTTACTTAAACTTTGTTTGGAGCCCAAAAAAATATTAAGAAAAGAAAAATAATAATAAAAAATTGATTTTTTCTATTTGATTTGACCATGGAAAATATAGAAGACAATAAAATATAAATAAAATTCGTAAAAATTTTATATATTTTTAAATTTTTTAGCCCTCAGATAATAGAAAAACAAATAAAATGAATTTAAATAAATAAATATAATTAATTTTTAAATTTAAACCTATTTTTTATTTTCCTTTAAATATTCTTTTCTTCTATTTTTTCTTTCCTCTATATGTCCTTTTTTTTTTATCAAGGCTCTATTTTGAACCTAGAAAGTTCTAAGAAAAAAAAATTACTAAAAAAAATTATTTTATCATATTTGGTTGTATCATGAAAAATATATAAAAAAATCAAACATAATATAAAAATTCTTGAAATTTTATATGTCTTTCTAATTCTTAAACTTACAAATAATTTGGCTATTTTATTGTGTTATGTGTCGTGGACGTATAACAAGCGTAATAAATTAGCCAAGCCTTTGATAGCAAAGCCCAGCGATTAGCAGGCGATTAAGCGGGTTTTGAGTGAGACTAAACGGGTTCGAGTGATAAGCGGTCGACCCAGTTTAACCGTTTATCAGCGGTCGTGTTAGATCAATTGTCTTATAGTTTATAGCAGTTAAGTTTAAATAAAATTAATAAATTCTTCTTTTTTAAAAAATTAAATGTTTAAATAAACAGGTAATGGTTAGCCAGTGGTTAACTGGCGTCCAAATGGGTCAAGCAATTGGTAAACGGGTAAATGGAGGTGAATGGTGGTTTATGGTGTTAGCTAGAAGCCAAGCCGGCGTGCGTTTAAATTAAACGTGTTAAGCGAGTGGGTGTCGTGTGTCTAGAGTTTATTAAGCGGTTCGTGTTGTCTTAGATTTTACTGTTCTTCAGCGTGTAGTATGCGGGTTTACTCGTGTTTTCACGATGCGCAGTTTAGCCGTGTGAACCTTGTGGCCGGCCGTTTGACCTTACAGTATACACTAAGTGACCGTGTCGCGCTGCAGTATATTTCATCTGGCGTCTTATTCACTTGTAAAACACAATATAAGATGGGCGATCGTTAATATGGCGTTGGCGTAACGATATCGTGACAATAAAAGTAATGGGAAATTCTTGCTTGTGCGAATCTAACGAGAATTTATTTGATCTCTGATTTGCGAGGCGATTAAAATGAGAAGTTAGTTTAGTAAGCCAGGATCATAAAATGCCGAGGTTTTTCGACACAATATTCTGACAATAGTGCAGTTTCTGCTTTTTGAGGAAAAATTCGTTGTATTAGAGATATCTGAATACCTTGAAGTGTTCCGCACGTTGACGGGTTGTCAATGAGACCCCCGGGTTTTAGGGCGTCATATATATACTAGATAGTAACAAATGAAATTGGTTTGTGTGTATATATATATATATATATCTCATTATTAAGTTAAACACTTTTTCTATTTTAACTTTCCGATACTTTGGTAGCTCAAAATCAGAGCTTTAAGTCTGTTTGATTTTTATTTTTAGAAAATTTTGTTTTGAGAGCAATTTTCGCATTGAGCGTCAGTTGATGTTGTTCTATCAATTTGGTGTTTTCAGCTTTGTTATTCTTTAAATTTATTATTTTTTGTGTTCTTGTGTTTTTTAGAACAAAAAAACACTAAAAACAAATTTTTTTTTTTTTGTTCTCCTTATTTTTTAAAACACAAAACAGTTTTTTAAAACTTTAAATAAAGAGCCCTTAAAGTTTAGCCTCTAACTTTTAATCCCGACACTCATATGACAAAATTAAAGTATATTTATTCAACACTCTTTATAATTCATGGTGCACCAGACTATTTCAATCCATTGAAAGGTGGAAGATGGACTCAGTGAGCAGGACCTCATTAAATATATTTGCCATTTTCCGTGATCTTTTCAAACCTCAGCAAAAATTCTTGAAATTTATAGTTTAGTAATTCAGTGAATTTCTATAAAACGATATGTGAAGGATAAAGCTTTTCAGAAATATGAATGTTCAAAGTCGAAAAAACTAAGAAAAGCCGCTAAAATGTGTGTTTTTAAGGGGGCGTTTTAGTTTAAATTTTAGTACCAAGCGATTTTTTAATATGATATTTAAATCGTTTAAATTATTTTCGAAACATTTTGGGTTCTTGGTTTTGAGAAATCTGCTCTTTCAAATACGGCTTTGATATGAAAATAAAAAAAATATATAATCATGAAATTGTTTACATCATGTTTGAGTATAACGTTTTAACGATTTGAAAATATCTGCGAGGAATGAACTTCCGGTTCGAGCTTTGCGAGAGTATATCTTTGAAACTTGTTTCATTATAAATTGGTACATGAAGATGTGTCTTTGATAGGCGATTTAGTTAAGTCAAAAAAATTAAAATGGAAAGCGTATTTTGAAGACCTGTTTTACATTATAAAATGTCTGCCCGAACATTTTAGAAAATATCTTTGAAGATATTTTAGGTAACTCTCTTTCAAAAACTATATTAAATTTAAAAATATTTCAATCTTTTATATAAGAATTTTTTTACATTAAATGTCTCTATTTATTTTGAGAGACAGAGGTAGAACCCAGAAATAGCTCAGCTCTGAGAATTTGGAATCTCACGGACACTCAGCTTCTGGATGCTGTGAGATGCGTCCGGGATTCAACGGTCAAAATGCTCGATCAGATGCTGAAAAGCCTAGATACGCTACGGAGAGCTCCTCACAGCTCTGCTAAGTCCACTCAACTCAGCAATTCTAATACATGATACCAGGCGATCATATGATTCTGGTTATAACTACTTTTACTGGACCTCAGAACTTCTATTCACTTACCCACTTGGACCTGACCATACGTCCACATACTATATAATTGCTCAAATATTTTTCTTTCCACTAGTGTGAATTACAGAATATCATCTTCTTGATGTATATTTCAAATCTCAGCAGCGGGTATATATCACTATCACCCATATAGTCCACATAGATGATGAGACGACAGTACAGCATAATCATTCTGCTGGACATTTTAGTTCGGATGAATCAGAACCCATATTAGTGGACCAAAATGAATAAAGCCATCTGAACATCACAACTGTCAAAAAATATGGACAGATATCTAAAGACAAAACAAGGCATATGCACAGGCACAGCTATAATCCTAAAATAGCCATAGTATCTGCTGGACATTTTAGTTCAGATGAATCTGAACCCATTTTAGTGGAACAAAATTAATAAAGGGGTTTGGCCCAAAAAACTGTTCTCTAAAACTTTCAACTTTAATATTTAAATAAAGTTGCGTGCTTATGGCGCCGACTCCAGTAGTAAATTTAATTCTAATGGTAAAAAACTTGAAACATATAAGCTGGTCACTATATCAAATATATATCTAACATCCAATTAAGCATCAAAGAAAAAACGAGAAAACAGTCTTTGATGATGAAACCCATTGAGCCAGCAGGTAAGCCCAATCAACCAAAAACGGACCACGAGCCCATATTTGGGCAGCCTGACCTGGGCCTCATTTATAGTCCGACCAAACATAAACCCGGTCAATTTGACCCGACGCCGTAAGCTTCGTACTTATCAGATTACTTTTCCTTCATTATGTATTTTTTCGTTCTTGAAATTTTAAATAAAATAAACTAACCATTACATTAGTTTGTTATCATCAAACTTTACTTAGAAGTTAGAAATTTATATGGTAATGATAAGTCGTTTTTTAAATACCTCTTTATATTTTCATTGAATATACAATATATTGTTTTGAAGTGGAAAGTTTAGATCATTAAAAAAGTCATTAGAAGTAGTTCGACTTCATATTCTAAAATCGTTTAACACACTAAACATCACAAAGTAAGTAAAAGCAAAATACATTCTGTTGTGAAATGGCCTGACAATGCATCATTTCAGTGATATGATGGGGAACTACCATGCATTGATTCATATCTTAATAATTTTAAATTCTCCATGCTCCAGTTTCAAGGTGACATAAAAGAATATTTGTGTCCTTTTGCTCCGTATCTTGATCTTTCGTAAACATACTTCTCCTTTGTTGTGGGTAATAGTCAGTTGCTTTGACACCACTGCAACTTTCATTAAAATTGACTTTGATGTCATTATGTCTTCAATAGCTGCTGATTAATCATCACGTGCAATAATGATAGATTAGATTATTTTATTTTGTTGAATTTTCAGTATATTAAAATCTCAATTTCATTATCTCTGTGGGGATGGTTTTCTTATTTAAGATATCTATCATGTAGTTTGTATGTTGACTAGGTTATTACATTTCTTCTAGTTTTAATATTTCCTAAACACCTTTATAAAAGATTTGACATTATTTTAAGAATATGATAAAAAATTAATATAATTAATACTATGCTATATTTCTTATAGATTGTCTAATAATAATAATGAATTGACTTCATTTTAATTTTCTTCCAATTTTAATTTGATATATATAAATAAATAACTTGTAACCGATCATAAAAACTGATTTAATCAAGTTCTACAATTATTAATAAATAGTAATAGGTATTATCCCAATAGTGCTTTAAATTTTTTAATCATTGCTAAATTATCATTCTAAACATTCAAAAGATATAATCTTAAGTATTGATATATAAATATTAGTTATTTCACTATAACTATAAGAGTTGGATAGTCACTATCTTAAAAATATTTATTACAAATGTAAAATTTTCAAAAGATATGGAGAAGATCTGCAATATGTCAATTATAATTATTTAATATATCAAGATCTATATCACAATCATTACTAGCTAATTGCATTTCATATAATTGTACTATTTTTCTATATTTTTTAATATTTTGTAAAAATTTATAAGTAAAATTCCATCTCATTGGCAAATCTAAGTTAATATTTTTTTTCTTTTTATATTTGACATTTTGTAACACTAAAATTGAATTCATCATTTTTATATAAATATATCTATATACAGTATTTCTAATTTTTTGTAATGTACTATCAACTTGTTTTATTCTATTATTTAAATCAAATTTAAAATATATTTAATATAAATTATAAATATTCTCTGCTGGTGTATTTTTATTTAAAAATATTTTTAAATGTATGCCTTTATTTATATATAATGTATTAGAAGCATTGTCAAATATTATTTATTACAGATATTTATGTAAATATCTAAGTCCATGATTTCATCATTTATTAAAGTTGCTATATTTTTACCATTATGTGGATCATTTATTGTTTTAAAGTAAACTCTTCTTTATTTAATTTTCACATTTATTATAATATAATAATATCTGTTATACATAAAATATAAAAAAAACCAACATGGGTTAAGGATGTCCAAATATAAGATGTTAAATAATTTTTTCCTTCAAAATTTACAAATTAATTTTTTTAAATTTCTTTTTGTGTATGAAATTTATTCTGTATATCTTTTCAAAGTATTTGGATCATACTTCTCTAAATTGAGTTAATATGTAGAATATATGATTATTCTAGAAGTTATTTCTGATTCGTTAAAAAATTAACAGTAGTTAGACTACTTCATCTGTTGAGTTATTTACCCTTCATATACTATATTTATTCATCTTACAGTGCTGAAATCTGATTAGATAAATAAAACAAAATCTTTGGAGACTACTCTCTGGTTCTCACCATTTCTCTGTTTCACCTCTGGATTGATTCATGGTATCGAGAGCGAATGTAACTCTGACACAGTGAGCGTGGATCTGCTTTTTCTTTGTTCTTTCATCGTTTTTTTGAATGGCTTAGAAAGCGGTGAAGCTCCACGATGGCAGGGATCTGTTAGCGATGCCACGGTTTTTACTTCAACAGAAATATGGCTCAGTGGTTCAATCTTGCACAATTAAGTCATCTGGTATGGTTTTGAATTCTGCTCCTCTCATAGAGGATTGAATTACCTTACTTGGAGTCGATCGATGAAGATTGCCTTGATTGCCAAGCAGAAGCTAGGGTTTGTCAATGGTAAAATGTCTGACTGAGATAAAGTCTAAAAAAAGTGAAACCATGGTTGAGGCTTGAGATAAATAATATAGTAATTTCTGGATTCTAAACTCTATTTCCAAAGATGTGTGGATGCATTTCTTACCTTTAAATAACTAAAGAATTGTGGGATGAACTTGGTGAAAGATTTGATATAATAGTCTCATTTTACCCAGTTCAGAAATAGCTTGATCTCGAGGAACAATGAGTGTTGCTCATTCTTATACCAAAATTAAAAGGCTTGGGATAGGATATTATTTTGATGCATATTTCCCTAGCTTGCTCATCATAGATATGTACTTGTGAAATATCAAAGCGATTGCAATATCTCTCTAATGCTTGACTCATACGAATTCCTCATGATTCAGTGAGTCTTTTGATCAGATTCATGAAGTCGAATGCCTTTGAGATCATTCCATTGGTGACAAGTCTACTCCAGCAAACCGTTAAAAATATGAGAAGTTTGATCTGCGAAAATCTAATCTTTCTCATTTACCGATCATTTCCTGATTAAATGGTAAATGATGGAAATTCTCATGTGATCATACTAAGGGACCTACAGGAATGAGATCATTCTTCCAAGCAAGGATATGGCTCTGATCTTGTTGAAAAACAGTTGATCTAATTACTGGCTACTTCTAAATAATGGTATTATGTGAGAGGACACCACCTTTCGTCTCTATGGTTATCTGTTGGTACAGGAATATAGAAAGCTGCATCTTGCTGCAGTGAGACCTCTCAAAATAACACAAGCACACATCTGTGACACTCTGCATCAACCGTATTATCATGAAAGTGCATCCCATTTGCTCATCTTGAACACTTTCTTTGGTACTCCCTAACTAAACTGTATTTAACACTGGGAATTCACTTCTAATAGCTGGGACTTGGATAGTGGATCTGAGACACTCATCTCATATCATGTGAAATTCTCTTTAGCTTGTCAATCCTGCAGTTTTTAACATTACTATGCAGTATCCTTTAATGGTTCCAAATCTCGATTCGATCTGGCACCTGTGGTCCTTAGCCCTACTCTTGAACTCCATAATGTCCTTTACATCCCAAAATTCCAATTTAATCTCCTTTCAGTTCCAAAACTAGCTACTACCTCGATATTATTTTCAAATTTTATCCACAACAATTGCATTTACAAGGATACAGCCAGGCTTTTAGTAGCCGTGGTCAGCTTGTCAACCATCTCTGCATCTCTGATCGATCAAACTTTCAGTTAACTCATCCTTCCATTTTACCCGCTTTCAATAATGCCAAAGAAGCGATGATATATCACTTTGCTTCTTGCCCAGGTCGCGCTATTGCCGGACCTTCATCTGCTGCCACAGCTTCTTTGATCTTCTGTCTGATCACCTCTTTTGTCATACTCATGTCTTTTGGCCAATAATCAAATTTGCCATTCCTATAAGCACTATTAGTACTTCTGTTGTTTGATATTTTATATATCTTGATATTTTAGGGCCCTTCACATTATCTTTAAGCGGGTACGTTTTCTTACTATTGTGGATGATTTTAGCAAGAGCTACGGACCTTTCTTACATCATAAGGCCCGATGTATTTATCTTCTAATTCCCGACCATGGTTCCTCTCAATTTAAAACTTTACATTATTAAATGTATTATGGTGACAAGTGGTGGTGAATTCCTTGCACTCGTTTAAAACACTTCTTAATTCTTATGGCATCATTCTGCCATGATTGTCGCCTCTTTGCCAGGCGCCTGACTCGACATGGGATGTCGAGTGAGGTCACTCTTTTTTTTTTCCCGCGTATATGCTTTAAGCTGGTTCATTCATATAATGTTCAAACAAATTAACTTGTATTACTAATTATGCAATGGATTACAAAATATATATACCGCTCTATATGGAGTATTCCCTTTGTCTCTGATATTTACATTGGTTTACAAAATTTCATATAAAATAATTTAAAAGGTCTTTCTATTAAGACACTATTGTTTGTGTGGCCTTTATTCTTGATGTGGATGTGCTGGTCCTCTGGTCTCCTCTTTATACCTGGTTGAACACTGTTTTTAAACTGCAGCAGGTGGGAGTGCATGGATGACTCTATTAAGGGTCCTTACGCCCATCAATTACATATAACGATTAACATTTGGATTCTTGCTCATTTCTCATACTGTCCTTATATAACCGGGTTATTTCTATCATCCATCCATACTCTTTTCATATCATCTTATATTTTACTTCTTGTTCATAACATATCTTATCGTAGCATAGCGATGACCTCTTCTGTATAATCTATTTCTATTCATCATGTCGTTTCTTTTATGTTTATTCATAAACCTTGAAGTGAATCAGAAGCCTTTGAGAGCCAGCATTATGTTCAACCTGTAAGCTTGATGATGGTCCATGAGGGCAGAAGGCGATATCATTATAAAGACAATGACCATTTACTCAACCGGGTATGATATATTACCTAAGGTATCATCTTGTCCCAGGCGTTGACTTATTCGTCAATGATCCCGGTGTCATCGCATGCGAAACGGTGTTCATCCATGAGAACGAACTGTGGGCGACCCTTCCGGGGTGTAGTGATCAAACGGGATCTATGTCATCTATGAAGCAGGACTAAATGTCTCGAGAACTTTTGTATCTTGCAGGACTTGTTTTTATAATGGGCATGCCCGTATCCCTGCAGGTTCTGAAGCGGAATGATCGATATCGCGTTTGTCATAATTATATATCTCATATTATTCACGAGATTATTGTGTCCTTCGGTACTCATATATGATACATATATATATATATATATTATATATATATATATACTCTCTAATTATTTAGTCGACAATCAATGTTTTATTATAGTGCTATATATCTGTCTTCAGAATTGTATAATTGGTACTCATGTGATATATATACACTCTCTTTCATATATATATATATATATATATATATATATACCATATCTATCTCTCTCTAATCATTATTTCCTGTACATTTTTCATGTCATATTGTATCATGAAATAGCTATACTTCTTAACAATATGCTTACAAGTTATTTATAAGATTCATAATATGAATAATTATAGTTACCTGAGCCTCTTTGTTTTTCTTGTTTTCCGGGACTAATGGGGTTTCCAGTCTTACATCTTTATATTGATGATTCTTAGCTCATTGGGTTCTGGGTCAAAGAACAGATCGGATTTCGATGAGAGGAGATATGACCTTAGGAAGTTGGAGGTCGTATGGTCGATCTTGACGGCGAGCCTGGGCGACGGTACACTGAGACGACCCAGGCTCAGTCTAACACCTCGGTCTGACATCTATATCTTCGCCGACGCCGATGGATTCTTGGCTCGTGACTTTCCATAGGGGTCCGAACATAGTGGAGTTCAGCAGGAGATATGACCATCCGAAGTTGGAATCTCTGCTGATCAGTCTGTAAGTAACCTGGTGTGACTGAACCTTAAAGTGGGCTCAGTCTAACACCTCGGAGTCTGACATCTAATATCTTCTCAAATATGGATGGATTCTTGACTCAATGGGCTTCTGAGTCAGAACACCGTCGAAGTTCAAGCAGGAGATATGACCTTAAGTTACAGTCATCTGTGATCCGGTCGCAGGCGGCCTGGGTGGCTTCGGCTGAACTGAAGTGACGAGCTCAGTCTAACACCTCGGTCTGACATCTAATTTCTTTCTCAGGCATATGGATGGATTCTTGACTCAATGGGCTTTCTGGAGTCGATACTAAATCGCGATTCAACGAAATATGACCTCTAGAAGTTGGAGGTCATCTTGCGTCGATCTTGTGGTGACACAGGCCCGACGAAGCTGCACTGAAGTAGCGAGCTCAGTCTAACACCTTGGTCTGACATCTAGCTATCTTCTAGAAATGGATGGATTCTTGACTCAATAAGGCTTTCCATAGAGTCTACATTACAAAATGTGGAGGTTCAATGGGAGATATGACCTTAAGTTGGAGCTCATGCGCGGTCGATCTTGAGTCGGCACAGCGGCGAGCTTCACTGATGGCGAACTCAGTCTAACACCTCGTCCAACATCTAATATCTCTCTCCAACGGCGCGGATGGATTCTTGACTCAATGGGCTTTCCATAGGTGTCAAGGAACACTACAAAATCGGAGTTCGCGCAGAAGGAGATATGACCTTAGAAGTTGGAGGAGACATCGGTCAGTCTTGACGAGGCGGCTGGATTGACGAGGCTGCGCGGTAGCGACTCGGCTCTGGGGACCAGGAAGCTGGGCTCTTCAGGACGCGAGTTCGCTCACATGAATAGTTAAACTCTGCATGATGGGTTGAGCTCTTGCATGAGTTGAGCTAAGTCGGACTAATTACATGGCCGGCTTTGTTGGCGACCTCTAAGTGACCTTTCATGATTTGGCCATTCAGTAAAGACCACCTTGGTCTACAAAGTCAGATTAGAGATTCAAGCCTAACATCAAGTTCACTGATGTAGATACATTTTCCCAGAAGGACTTGACAAATTCTCTTTATTTCTGACCAAAAACCATTCTAAAACCATGATGTTGACTTAGAATTAAATGAGGCCCGACCCGACCAGATTTGTGGGCTGACACGATAAAATTTACTAACTTAGTCTACGAGATCAAATTGAAGATAAAACTTCTTTATCTAAAGCTCTATTGTTCTTAGCCTGCAATTATTCAGAAGGACTACTTCAATTTCTCTATTTCTGACTGCTAAAAACTCGTTCTGATCTAGCTCTGTGCATGATCAAACATAGGGAATTTTAAGGTTCAACTTGTAACTAGACCCTTCTCAAACACATATTTAGGGCCTTGGCTCTTCTTAACTCAACCTACAAGAAATGAGTTTAGGAGTTCCCATGCAAGATAGGGTTCTTAACTTCGTATCTAAACTTTTCTGGTCAAACTAGACTTCCGTCTCTGTGCGTTTCCATACCAATTTCCAGGTTAATGATTTCGTCCTTGTGATCTTGCTTTGTAGCCTTGCCCTTTCTCTCTCCTTCTCTTATAGTATATTGCTCTCCTTTCTCAGACCAAATATGAATATTCTTTTAATTATCACCTATTGATCTTGCTCATTTTTTATTTCACTTTCAGTCAAAGGAGAGGCTTCCTCCCTCTTTCCTTTAAGCCGCCCATCTTGATTTCATCCTTATTCAGTTCTAATATCTTTCTTTTATTACTGAATGTGAACTCTTTACCTTTGTTTTGTCTGATTATGTTATTTTACAATGGCCTCAAATCAACTATTTTATTGTTGTAATTTAACTTATGCATATTCTACTTTACTTTATACCTTTATTAGAATAATACCTCGTTGCCACTACCCAGCAACACAAAAGCTGATGGTATAATTTGAGAATATTCAACTCTCCCCCATAAAAAAAATTTGAATCCTCGAAATTCCTTACCCATTTAAGTTGCCGGATCTTTGTCTCTGATTATGGCTCCAAGTAGCTTCTTCTGATGGTGTTGCGAGAGAACTTTCACTAATGGTACTTGTTTGTTAAAGTACAGCTTCTTCACCTCTCGAGCGGAATGGTCTACTGGCTCCTCATCCCATATAATAAATCTTCTTGTACTTTTATCTTTGCTAGTGGTATGTCTTTACTCATGAGGCTTGGTATCTAGAGCTTCGACAAATGAGCATCGACACATTTGGCTGACTTCGGAGGGTGCTGATCGATAAGCCCGCAGGTATCGTTTCTAAAATCTAAACTGCTGTTCTATACAGACCTTGGACTCTAAGCTTGCCTTTTTGACCCAAGCGCCAAAACTTATCTCATGACCATACTAAAAGACTTTGTCTCATTATATTCAATATCTCTCCTCTTGATTTAGCATGACTTTTGTCTATCACTAGCAGCGCAACACTACTTGGGATAACGTACTTTCTCTACAGTACTCTTTTATATCTTACAAATTCTATCAATTTATGCTCATTAATTTTGTCCAACACACGAAGGTCTACATTTAGGCCATATAAACTTCATATGCATCTAGATACTTGATTAAAAACTATTGTTATAGGCCAAATTCCATCTGTCACGATATACCTATCGAAACTTCCCAGAAAATTCCAGTATTCAGAGCATATCACTGCCGAGCTTTGAATCGATCTCTCTGGTATCCATCGTTGGATGGAATGCCTCTGTTCAAATGGTCTTCGAAGCTTCGCATTCCTTCAGGTGATGTAAACCGCGGATCTCTACTCCAGGCACACAAGTAAACCAATATTTTTCATACAATCCTTTAATCCTGTCATGCTCAGCTAGTCGATCCATGATAGTCGATCTGGCCCGGTATAAAATGGGCCGACTTTGGCAAAATATCTAATCTGACCAGAGTCATGTTTTTATGTGAAACGAACACAAAATCCATGGTAATGTTATCACTTCATTGTGAGAGGTGGAGGATTTTACTCGAAACCTATTGGCACTTGGTGTTCGACTTTGACTTGACCATGAAACATGAACACATATTCGATCCCATCTCTTTTCATTTCTTTCCCACCCAGTAAAGCTGTTCAAGTCTGGTATATCTTATTCCCTCCAGGTCTGTCATCTAGTATTATGGGCCTCGAAATAACTTTTTTCTTTGCTGCTCTTTATCATAAGCACACATAATCTATTAAAAATACAAACTTTGAAACTGCTTTCTCTAAAAACTCAAGTCTTATCCTATCTAACCATCACCTTAAGTACATAACTCTTCATCATTTTTACTAACGCATCTAAAATGTTTGCTAGCAGGTTCTAAGCTAGATATTGAGCTAACATAGCTCCATCATCTCTAGTCTCCAAATCAATCACCAGCCTTTACTGCCCATCTTTGAAGCTTAAGCATGTCATTACTATATTAGCCTTTAGGGATAGTAATCTATGATGCGGGTCATAAATCGCTATCATAACTCTAACCACTGCTCATATATCAAATTTAACTATTTGCGTTAGCAAGTACTTGAGACTCTTATGATGATTAGTCTCACACTTTTGTCTCTCTATTAGTGTCGCCATATTTTTTAAAGCAAACACTACGCGACTAACTCTAGGTCATGAGTGGGATAATTTTGTTCATGGCAAACTGATTATGCGGACGCGCAAGCCACTACTTTCCGTCTTACATTCTTACGCATCTAAACTAATGCATGAGCATCCTGCCTGGGTATACTCTTTTCCGGTGTGTTTGCGTCAATCTTTGGTGCTTCAACCAGCATCCGCCTGCATATTTCAAGCCTATTCGACATTTGTCTACGTAACATCAAACTTTGTTCACTGATGGCGGTGACGGAGAAGATGGCGAAAACTCACCGTCTTCTATAATAACGAAACTCATGACCCGAAACTACCCCTGGTTACATTTGAGGTGATTTTCAATTCTGACCGCTTGATCTTAGGGATCGACTCTTATACATCGGCGGACCTGATATGGCTAGGAATGAGACTTCATGGCAAAAATCACATTCTTGAGCTTGGCACCTCTTCTTTCTCTACGCGTCTAAGACTATTCTCAGTGTTGTTCATGTTCTGTGCATCCTTAGAATACACGGGATATCTCTCTATCAAATCAAACCCAATGATTGATCCACATGGAGGTGGGAAGAACCACCGTGATCCATGAAGAATTTAGGTTGCGTTAGTCAACCCAGATAGCGCGTAAAACTCATAGCCACCATATCGGGTTCTAAATGCGATGCAGCACCTCCTTCATACCCTCATTGATAACTCTACTAATCTTGGTCGGTCTATCTTGAAAAAGACACACTCACCTATTGATCAAGATCCTTCTAATTCTTTCAGCAATGGGTGCTTGTTTTCTTGTCACTTTATTGATACTTAGATGATAGATGCGTAATGAAGTATATCTTTCTTTCTAATAAAGCTTGAATTTACCAGGGATACTAGGTCGGATAAATCATTTATCTAAAAGGTTCTTTGCAATTGACTCTTTATCTTTGACTCAGTTAGATTATCACTATCTGGACATATCGACGCAGATTTGTTCACATTAATTCTATGAAGCTAAGTCCACCTCTCATACTTCAGATCTTTGGCCACTCTTGAGAATACATGGAATTCCATACTCTTTGGGATTTTTCTGCATCGACTTGACCTCTCTTTGAGACGTTAAGTCTTCAAGCTTAAAAGAATCTCTACATCCTTTCCTGCATGAATTCTCACAAGCATAGTGGAATGACGATAGACATTACTTCAGTCAATGCCTTATCTACTTTACTAGTGTGATGGAGGCTTGTCGACATACCGTCTTTATCCCCAAATCCGATGGCTCGATTATGGACAACTGATCGTGACTCACGAATCAAATTGAGGCTCTCGGATGGTGGGTTCATCAAATCGGCAGGAAATGGCATGAACATTGCAGCAATAATATTTTGGACAGTTTTCTATGCCGTATTTATTCCACCGCGATTATTACTTTAAACATGAGTTCACAGTTTTATGCATGTCGCGTGCTAGTTTTCTCATTAACTGATGCTTCAATCGAAACCATTATATTTTGCCGATGATGAATCAAGGATTCGTGTTGTATTATCTGTATCTCTGTAAGAAATATACCCTTCTCTTGGGGTGATATTCTGATCTTACAGGCCTTCGCGCCTTGCCAAATATGTCTTGTCTGGCGCAGATGAATCTCTGTTTCAAACACTCATCTATCTCAGACCCTCTGTCATGAGGATAGGCCTCCATTCTGCGATCAAAATTGAAGGTGGTCATGAGATCTCCTATTCCCTTTATTTATTTGTTATCACAACTCTTAGTTCTTGTCACTTTCAATATAAAGGCTTCCCAGGCTTCCTCTGTGCTATCTTATAAATTCCCCAAATGCCTTCCCTAACCGTAATGAGGCTAATTCAAATTCTCATGTCTATTTGTTTTCTCTACTGTACTCATCTTACATTTGGATATGCCTTCTATCTCTGTAACTCAGGACTATCATTCATTAAATTTGGAGATTATCAGCTCTTTCAGAAGGAAGGACAGGCCCCCTCAAACATTCTTTTGAGAATGCCATAACAGTTCTAAGTCTCTCTGCTTTCGTTGTCTTGGTTGTTGGTAGAAATCCATTGTTTGGAGAGAAAGTCATAGGTCTTAAAATCCTCTTGATGGATCATGGTCATCTCAATTACCACCAGTACCTGGTGGGGACCAATTCGATTGCATATTTACTAAGATGGCTAAATTCTTTTTCATATTATTAAAATAAAGCTCATTTTCCTTGAAATTTAGGAGCTGTTTCCCATGGAATCTATCATCTGATAACCTCCTTTCATCACAAAGCTGCTGGAATGAAGAACATATCAGGATTTGAATCTTGGACTTGCATTACTAGTTTCCATAATCATATCCACTCACTTTATAATAGTGGTGCATGATACTCTGGATCGGGAGGACATCTAGCATCACCTAATACCTGCTTCTAGCAGAATTAAACTTATAAAACCATGTCTGACCAGTGGAGTTTCTCATCCATATTATCTTCTTCTTGTGTCTATTGGGCTTTAGGAATGGTCAAATCTATCAAACCGAAAAATTATATCTGCGATGTTATAAACAAGGCTTGATCTATTCAGACACATCTTTGAAAGTTCAGGAAGCCAGTAACACTTGGACTGCGGGTTCAGCCTCCACCGGCTAATGACTTCTTGGGGATGATCCATCTCTCTAACCTGAGACATCCCATCGACCAACACATTTTACTCAAAGCAGACACCTGTCTTCTCTCTAATTCGGAGCCACCTAAAGCTAGGCTTTTCCGAAGCGCTAAACTATTTCGATACCCTTCAATGCCAGCCCCAACTGGCGCCAGATCATCATTAGAGTCCATCTTTTTACGTGTTATATCTTTAAGCTAGTTCGACTATTATAATGTTAAAACAAATTAACATGTTCATTCTGTGTGACGGATTACAAAATATATATACAAACCATGTGGAAGTCATTCAAACATCTATAACATCTTGCATTGATTTACAAAATTTCCTGCCACAAAACCAATTTTGAATTCTTCAATGGGCACCTATTCTTTAAAATGTGGCCTTTGCCTACTGATGGATGGCTGTTATAAATTATACTCTTCTGTACCTGGTTGAACATGATTATAACACCCCAAATTACTTTTATGATTTTATAACATACTTGGTGTAATAATAAATCTTGTGAATAAATGAGATGAAAATAAAAGGCAGGAATATGCATAAGTTCATTACAAATAACCAAGAAGGATTTGTTATTAAAAATAACATAAGTAGTTTGTAATCATACTCAGAGTTGGAGAATGTAAGTAATTAAAATGGGATAGATCCAATGGATAAGACTAGAAAAATCTTCTTTGGTCTTTTGGAGAAGTAATCTGAAGAAAGAAGAAGAAGAAGAAGAAAGAGAAATTCTGGGTATGGACATTCTGGTTTGTATCGAAAGTGTGGAAATATGGGTATTAGTATAGATTCTGGATTTAGTGTGAAAAGTATGGAACCGTGAATAAGTGTATGTAAACTATGGAATTATGGAAGTCCTAAAGTTTTTGATATAATTTAGATACATGGTTAGAACCCTCATCTTGTGTGTCGTTTGGAGGTTGAACTCTAAACTCTTTCATAGGGTTGAAGGACAAGGCTTTAAGGCTCTAAATATGAGTGTAGAAGGTCAGTTACAAAATTGAACCCAGAAAATTACCTATTCTTAGATCTTATGCGTTATCCGGATGTTCAGGCAGTTGTGGGTCAATAAGGGAATTCCAAAGTGAGTGCTAATTAGAAATTATATATGATCTGACTTGATGTTGAAACAGATTACTCAGTTTGGACCCTCCCATGACCAAATTATAGTCCTTTGCGAGGTCGGCCAATTAAATCTGGTAGGGGTCGATTACTGCCAATTCGGTCAACTAACTGGGACCTTTCAGAACTTAGGGTTTTAGACAGAAATAAAAATTTAGTATCAGATCCATGGCGCGAGGATTGTATAGCCCATCAGTGACACCAATTATTAGAAGCTTTTGAATTTCTGTTGGACTCTGTGGGCCAGTTGTTTTACAAAACGTCAGTGGGTGGTCGTCCGATCAGCGGGGATCTCGTCGGCGGAGTGACTGGCGGTGCCGTCTGGCGGAAGACCGTGGATCCTGCGGGAGTGGTCTATGAGTTATCAACATGATTCGCGGACTCGCCGGTCGACACACTCGCCGTGAGAAGTGTCGATGGTCGTGGGCCTCGTGATCGTGGACTGCCGGCTGAAGGTGACACACTCATCGCGTGGAGGTGATGTTGGGCCTGTGCGGCGTGCCAGACCATCATCACAACGAGGTCATCTGCTGAGAATTCGGCGATTACCGGTCTGACTATTTCGTCGCGAAACTCGGCTGTCGTATGAAACCGTGATTCAATTGGTCAATTGACAATGAGAGGCCGGCCGCGCGACCTCAACCCGGGAGGTCTATCTCGCCGTTTGAACTTCAGTTTGATTTGTTTCTTTTAGGGACTCATCTGGAAGGCCAGCTGGGTAAGGTAAATGATGAAACCTGAAACATTGGGTTGAACTCTCAATGGTTTAGAAAACCTACGAAAACAGTACAGTGGTACAATTGACATAGTTATTTATTATTATGAACGCCTATTACCAGATTCATAAATAGTTCTTGACCTCTGATTACCAGCCACCAGTTTATTTGCATATAATGTAGTATGAAAATGTAAAGATATGAATAAGCCCCAGTTACCTCTTCTATATATCTCACCATGATTAAATAAATATGTTATTGAGGTCTTGGAATATATCTTGAACCCATAAAAATACATATTGATTATACACTTGAACACAGGTAGGGATGCAGATCGAGCACATGCCTATTAGAAGGAATAAGTACATGACATGCTCGGTTATATTCAGGAAGTGGGGACCAGTGTTTGAGTCGATGACATCGATGTCCCGTTTTGGATCGAATTTTATGGCTACAGAAGAGTCACTTTACAGTTCCTCAGACCTCAAAACAGATGAGTCTTCATCCTGACGATTGATACCAGGTATATTGTATTCCCAGCGCTCAGGGCCTGGATCTTTGTTTATACGATTGAATCTCATTTGCCAGGATCTCGTGGATTCGCTAATTCACCAATATCCCTCTAGGTTTATCAGGATATGAAACATAAAGAAATAGAGGTATATGAGGAAATAGAGAGAATATAGGGGCTTGCCTTTTCTGTGATAATTAGTATCATGATTCTGAAACGAGAAGTAAAAGTCTCAGATTTTATTGAAAGTATCATTGTTATAAAATGACAGTTCTGATAAAGTATATCTAGAAATAATGAAATCACATCCTTGATATATGTTTCATACATTGTATAAAAGTGTGGTGACTCTTAATAGAGTCTTGACTATGGCGTAAAAACAGCACGGGTGTTCAATCAGTGTAGGTGAAAGAAGAACTTGGGAGGCCCAGGTTGATCCCATATGTGAGTGAAAACACATCATCAGGTTTTTCCCTTTGAGAGACCTTTGAGTCACATGTCTCAAATTTGCAAACCAAGTAACCAAATATTGTAAATAACAGCGTTTCCGTATTTTGAACATATATATATTGTATATTGTCCCAAACATCAGTGTAACTAAGATTAATTTTTAACATTATATAGTTATGCAAGTGTAAAGGTTGCAGAGTATAGTAAAGAATGGCCCTGCATGGCCTTCAATCTATACAGGTTGAAGTTCTGATTTATAGTGTGTATGAGGCATCAAGTTTGGTTGGACCTTGATCGAGATTCGGATCGGAGAAAGGGTATTCTGGTTTAATTAGTATCGAGCCTAGTTTGGCGTTTGAAAAAACCCTAAGGTTGGGTGGCTGCGGAATGAGTATATAAAATGAAAAGCACAACGTGTTCCAGTAATGTAATTTCAGTGGATGTCTTAATGTTTTGTATAGATGGATGTCGAAGAAGGCTGCTGAGTGTCAACCTAATGGACAAAGGTTTATCGAGCTTGAACCTCCAAGTAATATTTAACTGACCAGGAAACCTTGAAATCTGTAGAACATGGCTGGTTTGGATGGGTCATTCTCTAAAGCTCTGATAAATCACAAATTAAGAAGCGTGATGGAGAGATTCATCCAGGTCAAACATGGGAAGAATTGACAGTCAGTTAGAAAAGCTGGAGTAAAAATTATTGAAAGGGGACCGAATCTCTCCATTCAGGAGAGCGTCAATATGTGATCCTAATGAGGGTGAGGCATATGATTGGAAACTAGTACTCAAGTCCAAAGTTCAGATCCCGACCTTTAGAATTCTTTGTCGAAGAATTCGGAACAAGTGCTCTTCTTGGGATATATAGGGTTCCAGTGAGCAGTTCCCTAATTGAAGCCAAGAGCTTCCCCTCGGTGGCTGAATATACCAGAAAAAAATTGCTATCATACATTGGCTCCTCTTGCTGAGGTGGTCCTCAGAGACATTTGGTCTTAAGGCAGTTCAAGGATGGATGTGGTTTATAGAAATTATTGCGGCACCTCTGTTCTCTCCAAGCGTTGGTTTTCATGAGTTAGTTATTTGCGTAGTAGAGAGACTAGAAACGAGCAACAAAGAAAGGGTTTGAAAGTTTTGAAGACTGTTCTCTCGGGAAAAGAGCTAGAATCTCCATTTCAGTCGGAGACCATGATTCCCGCCCGAGGGGGTGAGAGGCAAGGTCCAATGTAACACGTGAATGGGTAGAGATTAGCCGGTTCAGGACGGGAGAAATCCCGAGAATGCCCTCATTCTTATAAGGCATTTGAAGGAGTTTGAAAGAGATCATTAATAGAGAGAGTTATTTTACGATTACTGAAGCCTTAGGCATTTGACCGCGTTAATCGCCGGGTTGGGATATTGATAACAGGATGGCGGAGGAAATCTGTTGCGTGGGCTCGTGATAAGAGTTGGGGATGATGGCCCATCTCTGACATCAGGAATGGGAGCGTGTGGTGCCGGAAGCGATGGAATCGTCCTATGCCTCACGCACCGACAGGCATATATGTAAGGCTAGTGGGGACCCAGTCTCTGAGAGTTATCATTGGTATCTTCACTTTGTACTGTTATAGAGATTACATACGTAGTTGATCACAGGATCTACTCGTTATATTAGAGATTTGTAATATGTTCAATAGAAAATTATAATAATGGAGAAATTAGCATGTTGTATAACTATTCAGTTAGACCTGGCGGATCATTGTGAATAACATATCTGAGAATTATTCCCATTTCTTCTCTGAATAAAAAGTTCTGTTAGGTTGATAACATCCATTCGAGAGTTTGGCTTAGATTCTAAGATGGATTGATTCTATCTAACCATGACTATCGTGAATTATGAATAAAGATAATGGAAAATTGTTTTGAGATACTCGACGGTGAGGTAATAAATGCAGGCGTTGGATCAGTGTAATGTCATCATCTACTATACAAACTAGGAGAATTACTGAGAAAGGTCTGAGACATTCTGGCACGATATATAAACTCAAGGAAGTCTCAGTTGATGTAGAAAAGATCTAGTAGTAAAGAGAATTTCGGATAGACTACTGAAGTTTGCAGTGTTCCACATGAGAGAGAGGTGAACATATAGAAAGTGTGCAGGTGGGTCCCATGTCAGAATAAAATCAGATCAGCTCCAGCGGGAAAGGATTAAAATTCAGTTAAGAACTTTTAGATAAAGGATTACTCAGGCAGTGTATCCCCGCCAGTTTTTGTTTTGTTGGTGAAAAAGAAAGATGGCACTCTGGTTATGCACTTCAAGTTCATAAGCGAGATCAATAGGGTAAGCAGTGAAAACAAGTGCAGTAAGAGATTAAAGTCCACTTTTGATCAGTTGAAGGAGCGTTGCCTCTTTTGAAAATGAAACCTCTCTAGTCGGGGTATTATGATTATAAAATTAAAGGAAGGTCTCTCACAAAAGCACATTCGGGCAAATATGGTCAGCTAGGTTTTTAATTGTGTATTTTGGGTTGACTAATGCCGGCGGCGTTCATAGTTGATGAATAAGATTATTCGAATACATGTTTGGATCAATTATTATGGTTTTTATTGATGACATCCTAGTGTATTCTAAGGATGCACGAGATTTATGAACAACACAAATAGTCTTGAAGGCGTTCTGAAAAAGTTATACTAGCTCGACAAGAAATGTGATTTTGGCTAAAAGTCTCATTCTAGAGCCATGTGTATCTAACGAAGTGCAAGTTGATCTATTAGATTAGGCGATTATGGTGAGAGAATCTCATCTGCTTTAGGTAGGAAAGTTTCTTTAAGGCTTCGCGAGTTGTATAAAAAGGTGCAGAAAGTTTTACATGTAGCTTCCACCGCTCACGAGATTATTCGGGGAAAGAATCTGGGCTGAAGTGGGCGGACAAATGTGAATAAAATTTGAAACAGTTAAAGATCTTGGATTGAAAGCGCGATGTGACCACATTCTCTCTAGAGAAAAGAACACTTATAGTGATGCTTCATGCATTGGTTTAGAGATCATGTCATCAATATAGATGTCAGAAAAATGGTAACATGCGTCTGGAGCAGTTGAAGCCACATGAACAAAATTATCCCTCTGCCTAAAGTTATTTGCGACCAGTGTTTGCTTACAAAAATGGCGACCACTGCTATACGGAAAAGTGTAAATTTACCGCCGATAAAGTCAAGTACCCTAACTGAAAAAGTTCAAATTTGAGGCGGTAGTCAGTTGAGAGGTAATAAGTTATGTTTATCATAGTTACCATCTGAAGCTAATGGTATGCGTCTCTTTATAAAGCGTGGTAACAATCTCCACTCTGATACAGTGATTGAAGATTAGTGATGATGAGCTATCTTAGCTCAATTAGAAGCGCAACTTAGTTTTAAGCAAATGATTAAAATCAGAAAAAATAATGAAGGTCCACGAAAATTGATCGAATGTTAAATAAGGTTGAAAGAAGAATTTGGAAGTTTGTATTTCGAGAATAGATTATGTGTGCGGATGATAAGAAACAAAGAAAAAGTTCTACTTTGGGGCTCAAAAATGCAGTGTGTGCATCGGGAGGGAATCAGAATGTGCAGGACAACGGTTTTATGGTGGAAAGGAATGAAAGAGATCATTTGAATGTCTAAGTGTTTGGCATTCAAACGGAAGTCAGGCTGAACACGAAAGTGCCAACGGGTTTATTTAAATCCCCTTCCAATTTCACTCGATGGAAGTGGGATAACATTAGGATTTTGTGTCGGGTTTTCCTCACAATAACAAAACATGATTCTGCTGCGGATCAGAGATAGAGGCTCACAAAGTCGGCCCATTTTATACCACAAAGATCGACTATTCTGGGCGTGGATCGACTAGCTGAGTTATATAGATGAGATTGTGCGATTGCATGGTGTGTCAGTTATGTTCATTGTGTCTGATAGAGATCCGAGATTTACGCCAAGGTTCCTCGAAGGAATTACAATACCTTTTAGCACTAAGTCGAATTTTTACGGCATTCCATCCGCAAACATGGACAAATAGAGATTGATCTGTGTGCTCAAGATATGCTTCGAGGTTGTGTCATGGAATTCCTTTGAAGCGGATAGGTATATTCCATTGATTGAATTTTCCTATAACAATAGTTTTCACTAAGCATCGGGTATGGCACCATATGAAGCTTGTATTACTCTGGAATGTAACTCCCTGTGTGTTGGATGTAAATGAATGAGCAAGTAAAAAACCGATAGTCCGTACATAGTAAAAGATACGTAAGAGAAAGTACAAGTTATTCGCAGGTTAAAGGCAACTTAGTGATCGACAAAAAAGTCGAGATGCCAACTCTAAAGAGGGAGAGATATTGAACATAAAGTGGGGACAAGGTCTTCTTAAAGGTATCACCATGGGAGGAAAATTCTTAGGTTCGGGCCGTAAAGGCAAGTCGAGTCCAAGGTTCATAGTGGCCATGAGATTTGGAACGACACCCTCAGGTTTATCGGGATTGGCACTCCCTACGAGTTGGCCAAATTACACGATGTGTTTCTATGTGTCAGATGCTTCGAGATACCGTCACATGAGTCGCATACTACCAAGCAAGAAATACAAGTACAAGAAGATTTGTCATATGATGAGGAGCCAAAGACCATTCTTGCTCGAGAGGTGAAACAGTTGCGGAACAAACAAGTACCATTAGTGAAAGTGCTCTGGCAACACCATGGTAGAGAAGAAACTACCTGGGAGCCAAAAGCAACTATGAGAGCACAAAGATCTCAAGAACTCTTCGAATGCATGAATTTCGAGGATCGAAATTCTTTTAAGGGAGAGTTGTAACACCTTAAATTATGCCCTAGTCGTTTTATAACATGTTTTTAAGTAATAAACGTGAAAAGCATATTTATTCTAATAAATGTAAAGATAAAAAACAAAAGTAGAATATGCATGTTAAATTACAACAATAAAGAATATTTGAGTTATTAAAATAACATAAATGGATTTGGTAAATATTATAAGAGTTGGAGGACCAAAGTAAAATAAAAATGGGGTATAAGATCAATAAGGATAAGACCAAAAGAAACATCTTATTTTGGTCTTAGAGAAAAGGAGAAAGAAATACGTAAGAAAAGAAAGAAGAAGAAGAAGAAGATTACAGGTATGGAAACTTTATGATTTTGTATCAAAAGTATGGAAATATGGGTATTGGTATGAATGTTAGATTTGGGTATAGAAAAGTATGGAACCAAGGAATGTATGTAAACCATGAGTAATGGAAGTTCCATTTTGGACTATAAAGTTTAGATACATGGTTAAGAAACCCCATCTTGTGTATGGTTTGGGCTTAGAACCCTAAACTCCTTTCTTGTAGGGTTGAGTTAAGAAGAGCCTTTAAGGCTCCTAAATATGTGAGAAGGGTCTAGTTGCAAGTTGAACCCGTAAAATTCCCATGTCGATCATACGCAAGATCCGGATCTTAGAACGGATTGTTGGGTCAGAAATACAGGAATTCTTGAAGGAGTCCTTAGTAAATTGTAGCCACATCAATGAACTTGATGCTTTGAATTACCTGATTTGGACCTCGTGAGACCAAGTTATAGTCCTTTTTATCGAGGTCAGCCCAAACAACTGGGTGTGGGTCACCGCCACCAGGTCAACTAGCCGGACCTTAGAACGAGTTTTTGAACCAGAAATAAGAGAATTTGGTAGTAAGTCCTTCAGGAATTGTAGCCACATCAATGAACTTGATGTTAGGCTTTGAATTTCTTAATTGACTCCTCGTAGACCAAGTTAAGGTCTTTACTCTGAACACCAAATGTAAGGAGCGGCTGTCAAACCGAGGTCACTGCTGTGGGTCGCCAAACAAGGGTCAAGCCAAACACCAGGTCGCCAGTCCCCGTAGGTCGTCCTATAGAGGTCGTCCCTAGTTAGCACCTCATGCCAGAGGTCGCATTACCCTTGCGCAAAGCAGAGGTCGTCCAAATAGAGGTCAAGCAGGACCATGCAAGAGAATGGGCTAGGACCATGCAAATAGAGAGGCCGCCAGACTCATGCAAGAGAGAGGTCAAGACACCCCCATGCAGAGAGGCCGCAGACCATGCAATGTGAGGTCGCCAGACCATCCCAGAGAGGTCATCCCAGGAGGCCGCACCTCGTCTAAGAGTCACCGTCTCAGAGCTCACCACAAGGGTATCACAACATCAATTCAGCCGGCCTTAGTCAAGACCGGTCGCCCATGACCTCCAACTGAAGGTCGCATCTCCTTCATGAACTCCGATTTGGGTGTTCTTGGACTCTATGGAAAGCCCATTGAGTCAAGAATTCAGAAACAGATAGCTTGATAAGATTGGAACTCATATTAATTCTAGAAAACACGGAAAACAAGAGGGCGCACAGTAACTATAGTTATTTGTATTATGAACGCCTTATTATGAATTCATATAAATACTATAAGTATACAAGCATAGTTATTTATGCATATAATGTAGTATGAAAAATGTAAAGATATGAATAACTGATTGTATATATATATATATCTCATATGATTACCGAATGACAATAATTATTCGGGAATATGAGATATATACTGAACATAAAATACATATTGATTGTCCGCTAGAAACCCGGTAGAGGGATAGATGGGCATGCCTAATAGGGAAGAATAAGTCTGCAGTATATCAGTTATATTCGAAATCGACTCGTGTGGGTCAATGACATAAATCCCGTTTGGACTGTGTGGCCCCAAAGGGTACCACAATACCGCCCTCATGGATCAACGTTTACACAAAGCAATATAAAGAGACCTTCGTCCTCATGGATTATAGCATTCCCGTATCCACTCCTAAGGCTTGCGCGCATGAAACATAAAAGAAATGATTGTGAAGTATGCAAAGGAAATGAAGAGAATATGGGAAGATAGCACTCATATGTGATGATAGTATACGCTACAAGAACAAGTAAAGTACAAGATTACATGAAAAGTATCTCGAAGATGATATAAATGAAACCCAAGCTATGATAAGTATATATATGAGAAAATTTCGACAAGAATCCAGACCGTTATATGTGTTATATGCATTTGTATAAAAGTGTGGGTGACTCTTAATAGAAGTCATATCTCACTAAGCGCAGTTTAGCACGTAAGTTCAACCGTAGGTACGTATGAGTGGTGAAACCAGAGGATGTGACAATCTCATTATCAGCTAGCCAAAGGCCACACATCAATAGGTGCTCACCGAAGACCTTAGGTCTATTTTGTATATGAAATTTTGTAAACCAATGTAAATATTAAAATGTTGAACATTTCCATATTTGGAGCTTGTATATATATTTTGTAATCCACAAGCATGTATCGTAATACAAGTTAATTGTTTAACATTATATGATTATGCAAGTGTAAAGGTTATAAGTATGATAAAAAGAGTGACTTCACTGTCATCCTATGCCGAAGAAGGCTACGTTTAGTGGTAACAGAAAGCATCCTGATGGTCTCGACCCGCCTAATCGGCTCGGACGTGAGAAAGGGTGTTATTAATCTGCATGTTTTACGCTTTAGCGTGGAATTAATACAAATGGATGACCTCTATTAAGGGTCACCACACTTCTATACAATTGCATATAACACAATTAACATTTACAGATTCTTATCATTTCTCATATATATACTTATCATAACCAGTTCCATTTCTTATCATCATCCATATACTTTTCATGTCATCTCAGATTTTACTTGTTCTTGTAATCAGATAATTATCATCACATAGCAAGGTTATGCTTCATATCATCTTCTATTTCCATTTGCACATAATTGCCATTTTCTTTTATGATTCATGTCTGCATAAACCTTAGAAGTATACATGTGTGAAACTACGAGGGCCTGGCGTTGTATCTCACTCAGAAACAAAGTGGGTCCATGAGGGCCCGCCATAATGCTATCATCAGGCGAGACAATGACCATTTATAAAAGCCCGAGGCGCCGCGATATTATACCCGGTGTATCATCACCAGACAAGACAGTTGACCTATTCCCTGCAGAATATGATACCCGAGGTATCACCGCACGCACGCTGACCATCCACGGCGTCTGAGGCGCCAGGATCTCTTTCGGCCACCGTGATCCAAATGGGATCTATGTCATCGACCCAAACGGCCTCGAGATCGTGAACTTGTATGCCGTTGCACTTTATTTTTCCCCTAATAGCATGCCCATCTATCCCTCTACCAAAGTTCTATAGACAATCATCGTGTATTTTATGCCTCAAGATATATCTCATATCTCCGAATTATTGTCATTCTAAGACTCATATGTGATATATATATATATATATATATATATATATATATATATATATATATATATATATATATATACAAATCATTTATTCATAACTTTGCATTTTTCATGTCTCATTGTATGCATAAATAACTATGCTTACCATGTATGCTTATGAGTTATTTATGAATTCATAATATGAATAACTATAGTTACCTACAGAGCCTACTGTTTTTCATGTTTTCTGAGACTAATATGAGTTCCAATCTTATCATGCTATCTATTGATGAATTCTTGACTTAATGGGCTTTCCATAGAGTCCAAGAACACTCGAATCGGAGTTCAGACGAAGGAGATATGACCTTCCGGCTGGAGGTGTCATGCGCATTTCGCCTCTCGATGAGTCGACCTTTGACCGACGAAAGCCGCGACCGAAATGACGAGCTCAGTCTAACACCTCGGTCTGACATCTAATATCTTCCTCAGTCATATAGATGGATTCTTGACTCAATGGGCTTTCCATAGAGTCCAAGAATACCAAATCGAGTCAAACGCAGGAGATATGACCTTCCGGTTGGAGGTCAAGGCGCAAATGCCTCGACGAGCCGACCCGATCGACGAGCTGCAATTCGAAGTGATGATCTAGCCCAATACCTCGGTCTGACATCTTAATATCTTCCTCAGGCATATGGATGGATTCTGACCACGTTTCTATAGAGTCCAAGAACACCCAACCGGAGTTCAAACGGCGAGATATGACCTTCCGAAGTTGAGGCTGCGCAGCCGCCTTGACGAGTCGACTGACCGACGAGCTGCATCAAGTGACGAGCTCGGCCTAATACCTGGTCTGACATCTAATATCTTCCTCAGGCATATGGATGGATTCTTGACTCAATGGGCTTTCCATAGAGTCCAAGAACACCCAAATCGGAGTTCAAACGAGGGAGATATAACCTCCTCGGTTGGAGGTCAGCGCGCAAATACCTTTGACGAGTCGACTTCGGATCGACTAGCTGCACTGAAGTGACGAGCTCAGTCTAACACCTCGGTCTGAAATCTAATATCTTCCTCAGGCATATGGATGGATTCTTGACTCAATGGGCTTTCCATAGAGTCCAAGAACACCCAAATCGGAGTTCAAACGAGGGAGATATGACCTTCCGAAGTTGTAGGTCATGCGCAGTCAGTCTTGAAGAGCTGACCTAGACTGACGAGCTGCACTGAAGTGACGAGCTCAGTCTAACATCTCGGTCTGACATCTAATATCTTCCTTAGAAATATGGATGGATTCTTGACTCAATGGGCTTTCCATAGAGTCTAAGAACACCCAAATCACCGAGTCTAAACGAGGGTGATATGACCTTCCGGTTGGAGGGGTCATGCGCAGCCGGGCCTTGATGAGTCGGCTCGGACTGACGAGCTGCACCATGACGAGCTCAGCCTAACACCTCGGCCTAACATCTAATATCTTCCTCAGGCATATGGATGGATTCTTTGACCCAATGGGCTTCCATAGAGTCCAAGAACACCCAAATCGGAGTTCAACGAAGGAGATATGACCAAGTTGGAGGTCATGCGCATCAGCCTTGACGAGTTGACCTGGATCGACGAAGGCCAGACTGGCGACGTGCCTAAATTTCATGTGACAAGCCGAGCTCTTCGTGGACGAGTTAAGCTCACATGACGAGTTGAGCTCGCATGACGAGTTGAGCTCCGTGATGACGAGTTGAGCCCCACGATGACGAAAGCTGAGCTCTTCAGGACTAGGTCTGTTGACCTCTATTTGACGATCTCTATGGGCTGACCCTTCACCCATTTGACTGTTCAGAGTAAAAAGACTATAACTTGGTCTACAAGGGTCCGAATTGAGAAATTCAAAGCCTAACATCAAGTTCACTGATGTGGCTACATTTTCCCAGAAGGACTTACTGATAAATTCTCTTTATTTCTTACCCAAAAACCCGTTCTAAGGCAATTCCGCTAGTCGAATCTCGACCAAGGTAACTGGTCCACCCGATTTAGGCCTACGATCACAAAAAAGAAAGGACTATAACTGCTCAGAGGTCTAAATTGAGAAATTCAAGTTTTTAACATCAAATTTTTGATGTGGCTACAATTTATCGAAGGACTTACTTCCATATTTCCATTTCTCGACCTAAAAACTCGTTCTGAAGGTCCGTTACCGTGATATGATCAAACATAGGGAATTCCTCGGTTCAACTTGTAACTAGACCCTTCTCAAACACATATTTAGAGCCTTAAAGCTCTTCTTAACTTTAACCTACAAGAAATGAGTTTAGGAGTTCCCAAACCCAAACCATACACAAGATAGAGGGTTCTTAACCATGTATCTAAACTTTATAGTCCAAAACTAGACTTCCATACTCTCATAGTTTCCATACCAATACTCAAATTTAGTAATTCCATACCTGTGATCTTCTTCTTCTTCTTCTTCTTCTTCTTCCTTTCTTCTCTCTTCTCTCTTGTCCGTATTTGCTCTCCCTTTCTCCAAGACCAAAATAAGATATTTCTTTTCTAGGCTTTATCCTTATTCGATCTTATCCCTTTTATTTCACTTTCTACCAAAGGAGGAAACTTCCTCCTCTTTCCTTTTAAGCCACTTTGTCACTCTACAATTTTCATCCTTATTTCATTCTAAATATCTTTTCTTTATTACTCTGGGTCCTTCAACTCTTCTACTATTTGTAAATCAATTATGTTATTTTTACAATAGCCTCAAATCTTCTTTTATTATTTGTAATTTAACTTATGCATATTCCTACTTTTGTTTTTATCTTTATTTTATTCCGAATAAATATACCTTTACGTTTATTATACCCAAAACATGTTATAAAACTGTTATGGTATAATTTGGGGTGTTATATATACTCCTCAACATAATGGCATTGTTGAACGCAAACATCGCCACCTACTTGACACAGCCCGTTCCTTAATGTTCCAAGCTTCCCTTCCAAGTCCATTTTGGGGTCATGCCATTCTCATGGCAACTCACTATCAATCGTCGCCTTCATCTCTTCTTTTTCTCGAAAACCCCTTTGAACGTTTATATCAAAACCCCTACCTTATGACCTAATTCAAGGTCTTTGGTTGTCTTTGTTGCCACCATCACACAACTCCTCACTCAGAGCAAATTCAGCCCTCGGCCACCAATAGATCTTTCTTGCCTTTCCTCACAAAAGCATTTAAACTTTATGATCTCTCCACGCATATAATATTTGTCTCTAGGGATGTCAAGTTTCATGAGCACATTTTTCCTTTTCAAGAGACACCATCACAGCCCACTCCTACACCTCTCCCTCAACCACCCTTCTTTGACTTCCCAACCTCTTCCCATCCTACACCTATTCTTCTTAACCCATCTCCTACACCTATTCTAGCTCCTCCTTCTCCTCCACCTATTCTAGCTCCACGACGTAGTACCCGCCTCCGCACCACCCCCGCTTGGCTTTCAGACTTTGAGGTCCATTTTGCTGCCACTCAGCCTACCTGCCCTTCTGCCAAGTGTTCCGCTCAAGCCCCGCTTTCTTCTTTCATCCCATCTTCGACCCATCTTATGCTCTTCTCTAAGAAAACATCTCCATTTCAATCACTACATAAGCAAGCTTCTCAAGATACTGGCCGTTAAGGTAGCTACATGGAGACCCAATCGCCTTAGGAACAAACTACTTGGAATTTTACGACCTCCCCGGTAAGTCTCCAATTGGCTCTAAATGGGTATACAAAACTAAATTTCACCCTGATGGCACTGTTGATAGATTTAAAGCACGGTTAGTAGCAAAAGGCTACCAGAACAAATCCCAGGGTATTGATTACAATGATCGTTTTCTCCCGGGTGGGCTAAACTTGTTATCAAGGACATTCTTCACAATTGCTACTACCAAAAGCTGTCTTATTCATCAATTAGATATCAATGCTTTCTTGAAGTAGTCTCTCTTCCGGGCTAGGTCTACATGCTTCCTCCTGATGGCTACACTAAAGTTGCCCCGGGTCAAGTATGTCGTTTACGTCGATCTCTTTATGGTTTAAAACAAGCCTCACGCCAATGGAATCTAGAATTTTGTTCCAAACTTACTCAATTTGGTTTTGCTCAGTATGCACATGATCATTGCCTATTCATTAAGCGCTCTTCTACCTCATATATATTTTGCACCATTTAGTTTATGTTGATGATGCTCATCATCGGCACCAATGAGAATGACATAATCGTGTGTTAAACGCTTCTTCATTCGCCAAGATCAAAGACTCAAGAAGTTAAATATTTTTCTCGGGCTAGAGATTGCCCGCAATCCTAAAGGCATGTTTCTACACCAGCGCAAATATGTGCTAGATATTTTGACCGGAGCAAGGCCTTCTGTATGCGAAACCATCTTACTCCCATACAACGAGGTCGCCAAATTCTACCACTTCTCCTCTCATGGCCGAAAGTTCGAACGCTATCGACGCCTTATCGACGCCTCTTTATATGTTACAATGACACGTCCTGATATCACATTTGTCCTTCAAAGAATCAACGCGCGACGTTTCATCTGCTGGAAACCTATCGATGCACTCTTATTTACTTGCTATCTCAAGCTCTCCATCTATCGCATTTTTATATCCAAAGAATAATGATCTACAATTATCACCTTACCGTGATGCCGATTACTTCTTGCTCAAACTCGACGCCTTCACCCGGATATCAGACTTCCTTTGGTCGAAACTTGTCTTGAAACCAAGAAGTGCCAACGCTTCTCGCTCATCTACCGTTTGTGCATCTGAGTCTGCCTCCACCGCTTGTGAACTCTTATGGATATCGATATAATTTCAGGATTTTGATATCACTGCTCCTTCCTATACCTCGTGTGATAACTGCAAATTTCTTCATATTGTTGCTAATCCTGTTTTTCATGAGCGCACTAAGCACTGGATATCGATTGTCACCTTGTTCGCGGATCAATTTAAGCTTGGCTTCATTCACCTCTACCATATTCCTTCACGTCTTCAAGTGGCAGATTATTTACCGCTGCATCATTCCACGCCCGCTCATTTTCTATGTTCCAAGTTAGGGTTGTTTGATCCTTCCCCAACCCAAACTTGAGGGGGGGCTGTAGAATATATGATTATTCTAGAAGTTGTTACAGTTAGTTAGGCTAAACCGTAGTTAGACTAAACTGAATCTGTTAGGTTATTTTACCCTTCCTTATATATATTTGTACAAATCTTTTTTCTGGTGTGAGTACAGTTAGATAAATAAAACAAAATCTTTCATTACTCTCTGGTTCTCTCTGTTCCTCTCTGTTCACACTCCATGGATGCGTTCAATAACTCTATGAATTGTTCCTGGAAAATTATGAGTTTCCATCATATTAAAATGTTGTTCAGCCCTTATTATATAATCAACAATTTCTTCTCAACAAGCAGTTTTTTCATAAGAAAATATTGTTAAGTTTCCACTTTCATCTCTACCTAATTACATGTAATTTCTAATATCAATATTATTTTTAGTTTTACAATATTCATAATGTCTTTTTAGATGACTTGTGTCAACACTTATCTACCACTAAAAAGTTTACCACAAATTTTATATTTTTGTTTAATTTCTTTTTTATTAATTTCTAAATTTATTTATATTATATCAAAAAAATTTCATACATTCAAAGTAAAGTTTTTGTTTGATGATTCATATGAAGTGGAAGAAGATACACATATACTATCCATATTTAAATTATTATAAAATATTATCTAAAAAACAAAAAAATAAAAATACAATAAATAGAAATAAATTAATAAAGATGAATAATGTTACTGAAGAACCAAAGCAGTAGTCACCATTATTTGAGTAATTGAATTGTAATATCAATAGTGTGAAAAAATTAGACCAATATAATATAAGAACAAATAGAAATAAATTGTTGAGATCGAGGGGGTGGGGGGAGAAGGGGCCACGTGGAAGGGGGGGAGAGGGGGGGTGTTGGGGGAAGATAGATGGGCTGTTGACTTTTGGGAAATAAGTTTTTTTTTAATAATTAATTATTTTTAATTATAATTATAATATAGTAAATTGTTTTTAGAAATCCAGAAATCTTTTAACACATGCTTAATGAATGTTAAACACGTTTTATTTTTTTATATATTATAAGTATAAATTTATAATTTTTTATAACTTATAACTCAGTTACTTATATAGATTTCAGTTGGTTAAGAATATTTATTTTATATTAATATATATATATATAATATTTAATAAAATATTATCTAAAATTTGAAGTCATGATTTAATAGTTAGTATATGATTTTCATTATATAAAATTTTATATTTGATAATTTGAGGGATGTCAAAAAAAAAAAAAAAACTATTTTTTAATAAGTCTGTCCATCAAATACTTATCAAGCCCATCCGTTAAAGTCCCGTCAAGCCCGTCAAGCTCACTCATCAGAAACCTGCTAAACCCGTAAAGCCCGATCTGGTCAAAGGGCCTCTTGGGCCAGGCTAGGTCGGGTTGCATTTTTCCGGGCCGGGCGGCCCGTTGGAAATGCTTGTACAACTGTCAGAAGATGGACAGATATCTAAAGAAGATAATCAGAAGACAAAACAAGGAGTATGCCATATGCACAGCTATATTCCTAAAATAGCCATAGTAGTCTCTGTAGCCTGTAGCCTCTGGACCCCTATAAATCTGGACGTAGGCCATTCATTATTCAACTTCAAGTTTCCCGTTCAATGATGAATTAATTAATTAAAGGGATTCAAAGTCAGCATAAGATAGCCAAATTGAAGATGAGTGATAATATTTAACTACTATATGTGCACACATTTCAGATAGAAATGGTACTATGGTAGCATACTAGCCATTCCAGATTCTGCAGTACGCAAAATCGATGGACATGTGAGAACAAAGAAAGGAATATTGAATTCTTCCAAAATCAAACGTCAACAAAAGTGACATAAATGGACGTGAAGGGGGTGGGGACAATAAAGATATTGGAGAAAGAAGAAAAAAGATAGAGAAGAAAAAGAAAGCCCTAGAAAAGACAGCAGCATGGAAATAGAAATAGAAATACGCCCGATAGGAGAGACGAAAAATAAAATAAAGGCGAAGCTTTCTTGATTGCTTAAATATTAATTTTACATATTGGGTATAAAATAAAAATATCTATTAAAATAATACTAAAGAACTGGCAAAAGTTGAAAACATGGATGCAATTCACGAGGAAGAAGCAGAACCCCGCAACACCCAACCATCATTGACAAAATGCACAGACCAGTAAGTAGACTATTGTTACCGCTCTTTCCACTGTTGACTCTCCTTGCTCCATCTTCCCCTTTCCCCAGTTTCCTGCAGCTTTAGCTAGCGGTTGTGGAGAGGATCGGAGGCGTTCGGAACCCTTCTTTTGCTCGACAAGAACACGTCCAGTGAGTGCCTCAACCGTTGTTTCTGTTGTTGCTTCTCTTGAATACCCGGTGACTGCCCGTTTCTGCCAACTTCCATTCCCTCTTCCTGTTGGGCAGACACTAACAGTAACAGAAAAACCAAGACCATGAGCTTCTGCCGCAACCCCTCTCGTAGAAACCGATAAGAGCGCATGTTCGTGCCGGGAAGTGAGTGCTGGGGCTGGGGGTATTAATTTGGAGGGGATGAGTAGAAGAAGAAGAAGAAGAAGATGAAGTGAAAAGGTGGGTTCCCAAGGAAAGTTATATGGCTTTGTTTGGCAATGTAAAAAGAGGAGAGAAAAATAAAAAGGCAGGGGAGTGTTATTGAGTACACTCTGCAAACATGGGACACGGCTCACGAGGGTCGCTTTTTTATTTTGGCTTTGCTTTTATATATTCTTTGTGCTTCACGAGAACTTTTCTCCATATTTTGCCTTTCTTCTCGCTTTCAGTACGCCCCAAAATAAAGATAACTCCAAGTCCAAGTTTAGAATATATATTTATATATGTATACAAATATTGGCTCTTGTGCTTTTTCTTTGTCCGGGTACTGCTTGTCGGCTTTGGAAAGAGTCGATTTGCTCTTTATAGCTACTTCTGCTACACGGCCAGAAAAATGGACTGGTGTACACCCCATACAGAGGAATGGTATGATCAGTATCTGAATTCTGAGGTCATCTTATTCATCCGATCGAGGGGCCCCCCCTCTGGTTCTTCTCCATGCAAAGCTCTTATGTATGGCCTAAGGATTGTACAAATTTTTCGGGATATACAGTAAGACATTGCTTCAAACTACAGGGTTTTGAGTGGTCAAATCATGAAGAAACCCTTGGGATCTAACGGTTCTTGCCAAACAGCACCTCGTTGAATAGCATTACGATTGAGTTTGCCGGATTATCCACCGGATCATTTAATGCATGCGGTGCTGGGTGTGTTAACCTAACTGGAGCTCAGACAGTGAGGTGGGCGGCCTTATGGTCTCATCATTCCACCCATCCAATGAGTGATAAAAAAAAAAACTATACCAAACCGGTTGACAGGTAAGGGAAGGAAGGCCTATAAATAATTTGAACTTTGATAGTTTAAACTGGTACAAGGAGTCCACTTTTTTTATACTTGTACTTCTTTTATTCGATCAGACATCTGACACACTTTTATATTACACAATGCATCCAGTTTTGGCTGTTTTGTTTGCTTCAAATCTTAAGAAATCTAGCATCATGGAAGAATACAATATATTAGTTTCTGAAGCAGTGAAGGGTGGCTCGAAAACCCAAAATTTTCTTCCATTCTCGCTTGTTTTATAAGCAATGGGAATTGAAAATTCAACCATATGATCTGCTGACCAGCCTCGCTCTGCCTCCGTAGGCTCTGCGCCCGTCCAGGCCACTGAGACATGCTCAGAGCGTCTTATTGAGGACGACCAGCATTATCCGAATCCCAATTTATTTCAATTTTGGTTCCACGGTTATTTTAAATCGTTGCATGGAATTGTAATAAGGGTGATATATAAAAGTTAAGCGCTACATAATTGAGACTTGCGTTTGGACAAAATATTACAACGAGACGTGACTTGAGAATACAAATAATCACATAAGTTGGAGAGTATGAACTGAAAGTCGATAGTAATAAAAAAAAATTTGCTCCCTTCACATTCTAGCAGCGCGGCTAGCGTTTTTTTTCTTCTCTTTATTATATACACGTGTCTAAGTGACCTTAGATTATTAGGGTAAGACATAGCTAATGATGACGCCACACGAGTCATGAGTTCAAGACCTTGTGCATTTGCTATATACTAGTAAATGTTTACGTGCTGATGCCGTTAATTCGTTTTCTTGAAATATCTTTTTTGTATTAACTATAGTTATTCATCTTCATACTTAAATTTATATTAAAATTATTAATATTAAAAAGATATTATTTAGTTTTTTATACATATTATAAAATTAATTGTTTTTAAAATAATCAACTTTTATCAATATTTCCACATGAAGTGCAAAGAAATGTTTTGTTTTAAATTTTGGATGATGTTAAAAGAAAAAAGATTAAAAATTAAAAGTTGTTTTAGTAATAAAAAACAATATCAAATAAGTATCAATTTAATAACGAAAATAAGAATGATCTTTTTTGATAAGGTTTAAAAAATAAGGCTCACAGGCCCACTTGTCATACCCAAAGAAGAGGCAGGCCCAATTAAACACCCAAGCCCCCTCACAACTCCAAAACGAGCCCAAATTCCACTCACCACAAAGCTTATAACACTTGATAATTCGGGAAGTTCTCACATCCAAAGAATCAAACTAAACCTCTGATAAGAGAAGCATTAACTCTAATAACATATTATCCCGTAAATCCAACTAAATCCTCACCAAGAAGGAAAATAAGATAATTCACGATATACACCATCCCGTCGATCAAGCTCGATCCCACTCAATGCAGTTAAGAAAGATAATTCTAAATAAACTGCTCTTTCAATATCCTTAATCAGATCTAATACCGAAAAAAGCAGGAAATATCTTGTCCAATCGGAAAGAATCCTAATCACCATCCAACTGGGAAAGCATATACTATAAATACCAGGTCACCCCATCGGTGAAAGGTACGCAACACATTCGCCCTTTAAGTAGTCTATCTTTTCTCTCAGAAAGAAACTGACTTAGGCATCAGAGCGGCCACGGGCGAAGCCCCCGCCGGCCCTTCTTCTTTCTTGTTTTTGTAGAGGAGAGCAACACCAAAGGCCCCTCGCACTCGTGCCTCAAATAGCCAGGCCCAAGTCCATCCGCACTCGACGACCCCAATACGCCTCCACCACCGTTGAAAAGGCATCATCAATGGTGTCAGTTTTTAGAACGACAGTTCCTTTACAAATATAACTGATTTCTCAATTACTGATGGTATCAACCCAGAACACAAGCAGGAGCAATGCCAATCCACCAAGGATGCAGGATCCGCCAGGCGACGAAGACAGCAGACCTCCTGGCGTGTTAGAAGCGATGCAAGCCAACATGATCGAGGCGGAGGAGCTCCGCCTCACCAACCAACACCTGATAGGAGAGGTAGAGCAACTCACTAGGCAAATGCAACGCCCACGGGAGGCGCGACAAGCTCTGGAAGGTCACAACTTTCCTCCTCAGAAGGCAACATAACTTCGAGCATTCCCGAGTCACAACAGGCGTAGTCCAAATGAGCCAGTGGGTACCGGACCGCACCGCCATCAAGAGGAGGGCAACGGCTAAACACTGAGGGCAAGTGCCGGGAAAGAAGAATCCATGCCACCCTCAAAGAAGGAGCCAGGAGAACAATCATAGGCAGAGCCTCCAAGAAGAGCTCGCCCATGTGGAAGGAGGTGGTCGAGGATCGCGCCTCCCGACACTAGATCATGCCCCAAATACAACAGATCGAGTCACCGTTTCACGGCCGAGGTGCTCCCACCCTCTTCCAACTAAGTTCGCACGCCACAAGTGGAAGCATTCGATGGGCGCCGTAGATCCAACATCATCTCAACACTTACAAAACCAAATGCAGTTGCATGGTATCAAGACCCCGTATGGCGTGTAGCTACATCACATTAAAAGGCCCAAATTTTCGGGGCCTCGGTTTAACGTACTTCCGCCTCATCAATCTCCCCTCATTCGTAGAGCTATCCATTGCGTCTGGGCTCTCACTTCATTGAGCCAAGACGTATAGAAAGCCAAGCTACCATCTATTTACCTTTATCAAGGTGTAGCTCGCAGGGAGAGCCTCGAGGTCCTATGTTCAAAGGTTCAACGCAGAGTCTCTGAAGGTAGATATACCGATGAAAAGTTCGCGATCACCGTGATTCTATCATTGATTGGGGTGGGTACAAATAAAGACTTGATGTTTTCCATCTCTAAAAATCCCCAAGCAAGCATGGCTGAGGTGCTCGCAAAAGCAGAGAAGTACATTAATGACGAAGAAGCCCTCATATCCAAGAAAGGGAGCTCCTCCACCCATAAAGAAAAAAGCCGACGTACAAGAGACGAGGATCTGAAACTAAAAGACAAAGCGATCGGGAGGTCTCCAAAGAAGACGGAGAACAATCCCGAAAAGGCGTGAAACCTCGTGAGATCGTCCCGCCCACCTCCCAACCCGAGAGACGACAACATTGGCCCACCCTTGGCGGTTCACCCCCTTGACACCCCCGCAGATCACTGTGTCCTACGCGAAGTGCGAAACGAACACCCCAGGTGGCTAACCCAAATGAAAGCCGACCCCGCCACAAGAGACAACAACTGTGTATCGCGAGTTTGCTGTGACCATGGGCACCGCACCTGATGATCGCGTATGCCAAATTTCAAGAATAATATAGTATTTAATATGGCGTGGCATTCCCGACGTCTATGCTCCCCAAATCAAATTTTTGAATTAGGCTGAATCAGCTCGCTCAAGAACCACCACTACCTCGCACAAGAACTCAAACACCATCAAATTTTTGTGGGAAATCCACGTGATCTCCTTAAGACTATGGAGGAGGTGAATCCAAACAAATTTAAGGCCCATCCGCACAAAGATCGGGTCGCAGAGATAGCGGAAGTACAGGCGGTGTCCAAACTACCTCGGCTCGACACATCCATAACGCTCTCACTCGTACCCCGAGGGACGCCACAAGACTTCATGACAACCCTCAGGATTCGATGGGCCAGGGCCAACAAAACTGGTCCATCTGGGTCCTGGGGCTGACAACTGGTTCAGCCGACATCATTCCGCCTCACCCTTCCGATGCAAGATGTACTCCTGGCGGAGAGAATGGAACCCGTCAGCACCCATCTTCGAGGATTCTCCGGAGAAAAAGTATTACCCTTAGGCTCAATACAACTAGTTCTCACCTTGGGAGATCCCCATGCCAGGCAACGACGACAAAGAAGATTCCTTGTCAGAGATGCCCCATCTCGCTGAGTAATATGTTGTTAGCGTAATCTTCTCTCTCAATGTAATAAAGTCATTCGCTCCGCTTACCACATGATGATCAAGTTTCTACCGTAAGCGGAGTGTGAATGGCCCGAGAGACTAACGTAGGCCAAGGAATGCTACTCAAAGATCCATGAAGCAAAAACGGTCAATAAACATATATCCGATGAGCCTGACATGCACGACGGCGCTCACCGACCTCGAGCCCCGAGAAGACGGAACCCGCACTGATGACGACCCTCGAACATTCTCGCCTACATCGCCCAAGTTAGCCAAGACCTCAAAAGCCCTCTCACCCATTTCTTGAGACAGAACAAAGACGTCTTCGCGTGGAAGCAAGCATACATGGGAGGAATTGACCCTACAATAATCACACATAGCCGAACGCAATTCTCATCCTTCGCTTCGCCAAACAAAAGAGGAGGAGCTTCGCACTGTGAAGTAAAAGCGAACAACGAGGTCGGCAAACCCTCCGCCAGAGACCGTGAGGTGGAATATCCTAATGGTCGCTCAACGTCAGACGGTCGTGCAAACGCAAGTGGCGACTCGCAAGATCGAATTCACCGACGCTGCCCGCAGCGCCCAAAAGACACTCTTGCCGCGGACGACCTCATCGTAGACGCCATAGTCGTCATGAACTCCTCGCTTTATGGATGCTTCTCCGCTACAAATCCATGGGCATGGACTCAGATGACCAAGAAAAGGCCCCGCCACAGACGTCAGGAACCTATCATATCGTGATGCCTTTAGGCTCAAGAACGCAGGAGCTACCTATCGAGGTCAGAACAGATGTTCCGCATGTGATAGGAACGACTCATGAGGTGTAAGACAGACACATGTTTGGTAAAATCCACCACCGCCGAGGCCCACATACCATCTGGTCTCAAAGCCTAGATCCCGAGAAAGTACAACATGAAACCTAACTGGGGCCTAAGTGCGCTTCGGAGACAACCGAAAAATCCCTTAGGTTTCATAGTCACAACCGAGGGAATCGTGGCAAATCCACAAAATAAAGGTTGTGCTCAACATGCCATCGCTCGTGCATAAAGGAGGTCCAGCCACTTGACGTTAAGGATCGCTACTTTTGGGCCGATTCGTATCCAGTGGCTGGGCGACAAGTGTCAACCTTTCTTCCAAGTTTTAAAGAAGGTTCTTTAATGGGATAATGGCGGCTAAGCATTCTCAAAAAGATTGAAAACATTTGAGCTCACTCCCCCAAATTCTAGTAAGTCCCATCGAGGAGGAGCTCCCACCTTGCTATCTCATCATCACTTCACTAGCGCCGTCTCGCTGGGGACAAAGATCGAGTGCAACACCCAATTTACTATTGCAACCGAGCTCTGAGAGGAGCGGAGGAGAGATACCCAAGGACGGAGAAATTAATCTTGGCATTAGTAACTAAGCCCAAGCTCCGCCTTACTTCCGTGCTTATACCATGTTCCAAATGCACATCCGGCTAAGCAAGTGTTACATAAAACCAGACCTCAGAAGGCTAATGAAGGCCATAGAGTCGAGCGAGTTCGACATCGATATGTCGAAAACTCCACAAAAGTGGCAGGGTCTTAGCAGATCATTATGGAATTCACTCTCGCAGAGCCTCGCCGAGAACGCCAAACACCGAATCGACCTACCCATCCTGAAACTTTCCGCCAGAGATTCGGCCACAAACGCACAAGGAAGCGGAGCCTGGCCTAACCCTCGACCTCCCGTATGAACAGACATTGAGTACGCCGATTCGATTCCAAGCCTCCAACAACGGTTGAATATGAGGTCGCACAAGCAGCCTCAACCTCGCCCATTCACTGGAAATTGACCCGCTGAGGTCCGTGAGCTTACCCCACCGTAGTAAGACAAATAGAAGATACCTACGAGGCTGTGCAAGAATGATCCTATACCTTAAAAAGGCAATGATTTAATAAAAGTTCGCCGGGTCCAGCCGACATATCCCTGTGAGCGTAGAACTCCCGAGCCGATGCCTCAGAAACTAAAGGATAAATTTCACAGAAGACCTCTACCAGTCAACGCCTGTCGAATACTCGCGAGCGCCTTCTATAGATCCGTGACGGAAGCCAGTTCCAAATCGGGTCCGAGCCGAGTCGGGATGGACCCCATTCGGGGATTACATAATACCTGGACGCCTGCCCGACTAACTAAAGAAGAAGCTAAAATTAGACGAGGTCACGTGATTCACTAATCATAAGTGGAAGCCTTTACAAGCGAGGTTTCCTTCACACCCATCCTATGCATCGCGGAAAAGACACCGAATATGTGCTAAGGGGAAGTACACCAAGGTGGCGCGGAAATCATATCGAGTTCGGCATTAGCAGGAAGGTCTTAAGCAAGGTGGATACTTCATCGCCTAATGATACTCAGAAGCACCGACCTAGTCAAGAGACGCTAGACGGTCAAGAGCATGCCAAGATCTCGCTCCCATCCGAGCCCTTAACATCGCCACAAGCCCCCGGCCTTTCCAAACAAAGGGGGTTTAGACATATCGGGACCTTCGCCCATCAGCGGCCAATGCAAATTCACATCAAGTAAAGGATTACTTCACCAAGTGGGCTGAGGCCGAATCTTTGGCCACAATCACATAACAAAAGATACGCAATTTTGTGTGGCGAGCCATAGTATGTAGGTTTGGTATCCCGAGAGCCCTAGTATCAAATAATGGAAAGCAATTCGACAACGCCAAGTTCAGTGGATTTTGTGGTTTGTGCCTGAGTTATGAATTATTACTCGCCCCTCAGCACATCCGCTAGCCTAATGGTCAAAGCATAAGTCACCATCGTAAACTTAAGGCCGCATTGAAGACCAAATTGGAAGATCTTAAAGGCAAATGGCAGAATTCCTCCCCGAGGTGTTACGGGCCTACGTGATTCACGCCGCAAGTCAAGAACCCAGAAACCCCATTCGCCCTAGCTCTCGCACCGGCAAAGAGCCCCCGGCCGGTGGTCGGGTTAAAGTCCCCAAGGATCAGTCGACGACAAAGGAACACAATGACGAGGCCTCCGCCTAAACTCGGGACTCTTAGATGAAAAGCGTGAGCAGTCCTAAGGCGACCAAGATTACCAAAGGAATGAGGTATTATAAACTTCGTAAGGTCAAACCCAGGAGCTACATGCTAGGTGACCTAGTCTTAAAGAAGCTCCTGCCAGCAAGGAAGAATCCAGCGCATGGAAAACTAGGTCCCAACTAGGAAGGCCCCTACATCATATCCCGCGTCATCAGACCAAGCAATTACGAGCTCAAGACTACGAGGGAAAATTCTACATCATACTGAACGCTTAACACCTTTGCCGCTTATCAAAGACCCTGCTTGTAATCTTAATGAAGCATTATCATTTGAGCGCATCGGTTATTTTATTAGACGCCTCAAACAAATTTCATATAGAATGGCCGTAAAAATTCATATACAACAATGTGTGAAAGTTCGTGATCAAAAAAGGAAAAGTCTCTCTTTATTCCTATCAAATTACATTCAATTACAATCAGTAGTGTAACGACCCGTACCAAATAATACGAGTTTGACCAAATTTGACCAAGTTTGACCAAGTTGACCAAGTTTGACCATGTTGACCAAGTTTGACTTTTTCGAGGAGGAATAGTTTTAGGTTAACTAAGGCAATCATTTCAGGCCTCGCCGACACGTAGTTCAGATCTGCGGAACGTCACAATCCGACTTACTTGATAAAAAGTTACTTCGCCATTAGAAGTTCAATAAAGAGCACTTCATCGTTGTCCAAAGCTAAGTTCTGGGGATTTTTACCCGAAAGCGACCCTAGACCCTATATAAACATAGCTTGTGATACCAAATGAAAACCCTAGCCCCAAAACAACACTTGAGCTCCCAAAACCCTAAGAGAAAACTCTCCAAACCGGGAACACCATTTGGGCCGAGTAGCCACCTGCGCGCCGTGAGAAATCGACTTCAGACGAGGCACCACCGACGGAGTTATCAGACACGCGCCGGACCATGAGGTGGCGCCACCGCCGGACTTATGCCGACCGCGAAAATTTTACAACCAACCCCGGGCCGACGCTGCCGATCCGCCTACGAACCCGACAAAGAGCCGGCACCTTTTCACCCGAGTTTTGTGATTTTCTGGCCACTTCGTGCCACCCCCTATGCCTCTTTCCATCATTTTACCTTCGAACTCATCTACGTGTCCTCCTTTTTGCAGATTTCGCGACCGCTTGGAAGTTACAACGAAACGAAATCGGCCGCTTAGATCACTCCTAGCCACCACGTTGATCATGACTAAAGGTAATGGTACCAATGAGTTCCCGTCTCTCGGGGCTTTCCATTGATATGTGGTTTGTAAATTTTGGACATCTTTACAGTTTCCATTTTTAGGTTGTTTCTGTAATGGAAGTCGACTAAAATAGAGTACCGATTGGTCAAATTTGGAAAAATTGAAGGTAATAGTGAAATGGATGTTTTTAGAATTATTTGACTCGCTCAATTCTCGGTGAAATTAGTTCCGTGCGAAAAGCCCCACTTTTGGGTATCGGCCCACAGGCACACTATGTAATTGGCAATCGCTGAGTTCACCTAGACACTTCATAGTTCTAAAAGTTATTCTATACCTTAGGCATTCCAATGTCGCTGGGTCTAATTACTGGAGTCTAAGTGGTATTTTATTTATATTAGCTGCACTCTCACGGCCGAGACGGTCCTATTGTGGAACGTAACCGGCACTATAGTCCGTGTGGAGTGGTCTACTTGTTTTTAGAATGTTTCTGGGGTATTATTATGATATATATTTGCGATTAGTTATTTCCATATATAACTTATTTGATCGGACGGTTGGTTGCATAAATGAAAATGCCGCTTTATAAAAACAAGTTATCATTTCATGAATTTTGGTCAATATTTTAAATAATTGGAAGTTTCCAATTTTAGTTCCCGGATGAGTCCGTGTATTTTGAATATTTGGGGTACGTGGATTAAGGTTTTAAACCGCTTTTGAAAATTTATATTGTTTTAAGAAAGAGATTTCGAGGTCTTGTGAATTGATTAAATACTTCGCAATGGTTGGAAAAGAAATCAGGAGTAAAAAAAAGTTTGGTTATATATTAATTTCTGTCAGGAGGGCCTGGACACGACTACCGGGCATGCCACGCATGTCGAGAGGTTTGTTATATAATAATTCCACGGTCGCGGAGGCCGGATTACCAACGGTGGTATGCCACGATGTCGTGAGATTAGATGTATGTTAGCCTACCTACCGCGGAGGTCGGATTACCACTGACTGGTATGCCACCATGTCGCGGAGATTAGGATGTATGTTATTTCCACGGCCAGAGGCCGATTACCGACGGTGGTATGCCACGCCATGTCGCGGAGATTTACGTATGTTATTTCCACGGTCGTGAGGTCGGATTACCGACGGTATGCCACGCATGTCGGAGTTTGGGATGTATGTTATTTCCACTACCGAGGTCGATTACCGACGCTGTGATGCCGACGCCATGAGCTTAGATGTATGTTATTTTCCACTGGGCCGTGAGGTTCGACACGGATTTTGGTGGTATGCCACAACGCCGCGGAGTTTAGTTATATTTCGATACTTATGGTTTCGTACTTTCATGGTTATTTTTACGATATTGATGGCTATATATGTCGGCGCTTGATTTATATGCCGCGAACGATCCGTACTATAGTTTTCTTAAAATCATGTCGGTTGATTTTCGAGCATAAATTTCATCGATGGACTTGGGTAATGATGGGTTTTGTGAAATGTTTCTAAACGGGAACCTTATAAAGAGCGAACGTGGAGGTCTTGAGAGAAGAACAAATTTTGAAAATAAAATATTATTTTCCTTATAATTATGTTACACTCACCTAGATTTATTTCTCACGTTTACTGCTTTAAATTTGTGTCCTAGGTCCAGCAAACAGTAGTGGCTTCACCTCGCACTGCATTCAACACCGCTTTATCTCTGCACACAATCGCAAAGACTCTATCCCACCTATATGTCCTTGTTTTGTTGGATCTATTTAATCTCATTTGTAACCCTAAATTCGCAAATACTCTTACAATGCTCTGATATTCATATTGAACGTTTATGGGTCCATATCTATATATGTGGTGGGACTTTTATATATAATTTAGGTATTGTGGTGTTGCGTGTGTTTTACTTCTCTTTTAGGTGGGGTCCCTTTGTGCAGCATCCCCAAGAATCTCGGGCAATGGAACTCCACTAGGCGGTGACTCACCTGGGAACCCCGGGAGGGGTATCCTGCCTGGTCCTCACGCAGTTGTCATCCATTACATCTCAAGCACACAAACACAAGCAGCCCCAAAAAAAAAAAAAAAACCTCGAAGAGAGAAAGAGGAAAGGAAATGAGATGGAAAAATGAGAAAAAAAGAAAGAGATGGAAAAGAGGAGTAAGAAGAGAAAGTATGGGAAAGCAGCTCAGGCGTAAAGGAAAAAGGGAGAATGAGATTTGTGGAAGAAAAGAAGAAAGGAAGGAAGAGGAGAATGAAGGAGAGAGAGAAAGAGAAGAAAGGAGAGCAAGAGAGCAGAATAGAAAACAGAGAAAGCGGACAAGAAATGTACCGCCTTTCCGACGCATTCCCTAGCACGGCTAGGAATAACATGACCCCATAAAGGAGACTAGTGGAAAAACACAACTCCCACGCGCAGGTCCAACAAAACTAAAACCGTAATCTTCAGCGGATCCCCGATCGAAGACGATCAAGCTTCGACGCCCATTTCGCAAGAGATCTCAAGCATGCACTGCATGCTGCATTATCCGAAGTATAAACTCCATAGCGATGAAGCCGCGACGGCATGTTAAAGCCCTGGAATTCACAAGAATCCAATTCTCCATGAACCAAAGATTAAAGACACTCGTGATCTTTCCAAGAAAATCGAAGTCGAATACCAGACGTTGAACACCGTGATTGACGAGTCTGACCACTCAGCACGTGCCATGCAACCTAAGAGTCGATCACCAGTTATTCAAATCTCCATTAAGGCCTCACCGAGCCCAAATAAATCGTGATCGACGAAATCCGACCACTCCACACATCAGCCACGCAGCCCCAAGAGTCGGGATCGCCAGCTATTCGCACCACAAGGCCCAAATACCGGAGCCCAAAGAATCGTGATTGACGAGCCTGACTATCGCACAAAGCCATGCAATGTTCCTAAGAGTCGATCACCTCAAGCTATTCAAATCACAAGGCCCAACGCCCGGAGCCCAAAGCACTTCGGGACGACGAGCTGACTACTCCTCGCACAGCCATACATCCTAAGAGTCGATCACCAGTTATTCAGCCCACAAGGCCTCAGCCACCGGAGCCTGGGCGAAATTAGGATTGACGAGCTCTCGACTACTCGCACAGCCATGCAAATTTAAGAGTCAGATCACCAAAGAGCCCAAACACAAGGCCCCGAAGTGTCTCGAGCCCAAGAACACCATATCGACGTAGCTCGACTTACTCAGACAAGTTACTTAAACCTAAAGCATGCAAATTCCTTAAGAATCATATCGCCAGTTATTCAACCCACAAGAAGACAGCCGCCAGAGCGCCCAAGAGCCAAATTGACGAGCTCGACTACTCCGCACAGCCATGCACTTAAGAGACAACCAACTCTCAGTTATTCAACCCACAAGGCCACAGCACCCGGAGCCCAACAGTTCAATTTGACGGCTCGACCATCAAGACGTGCCATGCAATTCCTAAGAGTCGATCACCAGCTATCTAACCCACAAGGCCTCAGCGCCCGGAGCCCAACAGCTCAGATTGACGAGCTCGACTACTCGCACAGTCATGCGCTTAAGAGTCGACAACAGCTATTAGTCCCACAAGGCCTCGCCTGAACCCAAAGAACCCAAATCGACTTAGCTCGACTGACTAAGACAAAGCCATGCGCTCCCAAGAGTCTATCACCAGTTATTCAAATTCCCTTGTCAGACACACAAATGAGCCCAAAGAACTCTATTGACGAGTCGACTACTTTCAGACAGCTACGCAGCCTTAAGAGATCGATCACCAGTTATTCAAATCCCACAAGGCCTCAGCGCCCGGAGCCCAACAACTCATATTGACGAGCTCGACTACTCCTCAGACAGCCATGTGTACTTAAGAGTCGATCACCAGTTATTCAGCCATTAAGGCCTCGCCGCCGGAGCCCAAGACCAAATCGACGAAATGGACTACTCGCACGTGCCATGCAACCTAAGAGTCATATCACCAGTTATTCAGCCCATAAGGCCACAAAAGACCTCGGAGCCCAAGAAACAGATTGACGAGCCCGACCACTCTACACGTGCCATGCAACCTAAGAGTCGATCACCAGTTATTCAAATTTACACAAGGCCTCTCGCCTGAGCTCCAAGAAATTACTGAATGAGCTCGACCACTCAAGACGTGCCATGTTCTAAGAGTCTGATCAATGTTATTCAAATTTACGCGCTCAAATACCGGAGCCCAAGAATTGGCCACGAGCCTGACTACTTCCGCACGCGCCTACGCAACCCAAGAGGCAGATCACCTCAGGCTATTCAGCCCACAAGGCCTCAGCGCCCGAAGCCCAGCAACTCAATTTGAAGAGCTCAACCACTCAACTCAAGCCATGTAGCCCAAGAGCTGCTTCAACCCGACGCTGACCAAAGCAGTGAGCCAAGAAGGTTCAACATGCGTAATAGAGCGAAGAGCACAAGTAGAGACAAAAGCGGTAAAAAATGAGTATTTATTATGGAAAAGACTACATACATCTTGGGTCCCAAGCCCAACAAAATATATATATATATATATATATATATATATATATATATATATATATATATATATATATATATATATATATAAATCGACGTCAAAGTAAGCAAAGATGAGTACCTAAGATCGCATCGTGGGCGGATACAGAGGTGAAGAAGTGGGAAGTAGCTCAATGGGGTGTTCCTACTTCCCTGTAATGGTTAGCAGAGAGGGAGTCCTCAGCCTCCTCGTCGCTAGGGATGTCAAAGTTGAAGTCCAGGCCGGGATAGGCATTAGTAGCTTTCCTCTGAAAGACAAGCCACTCATAAACCCATCGAAGTAATGTGCCTCACCCTCAACTCCTATAACTTCGTCCACGAGCAAACTGTGAGTTATTCATCGACGGAGGTCCCCACGCACCCCACGACATCACCCTCGCCGCACGTCTACCGAGTTTACGTACCGAGTTTTCTCACGACGAGCCCCGGTCCAGCCAGTCACAATCTTATTGCGTAGTTCATCTGGGCAAAGACATAGCTCTTCTTTAGACTCCCACAGCTCACCCTGGGATGTAAGAAGCTCATCCCTAACCATCTAAAGCTCATCAAGTGTGACCGCGAACCCGTCCTCGGGCTCCTAGTGTCATTTGCGCAGCCCGTAGCTCATCCCGAACCTCCCGGGCTTCGCCGGCCGCCCCCTGCCGCTTCGGCCTCATCTTCTATCGTCTCGCCTCGCCGAAAGCACGTGTCGACATGGAATGCTTCAAATCGTAATTCTTAAGCTTCACTCGTTTCCTGGGCCATACGCACCCAATCCCGCACCCGCTCCGTCAGATAAGGAAGTCATCGCTTTTAAACCCGGGCAGCTTTGGCATGGCCTTCGTTTAGTTTGGCCTTTTTGGTCAAACTCTTCAAATGAGTAGCCACCTGCCACATCCAACGCAAAATCAGTATCCAACACAAGATCAACATTCAACTGAGATTGAAATCGGACACGACAAGATATGGGAACTTACAGAAGCGACCCCCTGGAGAGATAGAGCCAAAGCCTCATCAACGAGCAACACACTCGACCTCTTGAGGTCAGAATCCTTAAGAATGGACGAGACCGCACCGGCCGCGAGTTCAGCATTGATAAGCAAGGAGTCGCCATCTCCGCCGCTGAGTCCTTCCTTCACCTCTTCCGCCCTTGAGAGCAGGTCAACATCCGTAAGCGGATTCAAGATAAAGGATGGGCATGAACGCCAAACGGCCGCTTCAACGACCCTACCCGAGGGACTTGCCTTCGCAGATACCCAAAACGGAAGTCTGAACTCAAAACTTGTGAACCCAAATGGAGTACGCCTTCTCCGGCTTTCGAACATGGGTAGACGGAGAAGAGAAATACGCCCCTAATTTCAGAACCTTGACCAAAGTCGGCCGATATTTCTCAACGGAGTCCGTGGTTTTCCCGTTCAGCCCGGGCTTCTCGAGATAGCACTCAACCGAGCCGTAAGCTCTCCCCTTGGTGGGTTTAGCAGGGGCCCGGGTACGGAGAGACTTCATATGTAAGGAGGCGAAGGCCCCTCAAACAAAGGTGAGCTGGCCGACCCCGAGCCTCGAAGGGCCGTGAATATCCGACGGATCACCCGGACGTGAGGACACACCCAACGCCGCCGTTATGACATTATCTTCGGGTGGTCAGATCGCAGAAAGCAATCGAGAGGCACTGTAGACAATGCACTAGAGATATCCACCAACCTCATACGTCATACCAAAACAAAGCAACACTCACGCATTCTCTGGGTGGTCCAAGCAACCTAACGCCCAGTGGTATCTTCCTCACAAGAGGGTCAATATATTTCCATTTGCGCCGCTAATAAAGAGAAGTAAAGGCCCTTCCAAGCCCGCGGGAAGAGGGAAGATCGGAATCACTAAAGCGAGCGCCGTAACGCCCGGAAAATAGAGAAGCCCTCACGGCTTCTTCGCGCTAAAAAGATAAAAGGAACAAAGCTATCGGGAACACCAAGCCCCCGTCCCTAAAGAAAACCAACAGCCAACCAAAATACCCCCAACCATCACGAAAAGCGAGTAGCGACGACATTGAAGTGCTGCAAAACCCCTTTTATGAAGGGATGTAGAGGAAAGCGAAGACCATTATCGAAGGCCACTTCAAAGAAGCACACTATCTTAGGCACGGAAACCACATAGGAGGTCAAAACGTCAGGGGACCACACTCGAACGCCAAAAGGAGATCGGTAACATCTGGCAAAGGTGGCCCCATATGAGGGACTGACCTTGCTAAGCCCCACAATTAAAGCATCAATCCGCGGATTTGTGCATTCCGACCCCCCAGATATTTAATCAGTCTACTCTTCCCTCCTTACCCCTTGTCCAAGGGAAAGGAAGTGCCCCGGGCATCTCAAGTTCAACTCCATTAATGGTTTGAGGCGCCGCCAAATTAGCCTTAATCGGGCAACACTCAAGAGTCACCTCCAATACGTAGAGAAGAAGAGCGACCCGGACCCATGATGAAAGCAAGTAATGAAAACAAAATCACAACGGACCCGTGATGAAAGCGAATGTGAAACAAAACTTGTGACCTAACCTAGACGCCTCGTCGTATCAGTTGATAAAGACGAAGAGATAAAGCCTTGTACGGTCGAGAATAAAGCGGAAAAAGCTATCTCAAAGAAAAGCGCGGAAAAGACTACACAAAGGTTCGGGACGAAAACTAAGAGAGAAGTGAAGTCAGAACTGCGCTAAAAGCAAAGAAAGGTTTCGAGGATCGAGGCACCTGAGGCCAAGTGCGAAGAAAGAACGGAAGGCTGAAAGAGTGGAGGAAATGGGGCGCGAAAGGCGAAGAGTCATCGGTATCCAAGACACATGTGGCGGCGAGCCACAAGCCTTGACCCAGAGCGGACACATGGAAATTACGATAGAAGCGTTCTGACCCTTGCCCATTATACCATACAGGTGGGCCACAAATAGAGTTTGAAAATGAAGCTCACGAGGCGCTCGTCATACCAGAAAGGCGGGGCCCGATGAAACACCGGGCCCGGTGCGGCCCGAGCGAAAGTTCGATTACTCACCACAAAGGTGATAACGTGAATGTGAAGGCGAAATCGTAAAAATCAAGCCGTCCATGATAAGGGAAAGAGCCAATCCTCGATAACATATTATCTGCGAATCCGACTAAATCTCACCGTGAGAAAAATATTATAATTCACGATATAACTGGCTGCGTCCTGCGGATCAAAAATTTGGATCCCGCTGATGAAGAAAGATAATTCTAATTAAACTGTTCTTTCAATATCCTTAATCAGATCTTATACCGAAAAAAGCAGGAAATATCCCGTCTAATGGAAAAGAATCCTAATCACCATACAATGCAGGAGGCATATCACATATAAATGCAGTCACCCATTGAGTGAAAGGTGCGACACATTCACCCTGGCGGTCCCCATCTTTCTCTCGGGAAAGAGCCGGCTTGGGCATCGGAGCGATACGGGCGACCCCCTCGGCCTTCTTCTTTTCTTGTTTGTCACGGAGGAGGAGCGGCGCCGATTACTGAGACCAGCCAATGGCCAGTCAGTCGGCAGGAGAGTGACCCCGATCGCTCCATCCCAGTCCGGTTAAAAAAAGGCATCATCATTTTTCATTTTCAAACTCCATATCTCCCTATAAAGAATGAAAGGGGATTTTGATGGTAATATAAGGAAAATAACCACTTATGTCCGACCATGAAGTGTTTTGGTCATGCATATACGAAAAGCTTTTTTATATCATACCATACATACACACTAATCTTCGTACAAACCGAAAAGGACCATAATAAAACTTTACCACATAATATAACAAACTCGAACTCGAAACTTATTTACATCATTTTTATGATTATTGTCTCTTATTCAATTATTTGCATAATCGTTACAAACTTTATATTTTCATTTTTTTTTCTTCTATGGTACCCGCCATCACTCTCTGTTCTCCTAAAAAATTCAGATTGGATATTATTAATTAATATTATTGGTATAATAAGTTTTCCAAATGGAATAAGGAAATTGAAGTAAAGTATTTATGAAATAAAAGAAAATAAATAAATTGAAATAATATATTTATAGAATATGAGAAGTATTTATGAAATAAAAGAAAATAAATAATTGAAATAACATATTCATAAAATATGAGATAAAAGGAAGTAATATTTTTTATTTAATAAATTATGTCAGAAAATAGGAATAAGAATTTAATTCAAGGCTGACTGCAACCATATTCAACTGGTTCACTCATCAACTTCAAATAATATTTTTAAAGGGTGAGAGAGAAATCTAATATTTTGAAGGGATAGAAGAAAATCTTGAAAATTTTAAAAGGGATTTTACAAAATTCAAAGCAATCAAGATATTATATGCTTTCTTGCAAGTTTTTGTAGAAATTTTTTTAATCCTACCAAACTAAAATAAGAAGAATTCAAGACTTCAAAAAACAGAAAATTAATAGCAATAAGAATTCTAAATCTTAAATTTCTCCATTAGATGAAACCTTTTAAAGGACAAATTCCCGACCGAAGAGCAATCATCGTCTAATATATTTTAGTTGATTTTTCATCTTCCTTGGACCAAGTCATAAAAAACTATAAATTCAAACTTTTTTCCCATCCTTTATTTCGTCCCACCAATCAAATAAAGGGCAAAAACATAAGCTCATAAATATTCGAACTTAATCTCGAATCGAACTGGTTTTTCTCATGTATCATGAATGATTTACAAATTCATATGATTACTACGCATTGTTAGTAAACAATAATTTTCAAAAAAGGTGTTGTCCCATATAAAAAAAAAAAGACAAAAGTTTTTATAGGGTTTGTAAACAAAAACTCAATTATGGGTTTTACACTGTGACTTAGGAGAGGGAAAAGCACAATGCATATCGATTTCGGTGCAAATCGGTGGATTTGTTACATTCCCTTTTGCGTGAATAAATCAGAAGGGCAATGCCGGTTTTTCGTATAAATTAATTTTGTTTTTGTTTAACAAATATAGCGGCTGTTTTTACAATGTGTTTAAAATAAAAATTAGAAAGTCCAGCTCCAAAGCGTGAGTAAATTCACAGCGATCTTGTTTTGATTATAAATTCTAAATAAAGTTTATTTCTGTACCAAACATTTGATTTAATTATTCTCTTAATATCAAGCGTTTTAGAATTAAGTGACTGTAATGCCCAGCGAAGCTATCACGTTTGCAGTTTCAAACCCGGTTGCCTATAGAAGCCTGAAACAACTGACTCCCTGATCTTGAAATTCCCTTTTCTTCTGCTCCACCTTTCTTCTACATCTTTAACTCATAGTTACTGCTCCAAATTCATAAATCTTCTTTGAAGAAGCTGGCACAAAATCACGAGGAATCAAGTCGGAAGACGAGTGTTTCTACACGCCTCAATTGGTCAACTTGTTGCTTGTTTTATAGGTTCACCATCAATTCTGAACCTCTCATCCGGTGATCGATCTTCGTATTCCAACTCCTACTCCAATTTCTGCTATCTTGATCGTTTGAGCCTTAAAGTCTGAATCCAGCACATATTATTAACTACTAAGAACACCTCAGATGACAAAATAAACTAAAAATATAGTTGAAGAAGTAAAGAGAAAACAAAAGGTTCTATATGGACAGGATTCATCTTCTACTATGGGCATGGAGTCAACAAATTTCTGGACAGGCCCCAATTGGAATATCCAGTATCAAATCGCATTGAGTGTGGCGAGATACGCTTCAAGTAAGGTGCTCCATTCGCATAAGCGAAACATCTTATTGGGAGCGATTCGATTGGACCTATATTTAAATGGGGTATTAATTTATTATCGATGAGTTATGTTCGCTATAATTATCGATATATGGTTAATATCGGCGTTAAATCATCCGAATCATGCAAATAATAAACGAATCAACATTCATTACTTTTTCATCTAAGCATTTATTATTATTCGTAAATGGCGAATTGACATGGAATATATTCATTTAATTTGATTATTAAAATAATAAAAATTATAATTAATCATCCATGCATGTTTAATACAAAATAACCTAATAAATTTAACATATTTATTAATTTTATTATTTAAATTAATAGATTATGATAATAATCCATATTTAAACATAAATAACTTATTAAATATATTAATTAAATTAATACAATAATTAAGCAGGTCAAAGGTGCAGGATGCAAATTAGGCACATTGGCGGTGGCAAAATGATATGACTCATGTATTAAACGTGTTAAGCGAGTTAATACGAATATGACCAACAAAAACTGTGTTGGGTTCGTGTCATGTCAAATTTTGCCAGCCCTATATTAAACCCTATTAATACGTTGAATGGAAATCAAAATTATAATTAATACATATTAAAACCCTACATTAAACTTATAAGGAAACGGTTAAAGATTAAATTAAATCATTTCAATTTACTAAAGTAGTTTGAAAAAAAATTCAAAACTCAAAGAAACGGTTCAAAATTATATTAAATCATTTAAATATACTAAATTAAATTGATCAAATCAAACGGTTGAACCCAAAGCTACAATAATAGAAGATTTGAAGTGAAATCAAAGGTATAAGAATATTATTAATGGAATAAAATTAAATATATGTGTATGAATGTTATATTAATGGAATAAAATTGAATGTAGGTGAAAAAATATACATTTTCATTATGGTATGAATATTATATTAATGGAATAAAATTGAATGTAGGTGAAAAAATATACATTTTCATTATGTGTATGAATGTTATATTAATGGAATAAAATTGAATGTAGGTGAAAAAATATACATTTTCATTATGGTATGAATATTATATTAATGGAATAAAATTGAATATGGATATGAATAGTATATTAATGGAATAAATTTGAATGTGGATGAAAAAACATATATTATCTTGATAGGTGATTATCAGTATTAACAAATGTAGTTTTGGAAAATAAAAAGTGTAAAGCAGCTCATAGTATGGATATATAGCGCCATCAACATTGTTGCGGCCAAGTTGCCAAACACAAGATCTATTTCTCCAGTAATTACTGTTATACTTTTTTTTACATCTATTTATTTTATATTACGTTTCTGTAGTATTTTATTTTTATAAAAACTTGATATTTACATTCATTTTTTTACCACTTGAATTATACCTCAATGGCAGTCTTTATTGCCAGAATTGTTCCTTAGTTTTAGTAAGTTTTTAGATAGTTATTCTCGATTTTCTTTAATTGGTTTGAAATGACATTTTGAAAATGCTTATAGAAGGTTTTTCCTTTCCATAGATTGTATTCTTTATGGTTAATTTAAGACTGAGGCCCAGTTAGGATAAATAGTTTAATTAAACATTTATTTTATAAGAAATGAATTATGTTTTTTGATTGACTATAAATTAAATCTTTTAAATAGTATTTTTTTTTTCTTTTATTAGAAGAGACGGCAGGAGAAAATTTGTTGAAATAGTATGCGTAAGAAAGGCATGTCTTAATGTAATCCTTGCATTTAAAACGTGAGGATTCTCTAAATTCATTATCTTAGGTGATTTGAACAGTTTGATGATATGAAATTACAGTTTGAAGATATAAAATTGTAAGATAAAAGTTAGATAATGATGGATATCTTACCAAAATCTTCACTTTTTATTTATATGATATTCAAATGCATGCATTTTATGAAGTTAACCTCGGTTTGAAATTTAAATAAAGGTTTAGTTCATAAGAGAAAGGTAATGTTCTTTAAGAATATAAGTGTTATTATTTTAGTTTCTATGGAATAGAAGTGTGATTATCAGAGGCCTATCTTTTGACCAGAGATTTTGATGTTTCAGAATAAAATGCTTTGGAGTCTAATAATAATGTGTTTTCTTAAAAATAAAGTGTTTTGAAAAATATTGTGATGATGTTTTTCACTTAATTTGAAGATAAACTTAAAGTGATGGTTCTAGATTAAGGGTAGGTAAAACATAAGAAACGAACCGTACGAAAATCAAGCTAGAAATAGACCCAAAAATAGGTTAATCAGATCGACCGATTCGGTTTAGTTTTATTTACACCGTCTGATTGGTTTACGAATAAATGTGTAATGGTTTAGTTAACCACGATATATATAAAATAGGTTTCGGTAGCAGTGAGTTGTAATTTTCCCACTTCCATACGTCGCTTTTACTTTTTTCATTCAAACCAAGTTTTTACCATTTTTCTTCAAACAAAGTTTTTACCATTTTCTTTCAAACCAAAACTTGTAGAATGTGATTTATTTGGATTATTTTCTTATTAAAACATGTATGATTAAAGTGATTGGAATTTATCAATCTCATAGTTTATATATTATTTATGGATGTATTATAAATCACTGAGTGTCATGAGATTATAAGTGAATGAATTATATTTATTTTCTTTTACATTTTTATTGTATTTATAATAATTATTATAATTTGAACTTTAATATATGAGTATAGAGTGCAGGGGGTATTTTTAATTATAACGTGTGCGATATGGTTAACATAAATGATTAACGGGTATTTGATTAACCATATTAATGGTTATTCATTTAGTTTATATGAAATTTCTGACAAAAATGACTAGTGCCAATTTTTATTTTATGCCACATGTCGGTTAATCGAACTATACCCACCCCTACTTCTCACCTTGCCAGTATATTTTTTTTTAATGAAGTAAGTAGATGAAGAGATAGTACCCGATGGTTAAATGTTGGGTGGAGCACTGGAAAGAATGGGATTAACAAAGATTTAAAGAGCTTGATTTAAAGATCTCAAAGAACAGGTGTTTGATGAAAGTTAAGAAGAACAAGGTAGCGTGAGTAATTAATAAAATTTAGAAAATTTTACAAGTATTTGAAAAAGCATTAATAGTATTACAAAATTAAAGTGATTATTTTAAAAAAACTTTTACAAAATTAATTTCATTAATACACTAGTAAGTTTTGGTGTTTGAACTTCGAAGTATTAGAGAAGTGAATGGTCATACTAAATGCATATAGAGATGGATATTATAAATATACTGAAGTGGCAGCCTATTTCAGTGGGTGAGAAAGAACTATACCAATCCTTTTTTTATTATTATTATTATTTTTTAATTAATGTTTAACTTTCAAACTGTTTGCTCATTTGTTGGGAGGTGATTTTATTATTTGTCTTTAAATCATCTACGCATTTTATTTCACATTTCTTACGCTTAATATAGTTGTTCTTTTCACGAAGATTTAGATTTTTTTTTTTTTTTTGTGTTTTTATATTTTCATCGGCACTTAGTTTATCATATGCTTGTTAGGACGTGGTGTTGTTAATCATCTTGTTGAGACATTTTATTTGTGTTTTGACGATTCACTCCTGAGCCAAAACATATGATCGATCTGAGATGTCGAATTATGATCGTCGATATGTGGAAGGAGATTGAGTTAGGATATAAGTTTATGAACATGTTATAAGATTTATAGGTTTATCTTGGAGTTTGTTATGTTATTAACCTGAATATTATTTCATCATATTTTTTACTTATTTATATATTAGACTTATCAATCTTTTAAAAGTACGAATCTATTGTAATAATGGTAATAATGGTGCATGACCACTCATATTATACCTAAGTATAATCCCTTTTACCATTAAGGCTTGTGACCTTTCCTATACCTTTTGTCTCTTCATATTCAAGATTGTGAACCTATAAAAGGAATGACTTAGACCCTTTGAAAAAATAGATGAAAGACAATAATTTCTTATCTAAACTCTTCTACCTTTTAATTTATTTCACAACACATTATCAGCACGAAGTTCTAACCAAGCATAAGATTATAACCAAGTTATTTTAAGGTAATGATCTTACATTTTGTGGGTATATATTTTTTTTACTAAAGCATAATTGTAGTCTTTTAATTTTGATCCTAGTCATGAAAATCATCTTCACTGCGTGAGTAGATTAAGGAAGCATTCATGCAGGAGTTTATTGTTCATGGGGATTCTCCTCTTCCACAGTGAAGAGGTGATTAAGAAACAACATAAGCCAAGAGAGAGTTTTGTATTCATGGGATTATCCTCTTCTCGAAACAAGAGGAACCTTCTAATGAAGTTTTTTATTTTTCTGAGCTATGATCACGATTTTTTTTTTTTTATTTGATGCTAATAATATGATTATATATTATTATTATTATTATTATATATGTTGTCATTATTGTTATTAGTTTTGGTAATTAATTTCAAAAAATAAAAATAAATAAATAAATAAAAATAACATATTCTTACACTATCAATTATCCTTGATATAATTATAATCTATAACTTTGTGGCTCAAGTTTATTTTTCTGCCACCATCATTTTTTAATTTTAATGTTACTCATATTATTGTCTTTAAATTCAAAATGTCTATTCTTGCGAGCTTGAGTTTATTTGCTCTTGATATATTAAGGAAAGAAACATTTATCTTGGATGCCGATCTCTTTTGAAATCCCTAAATGCTATATATATAAATATTAGCATTACAATTAAAATCAAGCATCCAGCGGGGGTTATGAAGGCGATGATTTTCTCATCATTACATTATTGAAAGCTTGAAAAATAGACATCTGGTCAGCAGCCATCTTGTCCTTTAGAAAATTTAAAGGAAATATATGACCACCAGCGGTGATTATACTTACCTAGAGAAACTAGTTATGATTTGGTATCTTTAGGTTACATCTTTCATAACGATTCTGAGTATAATTATCGTACACAAAATCAGCTCTACGGTGGTGTGGAGAAGATGTTCAAATCATATATATTTGGAAAAAAACATAGCACTCCCACATTTCACGCCTCGAGGAATGTACTCCTACGTGTGTCTCTCCGGAAGGCGTGGAAGGTTTGAAAAATATTAAGATTAATTTCATATCTTGCATGGTGAACAAAATAATGAGTTAATACTACAAGTCACCAATCACATCAGCTAGCTGCATCTATGTGAGTAGATGTTGCATCATCTAAAGTGAGTGATGTTAGCTCGTCATTAAAGTGTGAGTGCGTGTGCGTAATGTGGCCATTGGGCGTGGCGGCCAGTAGTTAAAATGAGAATTATCAAATCCGGGGTCTATTGTGCATAAAAAACCACCAAGAGTGGTTTAACAATGTGCGACAGGGAAGAGACGATTCAGGCCTCACGCACTAGAGTTATGAAGTAAATCATTGATGGCAGTATAAATGGACTGGTCCGTGCATGCTATACCATGACCGATATAATGGGCTTTGTCAGGCCTCGATCGAGGAAGGTAAAAGAAAATATAAACAAATTGATTAATGGTAGTGATCATTGGATATTACTCATGTGATGTTTCATATTTTTTGAATCCAGTGACAAAGATTGATAGCAATTGGTGATGAATGTCCTTATGTTTTTTAATATTTTATTTGTCTTTGGATGTTTATGCAATTTATTTAGGTGTGTTTTTAGTATGTTTTTTCTTGCATTTATTTGGACTGTGCTTATTTGAGATATATTTAATACATTTTATTTTTAAAATTATGAATCTTTGTGTGTTTGTGCAACCGATTGAAATAAATGGTGGAGTAATATCTCCTGGCATGGTGTACTACTCATATATAATTCTTTAGGATCAAAAAATATTTTTCCGCATAACGCGATACCCAGATTAAAAATGTATAAATACAATGCTCCAGTCCACGCGGAGACTTGATTAGTGGTTCAGAGGCCACTATTATATTTACCATGTGACAAGATATTTCATATTAATGATGTTTTTATGTTGATCGATTCACTGAGTTTCTGGGGATATCACGTCATAATAAAATTGTATTTTAAAGTATATGACAATAAAGAATATTTATACATTACTCTTATTGTTTGTAGAAACTTGCAGTGAAAGAGTGCTTTTGGCCGAGTTATATTATACCACAATAACATAACAATTGAATTAGAAATGGTGATGAGCGAGGAAGCTCCTCTCTCACCTAAATATTTTATGTTTTGGCATGATAGACTTTGGCACCTGAATTGACAATGATGAGTGAATTATTGGTCCATGGACATCCATTAATGTGGAATATAACCTTCAGCCAATTTCCCGATGCATTTCGAATCTGCTCTAAGTAACTGAGATTATTATAGGATCACAACACTAGGCAAGGATCAATGCCAATTGGAAAAGCCGTTATTATAGCGTGGCCTTCAGTCATGCATGGCAACCTGCGCTGGGTATGTGAAGCTGCCAGTTTAAAAGATTTAATTCTCGGAAAAGGAAAATAAAGGACAACGAGCGATCTTGAAGAAAATGCGCCTCGCGAAGAGGCTGCTCTTTTTATTTCAAGTCTGCTTACAAAGGGAAAGTACCATTAGATGACACATGCACCTGAAGAGGCGATGATCCAAGACCCAAAATCTTAAGATACACAAGTGCTAGGCCATTAAATTTCGATAAATTATATGCATCAATCGGGAGTGTGGGGCCGTACAAAGTAGTTAATGTAAGGAGTATTTTGCTTTACGAGTAGACACATAAATTTAAAAGAAAGATGATGATCATAGATCACCTTGCGATGTCGGTGAGATGTCACGATAAACATAATTGAGTGAGAAGTGGAAAAGCGATCAGTAGAGATTGAACTCTCTGTAAAGCGTAAATAATTTGGGCGTGCTGGTCAACGCACGATTATGTGAACTGTAGGTTACAAATGGGTGGTTGTGAGGCGTAATGATAAAGCGAATTGCTAGATACACAGCAGCGGAAGGTGTATCTTGTGAAGCGAGAAAGTCTTGTAGCGAGGGAAGGTCTTGCTTGAGCATAAGGTCTTGCTTAGATAAAAGCGTAAAGGAAGCGTCCTGTGGCGCCAAGGTTTCCACAAATGGCGGGGATTGGTTATGTGAAGCGTATTCACTGTGTTAAGATATTGACTACGTTTGATGTTAATTGATACATTGATCTCGAAAAGGACTAGACGACCATCTCATGGAGTAATATTGCACATATTTAGCCATGAGTATACTAGAAAATGATATTTATATGAAAGTCCTTAAAGGTTTCGGTTGTTTCAAGTAAACACATCGCAACCATGAAATATGTACTAAATCAAGTTGAGACGATCGTTATATGGCTTAAAACAATATGGAAGAATGTGGTATAATAAATACGGGTGGTATTTTGATCAAATAGGGTATAATAACAATCTATGCCCTTGTATTTTATAAAATCATAATTAGGATTTTGCTATCCTTACGATATATGTTTATGATATAAATTTATTTGCAGGACTCCTGAAGAGCTCACAGCATTTCCCATATTTGAAGGATGAGTTTATTATGAAGGCTAGGAAAGAAACTAAATATTGTCTCGTCTAGAATCAAGCATAAGTCTAGTAGATTCTCATGCGAGTGTCGACATATGTCGAAGGTATTGGAAGCAGTTTAAGCATGGACAAATCACATCCATTAAGTTCTACAATGAATTTGTTTGGATCCCTTATGCTAAGAAGATCATTTTAGTCAAAAGAAGAAAATAAAACTGCTATTGAATCTGAAGTACCATATCTTAGTGCAATTGGTGCTTTGTTATATAACACAATGTAGAAAGGCCATATATTACATTTTTAATTTTGATTAATTTGTTAGTAAGATTAGGATCTACACCAACTCGAAGACGATAGAATGGTGTAGAACATATCTTACGAATTACCTTCATGGACTATGGATTCAAGTTTGTTTATTCCGATGAATCGACTACAAGGGGATATCACGATTACGGATGCATTTTTATCCTCCGCAGGCCGCTCACAAATAGGGTATGTATTCATGTAGCGTCTTGCAATTTCTTAGCGTCGACTAAGCAGACTTTGACTGCCACTTCCTCTAATCACTTTGAGATAATTGCACTTCATGAAGCAAGTCGTGAATGTGTATGGTTAAGATTAGTGGTACACCACATTCGGAATGCATGTGGGTTACCTTTGATTACAAACGTTTTCGACAACTTAATTTATAGAGACAATGTTGCGTGTATTGGACAAATAAAAGAAGGATACATCAAAGGTTACAGAACTAAGCATATCTCATCAAAGTTTTTCTTCACTTACGAACTCCAGAAGAGTCATGAAATTGAAGTTAAGCAAATAAAGTTGAATGATAATGTTGCAGATTTATTTGCAAACTTGCCATCATCGACGTGAAGTGGCATATGATATTGGGATAAATCAGGTTTGCTGATGCGTCGAGGGTTGATACTCCTTCGGGAGTATTATCTTAAGTCTCTTTATTTATACGGACATGCACGCTATACTCTTTTGCCGTCCAGGTTTTCCCAGTGGGTTTCTTGGTAAGGTTTAGCAGGCGATTTCTTTGAGTGTATCTAACATCCTCTGGATTCTGAGATGTTGTACTCATTTTCACTTTACTATCTTTTCCCTCGAGGGGTTTTAGTAAGGTTTAATGAGTCATTATCTTTAGTATGGGTGGGCATCAAGGAGAATCTTTGTAATAAAAAAGAAAGAGGGTTTTATCCCGGAAATCACAATTTTAAAATAAAAGTCGAATTCATGTGGTTTAGAAATAATACCAAATACACCTTATTCTGCATGGCAAATACAGACGTAAGCTTTAGATCATGAATCAGCTCAGCAGCGTCAACGGCGGCTTGGAATTAGTTATTAAGTCAAATCGGGGCAGGCATTTGGTTGCATAATTCAATTCTGCGTCGTCCACAGCGGCGGCTTTAGATAGTTGAGAATGCGAGTGGATTCTGCGCCGGCTGATTGAACTGGTCAAAGCGAGACGACCGTGTGACGTTTGGTATCTGGGCTTTTCCCCTTTTCCTATTAGTTAGTTTGGTTTTATTATTCCTTTTAGTTTTGTATTTTTCTTGCCACCAGTTGTCTTTTGGTGATTTCTTCACGGGTTTGTTTCTAATTAGCGTAAGGATCCATGAGTACCCATTCGAAGACACCTTTCGTCGCGAAGTGCGGCTTTATCCATATAGTCCATCTCCATTCCTGCCCGTGATTTATCCATGAGAGCTTATTTCCCGATATGTGCGATGCAATCCTCGATGCACATTCATTGCTCCAGATCACCAGTGCACATTTCATTGTATGCATTTCATGTATGGACCGTGAGGAGAACGTCCACATTTCCATGAAAGCGGTGTAAGAGATCTTAAAGGATTTTGGTTAATGTAAGACCCGAGACATCACGTAATTTTAAAAAGCATTACCATTCCTTAAATCTGCCTCCTCGGGCGTACGAGTTGAAATTCTATACGGAGTATCACAGAAATATAGAAGAACAAAGGGATTAATTTATATGCATTTTATGGCAAGATATTATCGGGTGGGTTGTTGATGTTGACTACTCACTCTGCGAGTCCTCCGATTGCCATGAGAACTCTTGATGCATTTTCATATCATTGCATGAAATTTGGTTTAGTCCCTGAGTTCAAATCTTGATGGCATCAGCGGATGTCTGGCCCCATTCATTTAATTACACTTTGGTAGGATTTTACGTTATTCCGATTTTGTAGGAAATCGGGCTATGGAATCGAAGATCTTTGAATTACCCCGACCAGTTATTCTATGAGAAGTGCGCTGGGATGTTCCAGAAGATCCAGGCGAGCCTTGGGGCACCTGTATTGATTCACATTGCTCCTCATCTCACTCTTGTCTTCCCGGTTTCCCGGATTGGCATGACTGGCTCGACTCATTGCTTTGGATAGTTGGGGATGGGTGCTTCTATACTTACTTGAAGCCATAAATTTCTACAACTCTTTTTGGAACCCAGAAAGTACTAAGGAAATAAGAAAAAAAATACTAAAATAATAATTTAAAATCAAACTAGCAAAAACATTGAATTTCGATTATATCTAGGGCTTTTCCCCTTTTCTATTCAGATTTGCCCTACTCAGCTGTTCTGGTAAATCTGCCCGGCGCCTCTCCCTCGGCTGCTTCTTCTCTTCTTGGTTCTTCTCTTCCCGGTCGCCTCCTTCTCCATTTTAACTTCATCTTGCCTTACTCCCTCCCTCGGCGGTGCCTCGTAGATCACCCAGATTCCGTCGTCTTCTCTTCATGCCTTTCGTAGTTGTTTATGATTCAGTGGCATACCTCTTGCCGTACTCGCCGGATGTTCTTAATATCTCTGAATATTGGATATGTTGGGTTAGTTGATTTAGTATATTTTTTTGTTATCATTTCGTGGATATGGTTTCTAGTGTATACATGTTTGATAGGCGTAGGATTTCTGATGTATATAGATTTGATGGGCTTGGAATATTTTTGAGTTTACGGTAGAGATTGGAGCGGTACCTTTTTACTGTACAAAGGTACGATTATTGTAGTGATTGTATACATGTTTGAGGTTTTTCAAAATCTCTATCACAAGACTAGTATCGACAAGAGAATACTAATTTAATGTTGATCCCATTAATGTAGTGAGTGAAGTTATTTGTTTTCTAGATTGAATTTCTCATTGAGAGACGGATTTAAATGAGGAATGATTAAATCTGACCCACTTTTTTTATCTGCATAAATCTCGGTATTGGGTTGTGCATAGCCAAAATTGTTTACCAAGTGGTGGCTCAAAGATCTTTCTTCAATTTCTTCCTATCTTGCACGGAAATCTAATGTATACACATCGGTTTTGTAGTTAACAATATATATGTTAATTGGAAATAACGATTAATCGAGATTTGGTTAATCATATTGGCATATCGAGAGAAAAGGCTATTCCTGGATCATCATACTTGAGAGTATTTGTCTTTGTCGGTTGCTTTTTATTATTAATGATTTGTGTATGTTTTGCTTGTCAATCTTGTTTCGGTGGCGTGATTGGATTCATGTATGCGGCTGAGAAGGGACCTCTGTTGATTTCGACATCCACAGTCAATCCGTTGATGATGCAAATGAGAGTTCTTGCCAATCAAATCGACCATTGAAACCTTTGAAATTTTGCTTCGGAGGTGATTACTGCGATTAACGCTTGAGGCTTTCACTTTTGTATTAATCATGTGTTATATTGATTTAGACGCTTTTTCTTGATTAATACGACTACATTTGCCCTCTTTTGCGAAGAAGTGATTGAAGCAAAAGCTAAATGAAGGAGAGTAAAAAAAAGAGTTTAAAGAGCACTTGAGGGCCATGATTTGGATGTGGTAGAGTTCTGATGGCTTTCATCCTCGTGAGAGTGGTGCGATATCTAGAGACTTTTTCCCATTTCCTATTCCGATTGCCCTCTCCTCTGCTGCTGCGATCGTCGACCCCTTCTCCTAATTTGCCCTGATGTAAGTATGGATTGATCATTGCCTTTGATTCTTAAATTCTCTCCACATAGGTAGTTCTTATCTTATTGTGAATTAGTTATTACAGTGGGAATGAGGAAATAATCGGCCAGTTATGAACTTTCTTCTTGCTTTTATATCTATTTAGTCTTCCACGGTGGTAAACTGGCATCACGGCTCTTCTTATCATTAGGAAGAGGAATTTGTTAATGAAATTGTTGGTGGTCAATTGTGTGTTCATGACAATGTTTATTCGATAGAAGAACACGATCTGAGGAAGAGTAGTCGAATGATTAAAATTAGTGTGAATTAGTATGAGATGAGTAGAAGAGACATAGAAAGGATGCAGGAGTGATATATGGTTTGAACATTCGGCGATAAGAAGACAAACTTTCATCGTGAGAAATTAGGTATACATTCAATAAGCCCGAAATAAAATTCATTGACGATGAGTAGTTCTGTGTGGCATGTTAAATATACGAGTTTTTAAATATATTTTTAGTAGAGATCTGATAACTTGAATTTGTATTCAACTGGTACATTTGATATACGAGCGAAGTTTATTGTCCATTTCCTACCCATTTCTGTTTTTAGCTTAGAAACCAAATATTGAAATAAGCTTATTTACTTATCTTTTTAATTTACAGTGGTGATGTTGATCAATATTGTGTTTGTTTTATTTATGATAAAAATTGATGTGATATAAGGATTATAAGGATAATTACACTCGTAATATTTAATTAATTTAAGGACAATTTGTACATATCAATTATATATATTTCCAACAACTCAGTGTTCTGTGAATGAAATATAAAGTGAATGATATCAAAGAAACCGTGTGAATAACTAATGAAATGCTGATCCACAAGTTCTGAATATTCAAAAATTAACTATTAATACCGGCAATAACCCGACAAGCGAAGAGTTCAAAGTGGTACTCATCTGCAGTATCCCTTAGGAGTGGTAAAAAGTTCCAGCCTTATCGGTCTTGGGATGACGGTAGTGTCGCGCCTGATGTTGGATTTGGTTAACACACGACCATTGAGGAAATTGAATTTGTATATTAAAGTTGTTCGGTCGACACAAGTGAACCAATGCGTAGGTGGCCGTACGGATATATTTGTCATGACGATTCCAGTGTGCCGCAGGTTTGACTACGGTTGTGGGCTAGTGGTGGTCCCGGGTCTGGGATCTTTGGACGAATGGAGTTGATGAGATAATGCGGATGAAGGAGCGTAATGATGAATGGTGAAGATGTTGATGATAGATACGATGGAGATGATGGGGATGTTGAAGTTGATGGCCAGGGCATCCCTCATTCTTGAGCTTCCCGACAGTTTTGGAGAATGAGCAAGGTATATGTCACTTTAAGCACCATATTGTGATGTATCAAATCACCAGGATGATGAGACATTGGATGAGCCATCCTATTGCCTATAAGCCCACACCCGACTCCTCATTTCAACATGTGAAAGCACATAATCTTTATTTGCAAGTAGTTGGACTCCCATGAATTCAGAACTCTTTACGATGGTCGATGGAGAATTAAATTTATTGGTCAGAGTTTTAATTCAAATCAGATTTACGAGAATTTATGAATTTACTCTATTAAAGCACACCAAGAGTATATCGTTATTTGCATCCTCAGAAAAAATTTTCGCGTTTTAAGATGTAAGAAGGAGTGAAGAATGTCGAGTGTCGATGTTGGGAAGCCGTCGCAGTGGTTATCAAAGATACTTAGTTATTTATTTATCCAACAAATATCTTTGGCGCATACTTGTCGTAATCCTTGTGAGCAAGGACCATCATCAAATGAACTCCCGATTAGTTTCTACTCATATAAGGCATTAGTCGAGCCTGATTCTCTTGTCTCTGGTACGCTATTCGGTGAGTGTGATGGAAAAATGGGGATATCAAATATCATACAAAAAGGCCTTGGATGGGAAGCATAAAGCAATTAGAGCAGTTATATGGCGACTTCTCGATCCTTATCTGAGTACCCGTTTGTTCTTGGGCATAAATGAAGCAAATCCACGGATGTCTTTGTTGTTTGGAAAACATATGAAACTAATCGCGAACAACGCGAGATATTCCAACGTGTGTTCTGGTCATTCAAGCCATCCATTGAAGGGTTTCAACATTGTCGTCCCGTTATGAGTATAGATGGTACATTTATATACAGGAAGTATAAAGCCCGAGTTATTCATTCTTTATGGGTGTAATGAAATAATGCAGTATTTCCATTGGCATTTTGCTATTCTGACGAGAATCACGATAGTTAGGGATAGTTCTTGGCATGCATTAGAAATGAAGTTACTCGGTGAATTTGCGTTATATCGGGACGGACATCCGAGGAATCATGGCGGTGATGGTCGATCCTTATCTTGGTTTGGAGCTCGCATTTGCATATCCGCAGGATTTGCATCGTCATCTACGCTAGCGATTTTATGACGAGTTAAAGATAAAATTTTGAAGAATTTGGTTTGGCGTTTTGTAGTCTGAGCGGAAATTCAAAAAGCATATGAATACGATTGGGGAGAATCAATTAGCGACTATTTGATAGAAATGATCCTGTTAGGTTATGAAGCTCTTTCAGCGCGGCGGAGGTCGAGATATGATTTAATGATGACAAACATTTGGTGTTTAATAGTGTCCTTAAAGGGCTCGAGCCTCCCGATGCACTACATTAAATCTGATTATTTTTAAGTCTCAATAGATTACTTTGTTCTGAGAAAAGTAGGTGGTAATAGTTGGCATCCTGCGGGCAATTCACTCCCGTACGTTGATCTCGCGAGGTCGGGCCGTGTTGGTAAAGGAAGTGGTCGTGGAAATTATCGCTACGATCCGCGTGAAGGCTTTATTCCATGTAGTCAGTGGTCGAACTCTAACCAGCGTCAGCTTACACGAGAAGGAACTTGCACATGTGAAGACATTGATACTTATGGATTTCCATGTGGCCATATCATATCGACGTACCGGCGTGTTGTGTTGATTCGTTTGTTTGTAGAGGGACTACTACTACCAAGTGTTACTATGATGCATGGGCACCCCTTTTCCATCCGATATTCAATGAAGATGAGTAGCCTCTTTCACGATGGGCTACATGATTCTACCACCGGATTCAATGTCGCTTTGGAAGTGGGCGATCCAAAATCAATAACCGGTTATAATGTGGGGAAATGGATGTTAGGGAGGAGAAAACCACGATCACATGCGGGTTATTGCAAACAATTGGAGTCCGCGATAGTTCTTGTAAGAATAGAAATCAAACTCGATGAATTGAATGTATGCGGATGAAGGAGAGAGGTATTTTTTAGATTGTCCTTGTATGACACAGCTTCCATTATTTATCCAGTTTATTATTAGTTATTAGTTGGCGACATGGTTCTATTTAGGTTGCCTTTTCTATATGACATTTCTTGTTATACGATGCTTCAAAATACAGTATATGTGTGTGCCTAAAAATTATTTTAGCATTCATGAAGAACTTAGTAACTAGCACCACTTTCATAAATTTGTGGTATTAAGACATTGTGCTTATTCGAATAATAGCATCAGCGTAGTAGAGTGAATACACGAAAATATAGTAATAAGTGGAATTGATAGAAATAGAAATAAACTATTGCCGACTCTATTAAATTCTTTATTTGGATTAAGATTATTTGAAATGAGTCACATCCATGGGATTGGATATGATTAGTAAAATGAAGTAACATTGGTTATTCTTTGGGCTCTTAGGTTGTGCTTGGTTCTTTAACATGGTTGACTTACCTAAAGTTTCCACGATCGAGAGGCACGATCAGTATGCACGGTCAAGGCTTTAAATATGGATCGTATTAAAGCCTTGGTGAAAAATTTTAAAATATCGATGAACCTTAGCTGTTTATTTTTCAACTCTTTGTAAGTGATTAATATCTAGATTCTCAGCGAAATGCTTCGATAATGTCTATACCCATTGTGATGATTGGAATGTTTTACATGAGCCTTTGTATGTAAGAACATCCTCGCGGGGAAGACAAGCATTAGAACAAAGGAAGTTCAAATATCAGCGCTAGTTTGAAAGGGTAGAACTTCCTTTGATTTTCCTTAGTTTGAGTGCTCGATTGTCGCGTGACGAGTTTAACAACCATGTCACGTGGAACCAGTTTAACATTTGCCTTGAATCTTACCACGATTAGACGGAGGAGATTGGGTTTCAGATTTGGTGGAATATTAATGAATATTTTGCTCGATCATCCTCACGATGTTAGTTATTGATCCGTCTTTTGAACATTTTGAAAGGAACGCAGATCTTTATAAGAATGATGAAATTCTTAACTTTAGTTAAGTAATACGATATTCTTATAATTTTATTGGGGCATTTGTAGATACATCATTTCTCTGACATTGAAGTGGAAAATGCTTGTGATGATTACTGTCGGCAGAGTTCCTTGACCTTTTAAGGGATTATGTGTGCGGAAGGGGGTGGAGGGAGTAGGTCATGATATGTCCTTATAGAGTGTATAATAATACATGGGGAAATGAGGAAAGCTTTACAGATTTCATCTAGTAGTGTAATAGTGTTCCAAGATATTGAGGTGAAATTTGTGAAGTTCGAAGGGGGCTTTGTGAGAGTTGGATATAGGAAAGTTTTGTGTTTCTTTTCCTTCAGTTTGGGTATTGTGGGATTGGGTTATTGATCATTTGTCATAAAGTGTTAATAGATTGAGGATATATGATGGGTCGGATGAGGTGTATGTTCTAACTCACTTTCTACTCTTTCAAGCTTGCTTGCTATCCTATATCTTCCTTCGTGATGTCGTGCAGTCCCTTTAAGGTCGGAGCGAGTAGAGGTTTTGCATGTGGTCGATGTGTGGAAGTAGTTTATTTGCCTTTAAGTGGTTTTTGGATAATTGTTTACTATTAAAAGTAGGTCTTTATGTAAGTAGCTAGCAGGTTTTTAAGGTTAGGCTTTGAGAAGCTCTATAGATTTGCTCGGTTAGTGGCTTCTCCTGTTTTTGAGGGGGTAGGAATTTGGCAAGAAATTTGGATGACCGATGCGCTGTATATTATTCAGGTATACGTGAATTTAAAGGGCTAGAGGCTTTACGTATTTGAAGCAAGATTCTATCCTTTTAAGTCTTGGTTTTGAGGGAATGGATTCTTTGCATGGAAGAAGCGAGCTTATCTCTTCTTAGCACATTAGTGATAGGTTTAACTGAGACCAATTCCTTTTTGCCTTTTTATATGATCAACATTATTTGGGATTTCCTTGTATACACCCTGGCCATATACTTTTGCTCCCTTAAATGGTGCTTTAATAAATCATATTTTTACCCATTATAAAAAAAAAAGAGAGAAAATTGAATCTAAAGATATCTCTTGGTGGTAGTCTAATATTTATATGGAATCTTGTTGTAGAATCTTGGGCTTATCATCACATTTGTTTATTGTCATCAACAACCATTTCCATATCCATTCCAATCCAACCCCACTACATGGCCTAAAGAGACACTACTTGTCCAAAGGCGAGGCACCTTTATTGGTTGTCAAATTCTCGTCCTTCATGGATACCAGCTGAGAAGCAGTTTGTTTCTATTTGAAGCTTTTATGTCATTGTCATCCCCATGAAATGTGATAAATTTATCAAAAATTTAGATGTTGTTCTGTTTGATTAATTTTGATGGGTACAGGCGGCCTTTTTTGCATTCTGTAGGCAATGTTAACTCATCGATTGCTCCCTCAAACAGGTCTACATATATTCAAGTGAAGCGCCTTGGAAGGTTAGCTCAAAGAAGGCTTCTTTTTGGCTACACAAACTAAGGGACCTAAGAAAATATGTATGGATTTTTCGACAACTGCGATTAGGAGTAAACTTTGTGACTTGAAACAAGATTCAAGATGAATCCATCTTAAAGTAATGAGTTTACTTTAAGTCTAGTAACCCCTCTGTATCTCTATCTGTCATGCGGAATAAAGAGAAACAAAGAGTTATGTTGAAATCCTAATTTGTTAGGGTTGATAGGCCATCGATTTTGTTCGTGACGGATATCTATCGAAGGTACATTTGCTTTGCCGAAGGCAGCGGTAATTAGTATCCCACACTTTCTTTTTTCTCAAGTTTACGCTCGAGGAGATTCTATAAATAGATAACCGCGATCCTTGATTACCCATCCACGTATATATATTAAGATTGCATCCTTTGAACTCAGAAGTAAAATGAGATCATGGTTTTGCTTAACATGGAAGCGAAGCACACGACATATCATTTTATTTAACTTGCTAGATTGATGGTTGTTTTTAACATTGCATTTCATTTTAATTACGAAATAAAATAGAAATAAGTTGATGCGGTTCTTTTTGTCGCCGATTCTGATAATAATAGTTGAACTATGTCATCATGTAGTGGCCCAAAGGAAACAAAATAATAATTTTATTATTAAGTTGACTTACGGATTAATATTTCCTTACTACCATTCACGAGGTTTGGAGGTGATAATCTCACGACCGGGAAATGGACCTCTTTCCAGGACCGATCATGGAGTTTCGAGACGATCGCATATTTTTGAAATTTGAGACTCGACAGCTCTATATTTAAGCTTTTGTAGTGCTTGACGCAATTAACACCCACAAGTACATAGACAAGTACATAAAGTTCAAAAATTTGGAATAAACCTTTGGCTTATGAAGTCATCGATGAGAGATTTTCATATGGCCCATTTCTGTTTGAATTCGATCTAATGGAGTTAAAAGCGAATTGACGAGACTCTGAAGCTTGTGTGTAAGTCCTATAAGTACAGAATTTGGTTAGTAAGGTTTCTTGAAGTGGGGAGTTACATTTTTTAAGAAATAAAATATAATTATCTTTGTAAAATAAGTCGAACTCATTTTCTAAAAAACCATTCCAGCTCAAATAACCATAAACCCTAAAACCCTATGATAAAAATACCATAAAACCTTAATCAGTAAGGTGAAAAAATTTTATATACGCATAACAAAACAAAAAAATCATATATAAATATAAAAATCAGCTCGTAGGTTCCGGGAAGAAGGCGCCTATGGATTCTCTTAGAGCGGGGCGCCTAGAATGTCTACTGATGCTTCTTGAGATTGTCGCATGCCGTTCGCATGCCGGCGAGATGTAAACCATTCCGGCTCCCTCACTAGACATTGTTTATAAAAGTTTTAGAGATTCTGATGCGACTACATACTTCCAGCAGTTAAAACTCACGGTTCCAATTCAAATTTTGTATTTGCATCAAATTTATCTATCTGGATTATTTAAATTGATGTTGCTTTTATAATTAATTCTTGTCCAGTTGCGATTATGATAAATGTGGATTTTAAATCGCATGAAACAGAAATGAGATTTGATTTCAACTTTTCATTAATGATATCTCAATTTCAAAACAACTTTTTCTTTCACCATTTTTGCTTTTTATACGATGTTTGCATTTATGTACTCCTTTGTTGTGTGTTAAAAAAATAACGATTTTAAGCGATTATTATCCACCTCATTTTAATCATTACATGAAACTTGTACCTTAGTGCATGAAGTAATAACAATTGGCCAACATTTAAGAAGTCAACGATATAAACACCACCTTAACAACTAATTATATAAATGGCGAAATCGTATATAAATGCAAGAATCATCATCGATAGGTGCCCGCGAGGAAGGCGCCTAATAGTTCTCTTGACGGGCGCCTGGGATATCTGTTGTATGGCAGCGATATCTGGGCGATGTAGGCGGCGCGGGGGCTGATGGAACAGGGCGTGGGAGCGATGCAGGTGGTGGATGGAGTGGTCGATGCACCGCGTCGAGTCCGGGGTCGCTGCTGGGAGTCACGCCCCGCCCAATTAGATGGACTAGTATGGTGTCATCGGTGGCCAGGGGATGGATGGTGATGTGTCAATGGGTGTGGAGTAAGGAAGGTGTGAATTCGATGTGTGTGGATCACGGGATGTGGTATGGAAGGTGATGGGTGATGTTAATGTGGATACGGAATGTAGTCTGGATGGTGATGTGTGTCGATGGGTGGGGGTAAAGGAAGTGATGAGGTCGATGTGTGTAAGAGAAGCGGGATGTAGTATGGAGGGTGTGGTCGATGTGTGGGGGAGACGACGAGTGGTGTGGATGGTGAGGAGTAAGTATGATGGGGAGTAACAAAGGAAAGTGAAACTATCATTTGACAAGTATCTGCGTATAACTAATCTGCCATGACTCTTGCACCTTCTCACACGGCCTCGCGATCAACGCTAGCCCTCTCTGCTCTCCATACGCCTCCTCTGCCTGCAATGGGTGCACCGTGTGGTCGATGACAACTGAGACTGCTCGATGGTGCATGTGATGTGGATGCCTCCACAGGCGTACCAGCGACAGTGTTCTTCCGTCTATTTGTAATCTGAGCTTGGGCAATGTGAGTATATATCGCACATACCACGAGCGATATGGCAGGCCGTCGGCGATGTCAACCATGGCGGCCCGATCTCGTGATCAGGATGAATGAATTATGATTCGTGCATACATTGATTAAAATTAGGTAAAATATTATATCAAAGCGTCGGTCAGGCTTACCACTTAACATTCATGCTATGTGGTGTAGTATGAGCCTCATATCATCTCTATGCAAGCGTGAGGTATGTCGCGTGTAATGCGGTGATACCAGCGCATGTATGGGTCGGATCCATCATGTACCTTTGAAGGGGTGAATGTATGACCCTACGCCGTCGTGTCTCCCATAGTGCTATGTCTGGAGAATGGTATATGTCGCCAATCGCCTTTGGAGTGTGTGCGTGCATCGACTCTATGTAGGTCTTTGGTCGTATGAAGCGATGGAGGCTATCTCTGATGGAGCTGACTGGCCTTGATACGCGCTCGGGACGATGCCACTCAATGATGTCGAGAAACATATAGTGGTGACATGCGATGCCATATCTCTGATCATTAAGCATATATCGGGTACGCTCGACCACCTCTCGAGCATCGGTTGCCATAAGACCTACACATTCACCATTGATGTCAAATACTTATGTCAACAAGATTGAGGAGTGAGTATATGAATCATATACTTTTTGTACCATAAAATTACAACCATGTACTTTTATATAATTGTCCAGAGCGTTTGTGTCTGGTGATCTCGGTATAGTAGGAGCTGGATGGGTTAGCACCAGTGTTAAAGGTACTCTCACCCCTGCACACAGCGGAAGGAGGTGGCTGCGCTGCGCCTGACCTGCTCGGGGTGAGCGACCAGGCTGTTTGGTAATCCATCGTCCATTACCACCATTTCTGACGGCGTAGCGTCGTCATCATGTAGGCATGCAGCGAATGGTGGTCTTTGGATAAGGTCACGGATCTCGAGAATCGGGTGGCCACGTGAAGCCTCTCCCGAGACCATGTTTGAGTATGGAAGGAAGAAAAGAAGAAAACCATAAGATTAATTGACTAATTTCATAGATGAAAGTTGTAGACTTCTGATGTAGTAAACATACTGTATGGTGAAATCGATATATCATCGCATGGTCGGTGTGCGACATAACTCTGCGATATGTGTGTCACGAGTCTTGCACCACCCGGTTATAAGTGGATGTAAATCGAATCACTTGAATCGTGGAGAAAGCACGGGTGAACATGGATTTATAGCATGACGAAGCATCTATCGGTAGCTAATAAGAACCCGCAGCGCACTCATCGAGCGACCATCGACATCGAGATCTGGTCGATAAGCTCTTTGACATAACCACGATGGGATGGGTGTTCCGATCCACTCGCCCGGCATCGTGGGTGGGGTGGCCCCGGCGACTCAGCATGCTTTATGGGACGATGAACGCCATATCCGTTCTGGCCAGATCGTCGATCACGGAACTAGGATAATGCTTGACATCACAGCCAGCGTGATCGTCATCTCTCAGTAGGACACTGGAATGTGGCAGGTCTCGGCCTCCATCTACAAGCGAGAGCGGGTAATAAGCGGCGATCTATCTTTGATGTGGCTGTCGGTATATCACGTAAAGATCCTGGCAGCGAGATCACGTATGGGCGAATCGTGGATCATCACTCCACAGTGAGGAAGGCTCGTCTGGCAGGTCGGAGAACTTCACCTTAACTATAATGAGCGAAATAACCATGTTTTTATAATTCACTACTTATATATATATATATATATATATATATATATATATATAAATAAGAGGAGTAAAAACTTGAATGTTAATTCTGTAACCCGATAAAATGCAAAGCGCGAACCGAACTACCGGCCAAAGTGGGACACGTATGCGTCTTGCGATATGGTGAGATGGATCCGATGGATCGGTAAATCGCCATAACCAACCCTCTGGGACGCCATACATAGCTGGATGTACTTAAAATACGATAACATATTAGTAAAACACATTGTAAATAGTAAATCTTATTAAAAAATATGGACACTCATAGCAAGCGGGTTTCACATGTAGCGAATGAAACGTTACATCAAATCATATTTTGCTACATTGTGTTAAGATGAAGTGTTATAAGGTTATTAGCTAATTCTTTTAAAGTAGCTTGGAGTTTTCCACTTCTTGTGAGCGGCCTTTAAAGGATGGAGTGATGTTTTGTAGATGGAAGGAAGAGGAGGTGTGAAGGGTTCGGACCTTTTATGTCTCTTTGGACTATTTGGCATATGTCTCATGTGCTTGCCATGGGTTGAACGATGGTTTGATTGGAGATATGGTCAAAGACTGAAGAGCTCCATGTAGAAAGTTCTATGGTCAAAGAATAGTTTGTGCATAATAAATGGTCCTTTGGCCTTACTTGATTTTATTGATTGGCTGGTTATGCTGTGAGATGTATTATTCTCTAAAACAGAGGCAATATTTAGATACAATTATATCCGGAAAATTAGGTCCTAAAAAAGGGAAAAACAATTATTTACATATACATATACAAGATTGGTCAACTATCGTAATTTGTAGGATTAATAGCATGAGGGTTTACTATATCCATATATAAGATTAGTAGTATCGCAATTTTTAGGATTAATTATCGAGAATACGATCTAATGTGCATTAGCTCATACGGGACAAGACTCGGAAGCTTTACCAGACCACACTGGAAATATCTAAAATGTATTGGAAGCCTTAAGGTGGTAGATAAAGGGATAATGCAGGATATGGTCAGAATAGAAAGATTCAGAGCATGAATACTTGACAGAAAAGACAGATATCGCAAGAATAGCAAGAAGTTCAACAGAGCATGATAGCCTCATAAATATAGAGATATTAGTGTTTAATAAAGAATAATTATATTTTTATGTTTTCCTTGAATTCTCTTTTTATGATGTCTTTTACCATTTAGTCAGTATGAATCATTCCAATCGAATAATGTGTATCTTAAATAGGTGAAGCAAAAATGTACTAGAAGGGCCCACAAAAAAGGGGATTTTGGAATGCACATAAACAGGATTTAACAAATATCTTACATATGATTTTGCAGTTGACAAACTTATCAGCCACTTGTATTTGATTAAACTCATAAATAAATATTTGATCTATCCACCCAAGCAGCAGGAATCAAAATCTAACACAAAATGTACTCACCCGCTCTGCAAAATGGACAGCACTTTCCTTTATATATTCTGAGGGGAAAATTACAGGGAGGTACTCTACCTGTTCAATTCGAAACCAAAGACTCCGTTATTTTTAAGCCAACAAAAAGCTATGAGAATACGTAATACAAAACACGGGAAATAAAATCAAACAGAGTTATTTTAGGCAAGCTTGAGGTTGGGTGGTGTGTTTAGGACTTTTCTTGCTAGCTTTGAGCAAGCTGCTTATGGTTCCTTGGGTAGTCTTTTTGTAGAGTTCTTTTGGTTGTTGCGGGTTTCTTTGTGAGGATCTAGTCAGCATTCCTAAATTTAGTACCATACAAATCAAATATCAAACACTATATCATATCTAGGAAATAACTTAGTTGTGAGAAAATTATATCAGAATTTTTCTTATTTATATTTATTAGGGAATAAGTTTGGGATTGTGTAGATCCAAAATTTGTTATGATATATTTGAATCAAGATTAGGTGTATGATCCTACTAAATTACTCTAGGAGTCAAGCGATTTATAATTAAAGTTATCCTTGTTGATTCCTTTCCCCCAAAATGAATTTTGTTCTTCCATAGGTGACTCCTTCTATTCTTTTTCTATATATATATATATATATATTTTTAACCATTAGTATATTGGCAATTACGATAAAGAAACAAACAACTTTTCACGTATGACATTCTGGCATTTGGGGGTTAGTTCTAGGGCATAAGAAAGCAATTAATGTATATGCTTTTTATATACCATGGCAACATTGAGTAGGGGGCAGGAGTAGATGGAGACTTGGCGTAGCTAGTTCGTATTTTCTAAATTGATATTAAACAATAGTTTTTTGAAAACAATATTTTACAGGGCCTATTTGTTTCACGGAGTTTTAAAAACTATATTTTGTTCTAAAAAAGAACAAAGGGAAAACATAAAGAAACACGTTTAGTTATTATCTTTTGTTGCTGAAACATAGAAACCCTATAAATCTGAAGCAACAAATTTAGAAGTCGAGAATAGGTTTTAAATAACGCACAAAAATAGTATTTTACGTGTTTTTCAAAATGGATTACGAAGAATAGTTATAAAAAATAGGAACCAAACATGCTTGGTGTTATTTTTAATTAAATATTAAAACATGATATTTTTAGTTTTTAATATTTTTAATTTTTAATTCTTATACAAATCAAACATGAGCATGTGTGACATAGTCATCGGATTTATCCTCTATCTTAAGATAAGCATATTACCATATCTTGCCAACCTCAACTAATTAAGATTCCTAGAGAGGAGCTATAAAAAAATATACCAAGAAAATCTCATATGGATTAGATCTTCAAAAATAAAGTATGAAAAAGTGCGAAGAGTTTAAAATGGTATCACTTGATACATGAATTTACCTTCCATCATATTCTTTTTCTTAACAGTTTAGGAGTAGTGTATGGGAGGAGTTCCAACCTGACTTTGGTTATGAATACAGCACTAAGGATTGCAAAATAGCTAAATATAAACATATAATTTCAAAATCTTTTCAAACTAGAAGTAAAAGGTAGTGCTCAAAGAACCTTGAGTATATTTGCTTATTACTATATAACGGGAAGCTACAAAAACTCAAGACTATAGATTTGGCATGAGGATCAAGCACAGCATGGAGTCTTGCTTATGCAGTTTCCTTTTTGCCTTCTTACTGGCGGGTTATGCAGGTTTATAATCAAACACTCTGCTTAATTGACTAGTTAGAAATTTTTTATAATTATTATATAACTAGTTATAAAACTGGTAATTGGACAACTACCTTGGTACTTGCATGAGGAAACTACTCAAGGTTTCCTGGCTCATACATGTTGAAATCCAAGAAGAAATGTGGTTGACATCAATAAAACCTACAGACCTTTCTTTCTTTTTTTTCATTTCCTAGACTTTTGAATAGGAAAAAAAGGCAATTTTAACCCTTTCCCCCCTAATATCCGGTTCCCAAAAACTTAAAAGCACAATCATCAAAAGCAAGTAATAGCCAATGGCAGAGACATGCTTGGGAATAAAGCAAGGCCCAACACTAGCATTTTATTTTATGTTCTTTCTTTTTGTCTTTTCCATTAAACAACACTTGAGAAAAGAATTTTGGTAGAACAGTTTGGAAAGACAGACCCACAACGGAAATTCAGCAGTTAAAGGTTTATCTTTTTTTTTTGTATCTTTAATACACTTTCAAGGGAAATCTGTTTTTGCTCAGCATTTAGTATAAGTAAATTATCCTAACACGTTAGATTTATATAATTAAAAGTTTTATCTAAATCTTAACATGAATAGCCAGAATTATGACAATCTAAAAATGCAAATATACTAGAATTAGTACTAAAATTTATAAGTTTATTACTGATAAAAGTTAACTTAAGGAAAAAACAATTTGAAGCCCACATGGTCTAGCTCACTGTCATAAGCTAGAAAGAAGTGCATAACAATATCAGCCATACATCATCAACAACAAAAACTATTAAGAGACCAGAAATCCAAGCTGAATATATATTTGGATTTGGGTGGCTTATTAACAACACTGATAAAGGAAGAGCATGAAATAATCCATGTGGTGGCAGCACCTCCCACTTGTGTTTAATATGGGGAATAGGCAATGGCCTCTATGGCCTCTACTAAAATGAAATTAGTCAAAGTCAGACCAAAGAGTTTGGAACCTTTTACTGCATTTGCCAGAGTTAAATATGGGGAATGAACAATTGGAAAGATTAGGGAGCTTTATTTATCTGTGGGATTGAATGATTATGCTAAGTAACTGTGTACTCGTTGGATCTACAAAATATGTGAAGAAAAATCTAGTTGGGTGTATCTGCTACACCTCCGACACACATGAAGTATATTCTGTTATTGAGAGTAGAATTATTTTGATATTTGCTAAATTACAGTGTATTTGAGGATTGCAGGGCGTGGGCGATGGCGAGGCAGGGCCAGGGGACGTGGGCCTGGTCGGGATATCATAAAATCAGGACACACTACATTCACCTAATATCATGCTTCATTAAAGTAATAATTGCAGACAATGAGGACACACTCCATGTTCACCTAATATCATGCATCACTACAATCACAATTGCATACCATAAGGATACACTCATCTTCTAACTGCATTCATTAACTCTGCATGTAGAACCGTGGAGCATAAGCTACCCAATCGATGAAAAGGAGAAATCTGGAATACAAGTTTGCATTTAGGAATGTGGGCTGAATTATGCTCATTTTGTAATTCTGCAACAATGAAATTTCAATAGCAATGGCAGACCAAGAGAGTTTGCCATCGTAGTTCTCATTATGGGAAAATAGCTGTACTTCCTAAATGTTAGACTACTCATTTGTTATGGATGCACATAATAACTAATATGTTAGATCTACTTCCTGAAAGTCACTTGAATAAGTTAGTCATTTATGTGAATTTTATCAGTTAGACCTAATAACTAATATGTACAGGCAGAACATAAGATTCGATCGGCCTTAGCCCACGTGGAGTGTGCGGCTCGCTCGAGTTCACGAAAATGCTGCAGTCTTCGAGGAAAACATGGAGCTCCTTGGCCTGCTGACCCTAATACCAGTCAATCACAATAAGCATTAGAAGAACCCTGTTTCAATATTTTCCCAATAAGCTAAAACATAGTGGGCGCATGAGCAGCCAAAGGCGTGATTAAAGAAAGGAGCGGTAGCTTTCGCAGAGGCGGGGGCGATACGGAAGATCGAGGATAGAGCAATGGTTGACGCGGCCCGGAAGGCGAGAGGGAGAAGGCCGAGCGAAGGAAAATGAAGGAAAAACGCAGGCGAAAGCCGTGACCAATTGCGGATTCGACGACGGTTTGAATTTGTTGATTGCGGCGTTGAGCGCTGGCGTTTGAATTGGATTCGAATCGGCGTTGTGAGCGGCAACTGATTAACTAACCCAAATCTGGCCCGGATTACCGGCGATGGCATTTCGCCATCCGTGCCGCAGATTGGTGTTCGTACCACTTTAAATTGATCGTAAGCGGATTACTTAATGCAGGCATTAAGGTATAATTTGGAAAATTTTTAGTTCATTGTAATTTTATTATTATTTTTTTATTGCCGTATTTAAATTTAAAGCTCGTAATAGGGTGGATGTGCGTATTAACTATTATGATGAATGGGTGCGTGTGCAATAGTGTTATCTCTTCGTATTGAGATTATGTGAACGCATAAAATGGAAGACTTATACCTTTTGAAGAAATAGATGAAAGACAAGAATTTATTATCTAAACTCTTTTATATTTTCATTATTTTCACAACAGAATCAATAATATTATTTTTCTTTAAAAAAAAAAAAATGCTAGTAGCTTATTAAGTATTAACCAATGAGATCATCGGGATCCCGTGGGCCTGAAGTTCCGTTGTCATTCCTCCGACCCTACAGATTTCAACGATGGTCTCCACCATTTCCCTTGCATTCAATTCCTGGGTTTCTTTTGTCTCCGGAAGTAAGGTTTTGCTTGAACTTTACCCGCTCTTAGAGAAAATAACAAATTTAAATCTCTATTTGAATTTGATCTTGCTCAGGTAGGTCAAGATCTTGGTTTATAATATTTTCTTTTTGGTTCGTTTGGTTGCTGAGAAACATGTCGCGAGGATGCAATTATTGAGAGGTTTTTCGTTGCAACGGAGCTGAGAAATCGAGAACCCCTAGTTGATGAGTCTAATGACTTGGTGGCGGCGAGTTTCAATTGAAAGACTACGTCGACGCCAAAGTGAAATTTCAAACGTCATGCCCTTTTTAGGGTCTTGTTCTTCAGTTTTCTCGGCAACCAAACAAAGATTTCATGTTGTTGGTTACTGTTCCGTCAAAACAGTACTAGGGTTTGACCGGGAAGAGACGTTTAGGAATTAGAGAGACTAAGTGCATTAACATAATCGTGGGAGTGGTAGTGTACAATGAACCATAATAACTAGGGTTTGATTTTGACTTGGATACTGATAACAAAGCAGTTGATCTTTGCCTTTGGGGAAAGAATTGAATTTATTATTTCCAACTCAAGTACTTGATGAAATGCAGACGCATTGTTGATGACTTTGATATAGACTTTGTGTTTTGGGGCTTTGGTAATTCTTTTGCGATAAGACCAAAAAAACACCTGTTCTACATTCTGAAAGAACCATGCTTAAAAGTTTAATGCCTCTATCAAGATTCCCTGTTTGGTTGGAGAGAGGAAGAGATGAGCTCAAACAGGAAATATGATACTGAAATAACCATGCAAAGTTTCTAAGAGATTTTTATTTCAATTTTTTTGGCACTCTTTTTACCAAGGTGATGTACCAACGATGCTTTCTAATTTTGTTCAGCTTTTACACATTCAGCTTTTGCTCTATGGTCTGAGGAAGGACTTAGTCAAAGCACAATGGATGGCAATTTATTTCCACCTGGTGCTCTTGTTACATTTGTACAAAATGAGTTCAATATATTGACTTGGAAGTAAACTTAAATCATGTAAGCATGTTTTAATTCTTAGCACATTTTTAGGAATGTTAATATAAGCCTCTTCAATTATTTAATGTCATCCACTTCAGAAGTTGCTGCTAACCAGTGTCCATTTTGAGATTTTCAGAGTGATGCTGACATGGACAACAATTTCTCATTTCTTCAAGCTTTGTATCTTTACCACAAAAGGTGTTCCTGTAAATTTTATTTTAAAAAAAATCACTCTGGAGAGACGAGAAAATCTACAAAAGGCCAATGGGAAAGAAAAGAAAAAGAATAATGAATTTAAAGAGGAGAATGAACAAGAACATATGTGGACAAGGAAAAAAATGCAAGATAGAAAGAACGATAATAGGACCAAGAGGAGATGGAGGAGGATTAACAGAAAAACAGTAAAGAAAAGGAGAAACTAATCGATGATTTCATTTATACAAAGGTTATGATGATAAAGTTAGAATTGGACATGAAGGGAATTGTGTTTGTACACCAATTATTCTCTTTCCTTGGAACAATTTTCTCCTTTTATCAATGCGAGATGGTATACATGTCATACATTAGTTAATTTCAAATATATTCTTAATGGTAGTTATGTTATTTATAATGATGATCTTAGTCGTTATCCCAAGACATTTGTGGAGAGTTTTAACGTCAGTTGTTCATGACAAGTGATTGGCAAATTCTATCAATTTACTACACGTAAGTGAACTGTCTCCCATTTTACTATTTAAAAAGTGCAATGAGGGCATTTTTGAATGGAAAATAAAGTATGCTTTTCATTTGTGAGTCTGCATGTCGGTGATTTGTGATAAAGCCCCTTAGATTTCTAGCAATAGGCATTAGAGATTGATTTCTTGCCTAGATGCATCCTTTCATATGCTAAACTCCTATGCTTCTTCTTATTACTATTGTTGATTTCTAGTATGATCCTATTGCTCTATTTCTTGTGATTCCTCCTCTACCATTGATAAGTAATCTTTCACTTTTTATCTTTATTTTTCTTTTCTCGTGCTCTTTTATGTTCCTTGCATTCTTGTAGATGATTTTGTTTTTTTTCTTCTCTTTTTTGAAACCTTAGTTTTCTTCATATGTAATCCTTTGACTTGGTCTTCTATAAGGGGTTAATTACTTGTTTGAATATTTTTACGTGTTTGACCAATGCTTTGATATAAATTCGCATTATCGTGCTTTGTCTCCTAAAAATATCGCATTCTCTATTTATATGGTTGTGTGAGTTTACATGGTCAAAGGGAGAAGCTATGGAAATGATAGGCAATCGGTATGATTTTCCTGTTCCTAGTCCAAGTGTATTTGGTTCAAGTGAGGATGAGTCGAGTTAGGGAGAGGTGTTAGAGTGCTCAAGATTTTAACTTTCAAAGATTGCATTCGATTCTTAATAATACCGCGGTTTGTTTTCCTTTAAATTCATCAAAAGTTATGGATACCAATGATGAAAATAACTTGTCTTTCTTTATACTACCCCTTGGATCATTTTGAGGCTAGACTTTGTTTTCGGTTATCCTTATTTGGAATATTAGATTTTGTATGCATATGTATTAATCCAATTCAAGCTCACTCAAATATAATTTGTATTTCATGAGGATTTTCATTCTCAACCATCTTCACAACATGTATATGGGCCTGGAAGAAATATCTTTCATTTATTTACTCAAGTTGTATGTTAAAGGGAGGTGTTTCTTTTGCACTAACACTTGTTCTCTTCAACAAATCTTCGAATTTCCTTATACTACTAAAGGTGCTTCTGAAGTTACTATCATAATTTTTGGCAATCTGAGCTGTGATGATAGGTAGTTTTTGGGTGGTTTTCCACTTATCGGGTTCTGTTATTCCAAGAGGCTTAGGTAGTTTCAGAGTTGTGATCCTAATTCCTTGTGATGCTAGTTGTGATATAATGCCTTGTTCAAGTGCACCTTGCGCCTCAAGGCCCCAAGAGGCTTTTGCGCCTCGGTGGGCCTTGTGCCTCAAATAACTGTTGGTTGAGAACAAAATCCTTATAAGAATATGAATAATATTTGAGTGAGCTTGAAGTAGATGAATATGTGTAATAAAAAAATTGATACATCAAAGAATGAAGAGTGAGATAAAGTTTGACCGTAAAATGTTTCATTGGCTAGTGTAAAGAAGAGAGCAACCATTTTTCATCAGTGGTATTTATAACTTCTGAAAATTTTGAAGAAAAAAGAACCTCTAACATTACCCAGAATGGAATACAATTTTTGAAAGTTGAAATCTTAAACCCATGCTAATACCTCTCCTTGACTCGGCTCATCCTTGCTTGGAACAAAATACGCTTTCACTAGGAACTAGAGAATCAACATGGTTCCCTATCGTCTTCATAACCATGTAGACTTAGAGGATCGACCATATATAGAATGTGACATTTTCAGAAGACAAAGCACAATAAGGCAAACCTATACCAAAGTATTGGTTGAACACAAAATGATAGTAAAAAAAGCAACCACCACCATTTGTAGAAGACCAAGTCAAAGGACCATAAGTGAAAATTAAAAAAAGACAATGTATATAATTCTCTACAATGAACCAAGAAGACAAAAAAGTAGGAAAAAAAAAGAAAAATAAAGAGATAAGAGGTGAAAACTAGATTACTTATTGATAATTAAGGAGAAAAAAGTCAGTGACAGGGTTATACCAGATTTCAAAGAAGTATAGGATAGGAGTTTGACACATGAAAGGATGTGTCTAGGCAAATAATGATACCTTGCCGCCTATTACCAAAAACTTAAGGAGCTTTGGCACATGTTACCAATGTAGAGGCCCACAAATAAAAAACAAAATTTATTTTTTTGTTAAAAATAAGCCTTGCATTACACTTTCTAAATAGGAAAATGAGGACAAGTGAAGGGACAATTTACTTTCCTGTTGTGAATGGATAGAACAGACCAAATGTTTGTCATGAACGTCCATCATTAAAATTCTCCACAAACACCCTATATTAATGTCTAAAATTGCTGTTATAAATAACATAATGGTTGCTAAAGATCTTATGATTATATTTGGAACCAACTAAGGAAAAACCCTTGTATTATTTAACACTTGTAAAAGGCGAATGTTCTAGCGACTGGAAAATGAGGACTAGAGAAGGGAGAATTTGGTTACCCATAGTGAATGGATAGAATGGGCTAGTTTCTTGTCATTGACACCCATATTAGAATCGTCCATGAGCGCCTTAGGATAATGACTAAAATTGTCATTGTGAATAACATAATAGCCACTAAAGATCTTATGAATATATCTCTGCAACATTTAGAACCTACTAATGGACAACATGTGTACCATTCAGTGCCTGTGAAAGGAGAAGAATGTTCTAGCAAAAGGGAATAATTGGTGTTTACACTTTTTAAACAGGAAAATGAGGACAAGTGAAGAGACTATTTACTTTCCTGTAGTGAATGAATAGAGTAGCCAATTGCTTGTCATGAATACCCATCTTTAGAATTCTCCAAGAATGCCCAAGGATAATGACTAAAATTTTCGTCATGAATAACATAACAGCTACCAAAGATCTTATGAATATATCTCTGTTATATTCGGAACCAACTAATGGATGAAATGTGTACCATCCAAAACTTGTAAAAGGAGAAGAATGTTCCAGCGAAAGGGAATAATCAGTGTACTAATAAATGCTACTTGTAGGCAGTTCAAGCCGCTTAAGGCTCGGGCAAATGTCTTAGAGGTTCCATACTGAAGTCCTCCTGAGTACCGGGGTATTTATCCGGGTCGGCATCCGGCCCCGAGGATTAGTGTGAAGCTTATGGGCCATGACATCCCTAGATCAAAAAAATAAAATAAAATAAAAATAAATAAATGCTACTTGTGAAGGTAATTTCCACTGTTTCACTTGCAAGAAGTTTTTGTTCTAGTTCTGATCATAGTTATTCTTTACAAATTAATATTTAAACAGCAGTAACTGGTGCTTGTTCTGCATTGAATTTTACTAATAAATTAGTTTCTTTGCTAGTTTTGGAGCTGCAAGAATGGATCTTATCTTTACGAGAGTCATTAAGGTAATTTCTGTTTACAAATGAGTTACCTTATATTTCAGATATCTGTGCTAAACAAGGAAAGCAATAAGATTAAAGCAGGAGCAAAATCCACGCCACAGTAGATGATATGTTGTGAAAGAAATTCCTTAAGATGATATGATAACCTCAGGTGAGTCCGAAAGGATTACCTCACCAGCACTTTTTCCCGTATTCCTTGTCTTTTTGCTCTTCTTGGCTGTGGGTCTTAGCTCTAAATGCTGGTAGCTAATAGTTTTATACTATGGCGAGCCAACTTCATGCAAGAGAATGACAAAAGCATTTCCATGTAGTGTGGCTGCTGGCAATATGTTTTTATTGCATTTAAAGGGGAATTATCATGATCTTCGTCATTAAATTTATAGAATTAATTGAGCTATTGTACTTTGTGTGTGTGTGTGTGTGAGAGAGAGAGAGAGAGAGAGAGCATAATATATGGAAAATGACATAAGCATAATTTCAGTGCAGTATGGTCGATGGTTGCAATATAGCATAATTTCCTACTATTTTGGGCTCCTCCGGGGCCCCGTACAAGTCGGGCCAGACTGGGATCCCATCGAGGAAAGGTTCATGAGATCGTCACTGGAAGCCAGCCAATATCTCCAAAGGGGGAAGAGTTACACTTGTCGGCACCCCTGCGCTTGAACCTCCTATCTACTTCATGTCTCTTTTCCGGATCCCGAGTCTGGTGTGCAAAAGGCTGGAAAAAATCCAGAGGGACTTTCTTTAGGGAGGGGGGAACCTGGAAAAGAAGCCTCATTTAGTGAAGTGGGCCACGGTATGTACAGATAAAAAGGTCATGGGCCGGGGGTCGAGGCTTACACAAGCTAAAACAAAGTCAGAAAGAAGCCACAAGCCAAGAACGAAAGGAATTGTGGAGGGAGACTATCGTAAGAAAATTTGGGGATTCGGGCAGGGGGATGGGTGCTCGGGAGGTAGGAATATTTTGGGACGTGCTTATGTTGAAATTAGAAAGGGTGGGATATGGTCCGCTTAAATGCCAAATTTGTGCTGGTGATGGTAGCAGTCGGTTTTGCATGTTTAGGGTGGAGAGGAGGCTTTGGTGCACAACGTTCCCGACTTTGTTTAGCTTCCACACTCGAAAAGATGTTGATTAGGGAGTGTTTGGGACACATCGAATGAAGGGGTGGATGGACTCTCTTGCAGCAGCAGCCCCCTTTAATGACTCTGAATCGACAGAGGTGGAGAATTTTCCCGAGTATGACCCATTCTCGAGAGTGGTCTCAATAGGAAGACAAGCCTGGCCCTTAAAAGGTAAGCCTGCACTTTATTCAGCTTTAGACAGGTTTTGAATCACAATGGGGTTTAGACAAGACCTTTCCTCGCTTTATCATCCGGGAACCCTTTGGTCCCCTTAAAGGTGGACTTCTTTGCTTGGGAGGCGTCTTGGGATAAGGTGACGACTCTGGACCAACTCAAAAAGAGAGGTAGATCCTTAGCCAACAGATGCTACCTATGTGAAGAGGAGGAGGAAACCTCAACCATCTTCTTGTATGATCATTCAAGGCCGGTGAATGCTTTGGGAGCTTATTTCGTCATAAAGGGCTCGATGGGCCTTTCAAGCAGCGGCAGTCCTTCTTGTTTCGCAAGGAACCAAAGGGCAAAGCAATGCAAGAAAAGTTTGGAGGGCCAGCCTCTTTTTGCCTTTTTCGACAAAGGTGGTGTGAGAGAAATAGAGTGACCTTCGATAATGAGACCTTCTCTCTATGTATAGATTAAAAATTTCTTTCATTAGTAACTTCTCAGCCCTGTCCAATGTGTCATCATTTGAGACGAGCTTATCGGGAATTTCTAACTCGACGGGGTATAGATAATTGTTTTAATTCTGTGGGTTCTAATTTCTTTTCGTTGTTTTGGTCCTTCTTCTGGGTCGCCCTTTGTATACTCCTGTGCTGCACGCTTGGGGCAGCCTTCTGTCAAGCTATAGACAATACATGTTATTTTATCTATCAAAAAAAAAAAAAAATTGTTGAGAATGATTATGGTGATTTTGTTTGATGTCAAAGAAAGTGACATATCAACAGTGGTTGAGCCAGGATTTTACTTCAATGGGGGCCTCTAATAGGAATATGTCCTGGGTTAATAATCTTTGGTTGCAATTTTTTTAGGATTTTCAGTGGGGCAACAATGGTCAAAATTTCTAAAACCTTATTGTAAAAAAAAATTCCAAAATTCAAGTGGGGGCAACTGCCCCCATTGGGCACATGCTCCCTCCACCCCTGCATATCAATGCTGTTGATGTTTCAGGCGAGATCATGCAGGGGAGGGGGGTTGTTGTTGTGTGGAATCATTATCTTGATGACCAAATATTTTGGATTAATTGAGCTATTAAACTATTTGTGTGTGTGAGAGAGAGAGGAAAAGGTGGGGGAAAAGAAAATACCATCTTGGTGCTATGATATTTCAAGGTAGAGAATGTAGGAGTAAGGTGTTAACACAGCCATGCTACGTAAAGACTAATTATAGAAAGACTTAGTTCATGTATGAAAAAATAATGATTCATGACATTCAACTCATAATTTATCACCTTGTAATGAATTCTTTTACTGGAAAAAAAAAGTTATCATAAGTGATTGGCCAGTATCCTGATATAACTACTGGAATACCAATAGGAAATAGGCATATAACAGTTCTTACTTTCCTCTACCAAGGCATTGTAATATTCTATAGTTTATTTATATTTCATCAATTTCTAGGTCTGAGATTCTACAGCCTGCATTTGGAGCATTACCAATGGACCTTGTAGCACAATGCAGAATGGACTGCTAAATATTGTGTTGAAGCCTTTTAGAGGTAGAACAAATGAAAAAAACAAGTATGTGGTATCTCTTGATTGGAACGTGAGTTTTCTAATGATCTTTGTTTATTTTTATGAACTAATATCAATCCTTCTTCTCCATTCCTATGTTGATCTCTTAATGATCTTTGTTTATTCTTATGAACTAATATAAATCCTTCTTCCCTATTCCTATGTTGATCTCTTCCTCTTCCTGTTTGTTTTAAGTCATGGAATCTCATGAATGTTGCAGCTGGGGGCTTTGACTTGATTGCTTTTATCTTGTAAATTCCTTCACTTGTGTTTTCCTCTGTGTAATATGTAGGGTGATGGAACAGTACTTGAAACAAGTTCTTATATGGACAAGCAAGAATATGGAGCAAGATTTATTTGTTGTTCTAATTTACTATTTTCCGAAACTGTCTGGGATAGAAGTTGATAATGAAGAGGATTAGAAAACAAATTGGAGATAAAACTGCGGAAAAGTTGTTTGTAAGACAAACAATCATGAAAATTTAATTTTCATTCTGATTTAAATCTAGAAAAGGAGACAACTTGGAAAAAGAAAATTGCATTACATTTCTTTATAGATTATATGAACTGCCTTTTCTTTATAGATTATAAAAAATGTATGCTAGAAGCATTGAGAGGGTCAGATCCTAGCACAAAGGGTACAAGTTACAAAATTTTCAGGTCAGAAATTGCTATCAGGATTTTGTGGTTCAGATGGGAGATTGCTGGGTGACAGGAACTTATATAGTCTTCCAGCTAATCTTAGTAGTATGTGCACATTTATCTTTTGATTATTTTTTTTTCTTTTTTTGATAACCTTGGGTGTCTAGGCCAGCTTCCGTGCCCCTCAACTAATCCCATGGGGCCTTGAAGTTAACGGCCGGGTAAACCTCAAGTGGCGTAAGGGAATTTGAACTGGTACAAATTTATCAAATTACGTTTGGACACTTGTTGGGATACATGCGAAGTTTTAACCATGGTGAGATACCACCAAACTAGAATCTGCTTTGAAGAAAGGAAACTGCATTAAGAACGTTGGATGACATCTTTATACATTTGCATGCCTTGACTGCTCAATGAAAATTTTTGACCCATTAAATCATGTTATATCATTTTTATTTTATTGCTTGTTTTCTCATCATTTTTTATTCATATTAATTAATTTCTCAATATCCTTTACATTTAAATTGCCAGGATTCCTCCGATGAAAGAAAAAAATTGACACGATTCTGGTTATTGATTTTAATGCTCTCTCTCTCTCTCTCTCTCCCCCTGTCCATCCTCTATCTATCTATCAATTTATACTCTCTTCCTTTATTTCTCACTCTCTCTAATTATATAATTTCTCTATCCATGCTCTTTATCTAGCTATCTGTGCTCTCTCTCTAACTATGCTTACTCATGAGTCATGGCTTTTTACTGATGGATCTTGGCCCATTTATCTATTTTTTTTATTGATAAAGCCCATTTATCTATTATTTTAGAATAATGAAATAATGGGGATTTTTTCTTCACTCTAAAAAATTGTGCTGCCTCACTAAAAGAGACTTTCCCCACCTTATTTGCCATAACCAATTCCGAGGATTTGTAGACTGTAGACATGTGGGAGTATGAAGGGAGCTAGGTCATTAGAGTCCCTGTTTCTCAAGACAATTCTATGACTGGAAGTTAGAAATGGTGTAGGCTTTTCTACTGAGGATTCAAAAGCATTCAAATAAGCATGAGGTGGAGGATAGAATGATTTGGTCACCCTCAAGGAATAAAAAGTTTTCTATTAAAACATTCTACTCTTTCCTAATTTCATGGAGTGTAGAAGCATTTCCGAGGATAGAATGATTTGGTCACCCTTAAGGAAAAAAAAGTTTTCTATTAAAGCATCCTATTCTTAACCAATTCCAGGGAGTGTAGAAGCATTTCCAATTAGAGTAGTTTGGAACCTATGGGTTCTGATGAGATTTGGCTTTTTTGCATGGGAAGTATCTTGGAAAAAGAATCTTGACTTTAGAAATGCTTGAAAAGGGTGTTTTTTTTTAAGTAAATAGATGTTTTTTGTGTAAAAAGGACGAGTCTGTCAACCACTTTTTTCTACAGCATTTTACAAGTGGTTATATATGGTTGTTGATTTTCCCATTATTTTGAGTGGCAGCAGGTGATGCATTCTTCAGTTAGATTGATGTTGCTAAGCTAGAGTGAGGTACAAGCAGGTAAAAAATGGAACAAAGCTTGGCTGGCTGCCCCTTTGTGTCTTTTATGGGTTATTTGGCATGAAAGGAATCAGAAGCCTTTGGAATATGTGGAAACTTCAGATCAAACACTCAAATCTACTCTTTTGCTTTCCTTATTTGGACCATGTTAAGATTCATTTGGAAGGAGTTCCTATCTTTTTAATTGATTTTGTAGATTGGTTAGGACCAATTAGTTGTGGCAAGGTGGTTTTGTTCTTTGCCTTTCTTTTTCTTTGTTATTTCCACTTGCCCCCCTTTGCATACTCCTGGCGTACATTTGCAAGATTCAATCCTTCTTTTATCTATAATATTTTCTGTTTATAAAAAAATAACCGTCTCATGGCCTTTTTTTTTCTTTCAGGTTCAGGTGGATCTTGGTCTAGCATGTTGAGGAGTGCTTTGAACAAATACAGAGGGCCAATCTTCTTCTCTCTAAAGTGGAAAAATAGTTGATTATCTTCTAAGTGGCAGCATGGATAAAACCGCAATTGTATGGGATGTAAAAATGGGGGAAATGGAAACAACAATTTGAATTTCATGCAGCATGGATAAAACCACAATCGTATGGGATGTAAAAAGGGGGGGAAATGGAAACAACAATTTGAATTTCATTCGGGTGCTTCATTATTCCCCTTTTTATTTTTGTCTTGGCATTCAAATTTAAATGGAGTTGTGAGTAAAACAGATATCTTCCTTTCAGCTTCTGCTCTTGACATTGATTGGCAAAACAATGATTCATTTGCAACATGCTCAACTTATGACATGATATATGTTTGTAAGATTGACAAAAATTTACTGATCAAAACTTTCTCCAGCCACCAGGTTTGATGTAGAGGCTTCTAGCGGCTAGTTGGTCAATGTTCTTACTGCAATGTTCATCTGTTTTTCATTAATTTAAACTGAACTCATAGTAATTGTTTGGTGTTATGGTTCTCATTATTGATGTTACTTCTAAACCATGTCTAGTTCTTTCTGCAATTTATGAGGGAAAACATATACCATTAGCAGCATTGACTTGTACAAATCTTTCACTAATTTTAGGAATTGGATGGGTGGCTGTTGGATTAGATACTTTTTGTAGGTAAATCATAATGCTCTTATAGATGCATTCTCTGTCAGAGTTTTCACCAAGGCTAATAAAGTTGGGGCTCAAATTTCATCATATTATGGCATAATTTCTGCTTCAAAGTGATATCCTGACTCACTCTTCTTATGTGTTCTTTTTTCCCCTTTCTTTCTTCCCTTCTCTTCATGATGTCATTTGTTATGAGAAGTGGGGAAAGAAATGAAACAAGCGCATTTATGGGAAAACTTATGGTGGGTTGGAACTAAAAAGAAAGTTTGATGTTTGTGTGTAATTTGATATAGGATGGTTTTATGTTATGCTTCAGTATGAAGTAAATTCAATCAAATGGGATCCAACTGGTTCCTATTTAGCTTCTTGCTCTGATGATTACACTGCAACGGTAATCAATAATTATTCCTCGACTCTTTTTGTGGTTCTTTTCCCTTTTCCCTTTTAGTCAAAAGTTAGGTATTTACACCTGCTATAAGTGTAACATGTTTGTACCTAACTTGCTGGAATATAATGTTTCTTCCTTTCATTGGCTCCATGTTATGCTTTCCTTTTCTTTCTTTGATCAGATTCCTAAATTTATTCATAACGTGGATACTCATATATACTGTTAAGTTTCAATATCATGTTAGTATTCTGACAAAAAAAAAATGTTGGTACAGAAATACATTGTTTAATGGGCTTTCTTATTATGCAGCATTCTGGCAGTTGGAATTTGTTTCTCTGGCACTGGATTGATGATGACTCATATGAAACCAAAACACAGATAAGGAGTATGAAGCAGGATGACCATTTGCGTGGTTTGGAGGAACATACCAAAGTATGTCTCAGTTCCCTTTCTTTCCATGCTCCTGTTATGCTTGTTTCCTGGATTGTGTTACTAAAGATTAACTACTTTTAGGAGATATGCTCAATCAGGTGGAGTCTTACTCAGCCTGGTGCAAAGAACCCTGTTGTGCCAATGGAATCTTTGATGTAGATAATGACTTCAAAAACAAAAAGATAAATGATAACCCACATAAAGATGCACGAGGTTTTAACGTGGTTCGGCCAACCATGCCTACGTCCACGGATGAGAGAAAAATTTTCCATTATACGATAGAGAATATTACAGAGGTAGAACAACATACAAATGGGTTCCCAAAACATCCCATGTTTCCTCATTCATTGTATCCATACTTTGAACCATGAAATCCCTCGTTCCACCGGGTATCCTCGTTCTTCCTCATATCTCTACACACCCCGTATAACCTTTACAAGGTCATCTCTCTCATAATTTTTTCTCCTCATGATCCAAAATATTTAATGTGATATTCCTAACAACTTTCCTTATTCTATAAGGAAACCTAATATTACAATAATATGATGACCTATGAATTATCCTATAAAATATTCTTTACAAATAGAAATGAATACAAATTAGGAATCTAAGACGTATTCCAACAATCTCCACCTTGGATCAAATTCCATCATTGATTCCACCTTGAATTGAAATTCCTTTTTGTCTTCATCTTGTGTGTTTTAAAATATTTTGTTCTTCTAGAGATCTTCAATCCGAAGCTCGAATAATCCTCCCCTCGAACAAGTACCGCGGAACCTCCTCTCAAACTATCATCCATCCATCCACTCTTTGCACCCTAAGATTTTTCTTGGCTTCTATTGCATTCTAGCACACGCCTTACATGAAGCACCACCTGCTTCGAGAGTTTTCTCTTATTTAGGACAACTCCTATTCATCGTGGAGTAGCAACACACACCTAAAGATTCGGAGCACACCGCCTATTTGATAGATCATAATCATGGATTTGTTGCCAACTAATTAGGGCTCACCACCTATGTTCGGTATCCGAGGATTTCACCTACATGGTCTAGTCTGAACCTTGGCTCTGATACCAATTGTTATGCCAACAAAAGCTTTGATGTAGATAATATGAATTAAAGAACAAAAAGATAAATAATAATTCACACAAAAATGCACGAGGTTTTAATGTGGTTTGGCCAACTGTGCTACGTCCACGGATGAGAGAAAATCTTTCCATTATACGATAGAGAATATTGTAGAGGTAGAACAACAAACAATTGGGTTCCTGAAACAAGCCATGTTTACCCATTCCTTGTATCCATATCCTGAATTGCAAAATCCCTCGCTTTACCTGGTATCCTTGTTCTTCCTCACATCTCTACACACCCTGTATAACCTTTATAAGCTCATATCTTTCATAACTTTTCCCCCTCATGATTTAGAATATTTAGAGTGATATTCCTAACAACTTTCCTTATTTTGTAAGGAAACCTAATATTACAATAATATAATGACCTAAGAATTATTATATAGAATATTATTTACAAATAGGAATTAATACCAATTAGAATCGAGACACGTACCAACAAACCCTAATCACCTATTGTTGTTAGCAAGGTAAATATGCTGCTTTTGAAACATTTTGTGACATTAGCTGGATGGGTTGAGGTTAACTGGATGTCTACTCTTCATACTATATAGGCCAAGCCCAACCTTATATGGATTAGGAGCTGTGGTGACTTCTACTTGACGTTAAATTCACTAGGGTGGGTGGTAATACTTATTGAAAAATTTACACTTGATGTGCAATTTATACTGGATAACATACTCACATGCAATGAAAGTGAGCCACAATCGTTTATACATCATGCAAATTCCATCAACTAACCCGCATCTAATGTCTTTTCATTGTATTATAATCACTTTCTTTTTGTTTTTATGATGGCTTTATAGTAAAATATACTATCCCTGTGGAAAGGTTTTTGACAAGACAGTATTCCCTAAGGTTTCCAAAATAACCTTGACACGTTCTGTCAGAATCTGTCCTTTAAACACCGTTAAGAGACAATGTGAAAAGGCAGTATTGTCCTCCAGCCTCATCGCCCAAAATCAATGCTTTGAGCCTTAATTTTCCTAACCAAAATCTTCACTGTAACCCTATCTTCTTCTCCAAACATGAGGCAAAATTGTTATCCTATCTTCTTCTGCAAAGGTGGCTGAAAACCCTGACAGGTAATGCTACATTCCTTCCCATACCTAATCCTGATCCAATTTTGTTCCCAAATAATAGTTATTGTTATGAAACAAAAATTATAGTAATAAATAGATTAACAACAACCAAGGGCAAGCAGAGCCATGAAAGCCATGACTGTTTCTGAAAAATCTCTCTCTCTCAGCGTATGCCAACAACCAAAATAAAATAAAATAACAACTGGCACAGCCATAGCTGCTATGGATGTTTCTAATATTCTTTTTTCCCCTTTTAAAAAAATACAAATAAATACTAGGGCTTGAAGAAGAAACCAGTCTATATATTGCCTTTAATATGTCAAAAAAAGAAAGCCATTTTCATAGCTGTTTTGTGCAGTTAAAAATAATCAAAAGTAAAAAGCAAGGGAAAAAGAGAAAAAAAAGAGGTAATTTGGGTTTAGGATTTGTTTGAGGGCTAAGGAGGGAAAACAGAGTGGTTGAGTCTTCCATGGCGAAGATGAGGGATTGTATTTTGAGAAATTTTAAAATTTTTTGTTGGTGATTTCATTTTCAATCCACTGCTAGGTAGCTATGTAACTATGTTATAAGAGGAGGTTCATGTGATCAACCCTAAACCTTAGGGGGTGAGAGTGTGACTTTTGAAGGTATAAATACAACAATTAGTCCAGAGTAATATGCTTACCTGTAAATTTGAAAACCTGTGCATTTCATGTCTCTAGCACATTGGAGTTTTGTTTCATTGTGTAACTGATGTGTATTTTGATAGGCAAGCGAGAAGTATCATTAGGCTATAAAAAAATGGGAGCCAAAGACAAGCCTGATCTTATACAGGGGTATACAAGGGAGTCCAAAGGCCTGTACAAAGAAGGGAATCAGAAACATAGATGCTCTATATGTGGGCTCTCTGATTGCATCTTCCTTTCCTAATGCATTATGGTAATGTATTGAATAAGGTTTTTCTTGCATGAACTATACAGAATAAGTACATGGATGCTGTATATATCAGGCTCTCAGAGTGTGTGTTTCTGCTCTAATATTATGCTACTGGCATTGCAGTTCTAATAGTTGTCACAAGGAAAGGTGGTGACTTATATGTTTCTTCCAATGAGATGGCAATGTAGTAGGGCCCAAACACAGCCTGCAGTGTTGCTGTCAGGTATTTGTTGTTAAACTTCTAATGTCTTAGCAAGCCATTAGAGGCATGATATCAGTTTAAATCCATGTTCATTCTTTGCAAGAGATAGGCACAACCCCCTATGTTGGCAGAATCAAATTTCTACTTGGGGTAGGTTGTGGAGCTTCTGGATTGGGTCAACAATTCACTAGGGAATAGGGGAATTGGGAATTGTAAATATATGCACATATGGTTAGAAATATTAGATATTTTAGGAAATGAGAATTTTGGTTGCATGTACCTTGTTTCTTGGTCATAAAGTTGTGAATTTATATAAATTAGAAAATAAGAGAACAATAAATAAACAACTTTATAATCTATTTTGTAAATTAGGCTGCCTGTATACTTCCTATATACTATGTAGCCTTTTGCTTCACTTATCTATATAAAAAATCTATTTTGTAAATTACAGAGGTTCAAAAGGTCTAAATAATCTTTGAAGTTTATATAGAGAGGTTGACCGTGAAGGAAGCTCCCATTTTTTCGAAGCCTTTAGTAGACCATCTTCGACTAGTTGAGATTATGGGAAGCTGTGTGTGCAAATTGATTGCATTGATTCTGTAATGATTTTCATACTATCCATATTTACCATATGGATTAATTTGTGATCCATTATATATAACTTATAAGATCTTGAGATCCTACCATGAAAGCATCATGAATATGCTTGCCACTTTTGTCAAAGATTAATGAAGCCATGATTAGTGCTTATGTTTTCTGCCCATGTTTGCACTGCATATCTATTTGTTTTATTCCGCAAACTTTTGTGATTCCGTTTCTTGATTAGTACCTCCTTTGATTCCACAGTAAAGCTATGGAATGCCTTATCTACAGCTCAAATGGCCATGGATACCGAGCTTAAGATTTTATGCGGTGACATCTTATTCTTGATAGTAACCTGTGGGAGCTTTTCAAGATCCCAGTTACAGCATGACAAGAAACTCTTGGTTTTATGATATCATCAAAATACTCTTCTTTTGACATGTGCAATTGTTTACATATGATTGTCTGACTAATTCCTTATTAATAGGCCAGACTAAGGACCTTCAGGTGGAAATCAGCAAATTTTCAATGGATTGGTCACTTAGAATGTAACCGCAGTCACAATAATTGTGATCACATTTATGAATGATTTTTTAATGCGATGCCCAGGTATCCCGTGTACACTCTGTGAAGGGAAGTGTATATTACACTGGAAATGGTGGGATTTTTAAAGTTTGTTGGAACAAGGAAGCTGACAGGATTGCTGCTTTGTTTTTCTAACACCATGGTTAATTTGTATCTTGGATTTCCTTGTGTAGCCGGTTGGCCCGGTTCTACTTCTTGATCCTTCTATATTATCATTACCATCATGAAAGGTCCATTTTTTTTAGAATATGATTATTTTCTGGAACTCATATTTTTTGGTTGGAAACTGCGTTTTTTAAAATCCTTAATGGAAAGAGCCTTTATTATTATTATTATTTTTTAACTCACCTTGTAAAATCTCACTATACCGCTACAGTAGCATTAAGCTCTAAATTCCACAGTTCATTATTTTTTATTTTCAATGGTGGAAGCTACATTTGTTTTTGTGCCTAGTCTTTTGTTTCTGTAGGCACTGAATTTGATCTACTTGAATATTCTATATAATAGGTTGGGGGCGACCGCTGTTGGTTGCGGTCCCATCGACAGGAATCACCTGGTTCTTTTGAGTTTTTGAGTGCTGAAAACCAGAATTGAAACATGCAAAGCATTAAACATATCTAAGAGAAATGATTCGATATTCTATTTTTGTAAACATTTCCTACAATTATTTTAATTTTTTAAAAGTTTTGTTAGCTTATAAAGTTCATTATTGTAAGTTTAAAACTAGAATATAATATATGAAACATATCGATGTGTTGTAACTTCTCCAGAAAATACATTTGAATTGTGGTAGAATATATATATATATATATATATATATATATATATATATATATATATATATATATATATATATGGTAGAAAAGTTTGTTAGCTTATATTAAAGTTATTATTGATTAGTTTAAAACTATAATATAATATTTGAAGTATATCGATGTCATTGTAACTTCTCCAGAAAAATACATTTGAATTGCATGGTAGAATATATATATATATATATATATATATATATATATATATATATATATATATATTTCAACCATGCATGATGGATCAAATTTTATTGACTTTGACCACTTCGGTGGAACTGAATATCAGAACGCTCAGAATCATCCATTGCTCCTCAGCAACTTCTTGAAACATTGGCAAACGCTGGGCACTGCTTCCCCTCCCGCGAGAATTTTTTTTCTTATTAAAATCGACACCAGTGACTAATTTTCAGCGAGAAGAAAAAGCTTTTGTAAATTATAGATGACAACTTTTGTCCAAGAGGGAGTATTTACATTTGAAAAAAGGGGTATATGGCAAGAATTATAACGTCGGCGTGAGCGTTAAAAAGGGAAGAAAATAAAGGAGGAAATGGAGAAAGCTATATCCATTCCTAAAAAGGCTTAATTAAGGGCAGGGCGAGGGAGGTGAGGAAATGGAGAAAGCATAGACCGTTTCCTGAAAAGGAAAAAAACAGGGGTGAGGGTGAGGAGGGTGAGTTGCAAGTCGTGAGATATAAGATGGGTGGGAGGTTGTGGTCAAGAAGGAGTCTTGTCTACTAATGCCATGTGGCCGCCAAGCGCCTCGACTGGCGACATCGAGGCTTTGTGATTGTGCCGCAAATATAAATAAAAGGAAGGGATGGGCATTGGGTTGATTGTTGAATGTTGAGTTGAGTAGTTGTCTGTATCAAGTTCAGAGTGTTCAGACAGACATCAAAGCTTTTCCACCATCCCAGATTCACTTTTACGACGTCTACGAGGTGTGTGGGGCCGGGCTCCTCTGACCCAATTGTACCTTCTTCCTTTCTTCCTTTATTTTAATCTGAATAATATTTCTTATTCTTCTTAATTAACAATCAGGTTTCTTTCTTTCAAGGCAGGTCCCTTTCTCTCTCTGTTTATTTACTGCTCTAGTAGTACTACTGCCGCCTACTGTGTTGAAACCTTCCTTTCCCCCATTGTCTTTACTTTGACACACATTTGTATATGCTACTGTTTATTTGCAGGTTCAACATCGTACCGAAGATCAATTTCAATTCAGATCGGTGGTCTAGGCAGCTCTTCCTTGTAAATTTAATAGTGATCTTAATCGATCTGGGTTAATGAATTAATTTTAAAAAGCAACTTATGAAATTTCCAAATCTTATTAGTAGATTGCATCCTGATTTTGTTAGGGCCCGTGACCCTCACTAAGAATATGGTGGAAGTAGATGTGATCACTCATGAGACAACTTTTTCTATAATCTGCTCTTCGAATCTGTTCAATTGATAGAAGAAAGAGACAAATTGATATGCATGTACATTCTGAAAGGGAGTGGACAGAAACCTAATTCACTTTACTAGATGTATCTAGAATGGCGACCCTTGAAGATTTTGATAACTATTATTGTAAACAAAATTGATTTTCATGTGTTGAATTTCTAAATTCACCTAGCATCTATGAGGAAATATTTTGTTATTTAGTTTGTGTTGGATGGATGCTAGGTGCTGCTACGTTTACTTTTTTTATTTTTTATTTATTTTTCATTCAGTTGTGATATTTGTAATTGATTCAACATTGATTGAGCTTGTATTTTTGACAATTGAATTAACAGCTTCATTGAAATTGTTTTACTTAATTATTGTTTGGGATGCCTCTTTGGCTCTCTTTTTGTGCTTAATGACATTTTTCTCTTTTACCTATAAAAAAAATCATTTTACTTGTGGAATTTGGACAAATGTTATTATTGAATTAACGCCGTCAAACTTTTGGAATGTTTCGCTTCTTTTTCAGATTTAGTATGTCTTGTTTTGTTGTGTTATCATAATATGATCAGCAAATGATTTGTAATAAATGTACATTGATTTCAAAATACCTAGGTTTGAATAAGTGAGGATTCATTATATAAATTGTTGCAAGAAGATGACTCATATGAGTGAAGATTCCATACATGAAGTATGAAAGATTTGAATCGATTTGTTAGTGATTTTTCACTTTTTTGTTATTTTTTTTTCTTGTGGGATTTGGGTTGGAGTTGAGGGGAGGAGAGAGAAGGTGGTAGGGTTAAATGAGGATTTATATATATAAATTGTGTGAGAAAATGGATGATATGGGTGGAAATTTTATACATGAGTTATGAAAGAAGTTGAATGAGTAAGTTTATTTATGACTTGCCCCTTTTTGTTGTTTTTTTATTTCTTCTTTGGGGTTAGATTAAGGGAGGAGAGAGAGTGTAAGAGTGTGGAAATTTCACACAACTCAAGACAAGGGAACTAAGTTCCTCTATGTGGATATGACTTAAACAATAATCTTGGTTTGGAGTTTTAGACGGAAATAATTTGTTTGAAAGAAAAAATTATTAAATTAGTTTGAAGGCCCAGAAATAATTACCCAATGTGCGTATCTTGTTGTAATGAACGTCAGCCCGGTGGAAATGAAATTTTGGGCATAAAATGTTCAAATGCTGCTGTCATGGACAGCGACAATTAGAAATGAAATTCTCAATTGACGTTGTTCATGACAGAGACAATTGGCCATAATAATTAATACAACACTGGCTTTCCTTACTGATTGTTTGTGCACTTTGCTTTTTTTGTCGTTGTCCTTCAATGGTGAAACTTCTTATATATATATATATATATATATATATATATATATATCTCTCCTCCTGCCTGTATATATATATTAACAAATTTTTTTTTTTTTTTTTTTTTCTCAGCATATCTACTACTATTCTTTTCTCACAAACCCAACCTAGCTAGCTGTTGTAACCCTAAACCCTAACTCCACCCTTCGAGACCTCAAGCTTTCTGTGGTTGCATCGATAGTTTTCCCATTTTTTAAGTCTCAGTGGCATTTGAGAATTTGTTATTTCAATCACAACTGCTTCATGACGCCAGATTACGCCCTATATCCTTATTTTCTATGTTTCCATAACTACTTTAGACTTATTTTTTCCAAATACAGTAGTTTGGTCTAAAACTCCTTTGTTTGCCTGAATTCTAAATATTATTGATATATATGTGTGTGTATATATATATATATATATATATATATATATATATATATATATATATATATATATATATGCATGTATGCATGTATATACGCATACAACATATCTATATAAAATAGGAATGATGGGCTGAGATCCCACCTTTTTGTGTAAGTTAACAAAGGATGTTACCAGAAACCAGGATGATATTGTGCAAGTTGCCAAATCCCTAATTTCTCCATATCAATGAAATTTCTCCATGCATATTTGTTTGACTTATATTTAACTTGTAAGGATCATGCCTCCAAGTTTTATATGTAAATGTTATGAGGTGCTGCCACAGATTTGACCTCCCTTGATGGTTATAAACTGTTATAAGGTCTTTACTGATGGTCTAGAATTTGTTTTATAGAGGATTTTCTTGATGACATAAAATAACCGTCAGGGACATCTTAAGAAATATCAACTCACTCCCTTACCATCATTACTGAACAATAGTAAAGAATTTTATTGTTTTTTTGTTTTTTTTGAAAGAGTAAAGAATTTTATTGTTGTTCTACCATATCTAAACACACTGTATTTTTTCCATCCAAATCTCATTAATTGATCGTGTTGCATTAAATATTTCCATATAAGATGTTGAAGATAGTTGAGATGTATAGTCTATCACTTACATCTTTAGACTTCTTGGCCACTATTTTTTTGGGGTATCAGATGAATATTGATTATGGTAATTTTGCTTCTAGTAGTTTTTTACATATAGGATCTGATGTGGGTGTATTCTAGATAACATGCAAACTTATATGTACATTTTCATTATTCTATACCTGAGTATGCTAAAAGAATAAAGAAGAGTACAATGGCACCCAACAAGAACCCTAGACAAAACAGAAAAGTAGCATCCCAAGAAATTGCCTCAGAGGAGACACTCCTATCTGAATCCATATGCAGTTTGTCAAAACTAAGATGATGAGGCTTCCATGCTGAAAGAAGCTGGCAGAAGAATAATGGATGAGTAAATTTTTCTTTCTTGTGGCCATGCCATCTTTAGTAAAACACAACTCATGAGTATTCTATCCAACATCGAGACTACATGCATATGTCCATATTGGCAAAATCTAAGGTCCATCCTCTCACATTGCAGATCAGTAGGCAAAAATCCAACTCTTTGCAATCGCCTTATGCATTGAGATGCTCCAACATCTCACTGGTCCTTTTGTGGGAACATTGAGACTGAACAAGTTTTATGCATTGAACAAAAGAATCGGATGTCATGTAATATAGCATAAGATTTTGGCTCTGGAGATCTCAGCAAGTCAAAAACAATTCAATGATACATTTTGGGTGTTCAATCACTAGGAGCTAGCATGGAAATATTATCTATTTATTTTCCTACCTTATCTTCCACTATTAAATGTCAATGGATCTCTAGTCTCTATGCATTTGTGTGTGAGACAGTGCATGTTTCACCATTTCCTATTCTATATGCTATTACAATAGCTGCTTACTTCTATTTCTCATAATGTAACTTGGTTCATTTTTCTTTGGATATGTGATACAACATCAGATCAATGGGAATTTCCACAAGGGCACGTATACCTCATGGAATCATTCCTTGTGATGTAGCAACACTAGCGGGACATTCTGATGAGGTTGGAATGTTTTTTCACTCATTATGCATCTTTTTTGTTCTTCTTACTATCCTTAACTGTTCAATAACTTGCATATTTATACGTTAATCTATCGCTGTTCTACATTAATTTTTTAATGATTTGCATTATCTATATGGTAATCTATCATTGTTCTGCATTCTCAACAGGTTGTTGTTTGTGCTTGGAGTCCAACTTGCTCCCTCCTTGCATCCGGGTGCGTTTGAATCTATCACAAGAAATACAACTCACAGATACTGCAACAGTTTTTAAAGCTGAAAATCATTCTTCTTCTTTTTTGCTTGTGCACTTTAGGTGCTCAATGTCTTTTCATTCAGAATGCAACTTTTTTGGCAAGAGGAATTCTTCTAAATGAAATGTGACTACTTGAAAACTTCTCATTTATTGTTAGAAAATATCAATCCAATGGAGCACCAGTAAACAGCTAATCTATAAGAAAAATTGTACACCAAAATCAGAAAACTGGTTGTTCCAAAGTTCTACAATGTTCTTCTCAAATGTTGAGGTGATTGAGTTGGGACTGTGCTAGAATTTCAAACTGGTGGTTTTGTATAACAGTGTGATGTGTACATTTGCTTGTGACTTCATCTTTTATATTTTATCTCTTGAGCATGTTGTATTTATTCCTCATTTCCTTAGTTCTTTCATTTTGCTTTCTTGGCCTGAAAGTTGGAAAACCATGTTAAGTTATTTAAATATGACATATAATTTAGTGTGTCTGAACATTTTAATTTCTGTCATTGCATTCATAAATTGAAATTATGGAAGGATAAATTAGCTATTTTAAGTCATAGAACTTTAGAATGGGGGTATGCTTAACTCTAAAGGACAAGGGGGTGGTAGCTTTTTTTAGACACAACAATTTTCTGGCCTTGAAACTTCAGGATGATGAAGTAAACCTGGTCTTGAAGATGAAGTTATTAAAAAAGATCATTATTAAGTAGTTTAATATGACATGATCTTATGGATACGCTGAGTTTGCACTCTAAATTCTCATTTTATTTTTTTTATTTGATAATGCATGTGAAAGTTACTGTATCATATAATATGAAATAATAAAATCGTCAAGACCGTATTGAACAATATAGTGGTCCAGTGGTCCAGTGGTCGTGAAATAATTTTGAAATGGGTATGCAAAAAGGTTTTAGCCTGTTAACTAAGAGTATAATTCAAGATGCTAAAAGAGGACAGTTTTTATTTTAGCAGTTTGATGAAAGAGGCATTTTATGCTAACCTAGACAATGGAGAATAATCATATAGAGCAGTCACTTAAAATACCAATGTTTTATTATTGACTCCAGACTTCATCTATTTGTAACATTGGTATCTGATCCAACATCTGGCACCAAAATGATACTATTATTTTGATTTTGTAAATAATTCTAAAATAATGCTTCATGCAGTTTCGTGCTTGATTAACTTTTACTTTTACCATGTGTTTCCACATTTTGTAGGTCTCATGATTCTACTGCTAGGATTTGGACTATCATTGATGGACCTTGTAACTCTACCCTACGAGATGTTGTTGTGTTGACACATGCAGAAGCCTTCACTGTCGAGGATAATGGCTTGGCTGCAATCTGTGAAGTTGATTGGAAAGTAAGCGCTTGTTATTTTTTTATGGTTATGGATGGGAATGGGACATACATGGGTAACAGAAAGACCAGAAAAAGGACCTCTTTCTCAAACTCATCACAATCTTGTGAAAAATAGAAAAGTGAATGGATAGAGGTGGGCCCTGAGGAGGAAACCATAATCTAACTATCCATTCTGCATTAGGTGCTGTCCCTCACAGTTTTCAATTTTTCGTATCTGAATTTCCACGGATGGGATACTATTAGCTATCATGAACCTTCTGGGAAGATGGAAGCCAGTCCTCCAATGGAAGCCCATGTATGGAGCACATTGATTTTAAGAGGATTTTAGGCCTTATACATTGAGGTTGCCTTGATGACAGGCTTGTCAAAACCTTTTCAAGTAATGGAAGGCTTTCATCAGACACTCACCTTGCTCCTTGAGACTCATCTATGTTTGAATTTAAACATTGCATGCTAACCAAATATAATCCCTTGACAAATTCATTGTTACATGTGTCTGTATGAGTGCATATTTTTCTTCTTTTTTTTATTGCATTTTAAATCCTTGAAACTCCTAAAACTTCATGCCAGTGAAAACTGTATCAAGATTAGATTGGTCAATAAGTAATGGAAGAAGCAGTCACAGAAAAGAGAGAGAGAGAGAGAGAGGGAGAGAGAGAGTACAGGACTTTTGGTTTCAAAAACCTGTTGAAATTTAAGTCATCAGGATTCAAAATGATTTCTTATATTGTTTTCATATTTTTAGTTAATTAATGACTAAAGCTGTGGGATGTACATGTTGAAATTTAACTTCACCCTTCACCTTTCAAAACTGTGGGATAAGTAATGTTAAAGACTCTTTCGATGGTGCTAGTGAACATGTTATCATGTAATTCAACATTATTTCCTCTTTTGAAGGAAAAATGTCTTGGAATTAATTATTCCCACTTTGAGTAAACACATCAGCTTCCACCAAAATTTTAGGAGAGTCCCGCTATTTAAGTAATTTAATATCAATGATCTAGATGGGGGAATTAAAATTCATCCTCAGTGTGGAAATAGGCACATGTTATCTCCATCCGGAATCATGATTCAACTGATTGATAGGTATTTTACATGTTCGTCTCTCAAGCTAGAATTCTTCATTCATCATATAACATATATTGCTACCATTTGATTTTATTATGTTGTGTCTGGAAGTTCAAATTTTCCATGAATGTTCCATGATTTTGTAATGGCAATTTTGCAGGGGGATGGGACTCTGCTGGCAACAGGTTCTTGTACTGGGGAAACAAGAATATGGACTCCAGATGGTTAGTACCTGTTGCCATGCTTTTAGTTGGTTTTAGAAACAAATGACAAACACATTCTCTTTTCCAGTAGTGTTTTGAGCATTTACAAAAGGTTTATATCAATAACCAATTAAATCATTGAATATCCTCTTTTAATTATTTCTCTGGAGATAGATGTTCCCAGTTATAGGCTATATATATATATATGATAGCCTTCCATCTACTGATGTTTATCTTGGTTGACTTCTTCCTAGCCAGTGTCTCTTCCTTTTTCAGCTTCAATGTTATTTGTATCTAAACGTTTTTTCTCTCCATTGTCAGCTCTTTAAGAACTTTGTGAGAGGCAAAAGGGACATGATATAGTAGTTTTTCCAACTCTTCTAACCGATACGGGCAACTTGGTTTACAGATATGGTAATCGATGAATTCATTATTTAGCATTGAATGGCCGCCACATTCTAACAGTGAAGAAAAGGAGGCTGATCGCCCCCCAACATTAGATGTTGAATATGATTTTTGAAAATAAGTACAGCCATAGATATGGTGAAAAGCCAAAGTCCTGACAAAAAGCCTAACCCACAAAAGAAACATCAAATGTACGTGTTTACATACACCTTGATATAGTTTATGACAATGAAATTATGTGATATCCTATCCCAAAAACAGTTTCTAATGTGACAGCCTGAACCAAAAATTTAAAAATATTACTGGTAAAAAGAGGACAATCAGTAAATTTCAATACATAAACTGCTTGAGGAAGCTAAAATCAATAAACAAGCCCCTCTGAAAAAATTCAAGCAGAAACACTAGCAGGACACGTAGAAAGATTGAAAATAGCAACTTTTCTTCCCTATATTTATGCTATTAGGCAGGATGGTAAAGTAATTTTATGATCTTGATTGAGCTGGACTGTTGCCATCCAATATAAAATACAAGATAGTAATCATTTCAAAATACAAGGGCGGAGCCTTACCCTTTATGGGATAGGGATTTAAGTTGTTCTTGTCTCTTCTTTCCTAAAACTGTTCCACTATTTTTCCAATGCTAGTTAGTCCCTAGGTTACAAAACTAAGGTTTTTGTTGTCCCTTCTTTCCAAAAATGGTTCAAATAATTTTCCTATACTAGATTGTTCCAAGATCACATCCATGTCATTTATATAATAGTCAATATGAAGATTATTTTTTTGAACATTTCTTTCCTAATTTTTTGTCTTCCCTTCTGCAATCTTCTTCTTCATCTTTTTCCACCTCCATTTTCCTACTTTAGTTTAGCTTCTAGATTCTTCATCCTTTCCCCCCCTAATTAATCAGTTCTACTATCACACCGGAAATGACTTCAAATTCTTGGCTTCTAATCACTTCTGCAGGAGCATTGGTGAGTTCTTTTGAGGAAGATATGGGACACATTGTTTCTTTACGATGGAACCAGATGGGAAACAGTCTTCTAAGCTGTGGTTCAGAAAAAGTTGTTGTGTGGGACATAAACACTGCCGGATCACGACAAGAATTTAACTTTCATACTGGTATTACACTGTAGTGTAGTTCTACACTTGTTACCATTCAGTCACTTAGGTCACAATTATTCATGTTTCAAATATTTTGTTATTCAGGTCGAATTCTTGATGCTGATTGGAAAAACAATACTTCATTTGCAACATGCTCGGTTGACAGGAAGATCCATGTTTGTCAAATTGGCCTGAACCGCCCTTCTAAAACTTTCTTGGGGCATCTGGTTTGTTCCCACAATTTCCTTAATGTTTTTAGTCGCTCCTTCATTTGAGTATTCATAACATTTATTGCTTGATACAAACTTGTCATTAACTATGGTGATGATTTATTCTATTTTTTAATTTGTTTACTCATGCTTGTCTGGTTTTGTTATCTTCAACAACTCATAATTCGCTCTTGAATATACTGCTCCTACCTAAATTTAGCACTATTTTCTGTTTCAGAAATGCCATACATTTAGAATATCATAGCACAATGCTCTCACGTTATTCTGTCTGGTTGGAACAAAATATCATAAGACAATGCTGCTCATCTACTATTTCCTCGTTTCTTTTTGCTTCTGAGCATTGCTAAAAGAAATTGAGTTGTCCTAACACTTCGGGAAATTTCCTGTTTCTTTGATAACACCATTCTTTCCCTCAGAGAAACTGAACCTTTTGCAGTATTGAGGATTATATATTCACATCCATATTTTAATCAATCTATGAACTTCTTGAATTTTGCATCCTTTTTCTAGGGATAATCACTGGGAATACTGCTATATGTAAAGCTGATGAAGAAGTTGATAATTTGCTTATTGAAAATATGCTACTGCAGGGAGAAATTAATGGTATCCGGTGGAGTCCAGCAGGTGGTTTATTGGCTTCATGCTCTGATGATGCCTCCATAAAGGTGATATGAAGCTATTTATTTTTTTAACTATTTCATAACTTCTTTTCTATGGCCTCTTTTACTTTAGGTGATTGAGGCTATTTCTTTCTTTAACTATTTGATTTACTTCTGAATTATGGGATCATTAAGATGCACTTGTAGATGTTAAATGTTGATCTGTTATGAAAATATCTATTATTTTTAACATTTGAGCTGTGCCAATATTGAAACTCATGATTTTAGCCAATGATTCATTGTTATAATGAAGACAAATTTATGGTTATAGACAGTATTTTATTTGAGGCATAGATCTGCAACGAAAGGATAACATCTCCTTTTTTTTTTTTTTTATTCATTCTTCTTTTTGTCCTCCTTTTTTGAAGGGGAGGAGGTGGGGTTTGGTTCAGCAGATATGTCTTCTTATTTTTGATCATTTTCTCCTTATTTCTTTTGCAAGTTGTTCGTGTTGCATATATTTAACATTATATTAAGTACTTACATGATTTCAAGTAGAAGCAAGATAAGTACAAGATTTATTATATCGAAGAATTATAGATTACAACATCCCAATGGCTATCATATACGATCGTAGAGTCTGACTAACAACACTCAGCGGAAAGGAGATGTCTGGTCGAGCAATGGTGAGTGTAGTCTGTACCTACAAGTCGTCGATATTCTGTGGATCTCCTAAAGACTCCTCCTGCTTTTGCATGTCGACATTAGGATCCACAGAGTGTCTACCTACACGCCTAACATACCCCATTCAAGATGTCTAAAGATACTTCCACGGGAAAAGGACTGCCACTTTAACCGATCAGCTATCTCAATTTCTAGAAAGTACTGAAGTTTCCCTAGTCTTTAGTCTCAAAATGGGTGAAAAGGTGTCGCTTAGTTCTTCCGAACGCCATATCATGATCATCATTATAATGACGATGTCAGCCCACATAAAACAAACTCGCATAAATATGCGCCTCTCAAGAGTTATGATGATAAAAATTACGTCCGTATCACGGCTACGCCAAATTCTTGAACAAAAGAACTAAACGGTCAAACTATGTTTGAGGAGATTGTTTCAAGTCATATAGAGAACTATGATAACCTTAAGATGACTTAAACCGTGACTCCCCCCCGAAAGCAACAAAACCAAGTGGTCACGATATAAACTTCCTCAAGATCACCCAAATAAGGAAGACATTTTTAATATCCAACCGATAAAGTAGCCAAGAACACATAGCGTACCCATGGAGAGTAAGGAGACACAAAGCAATTCGCAACCGGAGAATGTGTCACCATAATCAATCCATAAACCCGAGTATATCCTTTTAGCAACCCAAGCAGCCTTAAGGCGATAAACCTAACACATCGTGACACCAACTCAGAACTGGTGGTAATCCCAACGAAACCAATCGAAACTTACCAAATGGCAAACAATAAGATCCCAAGTGCCAATCGAGCTAGTACCATTTCATCTACCACGTTTCATCGCCAAATTTCTAGATGGGAAAGAGCCACTAGTTGTTCTTAAGAGAAATAGAGGATATATAGAAACAAATGCAGTAAAGATAATCGATGGTAATCACCAAAAAATTGTAATGCAAAGGGAGATGAGGATCATAGTAGATTGATTACCTTTCCGAAGAAAGAATGGGTAAGTTATCGCGAAGAGGCAGAGCTTCGGTAGAGTAAGCCGGGCGGATAGAAGAAGTCGCAAAGCCTCACCGTGGCGGAGAGGAACAACTGAATCTGGTGACGGTGATGATAAACTGAAGTGGTCGAGAAAGGTACATCATCAAATATAGCGGGGAGATGATGGGAAGGGTAAGACTTGATGAAGAGACTACGGAGGAGGAGAAGAAGGGTGAGTCATCGAGAAGAAGGTGACATCGATGAGAGAAGGTATCGATGAGTGCGGGAATAACAAGCGATAACCCATACGAGAAGTCGGGAGTAACTAAGAGATGCATTTACCGTGGCTTTGGTGAAACTTGTCTTATCTAGAGTGAGAATATGAACAAACGAATCCTGACCAAAGACAAGAGGAGGATGGAAATAAAGTGGTTGTTCAAGGAAAAGAAGTGAATGAGGAATTTGATCATGTAACACGGATGAGGGCATACGATTAATCAAATAACAAGCTGTAAGAACAGCGTCCCCCCAAAAACGAAAAGGGACACGATAATGGAGAGTGCGAGTTGTCTCGATAAGATGGCGATTCTTATGTTCGGCTACCGTTTGTTGAAGAGTATAAGCCTGAGGAAATGAAGGATCCATGTTGGGACATAAATGAAGTAAAGGGGGCTGAAAAATATTCCCTGGCATTGTCACTGCGTAACACACGAATACAAATATTGGCAGGTCATAATTTCGACATAAAATTTGGAAAATAGAATATAACTCCAGCTCGATTTTAAATTTAAAAATAACCAAGTACATAGAGAATAATCATCAGTAGAGAGTGACAAAATCACGAAATCTAAAGTAGGCGCGATCGACAAAGACCACTAAGCTTATCCCGGTGGACAAGTTCAAAGGAATTTTTGCAGATTATTCAAGCGCTTTGGGAACGAGACACGAGTATGTTTCCCAAGCTGACAGGACGCACACGCAAGTGACGACAAAGTGGAAAAACGAGTGACCATCTTCTGGAATTTAAAAAGACTAGGGTAGCCTAGATGAATGCGGATGAGGAGGTGAGCATTAGTTGAAATGCAAACTGCAGGAGATGATTTCGAGGTGAGGTGATAGGGACGAGACTCACGTCCGTCTGTCATTATTCCCAGTACTCAGGTCTGCCAAGGTCCTGGAATTTATCGAAGAAAAAATAATGTAGCGATTCTGATACGGCGATTTTGCTAATGGAAATAAGATTAAAGGGACACTCAGGAGTATAAAGGACAGAAGTGAGAGGTAGGGAAGGGAGAGGATGTGCCAAACCAATACCTTTAACCACAATTTGAGAACCATTAGCTAAGGTAATAGTAGGTAAAGTGGGAGTAGTAGTAAGAGAAGAGAAAAGATCTTTATTACCAGATATGTGATCAGAAGCACCAGAGTCTAGAATCCAGGGTCCAAGAGAAGATGTATGAGTAAGGCGGCGAGAGACATTCTGGTCTGGGCAAATGGTCTATGAAGTGACTTGTTTTGATCGCGAAGATAGTCATCATACTCCCGCATCGATGGAAAATACGAGATGTGGAGGCTAGTGCGGGGCGGGCGAATTAGAATCAAGGCGGGCCACGTGGGCGGTGCGGGCGGAGTCATGTAACTAATAACAACGATCACGAGTGTGACCAAGCTTATTGCAATAGGTGCAGTGAGGACGTTGTCCTCCACTTCGGTTACCATTACATCCTCCCCGAAGGTTAGTTTGAGAAACTAACACAGAAGAATCTGAAGTGCTATCAGATGGCAAATTACAGTGGAGGAGGAATCACAGAGCGACGAGCACATCATCTAAGGATGGGACGATGGGCGCAGAATACGATCTCGGATGGTCTCAAGATTTGGGCGAAGGCGATAAAGTAAGGACCATGAAGAACTTGTTAATGCAGCGTTTGTTTAAGGCGACATCACTAGTAAGAGGCATCAGTGTCAAGAACTCTTCCTTAAGAGAGTCAATCTGGCCAATATAATTAGATAAATCCATGTCCTGTTGTCGGATATTGACAATAGCAGAAGCCACCTTATAAAGGCACTGGATATCATTCATGTGTAGAACTTTTGCCTGATTCCAAAACTTAGAACATGTTTTATAAGCCCAAAGATGAAGCAAAATTTTTGGATCAACTGATTGCCAAATACGCTACATAGTTGTGCATCTATTTTCTTCCATTGCACCTTGTCAACACTAGGTATAGCATCCTTCGGTGTAATAAGATGATCCTCATAACTTTGTCCCATGAACTAGAGTTCCACAGAAGCTGACCAGGAAAGATAATTCTCACTACCAATCAATTTTTCTAATGTGATAGTAGGAGATCTAGAGATAACAGGATCTTAAAAATATGATTTTTTAGATTCTGTATCAATAGCTGGAGATTTAATCATACGGATTGAAGAGAGCCCTAATAGGAGGGCGAATCACGGTTGTGGAACTGAAGATGAAGAAAAGTGACCCAAACCATGGAGAAGAGCGACTGACGGAGTGCGGCGGAGCCGAAATGGTAAAAAAGGTGGATAAAGAGGGCTCGGGGAGGATCGCCGGAGGGATGGATCAGCAAGATAGCGCCGGACGAGCCTGGAGATGGAATCTTGTCACTGAAAAGTGGGCCACGTGCCCACATGGCCCGACGCGTGGAAGATAGGCCGCCGGAGAAGAGTGGCGCGTGGCGGTGCGTGTAGAGCTGTTTTTCGATGGGGTTTCCTTTGACGTGTAGATCGGCCTCATGCGCCTCGGAATCTGAGGTTTTCGGGCGGAGAAGAGCTAGCTGGAAAAAGTCACCGACGGCGGCGGCGGCGGCGGCGACGGAGGGTTCCGGAAGGAGAATAAAATGACCGGAAGGAAACATGATCACCGAAAAGGTTTTCCTTTCTGGTCATGATACCACGTGAAGAGAGAAAATGGAGAATGTATCCCTAATTTTTATTATATTCACGAAAAAAAAAATATTAATTACAACATTACATATTTGACTTATATATATATATACATACTCATGGGATCCATAATACAGTAAAAAAAATAAAAGAAAAAGACTACATAATATCTAACAGAGAGTTTAGTTAATAGATATCACAAGGCTTTCCATTTTGATGCATTTTTCTACTAAATATTTATTACGATTTGCACTGACAATTGAATGAAACATGTGACAGATTTGGAGTATGAGTTACAGTTCGTATGTGCGTGATTTGAGGCGTCACACGAGGGTACCATTGGAGTTCTCCTTTTTGGCTTCTTTTTTATTTATTTATTTTTATTTCTGAATCGTCACTGTGAAAATATGGCAATTATTTGCAGGAGGTATACTGTATTGAATGGAGTCCTACAGGGCCCACAACACATAACCCGAATCTGGCACTATTACTGGCGAGGTGAATATGCCACTTCTTTGACATAGCAATTTTATCATTGTTAAAACCGGTGCTGATGCAACTTGTGACAGTCACTATCAAGCTAATGTTACTAACCAACATGGGAGAAATGTTTGTCTCATGAATTTAAGTCATAGATCTAGGGGGTGTTTGGTAAAACTTAATATTTATTATTTACGTGATTTTAAATGGATTACTTGATACTTAGAATTTAATTGACATATTTATCCTCAAATTCTAACTAAAGGAAATAGAGTAATAATGGAACTCATGACATAGCAAAGGAGATTGTGGTGATAATTAGAGCAAATGAGGGTAAAATGGTAAAATGCAAATGTAGACTTAAGGATAAATTAAATAACTAAAGAAAATCAAGTAACAATGAAGATCATGACACACTGATATAGAGAAGGAGATCGTGGAGATAATTAGAGCAAATGAGGGTAGAAAGTAAAAGGAAAATGTGGACTTAAGAATAAATTAATTGTTTTTACTTATCAGAAAGCATGTCTACACATTATGGCTTATTAGAGAACCCATTGGAGAGAATAAAATTATTCCGTACCTTTAACAAGGGCATGTTTGTAATTATGGTCATCTAGTTTCTTTCACCGTATCAAATCTGTCTTGCATTCCTGCATGGTTTATAAAACACCCACCTGGTGGCGATGAGGATATTGCATTGTTGATGTAGCTAACCTTGAGGTTTTAGTTGAAACATAGTTTGCTGACAGAGAATAACATTCCTTAGAGTTTAACAAAATAAAGGATGTCTACACATTATGTCTTGTTACAGAATCAATTAGAGAGAGAAATTATTCTTTACCTTAATCTGTAATTAAGGTTGTCTAGTTTCTCTGATCATATCAAATTGTTCTTAAGTATATGTAGTGCAGGCACATGTATGCATGTATGTGTTTGTTAGGTAATAACAGTGATGCATATTTTATTTTCATGTTTACCAAATATATTCATGGAATCATGTTTCCTATGCTCTACCTTAACTGTATTGCATTTCTTTTTTTGGTAGTTCATCTTTCGATACCACCATAAATGTATGGGATGTGGAGCAAGGGAGCCCTATATATAGCCTTAGTCGTCACAGGTAACAAATTTGATCATTCCATTGCCTCTCCTATTTTTCAGATAAAATTTATTCGGGACCATGCAAGGTCAAAGTATGAGGCATTGAACGAACAAACCTGTAGTCATGGCCAACATGCTTGAAGCTGGCCCTGAGAGATTTGATTTGGTCTCACCTTGATGTCAACCATACCATGTGTCTTCACCACCCCATTTAAGAACAAGGAGTAGACCACTTGGTTTTATTTTTGGCCTGCTAAATCTACTGGGTTCGTTATATCATAGCTCTGACCCCTTGACATGAGGGCTGTGTATCACTAGTCAGTAGATCTTTTTCATTAGGTGGCAAAACGACCTCTAGGTGAACCATCTACTATAAATAAAAAATACAGCATCTGGTGATTTAAAGGTTAAAGTAGATTTTGCACCCCAAAGTTGCAAAATGCTTTTATAAAAAAATGTTCAGGAAGGTGCTTCTCTGCTTTGAAGCACTCAGGTAGGTAAACTTTACGAACACCTCTTGAGGGTTCTGCTGAGAAAGATTCATCAACTTTCATACTAAAAGATTTTGTTAGTTAATAATAAGGTTTGGACTCTGAGCTCACCTCATTCTTTCTGATGCGTCACAATGAAACATTGTTGTTACATATATGGCATGGTTTTTTGGCTGCATCAGGAATGTCATATATTCCATTGAATTTAGTCCCAACGGGGAGTTCTTGGCAAGCGGCTCTCTAGACCACTGGCTCTTTGTCTGGTCCGTGAAAGACGGAAGGCTTATCAAGTCATTCTATGGAGGTGGTGGAGTTACAGACATCAGTTGGAACAAGAGTAGTGACAAGATTGCTGTTACTTATGTCAACAAAATAGTTTGTGTTTTAGATCTTAAAATGTAAGGCTTGGAAGATTTTCTGTTGTATTTCATAAAAATACTTCCTGTGAACCATTTAACCTGTGTGATCATACTTAAGTGTAACATAAAATGGGGGGGAGGGGGAGGGGGAGGGGGTGATGGCACCATTAGTGTTGGTTGGAACAGTGAAGGTGATAAGAGTGCCACCCCTCTTATCTGAGACCTCATTTGTGTGTTGTGTTTCAAAACTTGTACTCAAATAATTTCCTGTACTCTCTGGTGGAAGATCTGTTTCAATTTTCTCATGTTTTTTTTTCTTTTCCTTTGTTGCAGATCTGAGCCTCTCAAGGCTCAAACATAAATGCCATCTATTTGTGCATTGTTTTAGAAATTGTTGTATTCAAGTTAGTTCCTGTACAAATTGGGCGACTGTAGCATTGCCCACTACTTCTCTATTAAGTTTGAATCCAAATTTGCTACACCCGTGGAATTGATCGACTGCCTTATGGGCTACTTGCCTTTCCTCCCGGGTCATCCTCGTCATAATATATATGTTTGGTTTGCATGATAAGGGGTTGATCCCTTTCAAGTTGAGAATAGTCCATCGAATGCCTCTCTTTGCTTTTGGGCAGAGTTGATGATCTTCTCAAACATGCGGACACCTCCCCTGGTTGACCTAGTAGTTTTGAACTTCAAAATAGTTGAGAATTTGAGATGGGCTTTAAGTATTGGCCATTTTGTGCGCACTCAAAAGCACATGGGAGTGCTGAACACTGTCGCTGTTTCATGTCAAAAGCTGATAGTTTTGGGGCTAAAAATGCGTTACAGAAGCATCCCATTATTGAAAAAGTCGGTACATGTTACATTCCATTTAAAGAATAAAAGAAGACACAATAATTTCCACCTTTATTGCCACTAACTTATCTCTTTTTTTGAAGAGTGGGAAATGGAGACAAGTCTATGATTCAAGCGCCTGACTCATAATTCCACAACTGACGTCAAATCATCTCCAAGGATGACAAGAAGTGGGGAAACTTGGTTCTTCAATGCACTCCATTTTTACAACAGGATAACATACAACACACTCCTGACTCCCCATCACCACTTGTCCGGCGAGAGACGTAAGTTCCATTTCCGTATGAAGACAGACATTGGGATTCCGAAACCCGTACATGGATAACAAGAAAGGCTCTAAAGCTGACTGTACTGTCTAATGAATCTACCACATAGCAAATCCAAAGCAGGACATTATTCATGGAAGGTGAAGGGGGATGGCTGATGATGAGATGATGCCTATTTGCGAATGTAGTATACAAGAATGTGGAATTTAGAAAAAGCCAGGAGCTCAAACCAGGGGGCTGATTTAGAAGGCATTTAATATTAGCAAAGCATGCAAGAAGTCCATGGCAGGCAGTTGATATACAATTTTCAAGATTCTGATTTTATTGTGTGATAGAAATAAAAAAAAAAAGGTGAAGAAAATAATCAGAAATGGTGAAGAGTGAAGACTAAATGTTGACACAAGCATATTTCTGGAAAAATGAAGCATCTTTTTTGGGGCCACCGCCATTGGACAAGGATAGGATAAAATTGAAAATATCCATAATATCCATGATTCCATTTCCACTTGTGTTTTAAACCCAAATAATTTATTTGAAAAAAAATATTATTAAATTAGTTTGAAAACCAAATTAATTATCAAAGTAGTGCGTAATCTTGTTGTTATGGATATCGGCTTGATTGAAATTATAAGATTTTCAAAAATCTTGAATTATACATAACTGACAACAAATTAGACTTAAAAGCATCAAAAGCATATCGTAGACAGCCAATGATTAGGTTTTAAAATTGTTAAATGTTGTAGTAGCCCAGCTGGCCGATTGGGCTTAAATTAAAAAAAAAACAAAAAAGGAATTCGAATTCGGAAGCAAAGGGGAATCAAGGATAATCTTCAACCAACCTCTTGATTGCAGAATCAAACTCCAGACCTCCAGAAATCTTCAAAAATCGAGAGGTTAAGATAGGGTTACAGACAAGGATAATCTGAAGCAAAGGGAGAGACTTCATCAATGACGTTTTCAATAGCAGCGAGGGAGAAAACAGCGAAAAAAAGAAGGGACTGGTTTGGGAGATTAATAACAAAGGAATTGCCGCTGTCATGGACAATGACATTTGGTTTAAGTCCAATTGTTGTTGTTCATGACAACGGCTTTTAGTAATTTTAAGTCTAATTATCGTTGTCATGAATGACAGCGTTTAAATTTTATAATTACAGTGCAGATTATCGCGACCGCGGCGTTACAGCGTGCTATGATTATTTTGATTTATTAATTTTATAAATTTTTCGATTAAATTATTTTGATGCAAGCTGCTCTACTTCCTCAAACTTTCATGGATAATAGATGATAGATGAAAGATGATCCATCACCTCTCCATTTTTATTCCGTCTCTCATCTTGTCAATTGGCTCCCCCCCGTACTTTCGTTAATGTGAAAATGACATTCCCGAGAGACGAAATAGCAGAGTCAGAAGCAGATAAGTACAATGATTATGAAGAAACAGGGGATGATAATTCAAAGGAGTGGCTTACCTTGGGAGTAGGCGGAAATGATGCTCTGACGGCTGGAAACAAGGATTCCCAAGCAGAATCAGCTTTCAACAAGGTCTTCTCATGCAACTTCTGCATGAGGAAATTCTTTAGTTCCCAAGCACTGGGTGGCCACCAGAATGCGCACAAAAGGGAGAGAGGAGTAGTTAAAAGGTACCAATCTCAGAGGATGATGGGAGTCACGGGTTTTAATCCGCCTGTCCGATCACTGGGAGTTCGCCCTCACTCACTCGCCCACAAGCCATGGCCATGCAGAGAATCCCCAACCATGATGGCTAGATTCAGTGAAGCTAGCAAGGGGTTCGGGTTGCCCTGGACATCTGAAGAATCAACCAATTTAATCTGGCCAGGATGTTTTCGCATTGACTCTCAACCGCCTAACCGGAAACAACCTCCGGACTACCCTCAACTTGATCTTGATCTCCGACTTTGATCCTTGTCTCACAGGTTAAAGAGTCTTCTGTTTTTCTACTTATATTTTATCTCTTAACGCCTAAATAATGCCCAGATTCCAAAGTGATGGTTACTACTTAGTACAAGTCAAAGTCACCATCTTCTTTGAATCATTATCTCATCCTTCCAATCTTGCAGCTGTTTGCTTCAAAAACAGATCAAGTTGTTAATCATTTTGCTTCTGTTATAACGGTAGATTTAGTTGTCTAATCAACTGAATGCATTCAGATTATTTGATCTCTGCACTTTCCGTTCATTGTGAATTGAAACATTTTACCAATTATCATCATATTTATTGCAGTCCTATAATTGCCTGAGTTGATTCTTATCCTTGCTAGAACAGGGCATTTAGAATAATTATGATCCATTAGTGTACCAGAACGAAATGTCTTGGCACTGAAAAATGGTGTACTTGAAGAGGAAGTGCTTTCAAGTCTTAAGCTATAAAAACAACTTCAATCATCAATGCCAAAGACCAACTGTTTCCTTTTTCCTTTTCTGTTGTCATTCCCCCTTCGCTTTCATTTTCTCAGCCATCATTTTGTACAATAGTCTCCCGGATCTTGAGAAGATCTCATAACTCAGAATCCACAGAAAACAAAAATTCATATTCATCTTTATTTAACAACCGTTTTCATATTCACAATGCCATGGTCCATTTGAGTGAATATCATGCATACCTTTTTCCAAGTAAAATGGCTTCAAATTAATTTACAAAAATAAAAAAACTTCAGAAATTACTTCACATCCCCTGTTTTGATCAATCACCAGCACAGTAATATAATCACTGCACTGCTTCCAACACAGACGAAATAAGACTATTTCCCCATTGATTGAAAAATAATGACAATAATCAACCAGGATTCAAAGATCAACCCATAGGGGCTAGTTGCTTGAGATGCCTAGATTTAAAATTAGTCATGATTGGAAAATGAATGACTATAATGCTTATCTAAGGTAGATATTAATTTATCGACATTCGAGTTCTACATCCATCCTAAGATAAAGATCATGAAATTGGAAACTTAAAATTCAAGCATTAAAAACTGAACTATATAAATGGAACCAAGCAATTTTTTTATTTATGTCAATATTATCTATGATAACAATTTTCAAACTAATAAAACTTTCACCCCCGAAATGAACAAACTCTCAGTCATTGCTAGCACCCAGCAGTGTATCAAGTACCAGATAGATGTCGCCCAGCATTAGATGAGAAAAACTGGCACAAAAGCTATCTTTCCATGACAAGGAACTCAATTCAACCTAAAGTTCCCTTCCATCAATAAGATTAACCAATCATCCTAAAGTGTTAGTCTTCTGGTGCAAAAACCTCTATTGGCATTCCAAGCTTTATACAAGGCGAATATCCCATAGGTTCATTGTCAATTGGATCACCATAACCATTCATTCTTAAATATCTTCAAAATAAGAAGCTGGTATTGATTGGGGAGAAGACAACGTTGACACACATTTGAACTGTTCAAAGAAATTAACTTGAATCAGATAATCCATTCGACCATAGTACCATCTGTATCAAAAGGAACAAGATAGTCAAAGCTATATATACCTTATGCTGCTTGTATTTCTCTCTTACTGCCACCAAAGCGCTTCCTCTTTTACTCAGTTGTAAATCATGTATGATTAGGACACATTCCTTAAGCTCTGATGGTTTATATCCAGCATGATGTTGCAGACTTGAACACTGTATGACAAACATAATTTCTATCACCTTGACATTTCAAACAAGAAAATCAGATAATCAAGCATATTATCAATATCTCTTACCCAAGGATGTGTCTTTGGTCTGAGTGTGAATCTTGAAAGAAATATAACTGATGCAGCTACCATGGAAGGTAGGTATCTCACGCACCCATACTCTAACAAACTTAGCTCTGCCAGGTAGTAAGCCAGAAACTCCAACTGCAAATTGGGAGTCTGCATAGGAAAAATGCAGCTTGTAAGTCAATCACTCAAGCTCCCACATCAGCACATCAAAGAGGGAGAGAGAAATGATTATCTTACTTTGTAACTTTCTTGGGCAATTCTGGTAAACCTTCTGCAAACCACAAAAAAAGGACTAAAGTTTAGTTCAATGAAACATCACACATCAGTTACATAACTGCAAAACATGTCAACTATTATGACAGTCTATAAGAATGGTGCATAGACTGTTCTTACCTGAGAAATGTCTTTATAGTGGGATTTCCCATTTCAAAATTGAGAGTCTTGAGGATATCAGCCTCCATCTTCACCACCTTCATATTCATACCCAAAAGAGATTTTAATGAGAAGTGGTGATAAGAAGAAAATTCCAGAAGCAAATATGGTAAAGAAAAATCAAACAAAAATAAAAGGAAAAGAGATGCAAACTCACCTCCTCTTTGGTGTATGTATTGTCTGTTATGTAACAAAAATCTTCCACATGAGGAGGGCTGATCTCTTCATACTTTCTACTTATACAGAGATAAAGTACTATTAGCAATAATTTTGAAACCAAGTGACAAGGTCAAAGGCTTTAGACTATGTATGGTTTTTGCTAAGAAGACGTATATTTTCCACAAAAGAAAAATTTTAAAAAAGCACATCCTCATAATTTAATTTCCTTTAATCAAACTTCCCAAACCAAACATGGCCTGAACAAAAGAATGAACAATATCAAGGGTTTGGATGCTTACGCAGCAATGAGCATTGAAGAAACACCCAATAGCTGGAGCCTCTGCCTGTTGAGAGCATTTGAGGACAAGAATTTGTCGATGTACGAAATGGTCAGGTACAGAGTGTCGGACACAAGCTTGTATTCCTCTGCCACCTCCACCAACCAATCTACCAAAACCCCTCTCATGTTAGGACTCACATCCGTCTGAACATGCTCAATGTAATCATGTAATGGTCTTCTCTTTGGTTCCATCTGAACAAGATCCCATCAAGAAAATCAGCCCTAATTGGTTCAATCTGGAAAACCCCCATTCCCAATGTCCTTAATAAATTAAACCCGACATCAAGAAATGTTGTGAATTTGAAGATCGCTTGCGGGGAACAAAGACATTACAACCACATAAGATCCAGTTATCCAAATCAAAGAAACAATAGACCCCACTTACCTCCATCTTGTGAAGATACTCATAAATGTCAGAAGCGTAAGGCACACACATCTGCGGATCATCCGACTTGGCATTAATATCAGGCACCGCCACCACCGCCTTACCCTTCTTCCTGCCCCTAAACTTCTGCTTTCCCTCTCCAGAACCGAGAACAGAAGCCGGAGTGGCAGCGACATTGGATGAACCTGAAAGCTCGCCCAAAACCACACGCTTCTTGTTGGGGGGAAGCTGCAGCGACTCTGACGCTTCCATTGCAGCAGCGGTCCTCTTCTTGGCTGCCCTAGTGATGCGCATGCAGTTCTCTTTGTCCGCCATCGCCTCGTAGTCGGAGGAATTAGGCGGAAACAGGAAAGGAGTGAAATCGCAGAGAGAGAGAGAGAGAGAGAGAGGGAGAAGAGTCGAGAGCAGATAGAGAGGAGGGAGATGGATGCCTCGGGATTAGGAAGTGACTTTGTAGAGTGAGACTGTAGGAAAAAGCGCCAGACCCCATAAATTCAAAACCAATTAAGTAGCGCGGTTCTGAGAATTGCCATGGCATTCAAGTTTGGAATTCGGCTTTTGGTTTTGATTTTGATTTTTTTGTTCAAGTTTTTCATTTTTGTTTTAAATTTGGCATGTTAAAAATATTTCCCGGCTCTGCCTTTTTCTCCCTCACTGGGCGGGCTTTGGGGTGGGGGGGAAATCTTTTCCCCTCTTTTCATTTCATTTCATTTCAATGACTTCACCACGTACCTTACTACTAACTACTGCCTTTCATTATTTTGACTCCCAACTTTCTCAATGGTCCAATGAGATCAAGCCATCTGTGATCGCCCCACCGACCTTTCGTGCTGTTGATTATTTTAAGTGGAAATATTTTTGGTTTTTTATTTTTTTTGTAAAATTCTTTTATGTTAGGAATAAAATGAAAATTTTGATCTAAAGCAAAACATTAATTAAATTTAATTTCACTAATTATAATTATAATATTATTAATAATATAACAACTATAATAATAAAATCAGTGTTTTTTAAGAAAATGGTTTCTAAAAATAGAAACTTTAAATGAAAATTCTAATTAGTGAATTTATAAATAAATATTAATATTTTAGAAATTATTTCCCATATTTATTATTATCTAGTGATAATTTTGATAAGATAATACTCTGTTTTTTTTTTTAATATTGTAGTACTATGTTATTATTACATGTTTGAATAACTTTGATTATTTTATGTAAGATCCAATAGTTCTCCCCTAATGATGGAAGTATATCTTTAATAGCAGGATGTGAAGGATATTGTAAACATTTTATCACTATCAACTTTGTAAGTCTATTCAAGGATCAAAATATCGGTAAATACGGATATGTCGGTAATTGGATTTTACGGAAATATCGGAAATATCGGAAATATCGGTAAAATATCGGTGGATATTTTTACAAAAATATCGGTTATTAAAATTTTTCATATTTTAATTATATAGATTATGAGAAATGATTCTTATCTTAGTGAGTAGATTAAAATCAAATAGATTAGTAATTATTAAAATTAAATATATTATATTTAATATATTATTCGAATATTATTATGTTAAAGAGATATTATTTATTTGTTTTTGTTATTATTATAAATATTATGTAGATAATGAGAAGATTCAAAATATTATATAGTATAATTTTAAATTTTTAAATGATATTATTTTATTTCTTTTCCTTTTCAAATTAAATATTTGATTTAAAAATTTTTATAAGTTATAATGTAAAATAAAAATAAAATAAAATATTATAAAGGGATTATAAACAAATAAATAATAAGAGAATATAAAAAAAGTTTGCATTATATATAATAAGTGCAATCAATGGCTTGGTGGTTGGAGGGTGCCATTTCCAGGCATTTTGGGTGGGTTCGAAACCCGTTAGAAGCAATTTTTTGCATATTTTTGGAGTCAGGAAAAAAATAAAAAAAAAATTTCTAGGAAAAATCGGTTTTTATCGGTAAAAATCAGTTTTTTTCGGGGAAAAAATCGATTTTTATCGGAAAAAATCGGCGTTTTCGCCCGATTTTTGGATTTTCATCACGATATCTTTTCGGCACCACCCGAAATCGATTTTCTCGAAAAATCGGCGAGAAATCGGCTGCGTTTTGTCCATGAGTCTACTTAGGTATTGAGCATTTACCAACTTCAATTCTTCTAATGATTGGAAGTATGTTCCAGTCATCAAAATTGAGTCTACATTGTATTTGATAAGGGTGTTACAACTTACAAGAGCTGTCACAATGCATGTTGCAAAGGATGTTATAAGGTTGTCACATGACCTGTTATAACCAAAGTCATTATAGGTGAAAGAGTCTATTTAAGATAAAACTCTCTTAGACTCCGTAACAAACTTTGAATAATGATGAATTTACTAAAAAGATAATGATGCGGATAAAGTCTAATAAACAAAGTGATAATAGAGTGGACAACGAGCATTTTATAAATCACGGACCATAGGATGATAAACAACACAAAAAAATATAAAGATATTGCAAGAAGGGTAGCAGAGGTGTGGATAGTCTCAGGTACTACTTACTTCGATTCGTCATACTAAATGATGATATTTTTATGATGATGTGGGGAATATGGGTAGTGTACCTAGATATTGTAGTTGGGGAAAAGGGAGACCCATTATGATTTCTACACGAGTGATTAGGTGAAGAAATACATTAAAGTGAGGGGGAGACCTTGTTCATACAAGTAACCTAATTTAATATAGTGGAATCCTTTGCCTCTTAGCATAATCTTGTTGATGTAGGTTTGATCAAATCATGTAAACAAATCTTTATGTGGTTTATTTCTTATGCTTTATAATTGTGCTTTAGGATAAATGTTTTATAATTTGGTCTAACATGTTTAAACATGATCGAACATATACTATGACATCACATAGAATACACTTATTTACAAACAATTATTATTGTTGATTAATATATGTGTGGATATGTGTAGCACATAGGTTTTTAGACTTAATATGGATTTGTATGTTTCTCTAATTTATTTTATTTAAGTTAATTACTACAAGAAAAAATCAAAATAATGACGAAAATTTCCGTCACAATTCCGTCACAAATCATGTTTAGTGACGGATTTGTGACCGAATTTTCGTCGTCACATGGTCATCACTAAATTGACGGATTTTTATGGAAATCCGTCAAAAAATTAACGAAATATTTTAAATCACAAAGGAATTTAATGGTAATAAAGGTGTTTTCGTCACAAAATTGTGACGGATTTTTGTCACTATTCCATCACAATTTTGTGACGGATTTTTGTCACTATTTCGTCACAATTTTGTGATGGATTTTTGTCATTATTCCGTCACAATTTTGTGACGAATTTGTGACGGTACGAATTATAGTCATAAATCTGTCACAAAATTGTGACAGAATTGTGATTGTAATCTGTCACAATTTTGTGACGGAAATAGTTTCCGTCACTAAATTTTCATCATGGAAAGGTATTTCGATCATAAAATTGTGACGGAATAGTGACAATCCCGTCATGAAAATTGTAAACACATTAATAGTAGAAATCCGTGCAAAAAATTATGGCGGATTAGTGACAAATCCGTCCGCAAATTATAACAAAATCCGTCATAATTTTGTGATGGATTAGTGATAGAAATTCTTTACTCCAATTTTTGTGACCAGTTAGTGACAAAATCCATCGCTATTGTTTTGACTATTACTGTCACTATTATTTTTATCATATTGTATATTTTTATATAATTTTTATAATTAAATGTTATTTTTAATTAGAATATATTTTGATACATTTTAATAAAATTAGAAGCAAATTAAAATTCAATAATTAAAAATGTCTTTCATATGCTAAAACATTAAACAATATATATATATATATAAAAAATTATATAAGTGAAGCATAACTAATAATAAACATTTATGTTTACACATCTAACATTAAAGAAGTCATCGTCACCAAGCTTAAAATGCAGAAGATCCTGATCCATTAAATTGTTGATTAGATTGCATCTACTACATGAAACGTCTCATCTGCTCTTGCATCTCATGAAAACTCTCTCTTTCAGCAGTTAACTCAGCAATTGCTCTATCAATCTCTGCTTTTTTATCTACGAGCTCTTGTTGCACAATCTCTCTAACTCGAGCTACAAATGCTGATGAATGTGAGCTCCTGGTAATCTGATAGGAGGAAGGATAGATAGATGCAGCCCGTGAGCCAAGACCATATACACGTCTCCTCTTCTAACTCCTTTTGACCTCAAAATAAAGAGTATCTATATCGACTGGTGGAGGTTGTGAACCATCATCTAAAGGCTGAGACGCCGAAGACACCAACTCCTTCATGCGATCCTAAATTAAAAAATTGTTCAAGTTAATATTAAAATTTATGATTTAACAATTATTAAATAACTTTAAAATTACTAAATAATAAAAAAATGAACCTACATTCACTTGCTTTGACTTGGCATCCACAAATGTTCCATATTTTTTCATGTGCACTTTCTTGAATAACTCCCAACTATTGGGTCGACGTTGCAACTCTTAGATCTTCAAACCTGATAAGTTAATAATTACATGTTTAAAGTTTAAATTGAAAAAAATCTAAAACTAAAAATTAGAGCACTAAATAATTAATAATTTGCATTTTAAAGAATGCTCCACCGTATATTGAGATCCACACGCATGCTTAGTCGAGGCCGTGCAGTCCACCGGTCTCACTTAAACGGTCTGTTTAGATTTTTGAGCTCTCTTTTCATTTTGCAATAGCTGATATTTGTTGCCAATTATCCCAAATTTCTTGGGTCACATAATCGGGCTTGCCATCCTTAGAATGCCTCGATGGAACTATGTTTGAGATTATATTCATTTTAACATTTTACGACAATATTAATAGCCTCTTCATCATTGGGTCCTAAGTGTACCTCTTGCGCAATACAAAATAATTATAAATAATGAAGAAGAATATTTTTATTTGTCAAATATAACAATAGAAATTAATAATTATGAAATCCTTATTAAATTTATTTTTATTCACACAAAACACACCCAAATATTTTTAACCTTAAACTCCTCATTAAAGTCTTTAATATCTCTTGAAATCTTCCCACTATACAGTTGTAGCATCTTTTACAAATTTTCCCTGACATGTAGTAGATCTTACTTGTTTGGAGAAATAAAGGGCTACCTACATGAACTAACTTGAAAAAAAGTAATCTTAAACATAAAAATAAACGGGAGAACCAATCATAATGATACAAATATCATAAACACACAAACTTGAAAACAACAATGTCATACACACACAACAAACACCCACAATAATACATAAGATAAAATTATATAGAAAAATTCTTTACTTATTTTCTTCAACTCCTAATCAATAATCTACTTGTTCCATCAGTAGATGATCTTTGAAAAAATTGTGAAGCTATAATGCGTGTTGGAGATAGCGGTAGTGGGGTGAGGACATCCTCGCCGTAATGCACTGAAGTGAGTCGGTATCTTTGCTCATAGCTATAAAAAAATATATGGTGAATATACTTAAAATTTAAGTAAAAAATATTAACACAGTCTTACATTAATTATAACATTAAATAGTAAGTTTCATATATATTGTTTGAAATAATTACAACAAAATATGAATATAATTATTTAGTTATCGTCATCATCATTAAATTCTTGGTCTCCGCTATCTTCATCGTCATCATGTCGTCGAACTCTTGCTCTACATCAAGCGTCTTCATCGGTATCATCAAATTCTTGTTCTACATTGATGTCTTCATCATCTTCAATTTGCAAAATAATTGACATTTTCTCAATTTCAATATTATCCATGTAAACAAATGAACCATTTTCATCGTTTAGAGATTGATGTCTGTCATATAGTGCCGCATCAATTCCATGTTGATCGCTGACATCCTCTTGAAATGCCATCATATTAGAAGGTAGACATGCATTTGACTTTGGTACCTCCATAATTCCCTTTGCTTTTATTTTGCAAACAGGTAACCAATCATTCACATTTCTCTTCAAAGTAGGATAAAATGCAAAATACACTTACGCAGCTTGCACAGCAAGAATAAATGGTTCACATTTATTGAATACTCTTCCACTCTTGACATCTATAAGTTTGTACTGTGGGTGAATTCTTGTACCACGGTCAAAGATTGGATCAAACCATGAACACTTGAATAGTACAATTCTCTTTATTGGTATAGCAGGGTACTCTAACTCCAAAATTTCTTACAATCGACCATAGTACTCTAGCTCATTTACACTATGGCTAGAACCTTTTATGCACACTCCACTATTCATTGCCCCACTATTTGAACCACGTTCCTCTGTGTGGAACTTATATCCATTAACATAATACCCTGAAAATGATTTCACCTTATAAAGTGGTCCTTTTGCAAGGTCTTTGATCATTTGGTTAGAGATGTTGCATGATTGTAGATTTGCCTATATATAACAATTATAAGAAATTAATTACTTATAGAAATATTTACATATTATTTCATTTTTATATTCACTACAAATTAATTGCCATAATTCTCAAACCATAATGCAAACTTTGTCTCAAGTTCGTCAATATCTGAAAACTGATATCGAGGTTAAATTACTCCTTTCGCTTGAAGAATCTATATTCATAAAGTAAATTTAGTGTTATTATTTTATATTATATTTATGCTTTGCAAAATTTAAAAAAAAATATATGAATACATAATCACCTAGTTAGTTACTTAATGAATGTATGCCTTTACTTCATCACAATTTAACAATATGTACGTGCGAGCTGCATTGTACTCCATATTAAGTTAAGCGTCCCGAGTTTTGCTTTTTCCTGATGATTCATTAACACATTTAAATATGGAAGCATCTGAGAATCTTCTTCAAATCAAATCCACAACCATCACTATTAAGCGGCACTTTTCGTGCTTCGTGTATATACGCGGAGTTGAAAATAATGTGCACAAAGCGAAGAAGCTTCTTTAACAGTATGAATTACATATTAAACCTTGACTTTGGCTTTATTCATTATTCTTTAACTTTGAAGGTACAAAAATAAGAATTGATTTTAATTATTACATAAGATAAATTTATTAATATGTATCCCGATACATAATAGTTTTTAAACTCAGCTCGAATGGATACATCCATCTATATTACAGCGGGCAATGACTCTTGCTTCATAAAGCTAAATGAATTGGAAGATGTTCCATGGAGTCAAAAAACTTGGGTGATATGCGCTCTAACTTACATAACCTGATAGGAATATCTTATTCCAAGCGTTTCATGTCATCTCATTTATGGTATAGCAGGTTAAATCTTTAAAAAAATGCTCAACTCTGTAAAGCTTGCCATACATTTGTGATGATAACTTCATGAAATACAATCGAAGATTAACCTCTGCATAAAAATATGTCAATCATGACTCTTCATTCCATACAGTTTATTCTCCTCGAATCAACACATCTCCCGAGTTAGAAACTTATAACCATCGGAAATTTCAACTTCTTAATCCACTTACAAAGTTGCTCTTTCCATGTTATCGATATGTAACAAGCCTTAGGATATTTGTTTGCATTTTCATCGTGTAACTCGGGACGATGACAAAAATTCCTTCAAATCTTCCTAGACTTCGCATTATCCTTGGTTTCCTTTAACATTCATCAAGTATTAAAATATTATCAAAATTTTTTTATCAATGTGCATAACATCAATTATCTTATAATGAAATTGGTTTTCCAATAGGTAAGTCCCCGAAAAGATGCCGTTTTCGACCACATCCACACATGATTTTGGATTCTACAATTTATCTCTTCTCCACGAGTTACGTCACTTTGCTTAAACCAAAATCATCAATTTCATTAATTAGGTCCACACGACCATACGGGTGGTGCACTTTGAGCAACCGTCCCTTCCTAAACCATCTCTTATTCCCTTGCATATAAATGATCTTACGGGAAAAAATTTCGATGATTGTCAAACCATGACATTTTTCCTCCTTTTGTAAGAAAATGCATCTAAATCTTCCATGCAATAGGACAAGCATACCATGATGCTGACTTGACAACATCGAATAAGCGGGAAAATCACTTGTGTCTACATAAGAAGCTGACTCCTTGATTGAAAATTTATTTTCTTAGAAACATCATACGTTTCTACCCCAACTTCCCATAATTCTTTTAGCTCAGAAATGAGTGGTTGCAGAAAAACATCCAACTCGCTTTTAGGATTTTTTAGCCCAGGAACAATGACAGTTAAAAACATATACTCTTCCTTCATACACATCCAAGGTGGCAAATTGTATGGAGTTAATATGTGACGCCCCAAAACCCGGGGGTCCATTGACTACCCGTCAACCCTCGGAATACTCGTGAACGTCGGGCGACCCGACATTATTCACAAAAATCGGGTAGAGTCTCCTTTGTATGGGGAGCTCTACCCAAAATACAAACTGCATAAACACATCTGAAACAGTCAATATAACGATCTATGAGTCGCGGCCACTTGGGCCCATAAACCCAATATTCATAACAATGTATATATATCCAGCCTATCAACCATAGTTGATTCCAAATTTTACTCTTATACAACATATATTAAAATTAAAACAATTCTAATAAATGTAATGCCTTCATAACCCAAAGTCACGATCATTTCTTCTAAACCTCAGTCTACAGGGCTGTAAGTCCCCAACACGCTCCATTGCTTGTAAAATAGTATCCTCGACGGGGGTGAGCTATTAATGCTCAGTAGTGGGAGATCACCCTAAGTGGGCTACTCTCCACTAAGTACAGTAGTAACCAAATAAACATTCGAGCAAATGCATGATCCTACTTGAATGTCCTAGCCCCGATCATCTAGTGCAGGAGTCCTCATGAGCTCCACTCACTCCTTTTAAGCCTCGTATGAGAATTATTATATTTATTTGTTTGTGGACAACCCTCCGATGTGTATATATCAATTGGACCGTCTCCGACGATTGATATTATTTGTGGATTACCCTCCGATGTATATCAATTGGGAGTACGTCTCCAGACGATTGATATTTTTTTCTTTGTGGGACTCTGCCAGATAGTGTGGTTTTTTGAAGCAGTGGCAAGTAGACTTCTCTAGACTCACCTCATGCACTCCTCTATCATGTAGGGTGCTCAGTACACATGGAATGCATGATGCCAATTCCATTACGAGTCACATGTCACATGTAAATATATATAATCAGCCATATATTCACATAAAATTAATCTGCTTATCATGTTATGTAATTATGCATTTCGTCACATCAAAATTAAACTCCCTTAGATAATATTCAAACCACGAGCAATTCGATTTGGATACTCAACCAAAACATTATTTCACAAAAAAATAATTTTGTAGACACTATTCATAAGAATAATAAAACCTGGTTACTATTCTAGAAAAATCGCAATCGTCGGTTAAGCTGTGAACGAATTTCACGGCCATTCCCGGCCTTTTTTCATATCAAGCATACATTTAATCGTAATTTGTATGACGTATTAAGTTTACGGGTATCACGGACAGTTAAAAAATCTCAAAAAATTACAGCAATTCGGTTCCAGTTTTGGGGCCGGTGAAATGGCCTGCGGCCTCATTCAGCTCAAACATCGACAAAGTACTTAAAAAGGAATAAAACCCAAGTAGGGAGAGAAGCCCTACCTCTCGGGACTGTAGCTCCTCAAATTCGGTGTCCACGCATGGCAGCTCCTTTGTAGGCGAACTCCTTCTTGCCAGGAGGCTGCAGACGGTCGGATTTGCCCGAAGCAGGTTAGAGAGAAGTCAAAGACTCCCTCTAAAACGCCATTTTTGAACCTACCTAAGTCCCCTTGCTCATTCAATGTTTTTGCTTTTGGTTTAATGAAGGAGATGGTCATTTATTCAGAATTTTCACATTTAAATTTTACTTAAAATAAATTCAAATGACCGCTATGTCCTTCTTCCAGCTTTGACATTCTATGACTATCTCGCTTCTGTCCATTCATCATTTTTCTACTCATGCCACTTATGGCACATGAGTATCGCGGTTATATGTGACTTTCGTCAGATCGAAAAACGCTTTTTGCACAAGACTTAAACGATGTCTCAAAACGTAAATTTCATCGCTTCTAATTCACAAAATTACCGCAGTTAGCGATTTCGGAGACAATTCCAATCTGAAATTCGTTTCATCATCCGAGATCTAAAGAATAAATTCCGTATTTTTAACCGAAATTTCAATTTTGTAACCGAAATTACGATTTTGCCATTTTTCTAGAAATTGGAATTTCTGCCCATATATTATTACATGTGCCAACATGAATATCGTTGACTCGACGCTTCATATGGTTAGAACCCACGTTGCACAAACCTAACCTCACATTTCGAAGCCTGGGATGCAAATGATGGATGAGCCAAATTGAAATGCTTCCAAGTAGGAGAGTTTGAACAATGACGCATGGTACCACCATCCTCATGTGTGGCCGCTTCCGCATGCCACCATATGCTTCGCAGCTTGCATCGATGCATACAACTGTAGATTCCAGGAGTTATAGGAAAATAGCATTTTCTTATGCACATTTTTATTATGCTTGGAAGATCCACGCTTTTGTCTCTTAAAACGAGTATGAGAACAAATCTTGCAACAACTTAAGTCATTATCTTCACCCCAGTATAGCATACAATTATTCTCACTACAATCAATCTTCTGAACTGGTAAACCCAAACCTCGCACTAACTTCTTTGTGCTATAAAAGTTATATGTCATTAGATTATCGGTTGGAAACAATTCTTTCATCAATGTAAAAATTTCATTATAGTACCTTTCAGAGATATGGTGTTCAACCTTAATATTCAACAATCTGGTCATCGTAGAGCACTGAGAATGGCCAAGGCGTTCCCATTCCACACCTTTGCTTTGATGCTTTGAGCATATAAAAGATGTCAGGTCAGGATTCGGGCCTTCTACTTCAATCGACATTAAAAGAGAGACATGCAAAGATCATACACCATACCCGCATTGTATCAATGTCTCGTCATGCTCTGTATGTACAAAAGCATCAAGTCGGCCAACATTTTGTTCTATTTGCTGAGGCACATAGGTTTCTCCATGATGATACCAACGATAATAATCTGCTACAAATCCATTTCTTCCAAGATGCACTTTAACAGTATCCTCGTCTAAATAATTCCTATTTTGGCACTTGCGATGATTACATGGACACTTTATCTTTTCACCGTCCATACATTCTGGATGCATTTTTGCAAATTCCACAAACTGCTCAACCCCTATTATAAATTCAGGCTTTATCCATCCATTATCCAATCTAGCAAACATCCACGTCATCCGAACTCATATTTATATTTATCTCGAACAAATAATAATCAAGTTTCATTACATGTCAAACATAATTAATTTGTTCAAATGATTTAAAAGTACTTTATTTTTTACTGGTTACCTAATTTCTAAAATAAACAAAAGTATACCATTAACTTTGAATATAAAAATACCTGTTGTAGCGCAAAAATTCAAAAAAATTGATGACGCAATAACGTAACAAATTAAGCAACATGTGACGCCCCAAAACCGGGGTGTCCGTTGACAACCCGGCCAACTCCGGCGTGGAATGGTCGGGACGCCTGCAACCCGACACCACTATGAAAATCTAGCGTAGTCTCCTTTGTACGGGGAGCTCTACCCAAGGTACAAACTTGTCCCAACAATCAACTTTATGACCTACACTCCAAGTTCATATACAATTAAAATGAGTAAAATGACCACTGGGCCCCCGCATTAATACTACAACAAACATATCCCAACCAAAATATTCATGGTTCAAGAGTTTTTACATTACTTCCAATTCAACATATACAACATTATAATTTAATACATGTTATACAAAATCAAAGCCACAAGTCTATTTCTTCTTCTCAAACAACCTCTAATGAGTGTCGCCTTCCGATCGATCCCCCAGACCGAAATAGTGATCCTCGACAAGGTGAGCAAGCTCAATGTGTAGATAATTTCCTACATGGGTTACTCCCCAACTAAGTGCATATGCCATGGCAAAACAAACACATTCAATTAATTACATGAACCTACTCGAATGTCTACATGACCGATCCCGTGTCCCGAGTCCTCACCGACTCCCTCACATATCCCTAAACCGAATACGAGTAAAATCACAGTTTTCAAAACAAAAACTTTTTGTTCTCGAAAACTCACTACCGAATTTCGGTAAAAATATCACTACCTCCGAGGCTAATTGTCGGATATCTCCCAAATGTCACGGTCCTCATCCGAAGTGATATGTTGGACAACTCTCCAAGGCAATTCTTCGGAAAATCTTCCTTGAAATTCCTTTCACAAACATTTTCATTTTTCTTTCAATTTCATGTCATGCACTCACTCCTAATATTCTAGTGTGCCCCAGTGCATATGGAATGCATGATGCCAATTCCAACACATTCATGCTAATATATTCACATGCATATATATATTAACATAATTAAATCACATAAATCATGTTATTCAATTTTCACATCAATAACACCAAAATTACCTCACATGGGCTAATTAGCAAACACAAACAATTAATTTTGAATCACTCAACATTATAAAAATTCACACAAAAATATTCACGTCACTATTCACATGAACAAAGGAAACCCGGGTGGCACTGCTCACGACCACACAAATAGAATTTTCTCCACTCCTGCCTTCGTAAAAGCCTGAGACCGAATTTACTGGCCAAAAACAAAGTTTCCCAAACATTCCTAACTATTTACATGGCTCTGCACAAAGATTAACTAGTCACAGAAAGATCCCTACCTCTTGGAGTTATCTAACTCCAATTGGGCCCTGCCCATGCTTAACTCTCGCCGCAAAGAACTTTACTTCTTGCTCCGTCGAGAACCGACGGTCCGATCGGCCGGAATCCTAGAGAGAAGATGCTCTCTCTCTCTCTATAAACTCAAATGTCCAGCTACTACATCACCGTCTCCTCTCCTGCACGTTTTGGCTTTTAATTAATGGAGAAGATGATCACTATTCCATGTTTGTCTCATACTCATTAAACTTTCATTTAATACCATCCATGTCCTCAAGTCTTGGATTTTGACACTCTAAGACTATCTCTACTTGGCATCCATTTCATCTCCTCACTCATGCAACATGTGTCACATGAGTACATGTAATAAGTGACTTTTTTCAAGTCACATGTCTCTCAAACCCGTTTTACTAAGACTCGATAATTCTAAGGCCTTCGAAAACGTGAAATTCGACCGTTCTAATTCGACGAAATTCGACGTAGTTTGGGATTTCTCTCTCATGAGACGATTCCAACGACGAAGTCCGGCTGGCCATCCGGAGATCTAGAAAAATTTCGTTTTGACCGAATTACTATGGTTCTTTTTCCAAAAATTGGAATTTTCTCGGGTCTTACACAACAACTACTCTATTCAAGCAAGTTCCTAAAACATGTCACAATTCCATGAGCTCAAGCACCCAATTTTATATACTCGTGTACAATTTAATAAAAATAACAATATTACAAGTATGCAAATACTGATTTTTACAACACTAAATTATATATACAATTTATATACAATTTACAATATTGAAATATCACAAATTTAAAAAATTAAAAAAATTGCACAATATAGTACAACATATATTAATAATAAAATTTCAAATAGTTTATAATATTTTCAAATAGTGTCTATGTGACGCCCTAAAACCCGGGGGTCCGTTGACAACCCGCCAATCCTAGAAAGATTCATGGATGCTCTGTAACCTCGGCACCACAATTATCAGTCCCCTTTCTGAATCTCGTGATTTAATAAAATCTAAGCAGAGTCTCCTTTCACGGAGCCTTACCCAAAATACAACATGTACAAATTCATGGCAACATGGCCCAATTTATTTATCTATTGATGTGTACTATAATTCATGGCAACATGGCCCAAAAGAAAACCAATGCATTTTGTATCAGTGACCTATTTATTTATTTATTGATGTGTATTATAATTCATTTGGATTTTTCTGATCCTATGTCCTCCATGACTGAGTGGACCATCAGGGAAGACATAGCAAACTACTAAATGCCAAATTAAGAATAGACTCATCTAAGATTCAATTTTGACTTAGGAAACATGTTAGCCCTTCAAGAATAACTGACAAAATTGTAATGAGAATTTTTTTTTAATTGGCATTGATTATAATGAGAAATACCAAGTCTGGACTAGGATCGGGGACTAAGGATGCATCTTCACATTCATTTTTAACCAATTGAAATGAGTTTTTAGCCAATAAGTAAATCCCAGTAAAACAAATGGAGGAATTTGCTCTGTTCATAATTAAGACTTCACCACCCCATATTGTATTTATTAAAACATATAACTGAAGTCAATAATCCATTAATTTAGTTAAAACATTAGAAGAAATCATTTTCATGTTTTGTGATATTTCATTGTTAGGCATTTGAAATCTAAATTTATATTTCAATTTTAGAGTCAAAGAGATGTATATCTAAAACACAATCTACTCAAATATTTGAGGGTGTAAGTCCAGTTATAAAATAAAATTATTAGCTCCAAACTTATTTCGTCAACCATAGGCACCTTGGATCTAGTCTGATAACAGATTGACTTATTGATACTTAATTCATTCGGGGTTATCAAAGATGGAAAAACAAAGGTTGACCATTACCACAAACTACAAAACCATCATAATCAACCTCCCAAGTTATAAAGTAACTAAACAATATATCCTTCATCATACATTAAATCTAGTTCATTCAAGTATTTCTAAGTAGACTTTTCTAAATTCTTGTAACCAAATTTTACTGGGGGGAAGCCATTACAACCTCTATCTGCCTTAACAGAAAAATGGAAGCAGAAAATTAAATATTTTAAAATCATCCTTCAAGCCAAGCCAAACCAAACCAAACCAAAAGAAGAAGAGAATCTAATCGGGAGATACAACATTTTCTATTTAAATTATGAAGCAAAAAACCTCGTAAGAAATAGAAAGAAAATACAAAAAAAGAAGAACACTTTGAAAGTCTGTGAGTTGTATAGCGCCGTCGCGAGGCGAGGTCATCACCGTGGCACTCCGCCACAAGAGACATATCAGACTCTTCTTCTTGTTTCTCTCATGCATTTGATTTGGGAAAAGGGTTTGTCGCTTTCCGCCCCTTCTCCTATTTATATTTCAACGACCAACTGGGTAAAAGTAGAGAAAGTCTCCCCTAAATATCCATATCATTCACTATTTGACATTTCCTTCAACTTTCACTCCTAATTCTAAATTTCAAAGCCCATCAACATTCACCATTGACGCCTTCTTTTATATTTTACACCATTATAATATCATTCGATTCATTTCCAATTTTCCTTTGTTAATTTTTTCTCTATCAACTCACCTAATCTGAACTTGAATTTTCATAATTTTATATTTGGCCCGAATTGTACGCTACCGCTACTTTAATAAGTTTCACCAAATCAAACTATTCATATAAATATAATATAAATTTTCGTAATATGGTCGAGTTGGGGAAGGCTCGTGATGTGATAGAGAGTCCGTCTAATGAAAGCAAATGGCCAGATCTATCAGCTTCCTCTCTCTCTGTCAGTGAAAGTCTACCTACAGGCTAGACCTACCTTCCGGGACCGCGTTTTCTTTATTTATCTCCATGTTGTCTCCTTCACTGGGATATGAACTTAAGTCACCTTATAACTCATAGTCAAGCCCAAATTCCAAATCAAGTCAACCCTCATCCACTTTTGCGTTAGGTAATTGTCTTTAAAATTCAAATGACTACCAACTTTGATTTTTTTATTTTTTATTTCTTTATGAATTGTGTATTGAGACAAGACTGAGCAGAACGGCTACAAGACGTGGCACCAGGCAACGCCCTAATTTTTCATCATTTCTTATATATTTAATCAAATGTAATAAAAACCATTAAAAGGAAAATGAAGAATTCATAATTGCAGCGTAGAAAATAGAGCATACCCTAAATGCAGTCTTGGCTCCCCTAATTATAAATGTCTTATTGCAACCATGGTGCTTATGATTTTCTGTAAAATCCGAGAAAATTAGAAATTTTTAATAATAATAAAATGGTAATAAAAATAATAAATTGTCATAATTATTTAGAGAAGCCTAGAAATTCCCTTCCGATCTCGGATGGCGAAATCCGACCACGCCGCAATTGCCCCTCGCAAATCTAGCGACCCATAAAAGTTTCATTAATTCTAAGACGTTTAATATTTTTACGATTTTCTGATAATAAATCGCTAGTGATTTCAGGGAGGAGATTTTTACGAAAATCTTGAAAATCAGGAAATGGCTTGAGTTAAGTTCATTTAAAATAACTTGAACTGAAAAAAAAAGAATTATTTTGAGGTAGAAATAAACCCGAATGAGGCATTATAAGTCATGTATCTAAATAATAAGAATAAGAATAAGAAAAAACAAAAAAAGATAAAATGAAAAGGAATGTTAGAAGGAAAGGGAGACAGGAGAGTGAGAGCGAGTAGAGAGAGAAAAAAAAATATTTCTTTTTGTTTTTTTCGCTTTTCTCTAAGATCTATGAAAATCGGATCGTAGGTTTTTATCGGAACAAAAGGCAAAGTCGGTCCACGCATCGAGAGCTACGCGTGGGTATCAAAATCTTGGGGTTTCGTCAAACTCCACGAGGTAGGGAATTTTCCTATTTGGGTTATTTCTAGCCTGAAGGCTATTTAATGGCTTGAGATTTACTTAGAGACCGTGCGATGCCATAAATTTCAGTCCCAAATTTTTGGGACTGAGTGTAGGAATTTTTAGGAATTTTCGAGACTGTTTTTGAACAGTTTTGGTTGAATTTTTGGGATTGTTTTCAGACAGTCCGGACAGGATTTTCTGGCATTCCGTCAATATTTTGTGACCGATTTGTGATTGATTTGTGACAGATAGTTATTAAAAAAATTCATTTTTATATTTGAAATTAATTGTTTTATAAAAATTTTCAAAATATACAAAAAAAATATTAAGAATACCAAGATTGATTCAACAACTTATAGGAATAGTTTGTACTTTGATGAACATAATCGAGTCAATTTCAAATATATAGTTTAACAAATTGCTTCAATTAGCTATGCCCCAATGGTAGCTAAAATGAAAATTTATTTTCAAATATCACAAATTTTTATAATGTGACGCCCCAAAACCCGGGGATCCGTTGACTACCCGTCAACCCGCGAAATACAAGTGGAGGTCGGGTTACCCGACACCACTTAAGAGGACCTGCGTAGCCTCCGGTGTACGCAGGAGCTCTACCCCGCATTTACAAACCCGCATTTACTCTGTCCCAAACAAATTCAATATATGCAAATATATATCCAATACTACCACTGGGGCCCATAAACAAGATCAATGTACATACCGACTATGAAACAAACTATATACCCAATAGTTACAAGAGTTACTATTTTTACTCTAAACAATACATATATTAAACGTAGCCAGTTCTAATACATGTACAACCACCAAAGCCACATCCCTAGCTTCACACAAATCTCTAGGACGCCGTCCCCCGTACGCCTCCCTCGTACCGTGAAACAAAGGGGGATCCCACGACGGGGTGAGCTAAAGCTCAGTAGGAGATTCGCCCTAAGTGGGCTACTCACCACCTAAGTGCAACAAGAATGTTTCAAAGTAAATACACATTCAACCAAACGATGATCCCACTAATGTCTACATGACCAACTCGCATCCCGAGTCCTCACCGACTCTCTCACACTCGCCAGTTCTCAGATGAGAATTCATTGTGTTATTAGTGGACAACCCTCCCGATGAATATATATCAATTGGGCCGCTCCGACGATCGACATATATATTATTTGTTCGTGGACTACCCTCCGATGAATAAATATCAACCGGGCCGGGTCCCGACGGCTGGGATATATTATTTAGCTTGACTACCCGATAATTGACATTTTAGACTACCTTCGAACCTTGTTTCCTCTCTAGATTCCATCTCATGCACTAACTCCTATATTCCTAGGATGTTCCTAAAGGTATATGGCACGATTGACGCTAGCCTAATTCAAATTTAATCATACGCAAATATATAAGCATGAATATACTCGCATAAAAATTAAATCACACAAACATGTTATGTAATTATCATTTCACACATCAAAATTAGCTCTCTTGGGCTAATGTTCAAACACAAGCAATTCGATTCAAAGTACTTAACCAAACACATAATTTCACGAAAATATATTCTTAGAACATTATTTCTGAATAGTGAAACCCCTAAGCACTATTCCTAAAAATCATTAAATCAACTGGCTCACCTCAGGAACCCAACTACTCGCCATTCCCTACCAATGCATACCAAAACAATCATCTAATACACAATTAGACAAAATGTGCACTAAACAGCCCCTTACAGGAAATCAGGTGGAGCAAATTACTGGCCGTCGACTTTCTTCCAATTTATAAGTTCGGTCCCAAGTTTTGGGACCGATCAAACAGCCCCTCATGGCCTCATTCAATCGAAACATTAGTAAAACATTTAAATGGGAGTAAAAACTCAAGTAGGGAGAAAATTCTACCTCTTGGAGTTTGAGGAAACTCCAACCGGTCCACGCTGCAGCCCGTTCGTGAGAACGTTTTCCCTTCTTGCTCACAAACAATCCATCCGATCGCCGGATCTTGCAGGTAAGGAGGACCTTCTCACACTAAAAATCTCCATTTTTGGTCTTCTCCAGCTATTGAACCTCCTGCCTCCCAATTCACGTTTTTCTTGAAAGAAGAAGACAAAACACTATTTAGTGTTTTGTCTTATTATCCAACTTAATAATTTAATTAATTTCCTTCTTTCACCAGATTTGATATTCGGCACTACCTCGGCCGTCCATTTTCATTATTTCTCTACTCATACCACTTATGGTACATGAGTACATGCTATGTGTGACTTTCGTCACATCAAAATTGTTCTGACACTCGAGCGCGTCATAAGTAAGCGTGCCAACTCATTGTCTCGGAAAATTCACGAAATTTTACGTCTTTGGAAATTTAGATTTAGCGAGGCGATTCAGTGGTACAATCCATTTCGTCATCAGAGATCTAGAGAATTAATTACAGTTTTAGAGATTTCACTTTCGTAGTGAAATTCACGATTTTGCCCATATTCGAGGAAATTGGAATTTCTCGGGTCTTACATTCTCCGCTTCCTTAAAGGAATTTCGTCTGAAATTTGAAGCGTCATATCAGTACATGCATATGCAACATGCACTCTACCATGCATGTAAACTAGTCGTTCGTCTTAAGCATTCAGTGGCGTCATTCGTCGCATGAAGGATTGGTGACGCGTCGATGTCCTCGCTCCCGTTGACTCCTCCACTCCGCAGTGCGCGTAGCACTCTCACCCGACCTCCGCGGTCTTGGATTGCAAGACAGATCCACCGGTATCAACTGATGAGCGGGTCCACTCTCCGAAAGGTCCATCAGTATCCAATCTCGATCGTCCCCGATCCACCACATGAGATGGATGCGGGTTTATTCGAGACATGGGGCGTGAAACGCACCTCGTGGACACTGTCGTCTTTGGCGGTAATCTTGCTTAGATGCCTTCTTGTGTCTACTCTCTCGAGAGTATCTCGAAGGTCAGTAGACCTCGTGATAGCTTCTCATGCTTTTCGAACCCGACCACTCCTCTTAAGATCACCTTTGGAAGCGTGATGCTAACCTCGAACCTAAGGGTCGGCGTCGCACACACGCATATCTCTTCTGCTTAGGCTACGAGGCGGAAGTCAGAGAGAGGCATATAAATATCAAGCTCACCTTCTCGGAGGTGTCTCTAATCGAATCAGACCAGTGATGGATCTCCCACCTCGGTCCATCTACTTGTTTGACCTACGCCAGCCTCCCATCTGATGCCTCCTATGGTGCCATTCGTACACTCATACGATAAGCTGTTGTTGTAGGCGAATTCGTAGAGCGATTAATCCTCACACCGCCTTGATCGGGACCGTGTTGCGACGTACCTACTCCCAACACCGTATGTAATCCATACGCACGTAACCTACCTGACCCTTGCTTGGTGTATGGCGCTAACCTCTCAAGGTCCACGATCATGACAATCAATGGATAGTCAATCTAGTCCATGTCGCAGATGACACATCCGTATAAGGCCCTTGCCAGTACCAGCCAACGCAATCACGATCTGAGGGTATCGAATCTCGAGTCACTCGACTCTTATCACTCGACTCTGAAATCTGCGTGATAACTTTGTTAGAGTAAGGTTTTCATCTCGGGTCACTCGCTCTATCCACTCAACTCTAAGTCTGTGATACTTGTAGGTAATGTTTCATTTCAGACTGGCTTATAATTCTTCATTTACGCCAGGCACAGTACATTCCCACCTGAGAAATTCGAGATATCTTCGGTCTCTTACACCCAACTCGGAGTTCTCGCGCCCAGGATGCTGACCCTCTTTTGCTTTGCCCTACGCACTTTAATTACTCTTCATTCACTCGTCAGGCGATGAGTCTCCATTGGACGTAATCTAGACAAACTCATCCCGCTCCTGCTTAGTGGTGAATGCCGTCTGCGTGCATCCACACCCACGACTCGTAGATGATACCGACACCTGACATAATTATGCCATATCTTGTGACACGCTCCAGGGGTCCACAGCAAGCGAATCTCGAGAGATCTCGCCTCATAATCCCGGGCCTGCTCCGGGTCGACTCCACACCCCCACATTCTAGGGAAGAACACATCTATACGGCTTCTTTAAAGGCCTTAACCTCTAAGCCCGATCCAATTAATAATAGGTAGCCGGTGCCAATGACCCGGCTGAGTCTGATTCTTGTATTTCGATGGGCATCATTTCATCCGTGTCTAGCACGATCAATGACGATATATACACTGCAAGGTCCACTCTACCTTCCCTTCTTGACTACGATCTGTCGACTTTGGCCACACTGCGGCCCCTTTGGCGTCTGTCTTGTTGAGGTGCTTGTATAGCACCAGCCCGAAGCTAGTTCCTCGACCGTCTTAGGGTGTGGGAGAATGAAATTGTATACTCTCTGTCCTGCAATTTGTGGGGCGCATTGTCCCAAAGTCTTTGGGATCCACTGTCTACAGGGCAATCCGAGTCACTTTCATGCTCAACCAGCCCTAGTCACAGAGCTAGTGTGAAGCGAAGTCTTACACTTTCTTCCTCGAGCCCCAGAAGAAGCTGATCCTCCTCTTCTTTACTGACACATCTGAGTGCTCAGAGCATCCTCGATCTCTCTCTTATGGTCGGGGCCAGTCTGACCATGGAGTCCATTATCTCGTAGTGAGTCCCTCTGATCCTGCCCCCATTAAAACAACTTCAGCTGCATTCTCGAGTCTCTCGTAATACCGGTAATCCCGAAACTCACCATTATCTCGAAGATTGACATTCGGTCTCACCCGACTCATCGCGCCTCGGTATACCTGCGGGTCGACGGCACTCACGATCACGACACCACGTGTCCCAAACTCACCTTAGTAAGCCAAGGCTTCGCACTTCTTTGAAGCGCGCGCCTGGTGATGGTCTCTCAACAAGCGCAGAATGATCCTCGAATGATACTCATGCTCCACTCGAGATTTGGGGTAGATCAATGTCATCCTGGCTTAAGACAAGTGATCTAGATAGGGTTGGAACACCCTATGCATGAGATCCATGAATGCGGCTGGTGCATTCGTCAATCCGAAGGGCATCACTGTAAACTCAAGGTGCCCATAACACGTCCTAAACGTCGTCTTAGGGATATCTGTCTCCCTAACCTTTAGCTGATGATAACCGGTCGCGAAGATTACATCTTGAAGTAGACTGCTCTCGGTAATTGAATAAATCATCGATTCTTGGTAATGGTCTGGATTCTTGATCGTAACCACCGTTCCAGCTTGCCTATAGTCGATGCACGGTCGAAGGGTCTTGTCCTTAACTTTTTCGCCAAACAGAGCTGGGCGCCCCATGGTGAAGTGCTCGATCTACAATAAACCTTGTCGATAGCCCTTGTAGTTGGACTCACAGGTTCTTGACTCAATAGGGTGCCATCATCTTGAGTCGTAGAGATGGAGTGAAATACCAGGTGTAACTGTTCTACCAAAGTCTACATCCACACATGTGGAGGTAGTCAGTAACTATGCGGAAAAATATCCACATATTCGCACTACTTTCGAGGTAGACCCAGTCGATCTCACCTCGTCCTCTAGGTAAGGCTCACTAGCCAACCTCTGTATCCTGACCTTGGACTCGTATCTTGTCTGGGAAAAATATCATGTTTGTCCCCCACGAGTACCATGCGAGTGCGAGTCACGTGTATGGCGGTAGCTCTCTGCAGCTCCTGATTGATGGCGATCTGTAAACTTTACATTGATCCATCCCACGAGGATGACGCCGAACTCGACATGTCCATAATCTTAGGATCGGCAGTGAGTAGGAGTCCCTAGATCTCTAACTGCAACCTCGATCCCCATCATTCTTATTCTCGAATCACAATCCACACAGGGATACTTGCATTCTTGGCTCCTCTAAGGTCTCTAGGGTCCTTGCCCATTTCCACCCGTATTTGGGCCTCATTCTCTGGCCCCAGACGCGGCTAATTGAATCACGAGTCGTGTCGGAGGTAATCTCAGCTAGCCCCTCTAACACTTTCTCGTTACTGCGCTGAACCCTTTAGTACACACCGTCGGATCTTTTCCCCACAGTGAGATATCGGAGGATGTCCTTTTTAAACCTCTGGGAGGTTACTAGGATCTCCGATTACACCGCTATACACCGGCCGTGCTATAACATTCTACGTAATACCTCTGACCTCAGCCCGAAAGTCCATTGATCAAACAGTGATTGTGCTAACGGTGCCAGTGGACGTTCTCTACGTCCTCGCCCTCTACTAGCCATCTACATTGGTCAAATGGCAGCAAGAGTCATTTAATTTTCGCCGGAGTCTAACTAGTAATGCGAGATCTTGATTCTTAATAGACTTGCTGACCATGAGGCAGAGCGGATTTCATTCCTGCAAGTGGCTTGTAAATTTCAATCCTCGTTCATTTATTTAAATAAGGTTCTAAACTTTCTTATTCATTTGGTCTGCGATCCTTAAGGTCATAATTCCTAACCTTGTATTCACCATTTTCCTATCACAGCATTACACCGTGCATATAATTTACAAGTGCGCAACTAACCAATCACCATTTCAAATGGTAATTTGAATCTAACTCTGATATCTCTAAGGCATAACCACGGCCAGAGACACTGATCATAATAACTCGATTATTATCACCTTGATCAATTTAGCGTTTAAAATATTGTTTTCAACAAAATTTTTATTTTTCGAAAATTTATTTTGAAAATTTTATTTACGAAAATTTTATTTTTTCGAAAATTTTATCAAATTTTATTTGATTTTATTTCATTTATTTGAATTTAATAATTTTTAAAAAAAATTATTTCCTGATGAGCAGTGTTCATTTGGTGACTCGAGGAAAATCACAAGGTCGAGCCTGAGGTCCAACGAGCAGGCGGGCCGGTGCACGGTCTTAAGCGCCGTAGCCCGGCCCTGCCTTGCCCATCAGCGCCAGGCCACGCCCGAGTGGCCGTGCCGTGTAGCCGTCGCCCAATGCATCGCCGTAGCGCCCAGCGCGCTTCGCGGCTTCGCCCGCGCGCCGTAGCGTCTGCCGCTTCGCCAGCGCGCCTGCCGCCAACGCACCACGCTGATCGCCCGAGTACGCGCTTCGCCGCCAGCGCCCAGCCGCCTTCGCTGCGCTTGGCGCTACGCAGCGCTCACTGTTTGCCTAGCCCGTCCAGCGCTGCCCGACCACCGATCCACGTCACGGTAATTGTAGCCATTGACGCGGCTCTCTCACCGGCCGCTGTCTCTGATACAATCGCACGTATTGTGTCCCGATTCACAACCTACATTGCGATGCAACCTGAAGCCTTGCGTCTGATTTTCACTTTTCTCCTCGGTACACTTGATACAATTTTTTAGCCTTGCGATACTTGGCGTAGCCCAAAATTCAATTTTCTGCACAAATTTTTTTTTTCATTATAATTAAAATTTTTTTTCATTTGTTTCCAGAAATTGGAAAAATCATTAAAATCATTTTTTTTCCTATTTTCAGACACTCAAATAAATCTATAAAATTTACTTTTCTCCATTTTCTTAAATTTTATACCATATAAAACCTTAGAAAATTATTTTCACTCTATAAACCAAATAAAATTTAAAATTTATTTTCTTCAAGCTTTTTTTTTTTTTTTACTAAATTTTTTTCTCCACTCAAATAAATTGCAGAAAATTTATTTTCTTCCATTTTCTTCAATTTTACCACTTGTAAAATCTTAAAAAATTATTTTATTCGATCCCCATCCAATAAATTCATAAAAATTTATTTCCTCAGATTTTCTTCAACTTAGAAAATTATTTTCATCAATTGATAGCAAATAAATTTAATATAAATTTATTCTTTTCATCTTCTTTCCGGGCCAGACACTCACATCACTCAAAATATTTTCAAAATATTTTCTACACTTCCATGTGCTAATCACCAAGCACACATACGAATCTCAACACTCTAAACATAGTCTACACACCAACACACAAATACAGACATGGCATACACACTAATCATCAAATATTCATTAAAATCTGCATAAAATATTACTCAACACACACGTGTACACGTAGTGTCCTAGTTTTGTCTTATTTTTCCTAGGTAATTCATACCTAAATTCAACATCGAATCTACACCTAGTGTGATGTTTCTCAACCATGGCCTAAGCCCAAAATTTTTCATCCATAGGTTTCCCATATACTTATTACTCCACATCAGCTCACCTAAAGGGTGTATGAATACCCAACCCGAGCCCCTGTAGACGACACCCAAGCCTGATACTGCCGTGGACGCCCCAAAACCCGGGGGTCCGCCACACCCGCCAACTCGCCGAATATAAGGTTGAGCCCGTTACCCGACGCCACTTAAGAAAATCTGACAGTCTCTTGTACTGTGGAGCTCTACCCATTTAAAAAACCCGATTTACCGTCCAAAACAGCCCAATATATAAGATATATCCACGCCACTAGCCCATAAACAAGACTCAATGTACATACCGACTATGAAATAAACTATATACCAATAGTTACAAGAGTTAATATTTTTACTCTAAACAATAAGATAAAGAACGGAAGGGTTCTAATATGTGGCACCCACCAAAGCCACATCCCTAGCTTCACAATAAATCTCAGATCTAGTCGCCCTCTCGCACCCCCACTGCAAAAGTCAGCCGGGGATCCTGACACTGGTGAGCTAAAGCTCAAGAGGGATTCGCCGGCGGCCGGGTCATCACCTGGCAAAGCACACCCAAAGTAACAGACCAGCAAACGCACAGATCCACTAACGCCTGCCTACATGACCAACTGGATCCCGAGTCTCACCGACTCTCTCTGCTAATTTCAAGCCCTGTATGAGCGAATTAACATGTTACTGGCAGTGGACAACCTCCGGCGAATATATACTCATCTGGGCCATTCACGGCGAGTAGGCTATTTATTCGGATCACCTCCGCGAATAACACGAACTGGCCAGTCCGCCACGTTGATATATATTATTTAGTTTAACGCACTATAATTGACATTTTAGACTACCTCTCGAACCTTGTTTCTGTGACTCATTCATGTACCCAATCCTCCTATATTCCTAGGATGTTCCAGCGCATACACAACAGTATGTATGCGCCCAATTCCATTTAATTCATGCAAATATATAAGCATGAATATACGCAGATAAAAATTAAATCACACAACATGTTACATGTGAATTATCATTCATTGATCAAATGAGTTCTCGGGCGAATGCTCAAAACACAAAGAATTTTATCTAAAGTAATTTAATCAACACATAATTTCATTTAAAATATATTTTGAATGATTTACTTGAATAGTGAAACCCTGCTACTATTCCCAAAAATTGAATCAACTGCCTACCAGACCATGAATCACTCACACATCCCTGGGTATACCAAAATCATCTGGCACAATTAGACAAATGGGCACCTAATAATTAGCAGCTGTGGAGGCCACTGTCGTCTTAATTTTCTTCTAAATTAGATAAGTCTCTGGTCCATGTTTCGGGACCCATCAAACAAATTTCCTCACCACCTCATATTCAACCCAAAACATTAGTAAACATTTAAACGAGTAAACCGCAGCAGGTAAATCCCAATTTTGAGTTCGAGAAACTCCAGGCTAAATCCGTGGTCCACGCTGTAGTCGTCCGCGCAACGCTTTTCTTTCCTTCGTCTGGTCGAAACTAAATCCGGGCCCGATTGTCCGGATCTTAGAGAGAATGAGGACCTTCTCACACTGGGGTAAAAATCTCCATTTTCTGGCCTTCTCCAATTTACCCGACCTCCTGCCTCCCAATTCAAGTTTTTCTTTTGTTATTTGAAGAAGACAAAACACTATTTAGTGTTTTGTCTTATTATCCAACTTAATAATTTAATTAATTCCTTCTTTCACTGTAGATTTACATTCAAGACTACTCCTACCATCTATTTTCATCAATATTTCACTGTTAATGTGACTTTATGGTACATGAAAGATATGCTATGCGACTCGTCACATCAAAATTTGCTTTACCTAAAGACTAAACGTTGACACGCCAGAACGCTAACTCCTCGACCGTGTCTAAAATTACGAAATTTTGCATTGCTGGGTAAGCTGTATTTAAATAGTGACGATTCCAAATCGCATTAACCATTTCGCTCATCCGAGATCTAGAATTAATTACTTATTTTAACCGAGATTTCACTGCACTGAAATACGATTACTTCTTATTCCTAAATTGAATTTCTCAGCCTTTACATATAATGTCATCAATAATTTTTTGTAATATCAGAGCATGATATATATTATTTATTTCGATATTTATTATTTTATTACTATGTAGCAATGCAAAATATATACACTTAAAATATCAAATATCACAAATTTTAAAAATTAAAAATATACAAAATAGCACTACATATATTAATAATAAAATTTAAAATAGTTTATAATATTTTTAAATATTAGAATATTTTGAAATAGTTTCTAATACAAATTAAAATATATAAAAATGAATTTGTTTTAAATAGATTTTCGTCACAAATCTGCATACAAATCTATTGTAAAATTGCGACGAACGTGCTTCGTCACTATTTGTGATGGAATGATAATTCCGCCACAAATTTAGATCGATGAATTTTGTTACTATTTTAGACCAATTTAGACTATACACATGTGATAGTTATTATTAAAAAAAATTATTTTTATATTTTAATTATAATCAGATTATAAAAATTTCCAAAATATTCAAAAAAAAATATTAAGAATGCCAAAATTGATTCAACAATTTATAGGAATTGTTCAGATTTACCTAACATAATTACTAAATTCTCAATATATAATGAACAAGTTGCTTCAATTAGCTATGTGCCCCAATGTTGGCTATAAAAATAATTTTTTTACCTATCACAAATTTTTAGGAATGTCAAATTTTTGTAACATCGTAGCATATTAGATGTAAATTATTTCACTTAATATTTATTATTTTTATGGACTATATAACAAGACAAAATTATACATAATGAAAATACGAATATCAAGCACTCTAAGAATTAAAAAAATTATACAAAATAAATAATTACATATGTTAATAATAAAATTAAATAGTTTATAATATTTTTAAATATTAATATTTTGAAAGAATCTAATAAAAATTAAAATATATAAATACCTGCTTAAATGATTTCCACAATTAATGCAAATTGATCGTAAATTTGTATGAGAATTGTATTTCACAATATTTAGGATTAATGACACTCACAACAAATCTCTGTGGTATACATATAAATTCATCAATGTTTGATTTGATTTAGATGTACCTGGTATATAATTATAAAAAACTATTTAGTATTTTAAATTAATTATTATAAAAACAAAATATTCAAAAAAAATATTAAGGAGGCCAAGATTGATCTAATAACTATAGAATTGTCACTTAATGAACATAATCGAGCCACTGATTATATAGTCAAGGACCTGACCTGATGAATCTCATATGAACCTATGGTATTCTCCCAGACTGTTCTATATGTAAAACTTTCTCAAAACCATCGTAAATAAACCATGAGCGAACCACTTTACAACTTAACATATCTTTAAAATAATAGTAAGTTTATAAATTTTTTTTCTTTTTCTTTCAATACAGATTTAAAATCGCAGAGTTTCCTCTGTTGATCTTCCAAATTTACAAAACTCATAAACATTTAAACACTTCACCTATACTAACTTCCTCATGGTTAGACTCATCACAACTTAATCAACACACAATAGTATACACATATATCATAAATTCATTCAATTACCAAACATTTCAACTTTCTTCAATTCTATGCATTTTTTTTATCAAAGATCATTTATCTTATTTGGGTCAAATTCAAGTAATTACTTCAAAAGATCCATATATATGATGATACATGACAAAGATTCAATAATATAAATATAAACCAATGTCATAATTGCCTCCTCATTTGAAGCTCTGATCACCTGACAGAAAGGGTCTCATTCACACAGACTGTCTTCTCGGGTCCTGGTAATATTATCTTTTGAAAATGATACTAGAAAAGAATTGAGCTTAAAAGAGTTCAAAGAGGTACATTTTAAGATATTTTTATATATCAGCAGAATACATATATAATAAAAAATCCATTTATGCCTTAAGATAAACATCGTGATATCAGCAGACATACTTATACAATTAAAATCAATTTATGCTTAAACATTTATACCTCAAACTTCTACTTCTTTCCTCTTATAATACATACTCTATACAATTAAATCCATCAGAGCCTAAACTTTCTTTTTCTTTCTCTTCCATGGAACCCAGAATAAACACACTCAACAGCTGGGCACTGATCACAGATGCCATCTACTATAACCACTACGCTATGAGAAACCCACTTTCTAGTATAGGTTCCAGCCATAAAGACTCTATCATCGTAAGGATATTACTTCTGTATACCCACTCCCCTCCCCTGCCAGTAACTATAAATTTTAATTCCTAAATCCTTACACGCTATGCACTCACTACATCAAATACAACAGCTACATGGAAGCTGTGGTGTCCACATGAAAATATTTATCAAAACATTTATAAACCACGTAAATCCTTTACTTTATCATGGTAAAACCTATATATATGCAAATATAAGAGCATGTACTTTATTACTTTAACCTTCATAATGCCTTAATATGCATATATAATTTAATATAAATATATATCTATTGATGCAAAGATAAACATGTACATTAAATTTCTTATTTACATCAAAAATTTATTTAGGCAAATATAAAGCATTTATATTTAAACTTTATTTAGAATATCAAAACACATTCACTTTAAAACTCAATTCAGAAAAAACACTATTTTACACTGCGCCCACCGCCTTCAAACTGGCATTCGTCACTCTGCTTCCTATCCGATATCCTTTCACATTTTTCAGAAAAACCCACAACTAACTGGTTTAATAACTCCATATTTGAATCCATCAGTACACATTCATCACCCAACCACATCACATTCACTTAAATCCCATATACTTAAAAACATAATCATAAGACCAAATTACCTTTTTTTCATAAATGATCCTTACACAACAATTCAAATCCTTCTTGTTCTCTATGAATCTACTTTAATAGAAATTGAACTGGCCCAATTGACTCTTCCAATTCAAGATGGTATTTTCATGTCAAATATCATTTACCGATTTACACTGACCGCTAATATATCCATTTTTTTCTCCAGGGTCTTAACTTTTATATTTTATCATTATCTTTGTACTATTTAAAAGTTAAGGTGCTAAGGGTTCTTCAAATTAATCACCAAACTGAGCAATCAAACTCACTACATTCAAACAACTCGGCTAATCTATGTTCAAAACTGAACCAGAATTTGGCTTGCAAGGCGAATCCTACTTTGATGGAATTCCTAGGCCACGAGTAATCAGAACTCACGTCGGCTTTATATGTATGGATTTTCCTTGAAGTCTATTTTGTAACTGCTGTTATAATCAATCACCAAATCGACCAGAAATGAGATGTTATAACAAATAAAATTGGTCAAACAGAAAACGGCATTTCCTCGTATCGAGACTCACGCCAATGGCCATAATGTGGGCTTTTCTCGCATTTTTTTCCATATTTTCTGTATCCAATCTAACCTATAATCCTATATATACCTCAAAACCATTTCATTTTCATCTTGGACATTCATTTCATACCAATTCATCTTTCATTACATGTGTATCTTCAAAAAACTTTTCCCTACTATTTCCAAATAATCTCAATATGGGTTATAATCCATATTAAAGATTTATTAGGGTTTGAGCTCTTAAACCTTTAACTAATTTCTTCCTGATTTAACCATAATATCCAACAAACAAAGGAGTGATCTTGTTCCTTGTGGGTTTAACCAACCTAATTTCAAGAAATCTAAGTTTAGGATACCATTCTATAAAAACCCTGTGATTAGAGAGATAATCATCATAATAAACCCAAAACTAACTGCTGCCAAATCTCATAGAACCCCACGCAATCAAGGTTAGTTTCCATACCTTATTGATCTCCCTCCTTCTCTTCTCTTCTCTTCTTCTTCCTCTCCTCTCTCTTTCCCCCTTTCCACGTTTTGTCTCTCCCAAAATGCGAGCACCAATTTTGGTCTTTAAATCCTATGTTTTGCTAAGGTCCATGTTTAGCCTCCAAAACCCACATTTTGGGTTGATTTTCAATCTGCATCTTGTCCCCATTTCTCTCTTATCATTCCAACTTTCTAATTGGCCTCTGGATCTCAACTTTCTTCATTTACATTTCCCTTTTAAACATTTCATATATTAACCCCTAGTCTTTCCTTTATGACCACTGGGCTCTCAAGCCAGAAATTACATATTTACCCTGGGCGATTATAAATTCCAGTCTCGTTTACACTTCCTAATTTATCTCCGTGGATATTACACAGGCACTTGTACTGCATACTCTACAAAGATCGTGTAATTCTACACCTCCTGAACTGGCGCAGATAATTTAATGTTGCTTCAATTAACTTATACCCTAATGGTATTAAAATAAAAATTTGTTTTCTCAAACATCATATATTTTTATATAATCACTTATAACATTTAAGTAATATATATATTATTTATTTTGATATTTATTATTTTTTATGACTATGTAGCAATAATTATATACAATTTGTAAAATATTGAAATATCACAAATTTGTAAAAATTAAAAATTTTATACAAAATATAATACATTAATAATAAACTCCAAATAGTTTATATAATATTTTTCAAATAGTTAGAATATTCGGAAATAGTTTCTAATATAACAAAATTATAAAATAAACATTTTTAAATAGATATCCATCAATTAATGTTAACAAATCTAAATCAGGATCTAAACGAGGAAAATTCACACAGCCCCTGCAACAGATTAAATTGTGAACTATTTTGCAACTTGATCAAAGAATGTGATTGGTGATATATAGTTATTAAAAATCATTTACTTGAAACTAACTGTAATAAGTGCAATGAAAAATACCAAAAAAGTATTAAGAAATAATATTGATCTAGTTCAACCTAATAGAGAATAGAAGGTCGCATCACTTTAAGAACACAGTCGTTTCAACTTTGAATATACAGTTTTAACAAGCTGTTTAAAATTAGCTTATGTCGTGACGCCTAAACTCCAAAACCACTATGTCCCACAACCCTGGTGACTTACACTCATCGCCAGAGATCCAGCACTCCATAAAATAACACTCAAACTTTATACAACTGAATACCACCAAATAATCAAAACCATTCTAATAGTTCTAGAGTTATTACATTACGGACACAAAACATAAGACAAATTATTAATTAACATATGCCACACTAAAAACATCAAAGCCATTAAACCCTATTTTCTTCAAAATCGCCTCAAATTATCGCCTTCTGTGAGCTATTGCCCAAGAGGAATTACCTGCAAATGGGTTACTCCCACCCAAGTGCATGGCACGATCTGCTGAATGTAAACACACACTCAAGTAAATACGTGATCCTACTTAAATGTTTACATGCCTAAAACCCATGTCTCGAGTCTTCACTGACTCCCTCACACTTTCCTAAGCCATGTATGAGATAACACCGTTTTCAAAACAAAACCTGTTGTTCTTGAAAACACACTACCGAATTTCGGTAAAAATATAGGACTACCCTCCGAGGCAAATGTGTTAGAGAACCTTCCAAAACAATACATGAGCTCCTTCGACGTGTAATTGTAGGACCATCTCCCAACACCATTATCCGGAAAATCATCAATTGAAATTCCTTTCGCAACCATGTTCGATTTTATTTTTCTTTCATGTCATGCACTCACACCTAATTCCTAGGTTACCCCGGTGCATATGAAATGCATTATGTTATTTCAACAATTTATTTATACCAAAATATCCATTATGCAATATTCTCAAATTGCACTCAAATCACATGTTATTCAATGTTTATCAACCAACACCCAAATTAGCTCACTTGAGCTATACACTATTCCATTTCCAATGGCCTACACATACAATTATATTTTAGATAATTGTGGCATCAGGTTAACACATTCAAATTCATGCATCAACCTATCTATTTCCACACAACTCAAGCCATTCATTTCAACCAATTTCATACACACCACATGGACGTTGTCCACTCCGTTAACCGAATCGCTTTTTACCATTTCCCAAAATGTATCAGTTGGTTTAGTGGGCAAATTTCCACTTTAACACACATTGTTCTGACAGGAACTGGATTCCATGGTTATTCTCTACCATGCACACCAAAACACAATTTATTGTGTGATTCATCAAAACGCGCCTAAATACTGCGGACCACCCAAAACGCCTCAGTACATGATTTGCTCTGCTGGGACCATCAAACAAGACTACCGCCTCAACCAACTTACATTTACAAAACACTTAAACAAAGGGTAAACAAGTAGAATAAAACCCTACATCATGGAGTTTGTCTGAACTTCCCAAACCAGTGCCCATGCGCAGTCCGCGTAGGAGTAACTTCTTCCAAATAGAAAACCGACGGCCGACTTGATCTAGAGAAGTTACTCCTTCCTCTCTCTAAAAATCACAAAACCTACTCAGAATGCTTTCTCCTCTCTTCACGCTTTCTTTTACCTACAAGAAGACCACTATTCTCTATTTTGTCTTATCTCATTAAGAATTTAAATAATGCCACTTATATTCATTCGATTTTTTGACACTGGACACACGCGCCAACATTTCCACCTCTACCATGCAAAATACGCCGTCACAATGAAGATACGTAGTGAGGTGATCTTTGTCACATCATATGTCGCTTACTCGCACCCGATAACGCGTCAAAAACGCGCAAATTCCGACCGTCTCGCACTGATGAAATTTGACATGGTAGCTAGATTTCACGAGACGATTCCAACGGTGAAGTCCGTTTCATCATCCGAGATCTAGAAAAATTTTGGATTTTTACCAAAATTACGATTTTGCCATTTTTCAAAAAATTAGAATTTTCTCGGGTCTTATATATGCCTCAATGGTAGCTAAAATAAATTTTATTTTCAAATATCACAAATTTATATAATGTCAAATTTTACAACATCGTAGCTGTAAGACCCGAGAAATTCCAATTTCTGGAAAAAGGGTAAAATTATAATTTCGGTAAAAATTCTGAAATTTATTCTCTAGATCTTGGATGGAGAAACGGATTTCACCGTTGGAATCTTCTTATGAAATTCAATACCACGTTGAATTTCCTGTCAAATTCCTAGACAAATGGAATTTACACGTTTTTGAGGTGGTCAGAAGCCGTGCCAAAACGACTTGAGATGTGAAAAAGCTTTCACATATAACATGTACACATGTTATAATGCGGTTGCAATGGAAGTAGGTAGATTCATTAAACTGACAAATGATAGTTGTCAAATGTCAAAATCCAAAGCTCTAAGGGACAAATCGACATTATCAATTTTGCTTAAACGAGGTGTTACAAAAAAGCAGGAATAGTGTCATCCTCTTAAAAAAAGCCAAAACGGAAAAGAGAACAGGGGAGATGCGTAAGGTGTAGAAATGGTGGATTTAGAGTGAGAGGCGCACCTTCTGGGGATTATGCGGCGATCCGACCGCCGGAATTCTTCGACAAGAAGGAAAGTCGCTCTACGCGCAAGGGCAACTGCAGGTACCGTTTATCGAGTTTTGAAAACCCGCGAGGTAGGGGATTTATCCTACTTGGGTTTTACACTTATTTAAGTGTTTTATAATGTTTCTATTGGATTGAGGCCTGACGGTAGCTAGGGACCGTCCCAAAACTCAGGGACCGAATTTGCTTGAATTTATTGAACCCAATATGTGCAGTCCGTAATTGTGAGGGGCTGTTTGGGTTGTTAATGGCATAAATTATGCTTGAAATCGTATTGTGATGTGCATAGGGCCGGAAATGGCCGTGAAATTCCGGTTCATAAAGTGAACTGATGATTGGTGAAATTTATGGAGCCCAAATACACAAATCTGCGTGATCGTGTGGTTGCTTGGGTGTTTTATTTCATAAATTTATGAAATAAATCTTGTGTTGATGGTATGAGGCCGGAAATGGCTTGAAATGTGTGGAAAATGTAATGTGGCCGTGAACCGCGAACAGTAACCCGAGGGTTTCACTGTTCCCGAGAATAGTGTTCACAAAATAATTTTTTGTAGCCACGTGTTTGGTCAGTAATCTAAATCGAATTGTTTTCAGGTTGGATAATTAGCCCAAGTTGAGCCCACTTAAGCAGAATTTTGATCGTGAAATTACATAATACTTTGAGCAGTATTGGAATTATGTAAATGTATATCATTCATGTTATATATATATTCTATATTTGTTATATGAATCAGATCGGAACTGGCATCATGAATTCCATAATGCCATCGCATCTGTAATAATAGGAGGAGTGTGATGATCTCGAGAGAATGGTTTCGAGGGTTGATTAAAAATAATAATTATCGAGGGTAAGCCCATATAAAATATCACCGTCGTAGTCGCCCAATCGATGCATACATCGGAGGTCACCCACTAAATAGAAATATCGTAGCCTGGCCCACTATCGCACTGAGGGTTGTCCACAAATATAAACAAATATCTTGTTTTAAAAAACTAACGCTTTTCATACGTACTTCAGTAAGTGTGGAGGGAGTTTATGTTAGATGACTGTAAGGAGTTTGAACGTGCGCATATTCAAGTATGATCGACATTAATGAACGACGTTGGGACGGAAAGATCGTGATACGCGCACTTAAAGCGAGAGTAACCATTTAGTGCGTGATTTCACCATCGGATCGATAATCCACTCATCCCAGGAACAATTTTTCAGCACAGGCGCCGAGAGGACCCGCTCTTCTAGAGATCGATTTAGAAGAAATTGGTATTATGGCTGTATTATGATGTATGACATGTATTAGAAATTCCTGTAATTTTAATATATGTTTGTATAAGAGGTTTTCCTAATCTCCTTGAAACCATTGTATATAGTCAGATATATTGGTCGAGTGATGACGGAAATTCCAAGTGGCCATTATTTACTTTCATTCGACCCTATGCCGCCGCTGGATGCGCGTCAGATTGTGTTACGACTAAGGGCAGAGCTCCCCGCACAAAGGAGACTCCGCTCCCGATTTTCTCGTGAGAGATGCTCGGGCAGCTCCACCCGCATTCACAGCGTTTCAAATGGGTCGACGTAGTTAACTGACCCTGGATTTGGGGGCGCCACAATGTATCGAGCTTCAGTATACGAATACCTAGGAGCTCTGTTTGGTATCCATCACCACTTGGGTGGTTTGATGTTAAGTTAGGTATGAGATTACCTAGAAAACACTGCAAGACAAAACTAGACACGCATGCATGTGTTTGGTGTGTTTTCAGGTGATATGATAAAATTTGTTGTGTGAAAAATATGCATAACATGAATGATTTATGTATTGTGTATGCTGTGTGTGCTTGTAGATAAGGGCATAGAAAAATTTTTGGGAGTTTTACAAAGGAGTAAATCGAAAAAGAGATTTAATAAAATAAATTTGAATAAATTTATTTGGTTTATTGTTGATCAAATAAAATTTTAATAAATTTTAAGGTCGAACACTAAAAATAGTGTTAGGTCACGAAAGTTTTGAGGAAATTTCGACAAATGTTCCAAATTAAATGAAAAAATAGAGAGAAATCATTTCTTAAGGTTTTATAGTGTGAAAACTAAAGAAATGAATAAAATAAATTCTGGCAAATTTATTTTGAGTGTTCAAGAAGATGATATATATATATATATATATATATATATATATATATATATATATATATATATATACGTATATTTTTTTTGGTATTTCCAAAGGGTTGGAAAAATTAATGAAATAAAAACAAATCTAAATAAATGAGACAAAAGACAAAATTTTGGAAAATGAAATTTTTGTAATAATTTTTTATAAATATGATTTAATATGTATTGGATAAATGGTCTCAGACAGGCGTACACACAACACAACACACTTCACATTAACAACAACATTAATACAAAAGGAACTTGATATATACACCACTCGCATGAATAAAGGTTCGTGGCCGTGTTTGGCGCCCTTCCAGATATCGCATTGAAATTAACTTGCTAGTCGAATCCAGAGATGACTAGTCGAGACGGTGACGAGGGCGTTCACTACCAACAAAATTCCTCACCTTCGCACTCATCAATGTGCTCAGAGAGGCAAGAGGTATTGTGCGGCGGCAAACTATAAAGACAGTCAGGTATAGTGTGTAGTCGTGAGGTCCCTGGGTGAACTCCGGGAGTGGTTTGCAGTGTACATCATCCTCCGATATTCACAGGGGAGGAGGATCCGATGGTGGCGCACTATCAGTTTGGCGTAGAGAAAGTGTGTTAGAGGCTATGGAGATTACCGACGCACGTGATCTGGCGCAGAATGGTCGCGGTTAGAGCCAGCCCGCGTGGAAGTTGAAGACCTCGCAATCGTAGTGACGCACGTGCAGTCAGAACGTCGCGTGCATTTCTGGCACCGCGGTACCAAGTCGAAGTCTCCCAGAAAGCCCACAGCAAATAGCGCCGCGACGTGCAGGTGCAATGCGCCAGTTCATGAGTTAGCCCGATTTCCGTCAGAGACACGCGGGCCACGCATAATGCGGCCAAGGTTAGAGATTCGAGAATGGACTAAAGTCAGTCTAATCTGCCGTGATCGTAGGACTTCGCCACGATACGGACTCAATGGTCGGGAAAACCCCAACCATGTAGAGATGTGAGGATGCCCTGAGCACTCGTATTTTTTTAAAGTGTTAAAGTAGCAAGAGGAAGGAGAGCCGCGCCTCTCTAGTTCAGAAAGAGGCAAAGAGCTTCTGGGCCTTCACTAGGGTTCCAAAGTCATGCCATCCCAAGCCAGTGACAGATGAGAGTCAAGCCGGGGCCAGGGTCAAGGCATGGTGCTACCATCACAATGCTCGATACATATGAGGGGGATTGCCCCGCAGATGTGGATTCCAGGTTTGGGACAAGACAATCCCGCCAACAGAGGACAAGAGAGGATACATATTCCTCCACAGCCCTGCACAGCCAGGAGCCGCCCGGGGGGCCTGTGGAGCTACACGGCACCTCCCGTTCACAGCAAAAGCCAGAGGCCGGTGCCAGGGGGGCCGAGGTGGTGAGACGAGGCCCACAGGGGTTCAAGGGGCGTGTCTGACACCAATCACAGTGCCTGAGTCACGGATCACCGGGCCATAATGTGGCATGCTTTTGCTATCTCGCCTACGGGCAAGAGTGTTATTTGATTCCTGCAGCCGATTCATTCAGATCACGCATCACCGTGATAGAGTCGGGCTTGTGAGGTCGAGACCTTAGAAAGAGCTAGGATGCGAGTTCTCCCCAGTGGATTAGGTGAGAATAGGGATGATATGTCGTTTGGTCGCAGCTGGGAGATCTCGGCGGACCCCATCACAACGGATACGCAGGATCATGGAGGTATTGCCAGAGTTCGATGTCATCCCGGGATGGATCAATGAAGATGTTCTTGCATGTAATGTTATCGATCGCGGAGTCGCAGAGGTTGCCCCCATACGCAGCGCTGTACTGTGTATTTTGTGTGTGATGCGCGATGGTTTCGCTCTGCACAAAGGTACGAGTCCAGTGTCACGAAGGCCACGGTTAGCTAATGAGCTCACCCTGTGAGGACGAGGAGAAACCAGACTTAGATCTACCTCAAGTATACAGCGAATATGTATCCCTTTTCCGTACGAGCCACCCTGGATCGCCCACGTAGGTAGTAGACTTCTGTGATCGAAGTTACACCCGGTACTTCACCCATCTCTATGACTCCAAAGATGTGATATCTCTATGACTCGGCGCCAGGATGGCGCAATTAGTTGCGAGAACCCAAAGTCCGATTACGGGACTCTTGGACAAGGGTTCATTAGGCAAAACACTTCACCATGGGCGCTCGGTTTTGCGAAGAAGAAGGGCGAGACCCTTTGGCGTACGTGACTACGAGATAGTTGAACAGGGGTTACGATCAAGAATCGGTACCCATTACCGAGGATTGACGATTTATTTGATCAATTGAGGAAGGCCTTGAGTCTGCTCGAGATAGACCTTAGCGGTTACCATTAAGAGGCGAGGTTAGGAGATAGATATCCCTAAGACAACGTTTAAGACGTGTTATGGGCACTTTGAGTTTACGGTGATGCCTTTTGGATTGACGAATGCGCTAGCAGCATTCATGGATCTCATGCATATCTAGATCAGTTTGTCGTGGTCTTTGTGGATGACATTTTGATCTACTCCCGATGCGGAGTGGGAGCATGAGGTAGCTCGCGAGGATCGTGTTGTTATAGTTATATTTGAGAGACCATCGGTACATGCCCAGTTGATGAAGTCACGAGTTTGGCTTCTTGGTGAGATTTTTAAGGACACGTGGTGTCGACGCCAGTGATGTCAGTGGACCCGGAGAGAAAGTTGAGGCCGTGATGAGTTGGGAGAGATCGAAGTCGGTCTTGAGATCGTAATTTCTTGGGATTAATTTATGATATTCTGGAAATTCATTGAAAGTTTCTCCGGATGACACCTATGGCCGGGTTGACTGAAGGAGAGTCAAGTTTGATTGGGATGACCCGATCTGGGGAGGCATTCAGGGTGAAGGAGACTTACTTGGCTCCTGTCTTGATAGTCCGGGACGAGCGGGGGGGTACACGGTGTATTGTGTGATGCCTCGAGGGCCGGACCCAGGATGTGTTTGATGCGGTCAGGAGGAGTAGTAGCTTATGGTTCCATCGGAGTTGAAGAATCATGGCGAATTACCCCCACACAGCATGGAGTTAGCGTAGTGATCTTCGCCTTGAAGATTTGGCGCACCACTACTTATATCTTAGGGACTGGTGTACTTGAACCATAAAAGTACGAGTACTGTTTTCATGCGTGGGACCTCAATGCAGAGCAGAGATGGATCGAGTTCTGAGGATTATGGCTTCACTTTACATTACCATCTGGTAAGGCAAATGTAATTAACTAATCACACTTTCGGTCGAGAAGTCACGAGGAAGCGTTAGCTGTATTATGGCTTCTCTATAGTCTGTGGCGAGACAGTACGTTGGGGAGTTTAGTAGCTACCGTAGTCTCTATTGAGCGAGTGATGAGTTCCAGTGGCGGGTGCGGAGATAGGTGTCTACGGGGGCCAGGGTGTCAGTCACGGTGGCGAGGGGCTGGGCCGAATCCACTCGGATGGTAGTCTTTGGTATAGAGGACGGGTGGTGGTTCCCCATTCGACCGATTTGAGAGAGGAGATTTCTTACGCGGGTTCTGTATCTCGATTTGCGTGCATCGGTGTGAAGATGTACGGGATCTTCGTCCCGGTACTCTTTGGAGGCGGGATGAAGAGACACGCAGGGACCTTAATGCGGCGATGTCTCACGTGTCGGCGGGTAAAGGGTGGCGCCGAGGAAGCCGGTAAGGAACAGCTGGCCATTGGAGGTAGGCGGGTGGAAGTGGGAAGCGCGTCACGATGGTTGCGATACCTGCCCGCGGACACGACGAGAGGCATGGCGCGGCATGGGTGATGAGTGGACTAGCTCACGAGAGTCGGCACATTTTCTAGCGAGTGCGGATGACCTTCACATTGGAAGGTGCGGTTGTATATTCGAATGGATTCATTTGCTGGAGTACAGTATCCATGAGTGTCGGATAGGGACTGTGAGTTAAGCGCACTTTGGAAGAGTTCCAAAGGCTATGGGCCGCGGCTGGCGGGTAGTACAGCTTTCCACCTGCAAGACGGATATTCGATCCTAGGAGGATTATACGGTGTTAGAGGACATCTTTGCAAGCATGCGTCTGAATCATAAGGGTAATTTGGGAGGAGCATTTGCCGCCCAGTGGGTCGCTCTGACAACGATTATCGAGTATCTGGATCTTTCACTTTACATAAGGGCATTGTATGGGAGACCATGCGGGTCACCGTTATGTTGTTGGACCTGAGGTGGAGAGAGTTCCATCAGTCACGATCGATTAGAGACACCTCACGAGAAGGTGAGCTTGATCGACAATGTCTTCTCATCGAGCCGTGGTGAGTATCGCGGATGTGCGTCGACCATAGGAGTTCGAGGTTGGGGATAAGCGTTTTCTTGAAGGTGATGCCTAAGGAGAATTGGTCAGACCGGCAAGCGGGAAGCGTATCGTGCAGGGGTTGTGGGCCTTCGGGAATGCCGAGGATAGTCGCTGACTAGCGTGCCGGTTGGCGTTACCGCCCGGCATATCCAGTGTCACGAGGTATTTTCCAGTCTCCATGCTCGGCGTATCTCGAATCCGGCTCATGTAATTAGTTAGGGGCCAGTTAGAGATTGACAGTCGGTTGCCGGAGGGACGGTATGCATTACGGATGCTTAGTGTCGGTTGCGACTAAGACCATGAGACTAGTGAGGGTGCTATGGCGGCTGGAGTGGAGGAGTCGGTGGGAGGCGTGAGGCACGTCTGGGGCCTTCTCCGCTTCTTGTTTAAGGATGAAGGTCGTGGTTTGGTCGAATTTACATGCATGGTATAGTGCACGTTGCATATGCATGTTAGTGTTTCTGATTGTCGGAATTTCGAATGAAATTCTTTAAGAGGAGAATGTAAGGCACAGATAAATTCCAATTCTGGAAAAAATGGTAAATCTCGTAATTTCGGTAAAAATTTGGTATTCTCTAAATCTCGGATAAGCGAAAGCGGATTCAGTTGGAATGAGTCTGAGAATCTGGCTACCACGTCGGTCGAGATAGTGAAATTTACCGTTTCGAGGCATCGAGTTTAAGTGCGAAAAACGACTTGAGATGTGACAAAAGTCACATATAACATGTACACATGTTATACATGTTGCATGAGTAGAGAGATGATGGAAATGGACGGTCGGGGATAGTGCCAAATGTAAAAAATCCAAGCTAAGGGACAAAATCGGCATTATTAAATTTGTTTAAATGAGGAAAAGACAAAAAGATGAATAGTGTCATCCTCTTAAAAGAAGCCAAAACGTGAAAAGAGAACAGGGGAGATGCAGAAGGTGAGAAATGGTGATTTTAGAGAGAGAGTAAGGCACTTCTATCTAGATTTGCGGGCGATCCGACCGTCGAAATTCGTTGGGACAAGAAAGAAAGTTGTTCTACGCGGCGAGGGGCAACGCCAGAGGTACCGCTTCATTGAGTTTTGACAAACCTCGTGGGAGGTAGGATTTATCCTACTTGGGTTTTACACTTTATTTAAGTACTATAATGTTTCGTTGAATTGAGGCCTGAACGGTCGTTGATCGGTCCCAAAACTGGGACCAATTGTTTGGAATTTATTGAACCCAATATGTGCAAATCTCGTAATTATGAGGGCCGTTTGGGTTGTTAATGGCATAAATTATGCTTTAAATCGTATTTGTGATGTGCATAGGCCGAAATGGTCAGTGGAAATTCCGTTCATAAAGTGAACTCGATGATCGGGTGAAATTTATGGAGCCCAAATACACAAACCGCGGATCGTAGGGCTGTTGGGGTGTTTATTTCATAAATTTATGAAATAAATCTTAAAGTTGATGGTATGAGGCCTAAATGGCTCAATTGTGTGGAAATGTATCGCGGCTAGCGAACCGCGAACAAGAATCGAGGGTTTCACTGTTCCCGAGAATAGTGTTCACAAAATAATTTTTGTGAAATAATGTGTTTGGTTGAGTAATTCAAATCGAATTGCTTGTGTTGGATAATTAGCCCAAGTAAGCTAATTTTTGGTGTAATGGATTGTGAAATTACATAACATGGTTGTGTGATTAAATTATGTAAATGTATATCATGTTATATATATTCGCATGTGTTATATGAATTGTATTGGAATTGGCATCATGAATTCCATATGCGCGCCAAGTACTCCTAGAACAATAGTAGGAGTATGTGGAGGTGATTCTTGAGAGAATGGTTTCGGAGGGTTGACTAAAAATAATAATTATCGGAGGGTAGTCCATATAAAATATCAATCGTCGGAGATGGCCCAATTGATATACATCGGAGGGTTGTCCACTAAATAGAACATCGGAGTCGGTCCACTACTTATACTCCGAGGGTCAGTCTACAAAGAAACAAATATCTTTGTTTTTAAAAACTAATGTTTCATACGTGGCTCTAGTGCGTGAGGGAGTTATGAGGACTCAAAGGAGTTGATCAGTGTATATTCAAGTAGATCACGATTAACTTGAATGTATGTTTTCATTTGAGCATTGCATATGCATTCTAGGTGGAGAGTAACTCATTTAGTGGTGATTCCACTATCACGATACCACCCCGTCGCGAACAATTTTTCGTGCACGGGCGCCGAGAGGACGGCTCTTCTTAGAGACCGATTTAGAAGAAAGCTTAGTTGTGGCTTTGGTATTAAGGATGTATGACATGTATTAGAATTCAGAATTTTAATATATGTTTGTATAAGAGCATTTTCCCTAACCCTTTAAAACTATTGTATATAGTTGAAATATATTGGTTTGAGGATGATGCAAGGGGCCCAAGTGACCATTATTTGCCTCACTGACCCTATGGCCGTGGATGTGTCGGGACAAAGGTGTACTCATGGTAGAGCCCCCGCACAAAGAGACTCGCCCGATTCGTGAGAGATGCTCGGTCACCGCATTCATGAGTCGTCTGCTGGTTAACTCGGTAGTCAATGCACCCTAGGATTTAAGCATAAAGAGCATGATATATATTATTTATTTGATATTTATTATTTTTTTTATTACTAAGTAGTTAAATGCAAATTATATATACAATTTAAAATATTGAAATATCCCAAATTTTAAAAATTAAAAAAAAATTATACAAAATAGCACTACATATATTAATAATAAAATTCCAAATAGTTTATAATATTTTCAAATATTAGAATATTTTGAAATAGTGTCTAATACAAATTAAAATAGATAAAAATGTATTTGTTTTAAATAGATTTATGTCACAAATCGGCCGCCAACCTGGCCAAAATTGTGATTGCATTGTGTTTCCACACTATTTTGTGACTTAATGATATCATTACAAATTTGTGACGGATTTAGAATTCCATCACTATTTTGTGATCAATTTGTGACGGTTTGGTGATAGATAGTTTTTAAAAAATTTCATTTATATATTTTAAATTAATTGTATTATAAAATTTTTCAAAATATTAAAAATATATATTAAGGAGGTCAAGATTGATTCAACAACTTATAAGAATTATTCGTATTTTACAAACATAATCTAGCCTAATTTCGAATATATAATTTTAACAAGTTACTTCCAATTAGCTTATGCCCCAATGAGCAAAGTGAAGTTTTTTTTACCTATCACAAATTTTTATAATGTCAAATTTTGTAACATCGTGAGCATGATAAAATTATTTATTCTGTCATTTATTATTTTTATGTGACTATATAGCAAGACAAAATTATATATACAATTTAAAATATTGAAATATTACAAATTTTAAAAATTTAAAAAAATTATACAAAATAGCACTACATATATTAATAATAAAATTCAAAATATTTTATAATATTTTCAAATATTAGAATATTTTGAAATAGTGTCTAATACAAATTAAAATATATAAAAATGAATTTTTTTTAAATAGATTGCTGAGAATAACATAAAATAGTGACGAATTGTGTTTCACACTATTTCTAGACGTGGAATGATAATCCGTCACAAATTTGTGACGGATTAGAATTTTGTCACTATTTTGTGACCGATTTGTGACGGATTGGTGACAGATAGTTGTTAAAAAAATTCATTTTTATATTTGAAATTAATTGTATTTTAAAAATTTTCAAAATATTAAATATTTTTTTTAAGGAGGCCAATATTGATTCAACAACTTATAGGAATTGTTCGTACTTTAATGAATATAATTGAGTTAATTTCGAATATATAATTTAACAAGTTGCTTTAATTAGCTATGCCCCAATGGTGGCTAAAATAAAATTTTATTTTTAACTATCACAAATATTTATAATGTCAAATTTTGTAACATCGTAGCATGACGTAAATTATTTATACTTATATTTATTATTTTTTATGACAATATATCAATACAAAATTATATATACAATTTAAAATATTGAAATATTACAAATTTTAAAAATTTAAAAAAATTATACAAATTATAGCACTACATATATTAATACAAATTAAAATACTATATTATTTTCAAATATTAGAATAATTTGAATAGTGTATAATACAATGTAATATATAAAAATGAATTTGTTTTAAATAGATATCGGTCACAAATTATTCACAAATCGGTTAGAAAATTATGACGGAATTGTGTTTCCGTCACTATTTTATGACGGAATGATAATCCGTCACAAATTTGTGACGGACTAAGAATTCCGTCATTATTTTGTGACGGATTTGTGACAAATAGTTTTTAAAAAAAATTCATTTTTATATTTTAAATTAATTGTATTATAAAAATATTCAAAAAAAAATATTAAGGAGGCCAAGATTGGTTCAACAACTTATAGGAATAGTTCGTACTTTAAGGAACATAGTCGAGTCAATTTCGAATATATATTTTAACAAGTCGTCTAATTAATTTACGCCAACGGGTGGCTAAAATAAAATTACTAAATATTACAAATTTTTATAATGTCAAATTTTGTAACATCGTGAGCATGATATATATTATTTATTTTGATTTTTATTATTTTTTATTACTATGTAGCAATTCAAAATTATATATACAATTTAAAATATTGAAATATCACAAATTTTTAAAAATAAAAAAAAAATTCCATAATATAGCACAACATACATTATTAATAAAATTCCTAATAGTTTATAATATTTTCAAATATTATAATATTTTCAAATATTGTCTAATACAAATTAAAATATATAAAAATGATTTTTTAAAAATAGATATCGGTCACAAATTGGTCAGAAAATTGTGACGGAATTGTGTTTATGTCACTATTTTGTGACGGAACTATTTTTATGTCACAAATTTGTGACGGATTTAGAATTCATTAATATTAAGTATTGATTTGCATCAATTTATGTATATCTATTAAAAATTCATTTTTATATTTGAAATTAATTTTATTATATAAAATTTTAAAATATTCGAAAAAAAAATATTAAGGAGGCCAAGATTGATTCAATAACTTATAAGAATAGTTTGTACTTTAATGAACGTAATCGAGTCAATTTCGAATATATAGTTTGACAAGTTGCTTTAATTAGCTATGCCCTAATGGTGGCTAAAATAAAATTTTATTTTCAAATGTCACTATTTTTTATAATGTCAAATTTTGTAACATATGATATATATTATTTATTTTGATATTTATTATTTTTTTTAACTATGTAGAATTGCAAAATTATAAATACAATTGAAAATATTGAAATATCATAAATTTTAAAAATTAAAAAAATTACATAATATAGCACAACATATATTAATAATAAATTCAAATGCAATGAGTAATATTTTCAAATATTGTAATATTTCAAATAAATATTTAATACAAATTAAAATATATAAAATTCAATATTGTTTAAATAGATATCCGTCACAAATTGATCAAAATTTTGTGACGAAACTGTGTTTCCGTCAGTATTTTGTGACGAAATTGTGTTTCCATCACAAATTTGTGAAGGACTTGGAATTCCGTCACTATTTTGTGACCGATTTGTAACGGGTTTGTGACAGATAGTTATTAAAAAAAATTATTTTTATATTTAAAATTAAATGTATAATATAAATTTTCAAAATATTAAAAAAAATATTAAGAAGACCAAGATTGATTCAACAACTAATAGGAATAGTTTGTACTTTAATGAACATAATCGAGTCAATTTCGAATACATAGTTTAACAAATTACTTCAATTAGTTATGCCCCAATAGTGGGTAAAATAAAAATTTATTTTCAAATATCACAAATTTTTATAATGTCAAATTTTGTTACATCGTAGTATGGTATATATTATTTATTTTGATATTTATTATTTTTTATGACTATGTAGCATTGCAAAATTATATATACAATTTAAAATATTGAAATATCACAAATTTTAAAATTAATAAAAATTACACAATATAGCACAACATATATTAATAATAAAATTCCAAATAGTTTATAATATTTTGAAATATTAGAATATTTTGAAATATTGTTTAATACAAATTAAAATATATAAAAATGATTTTTTTTAAATAGATTTCCGTCACAAATTGGTAACAAATCGGACAGAAAATTGTGACGAAATTTTGTTTCCGTCGCTATTTTGTGACGGAATGAGAATTTCATCACAAATTTGTGACTGATTTGTGACAGATAGTTATTAAAAAAATTCATTTTTATATTTGAAATTAATTGTATTATATAAAATTTCAAAATATTCAAAAAAATATTAAAGAGACCAAGATTGATTCAACAACTTATAGGAATTGTTCATGCTTTAATGAACATAATCGAGTCAATTTCGAATATATAGTTTAACAAGTTGCTTCAATTAGCTATGCCCCAATGGTGGCTAAAATAAAAATTTATTTTCAAATATCACAAATTTTTATAATGTCAAATTTTATAACATCGTAGCATGATGTAAATTATTTATTTTGATATTTATTATTTTTATGATTTTATGTAGCAAAGGCAAAATTATATATACAATTTAAATATTGAAATATTACAACGGAAAAAAAATTGTACAATATAGCACTACATATATTATTAATAAAATTCCTAATAGTTTATAATATTTGCAAGCATTAGAATATTTTGAAATAGTGTCTAATACAATTAAAATATATATAAAAATGAATTTTTAAAATAGATATTCCTTCGAATAAATTTGTTACAACTGTCTTAAAATCAGGATGGATTTATATTTCCAAGTAATATTTTAGTAATAAGATATAAATTCCATTACAAATTTTTGATTTGACTTAGAATTCTCATTACTATTTTGTGACTGATTTAGACAGAGAAGTTATTGAAAAAAATCATTTTTATATTTAAAATTAATTGTATTATATCAATTTTTAAAATATTTATAAAAACTATTAAGGAGACCAATATCGATTCATTTTATGAATATTTTGAAATAGTATAAAATACAATTTAAAATATAATAAGGAATTATTTTTAAGTGATACATGTCACAAATCACACAATTTTATGGATGAAAATTTGTTCTGTCATAGTGACGAAATTTGATTCCGCCAAAAAAACAAGTGGATTAACATAAATATCCCGCCACAATTTTGTGACTGATCCAATTTCCGTCACTATTTTGTGACTTTAACGTGACGTAACTCGCCCGTCATCATTTTGTTAATGAAGTCAGATATCTCAAACCCGTGGTCCCGCTGACTACCCAACCCATGAATACAAGTGGATGTTGGCTACCCTACGCCACTTCGTAAAAATCTATTGCACTTCCTTTGTACTGAGCTCTACCCAAATACACACCGCATATCCCGTCTCAAACAAAGGCAATATAATCCAATATATCCAATCACATGAGTAATACGGCCACTTGGGCCCATAAACAATACTCAATAGTTACAAGAGTTCAAATGTTTTACTCTTATACAACATATATTAAAATACTCAAATTCTAATACATGTAAATATCGTCAAAGCCAAAGCCACAATCCGGCTTTTCTTCTAATCTCAGCCTCTAGGACGAGCCGTCCCTTGCACGCCTCAGACCGAAAATAAAGGGGATCACACTACTTCGTGAGCTAATGCTCAGAGGGGACCGCTGGCGGCTACTCACCACCCAAGTGCAAGCAATGTTCCAATTAAACAATATATTCGGCGAACGACGATCCTACTTGAATGTCTACGACCAACCAGATCCCGAGTCCTCACCGATTCCCTCTTACACTCGCCAAGCCTCGTATGAGGATTTCTATTTTTGCCTTGTTGTGGACAACCCTCCGATGTATATATCAATCAGTCATTCGACGATTGATGTATTATTTGTTTGTGGACTACCCTCCCGATGAATATCAATCGGGCCGTCCGACGATTGATATTTTTAAAATTTGACTACTCCTCCGATAATTTAATGCTTTAGACAACCTCCGAAACTATTTTCTACCTATCTCATGCACTCACCCTATAATCCTAGGGTGTTCCAAAGGCATATGAATGTGGTGTATGCTAGTTCCAATACGTTTAATTCACATGCAAATATATAAAACATGAATATATCAGATAATTCAAATCACACAATCATGTTATGTAATTATACATTTCATCACATCAAAATTAGTTCACTGGCTATCGATCAAACACTTATAATTTAATTTAAATCACTGCCAAATATTATTTTCACAAAAATATATTTTTTTGAGAACACTATTCCAAGAATAGTGAAACCTCGCTTACTATTCCCAAAATCACAAAACGTTTGCCTCACTCTAGTGAACCGGTTCTTTCGCCATTTCTCCTGGGCCTATCAAATCGATACATGATTAACCCTAAAACACAATTTCACACCAACATCAGCCGGGATAAGCTACCGGCTGCACCATTTTGTTTCAAAATTTTATATTACCTGCCCTGGGTTCGGGATCGATCAAACGACTTCTAATGACTCTTAACCAACCGAAACATCAAAACACTTAAAGAAGGAATAAACTCAAGTAGGTAAACCCCTACCTCTCGGAGTTTGTCAAAACTCACAAAACCGAGTCCACGCGTAGCCCGGCTTTGCGTAGGAACCTTTTTCCTCCTTTCTACCTAAGACCGCCGACGGTCGGATCGTTCGTATTTCTAGAGAGAAGTCGAGACTTCTGTAACCACCATTTTCGTTTCTTCCCACACCTATTGCATCCTCCTTGATTTCAGCGTTTTGGCCTTTTGAATTGAGAAGAAGGGTCGTTCACTATTTGTCTTTAGTCACTTAAATCAATTTCCAAATGACCATTATGTCCCTTTACCAAGCATTCTACTACCTCTACCATCAATTTTCATCATTTATCTACTCATACCACTTATTGCACATGAGTATCGTTGTTACATGACTTTCAGAGGCATCGAAATCGCTTTACTAAGACCAACCGCGATGCCTCAAACGTAAATTCGACTATCCTAATTCGACGAATTTCTACGGCCGGGCTAGATTTCACGCAGACGACCAAACGGTAACTGTTTTATCATCCGAGATCTAGAGAATAAATTACTTGATTTTTAACCTAAATTAACAAATTTGTAATCGAAATTACGATTTGCCATTTTTCCTTAAATTGAATTTCTCAGTCTTGGCTGTGGCTATTTACTTTATAATTTATTTTGTGACGGTTTTGTGATGAATTGTTTTCCATCACAAAAATCTGTCACAAAGTAGTCTCAAATCCATCACCAAAATTTTTGTGCCACCTTCTCGCCATATTTTATTAATGGATTTCTTTTCTATCACAAATCCGTCACAATTTTCCGTCACAAATCACTTATACTAATTTCGGTCACTATTATGTCACAAATTTGTCACAATTTTGTGACGGAAATTTCGATCAAAAATTTCCGTCACTAAAGTTTATTTTTTTTTGTAGTGTATAAATTGTGAAAACTTATTATACTCAATTCTTTTACAAATTATATAAAAATAATATTTTAGGGAATGAATTTATAAGAATTTACCTATCATAATAAATGAATCTATATCAAGAGAACCATGACCTAATGATTTTTCTTTTCCAATAGTAATTCTAGATACTATTCCATGTAAATAAGTTGTTTTAATACCATTGTCTCAAAAAAAAAAAGTTGTTTTAATACCATTGATGATTTGGAAACTAGCTAGCAAATCCATTACACCCTTTCAATTACATAAATGCTATTTCTTTTCTATATTTCAAATACTACATACAACACCTAATAAGTTATTATGTGTTCTTTTAATGGTTTTAGTTCATATGGGATTATACCCTTATTGGTTAATATTAATAAATTTCAAAATCCATTTCATAATCTAGAATCAGCATTATTTGGTAAAATCTAAAAAGATTAACAACCTTAAAGACAATTTTTTATACAACTCAAAGGGTAAAACCTCAAATAAGAATTAATGTTAAACCTTCATAAGCAACATCTAAACCTTATTTTAGTGTTCATTGAACTCCTACAACATATAGATATCAATTTGCTTAATTGTTTTGCCTTGCCTCACCTTTGAAATCCCCTATCTTCATTGACTATAAATTAAAAGTGGTAGCTTTTTCTTCCAAGGCATACAAAATTAAGCAAGACCTCCACATGATAATAAAAATCATTTTTCTTGTAATGCATTTTCCTTTCCATTCAATCATTTGTAAAGTTCAAAGAAGAAGTTTCTATAATTGTATTGATTCCTAATAGCCCCTTAGCATGACATGTCATTATTATTAAATCTTCCCTTCATTGCTCACAAAGTTTGTAATTTTTTTTTTAACTTGCCAAGTATATAATTGGTATACTAATTTTATTGTAATCATAAGTGATGGTTATAGCAAATTCTTTTAAAAACAAAATTTTTTACAAAAAGTTATGTTTTACATAATTTTTTATGGTTAAAGTAACCTTTCAACCTCATTAATCACTTTGAAGCAACTTTAATATTAAATGTTTTCTATTTTTTTTTTTTTTTTGTGTTACTTAAGCTGAGCCCTTAGACTTGAGTATTCAAATAGTAAAGAGAATGGATGTGCGGGAGATCATAGGTTTGAGTTCCTATAAGAATATAACATAGCATTACAATTATGTAATACAAAGTAAATATATGTCAAAGAATAAATATAAAAAATAGTTGACAATAATGATTTCAATAAAATCAAATTATTTTACTATGTATATTTGTTTTAAAAATAAAATGTTTCACTTATCGAGTTGCTCCTATGCAAACGGTGCACTTCACACCAACCAAACTGACCCCCATATATCGTTTCCTTCTTATGTTTATTCATTTGTCTCACAAGGTCCATTTCGTGTTGGTATATGTTTATAAGCATTAAAATAAAATGAGAATGTCAAATTTAATCATTATTATATATTTTTCTGCATATATGTATTTATTAATAGTCAAAGAAATAAAATGTATTAAGCCCTCAAATTTTAATACAAAAGTGTTCAAATCAATTTACTTTTCTAGGTCATAGTCACACAAATTTTGTATTATTTAATTATAATATATGCTCTTATTAAAAATTAATTGAAGAATTTAGTTAAATATTTTTGAATGAAAATTAATTTGAGCAAATGAATTGAAGTATATATTTGATACGACATTATTCAATATACAAGTATATTTAATTTTAAACAGAATATAATTACTATATGACCGTGTTTTATATATATATATATATATATATATGTATGTTTAAAATTCTCTTATTTTTAATATTAGTAATATATAAATTATATATTTATTGTTAATAAAACTTAACTCAAGTGGTTAAGAGTTCAAACAAACATAACAGTATAAGAAAAATAAGTTACAGTGACAGTTTTAGCTGCGATCCTTAAAATGCATAGCTAAAAATGCATATTACCACGTTTATTAGATCATGTGACCAAAGAAAATTCTCACCAACCTTTTAGTCGCGAAATTTAATTGAGTGCTACTATATAACTCCCTATAGTTGCATGAAAAATAAAATCGCTACCATAAATAGCTTAAAAGACACGATAATCTTAGGATTGTTGCCATTTTCTTTATACATAAGGTGCTCTCATTCTTTCCCTCTCTATCTTGTGCACGCCCTCTTTCCCTTCTCTCTTATAGTTCTTTTCTTTATCTCACCCACACCCAAGGATCAAAATATTTGCAAACACGATATATTTCCAGAATTAGATTTTACTTTAAATATCTGAAATATCTAAATATCTATGATATTTTTACAAAATATCGTTATTAAAATTTTTCATATTTTAATTATATAGATTATGAGAAATGATTCTTATCTAAATTAAGGTAGATTAAAATCAAATGGATTAGTAATTATTAAAATAAATATGTTATATTTAATATATTATTAAGATATTATGTTAAAGAGATATTATTTATTTGTTTTTGTTATTATTATAAATATTATGTAGATAATGAGGAGATTCAAAATATTATATATAATAATTTTAAATTTTTAAATGATATTATGTTATTTATTTTCCTTTTCAAATTAATATTTGATTTAAAAATATTATAAGTTATAATAAAATAAAAATAAAATAAAATATTATAAAGGGATTATGAACAAATAAATAATAAGAGAATATGTTTACTATATATAATAAGTGCAATCAATGGCTTGGTGGTTGGAGGGTGTCACTTCCAGGCATTTTGGGTGGGTTCGAAACCCGTTAGAAGCAATTTTTTCATATTTTTGGAGCCAAGGAAAAAACAGGGAAAAAATCAGAAAATTTTTTTTTCCAGGAAAAATCAGGTTTTTTTTCGGAAAATATAGGTATTTTATCGGGAAATATCGGTATTTATCGGAAAAATCGGTGATTTTTCTCCGATTTTTTTACTTCCGATTTTTCCACCCGAAAATCTTTTCCAAAGACTAATCGAACCGACAATAAAAATCGGCCTAAAAACGCATTTTGTCCATGCCCACGCCCTATCTCTTCTGGTTCCCTTTTCTCTCTCTCTCTCTCTCTCTCTCTCTCACGCCCTAATTCTAGTTCCCTTCCTTCTTTTCTGGTTACCTTCTCCCTCTCACTCATGTCCTAATTCGTTCTAGAAACAAGCGATTTTTACAACGACATCATTCCCCTTCCAAATGTCACAAACGAGATCCTCTCAAAGGTGATCGAGTACTGCCAAAATCATGTATAGTGTTCCAAGTTCAAGATCACAATGCCAAATATAATCTCAAGGTCGGGGATGCCGACTTTGTCAAGGTTGATGCGACTACTCTACTCCACTTCTTAATGGTGAGAATTTCCCCTTCATTTTTCTTATATTTTTTTAGATTTTTCTATTAATTTAGTAATTTTATCATGGACGTTATGAAGGCTCGGGTTTCTTTTGTTGTTCTTTTTTGTTTGCGGATATGTTATGTTGATTTGTAAATTTTTGTGTGATTTGTTAGGGTTTTTTTTGCTTTGATGTATATGTTGGGGAATATTTGTTGATGTCTCTGTTTTGCAGTGTTTTGCTTTTTCAACCCAATGTCTGTGACGCCCCAAAACCGGGGGTCCGTTGACTACCCATCAACCTGCGGAAAATCTATACGGCTCGTTTCACGAAACACATACCTGAGTAAAAATGGCCACTTGGGCCCCTACATCAATACTCATCAAACATGTACCCAACTATATTCCAATAGTCCAAGAGTGATTTTATTACTCTTAATACAAATACATATTAAAATCTACAATTCTAATACATATTATCCAAAAAATCAAAGCCACAACCCGGCTTTCTTCAAAATCGGTCTCTAAGAAGAGCCGTCTTCTAACACCCTCAGACTAAAAATGTTCCCTTCGACAGGTGAGCTATCGCCTAGTAGTGGAATCACCCCAATGAGTTACTCTCCACCTATGCATATGCAATGTCTAATTTAAACACACACCCAAGTAACACGCGATCTCACTTGAATGCCCACACGCTCATCTGGCTGGCAATCCTCGAGTTCTCACCTCGACCCTTGGCCACTCTCGCTCTCAAGCCATGTATGAGAAAACATCATTTTCAAACAAAACTTGTTGTTCTTGAAAATAACCACTAAAGTGTCGGTAAAACATGGGACTACCCTTCGAGGTGAATTGGTTGGTGAGCTCCGAAATAAATATGGTCCTCATCCGAAATGATCCGTCGGGCCCATCTCCCAACCCAATTTTAAAATGATAATGTGAAATCTTTTCAACCATGTTTGTTTTTCAGAAAATCATGTCATGCAATCGCACCTAAATTCTAGGTTACTCCAAGACATATGAAATGCATTATGCAATTTCAATCATTTTATACATATAAAATTATGAATATTCATTAAATTATCACGACATTTAATTTAACACGGATCAACTTATCACCCAAACTAGCTAGCCTACCGAGTATTCAATATTCATCAAACATCACCCAAATTAGCTCATTTTGGAAAGCAATTCATAATCTCATCTCCAATGGCTTTACACACACAATTATATCTATATAATTGAGCAAATCACAATCTCATCTCCAAGGCCTATAAGCACACAATTATGTTCCATATAATTGTGACATCATGTTACCACATCAAGCTTATGCATTAACCTATTAATTCCACACAACTCAAGCCATTCATTTCAAAAATATTTCAATAAATTATGAAACAAACACCCCTAAAATACTCTACATTACCAATGGATCATTCAAATGGGTCTAAAATCTCTCCAAAATTCCAGAACACCTGTCCCAAGTTTCAAACACGCGATCAAACTACTGCCTTGGCTACCTCAAACCAATGTAAACATTACAAAAACACTTAAACAAAAGGTAATCCCGGGCAGGATAAAACCCTACCCACGGAGTTTGCCGAAACTCCAATTTTTTGGTGTTCACGCATACCTCACACGCAGATCAACTTCGCCTCTCGGGCCCCGATGGAAACCCACGGTCCGACCAGATCCAGAGCAGCCAAGAGAAGAAAATAAAATTAAAATTCCCTCACCTCTCTCTCCACGACGCCCCTCTCGCCCCTTTCATTAATTTTTCCCTTTGGCTATTATTATAATATAATAATAATAATAATAAATACAATATTATTATTATTATCCGATACATAACTTATATTACCCATCTAAACCGCTGCCTTAAAATTTTTTACTTCTTCTTTTCGCCCAATTCTTTTAAATGAACTTTAACTCACCCCATTTTCTGAATTCCGAGATTTTCTGAAAGACCCGAGAAATTCCAATTTCTGGAAAAAGGGCAAAATTGTAATTTCGATTACAAAATTGTAATTTCGGTTAAAAATCCGTAATTTATTCTCTAGATCTCGGATGATAAAACGGATTGCATCGTTGGAATCGTCTCGCGAAATCTAGCTAGCACGTAAAATTCTCGTCGACCCGGTGAGTTAGCCTGGCATTCTACACGCTTCGAGTATCATGTTCGTGCCAGAAACGATTGAGCGCGACGAAAGTCACACAAATACACTATGTGGCTACAAGTATGAGTAGAGAAATGATGAAAATGGAAAGCCGAGCAAGTCAATACTCCATCCCGTAAAAGAGGGACATAAACGCTACTTTAGAAAAGTTTTTAAGTCACTAGAAGACAAAAACCGGCAAAGGTTTCTTCTCCACAAGAAAGGGAGGAAAAACGTGAAATGGAGAATTTAACCAAGGCCATTTTTGGAGAGGTTTTTAGAGAGAGAAACTCTCTCTAGAATATCGCGCGATCCGACCGCTTCAGCCTTCTCTCGACAAGAAGAGAGGTCTGCCTACGCCGAAGAGGGCTTCGGTAAGTACCTGGATGGTGGAGTTTCTTCAAACTTCTTGAGGTAGGGGTTTCTCCCTACTTGAGTTTTATTCTTAAAGCTGCTTTCTTCAATGTCGACGATCGCGCCATTGTGGGTCGCTGACGTCCCAAACCTCGGGACCTAATTAATATAAAAGTTTGAACAAAATACAGCCCGTGGCTGCTCCATCGCTGATGTTGGTGAAATTGTGTGTTTTTGGTGTTAAATCATGTATCGATTTGATAGAGCCTCGGGGTGGGGTCGCCATGAACCCGTTCACTAAGTGAACCGACGCTTGCACTTTCTCCGAATAGTAAACAGGGTTTCAATTTTGGCCCCTGAATAGTGTTCTCAAACATGTTGCGGAAAATATGTGTTTGGCCAGTGATTTAAATTAAATTGCTCAGGTTTCATACAACATGAGCTAATTTTGATGTGATGAAATGTATAATTACAACATGATTGTGGATTAATTATATAGGATATTCATGTCATATATTCAGATGTGATTGGGGATCAGACGGAACTTGCATACATGCATTCCATATGCACTGGAACACCCTAGGATTATGGGGAGCGGTTTTTAATGGTACGAGCCTGTAAAATGGTTCGGAGGGTTGTCTAAAAACATTAATCATCGGAGGGTAGTCCAAATTTAAAATATCAATCGTCGGAGCGGCCCATTTAATATTCATCGGAGGGTAGTCCACAAACAAATAATATATCAATCGTCGGAGCGGCCCATTTGATATTCATCGGAGGGTAGTCCACAAACAAATAATATATCAATCGTCGGAGCGGCCCAATTGATATATATATATATACATCGGAGGGTTGTCCACTAATAAAACAATAATTTCAAGGCTGCGTTTAGGCGAGTGTGAGAGGTTTTGGTGAGGACTCCTGATCCCAGCCGTCATGGTGACATTCAAGTAGGATCATGCATTTGCTTGAATGTGTGTTTACTTTAAACACAGTAATCGCACTTAGGTGGTGAGTGCAGCCCACGTAGGGCGATACCGGCCGAGCTTTAGCTCACTCCCGCCGTGGGACCCCCTTTAAGGTGCACAGGAGCGTGCGAGGAGACGTGCTCATTCGAGGTCGCTTTTAGGAAGAAAGCCGGATGTGGCTTTGGTGTCACATTGTATACATGTACAGAATGCTTTTCATTTTAATAAGTATGTCAGATAAGAGGAGCTGATAAACTGGAAACTATTGATATTATAGTTTTGATATATTGTGATGAGTATTGTATTATGGGCCCAAGAGGCCGCTTTACTCATGTCAGATTATATTTGACTGTTTCAGGGATTGTGTATATGCAGATCAGACTGGGTAGAGCCTCCAGATTAAAGGAGACTCGCCCGATTTTCTAAAGTGGCCGGTAACCCGATCATTCACTTGTAAATCCGCTGGCTGACGGGTAGTCAATGGACCCCTGAATGAAGGCCACAAATTTGTATCGCAGCTTAGGTATACGAATACCTAGAGCTCTGCTTGGTATCCATCACCACTAGGTGGTTTGATGGAGCAGGTGGCATATGGAAACCTATAGATTTAGGATTTGGGGCTTAGGCCTTAGTTGAGTGAGAGCATCACCACTAGGTGTGGTTCGATGTTCAGTTTAGGTATGAGATTACCTGTAGAAATCACGGGATGTAAAACTAGACACTGCTGCACACGTGTTTTAAAGTGCTTTGTGTGATTCGTGAAATTATTGTATGATGGTGTGTGGTGCTATGTTTTGTATGTAAGAAATGTTTGTGTGCTTAAGTGGTTAGCACATAGGTGTTGAATATGTTTCGGGAGTTTTTACAAAGGTGTAAAACCGAACAAAGAGAATGTTCAAAATAAATTGAAAAATTTATCGGGTTTAGAGGTGAAGAAATTTAATTTTTAAGGTTTTACAAGAAGTAAAATCAAGAAAATTCTAATAGAAATAAATCTTTTTCAAAATTTATTTGGGTTGTTGGAAAAATGAGAAGAAATTTTAGCAAGGAAAAATAAATATTTCTATAAATTTATTTTGTGTGAAGAGGAGGAGAAAATAATTTTCTAAGATTTTACAAATTGAAAAATTGAAGGAAATGGAGAAAAATAAATTTTTATAAATTTATTTGAGTATTATGGAAAATGGAAAAAAAAAAAAAGGTATATTTTTTTTATTATTTTTCCAGTAGCTGGAAATGAAAAAAAAAAAAATGATTTTAGTGATTTTTTTTTTTTGCTGCTGGAAATAAATAATGAAAAAAATGTTGTTGTGTGAATCGCTTTTGGCTACGCTTCAAAATGATATTGTGAGAAAATATTTTGTATTGCAAGAGAGTGAGTCAGGACAGGTAGATTTAGGCTTAAATAGCTTGAATTGTATTGCAGGAATAGTCTAGGTTGAGTTGCAATACAAAATTGTATTGCAGGCTGGAAGGCTAAAATTGTATTGTGAGAGGTGATATTGTATTGCAATAGAGGTGGTTGGCCTTGGAGGAAAACCCAGATTGCACGCGCCTTTAGTGTGCAAGGGAAAATTGCACAAAATACTTGCATTGTATCAGGATCAAGGCCGTTTTTTGTATCAGAATAGCCACATGGCGATTGTGGCATATAGAAGGCTGAGCAGCATACGTAGGCCTCGCGCATTGTGGCATATAGAAAGGCCGAAAGCAGCACACAAAGAGGCCCTACCGTATTGTGGCATATAGAAGGCCGAAAGGTGCTACAATAGGCTTGGCAAAGATTGTGGCATGAAGGCCGGGTGCAGTGCACAATAGTGAGGGGGCTCGGTCAGATTGCGGGCATAAGTAGAAGGCCGAAAGGTACACAAGCAGCTCGCTGTATTTGGTGGGTATAGAAGGCCAGCAGCACATAGCGCCTTGCTGTGCATGCAAGCCAGGCGCGTTCTAGGTTCGTGGTGTGCACCGTGCACTCCAACCCGCTGACTCAGTGCAATCGCTTCGGCCACTGTTGGGACATTGTTCATGAACATCTGCTCATGAATACTATTCACAAGATTTTTCGAAAATAAAATAAATAATAAAATAAAATAAAATAAAATTTTGAAAAATCAAATCAAATAAAATTAGACAAAATTTTCGGTAAATAAAATTTTCAAAATGAAATTTTTGTTGATAAAATGTTAAGAGAGACCGATTGCCTTGCATTACCAGAAATGCAAGGACAATGTGTATACACCGACGCATGTGGTATGGAATAGCGGTTCCAGTGGTCAGATGATGCCTTAGGAGATATCAGATTGAGATTTAACTTGCCATCGAATCGTATAGATGGCTAGTAGAGGACGAGGAAGTAGAGGGCGCTCCACGTGATATCGGGCCGCACCACCAAAAGATTTGATAAGGCACTTTGTCGAGGTCAGAGAGAGCCATGCGATCAAGTATCGATAAAGGCAGAAGAGTAGTCGTGGAGGTCCTAGTAACCTCCTGTGGTTTAAGGCGCATCATCCTCCGACATTCAATGTGGGGAGATCCTCCATGGTGCGGCACCATTGGTCTGCTACAGACGAGTAAAGGTGTTAGAGGTTATGGAAATTACTTGACACTACTAGATTAGATGAATGTGGTTCCAAATGCAGAGTGAGGCCCAAATATGGTGGAATGGGCAAGGACCCTTGTGAGACCTTAGAGGAGCCTTTGTGATGTGAGTTCTCCCCCAAGGATTAGAGCCAGAATAGGGATGATATGGTCGTGGTTGCAGCTGGAGATCTCAGACTCTACTCACACTGGACCTGAGGATTATGGACATGTCAGAGTTCGATGTCATCCCTGGATGGATCGGTCAATTTCGCCACCAGGATTGTTAATACCCCGGAAGGCAGAGGGTTACCGCCTACACGCCAGGATTCCGCACTGTGTGGTATTTAAGGACAAGCATGATATTTTGGCCCCATACAAGATACTAATCTGTGTCAGGATGCTAGCTGTCAGGGCTAGTGAGCTCCACTTAAAGGACGAGGAGAGATCATGCTTTAGATTCACTCGAGTAGTTTGCGGTATGTGGATGTTTTTCCGTATGAGCTACCCGACTACTCCACATGTGGATGTAGACTTTGTGACAGCTATGTTCTGTATGATCGCTCCATCTGCTCCATAGATGGCACCTGCTGAGTTTCGTAGGAACCTTGAGTCCACCATAGGAGCTTAATGGACAAGGGGTTCATTGCACTGTTGACTTCACCATGGGAGCTCCTGCCTCATGGCGAAGAAGAAGGACAAGACCTTCGACGTGCATTGATTACTGTGCGCTTGAACAGGTTACGATTAAGAATCGGCACCAAGCATCGAGGATCGATGAATTGTTTTGATCATTGAGAGGAGCGCGAGTCTACTCTAAGATAGACCTTCGTGACCGGTTACCATCAACCCGAGAGTTGGGTGAGACAGACATCCTAAGACAGCGCAGTACGCCGCATGGGCACTTTAGAGTTTACTTGATGCCTCTTCGATCGACGAATGCGCCTATCAACATTCATGGATCTCATGCATAGGATATTCCAACCCTATTTAGATCAGTTTGTCGTAGTTCGTGATGACATTCGATCACCCCACGAGTGGGAGTACGAGTATCACTTGGAGGATCGCTTTACGCTTGTCGAGAGACCATCAACAGACACTAAGTTCGCAAGTGCGAGTTCTCTGGCCATCAGGATTTTCAGACATGTGGTGTCAGCATTAGGAGGCCAGCCCACCCGCAGAAGGTCGAGGCGTTGATGAGCTGGGAGAGGCCAAAATCGCCTTCGAGATACGTAGTTTCTTGGGATTACTGGCATTACAAGGGTGGAGATTCATCGGCGATTTCCTCCGTAATAGCAAAGACTCAGCCACTAGGGTCGAACTGTAAGGAGGTCAAGTCTGAGTGGGATGACCGATGCGAGGAGGCATTCCAAGAGTCAAGAGGAGACTTTACTCAGCTCCCATCTTGATAGTCCCGCATGTGGACAGGGGTACACAAGGCAATATGATGCCTCGAGGGCCTGGGATTGGGATGTGCTCTTGATGCAAATCGAGGGTAGTAGCTATGGTTCTCGTCACAAGAATCTACGAAGGTAATTATCCCACACACTATACGAGTTACGCCGTAGCCCGCTCAAGACTGGGCGCCACTACTTATACGGCGAGGAGTTCGAGGTGTACTGCACCATAAAAGCATGAAGTATATTTTCACGCAATGTGGGACTCCCTACATGAGGCAACGCAGATGGATGGAGTTCTAGAGGATTATGACTTCACTTTGCATTACCATCCTGGAAGGGGCAAATGCAAGTGGCTGGATGCACTACCTAAGTCACGAGGAGCTGTTAGTATACGAGCATACGCCGGTGACTGTAAGGCCACTATAAGACAAATGAGCGTAATTCGGTACCTTGGGAGTTTAGTATACACCGCTCATGGAGCGAGTGATCGAGTCCCGCAAAGTATTTATCAGTAGATAGTGTCCATCGCTGACCGAGTACAAATGCGCACGTGACGAGGGTCGACCGTCACGCATGGTAGTCTTCGAGCATAGGGACGGCAAAGTGGTTCCCAAATAATCGATTTGAGAGGAGATCTCGTGGAGTTTCACCGTCTGATTTGCCGTGCACTGTGTGGCACGAAGATGTACCAGATCTTCACTCGCCGTGATATTTATGGGACTAAGAGACACATAAATTTGTCTGACGATGTCCACATGCCGCCAGGTTAAGGCCGAGCACCAGACACCCACAGTACTGCTTCACCATCGAGGTGGTCAGAAAGGGAAGTGGAGTGCACGTCACTATGGACTTTCGTGACCCACTGCCAATGGATCTAAGCAAAGCAGGCTACACGCGTACGGGTGATATAACTGCTCACTAAGTCTAAGACATTTTCAGTCATGCTGAATGACCTTCTTACTAGAGAGATCTCCCGCTCTAAGCATACATCTCGAGAGTATTAATCCTAAACATGGAGTACCGTCAAGATCCATATTCTCGATAGAGATCCGAGGTTTACGCGCACTTTGGAAGAGTTTCCAAAGGCTATGGGCACACTCCAAGCCTGACATGATATATGCCTCACCCCACGACGGTCACCCGAGAAGACTATACAGTATTAGAGGACATGCTACGAGCATGCGCCCTGTGGATTATAAGGGCAAACAGAGATATCATTCAGGGAATTCACCAAACAACGCTTATCGTGCTAGTATACGATGGCAATCGTATGAGGCAATCAGAGATGGGAGGCCATGCAGGTCACCATTATGTCGACCGAGGTGGGGAGAGAGCCCAACACCGGGTCCCGATTCGATTAGGAGACACCTTCAGAAGGTGAGCTGATAGACAACGCCTTCTCACGGCCGTGAGCCTACAAGAGCTATGTCATGTGCGACATCGAATTCTGTAGTTCGAGGTCAGATCGCGTCTCTTGAAGGCATGCCTAAGAGGAGGGTCGTGTTCGCAGTCGCTGGAAGCTGCCATCGCCGAGGTTTATCGGCCTTCGAGGTACTCGAGAGGATAGACACCTTGCAGACTGGGCCATTACCGCCTCAAAGATGATAGGTGTCCACGAGGTATTTCACGCTCCATACTCCGAAGGCACCCATCCAAATTTCATGTGGTGGACTGGGATGATTGAGGTCGACACCGATGAGACCTTCCGCGAGGACCGCACATCGTTGATAGCCGTGATCAGGTTTTGCCACGCAAGACCGTGAGGCTAGAGTTGGTGCTATGGCGCCACTACGAAAGGAGAGCCCACGTAGGAGCCGAGGACACGATGGCCACCTATCCCTTCTGTTTATGGATGAAGGCAACGTAGTTTAGTCGCTTAAGATTTAAAATGATTAGTTTACATGCATGGTAGAGTGCACGTTGTATATGCATGTGAGTGCGATTATAATTGTCCTAATTTCCGATGAAATTCAAGGAGGGGAGAATTTGTAAGACCCGAGAAATTCCAATTTCGGCAGGGCAGTGAGTGATTATAATTGTCCTTGAATTTTTACAAATTCTTTTTAAGAGGAGAACAACTGAGAAACCCAATTCTCTTGTATACAAAATTGTACTTATTTAAAATTAATTTTTAACTGTGAATTTATTATTCGACTTTAGCATAAAACGATTGCATCGTTGAATCCATTTCTTCAATCCTAGTTAGTACTGAATTTTGGTACGAAAGTCACATGTAACACGCATCATGTGCAATAAGGGTATGAGAGAAATGATGAAATGGACGTCCGAGATACGGTCAATATCGATCCCGGGTAAAAGAGGGACATAAACGTCATTTTTAGAAAAGTTTTTAAGTCACTAGAAGACAAAACTCTATGAGCTCTTCCTCCAATAAGAAAGGGAGGAAAACGTGAAATGGAGAATTTCGATCCAAAGGGGCCATTTTTGAGAGTGTTTCCTTAGAGAGAGAAACTCTCTCTCTAGAATACTTCTCCAACATCCACCGGTCAGCCTTCGGACAAAGAAGTGAGAACTGCCTACGCTGAGAGGGCTTCAAGTACCGATTAGGGAGTTTCTTCAAACTTCGAGGCAGGGTTCCTACTTGAGTTTTATTCCTTCTTAAGCATTTTTCAATGTTTTGCTGGATCGAGGCCATTGTCGTTTGATCGTCCCAAACCTCGGGACCGAATTAATATAAAAAGTTTGAAACAAATGAGCAGCCCGTGGTCGCTCCACTCGCTGATGTTGGTGTGAAATCGTGTGTTTTTGGTGTTAATCATGTATCGATTTGATAGAGGCCGGAAAATGGTCACAAACCCGTTCACTATGAACCGACGTTTTGTGATTTTTCTAGAATAGCAAATCGAGGGTTTCACTTCCTTATTCCCTGTATCGTGTTGTTCTCAAAATATGTTTGAAAATACGCGTTACGAATGATTTAAATTAAATTTGCTTGTTTGATAATTAGCCCAAGTGAGCTAATTTGATGTGATGAAAATGCATCATACATTTGTAAAGCATCAATTACAGATAACATGTTGTATTTGTATAATGATTGCATCTATTTGAACTCAAAGAAAGATGTCTCCATATAACCCGAAACATCCCAGATTGTGTGGTGGATTTGGAGCACGACGAAACGAGCATGTTATGTCCCGAGGCCGCCCAAAGACAACCATCAAAGGTCTCAACTAAAACATCACCACTGAGCGCCCAATCTGATAATCCATCTTGAGGCAATCACAACACACATGGACGTCTGCCCAGCGCCCACCGGACAGGTATACGATCGAGGTTGTCCATCAATGCCACAATTTCACAGCGGCGCGAAAGCAAGCGGAGATGAGTCGCCGTGGCGATCGGATCCGAGTCAGTCATGTGTATTATCCGCAAAGACCGCGATTCGCCAACGCTGTTTACTTTCTTGAACATCAGACCGCACTTGGGGGTGGTGAGTACCCCACTTGTACGCATTCTCCCATCGAAAGCTTTAGCTCACTCCCGCCGTGGGACCCTTTACGTGTACAGGAGCGCACAGGCAAGCCATTCGAGGTCGCTTTTAGAAGAAAGCCGATGTGGCTTTCGTGTCACATCGTATACATGTATTAGAATGCTTTTCATTTTAATATGTCAGATAAGAGTAGTTTATTAACTCTTGAAACCATTTGATATAGTTTGGATATATTGTGATGAGTATCAGATATGGGCCCAAGAGGCCGCTTTACTCATGTCGGGATTATAATGGACCCGGTTGGGGACGTATATGCAGAAACAGATTTCAGGCAGTAGCTCTCCGTACAAAGGAGACTCACCCGATTTTCTAATCATGGGCCAACCCGATCCACTTGTAATCCGTGGGTCAGACGGTAGTCAACGACCCTCGAAATGGCTACATTTTCGTGAAAAATCTCGCCCCTCGGTCATCGACGATTTATCACCCGTAAATTCAGAAATATTCGATTGTCTCGCACTGACGAAACTTTTCCGGGGTCACTTTAGATTTCATGACAAATTTAACTACAAGATTCAAGCCGTTTATCCGAGATCTAGAGAATTTTCGATTTTCAACGGAAATTACCGTTTTACCCTTTTCTAGAAAAATTGAATTTTTCTCGGGTTTTACTATGTCAATTGATATTCCAGTGTGAATAGTTGTTGGTTGCTGTCTTAATTTGTTTCTACTTCATTTATTTAAATATTTACAATTATAAGTGTGTGTTCCAAATCAAAATCCTTGTTGTTCGGACTGTGATCTTGTGCTGACTGTAGTGCATTGCATCCAAACTCCCTTTGTATGTGTTAGTGTGTGCAGATTGAATGTGATATATTTTGTAATAAATTAAATGCACACACAATTTTTATGTGGGGCTATGCCCATATGCAGGGATTTCCACTTATCTAATTCAAGTTTTACAATTAGTCTTATGTGGTACAAGATTCTCTCTACCCACGACCCTTCTTGAAACCCAATCACTGCTAGTGGAATTCAAAATAAACTCATTCCATTCCCTTCTCTACAACATCACATACCCATAACCCACAATACATCAAGATGAGATGAAGAATATAAATACCATCATATTTCACCTAAAGGTGAAAGGAGTTTAACATTCAATAATTCAATGATATCTCAGACCCACAAAATTTCTTAGCACTTCCCGACTTTGCTTGTTCTTCTTCGTTCGTCCTAAATCCGTGGATGAGCAACTTCCAAACCTGCATCATATAGCCCTTATTCAGTCTGGAAGTCTAGATAGTTGGGGATAATTGTCCACATAACTCCAACCCTACCTTCTATTTTATGTTCTTTCCTTTAAGCTATCGCAACGGAAATAGGAAACTTGCTGCTCAAGTATTATTTTTAGAATAGAATCCTAGATTGTTTCCAATTATGGTTTGATAGCTTAGACGTCCGGATCTTCTGTGATTTGATCACTATCCACTTCCGCTAAATAAACTTAAAGCCCATCGATAACTCGTCTCCCCAAGTTCCTCGTCTGCCACTGCACCACATGCCTCACGCACCGCTTCCGATCCTGGGGCCAGATTTTCAGTCCCATGTCCCTACACTGTGGGACAACCTTAGTCTGGACTACTTCTTGGTCCTACCAAGGACTTCATCTCGTATTCATCAAATCTTCATCAAACTCGATCTTTGAAGCTCATTTTCAGGACCTCAGATGAAGATATGGACAATCTCAAACACAACACTCTCTCCCTATGTCTATGTCTTTGACAAAAACATCCCTTAAAGAACGAGATAAGAAGATGCACTGAAGAAGGGAGACAAGAGGCACTTGACACTTTTGAGATGAAGATTTTCATTTCATTGACTATCTACCCTTTATACATGTTTGACCATACACTATTGAAGGGATCAAAAAGTACAAAAATAAAGTATCCCTTTTACCCCTTTGTCCTTTTATCGACATTTTCTTTCTACTCCCCGAGACAGTTGTTAAGTCGTTAAATGAGCTACCAAAGATCGTTGTCCTCGACAAGAGCTAAAACTTGTTAAGTCAAGCCAGGGGCTAGCCGCCAAAGACTTTTGTTGGGTGTCTTCGACAATCCAAGTTAAAAACTTGCTCAACCACAAGTGCATAGGCCGTATAAGTAATGTTGCTTCCATTATGAACCGAGATCGTTCCCACTAGGATTAGAGGTTTTATGGTGGATTGAGTACACCGTCTACTCGCTTAGTTCACTATCTGAGCGTCTAAGTGAGTGGAGGTGAAATTCTAAAAACTAATAAAAACAAAACTAACAAAACAACGGTTGCTTTGTGAAAACTGGATTAAATTGACTAAAACCCGGAGAAAACGACTTAGAGAGGAACTAGAGTCGGGTTATCGCTACTGGGTGCCTAAGGATGCGACTAGGTAAGTCTCAGGTTGAATGAATTATGACTTGGGTTGGTTCGAGGACTTGGTACAAGGATCCCACTTTCGTGTTCCCCATTGTGACGCCCCAAAACCGGGGTGTCCGTGGACAACCCGTCAACCCAAGAAAATTTCATTCCTCGTATCACGACACACACATGAGTAAATGGCCATCGGGCCCATACATCCATACCTTTCACAAAATGTATATTTTTATACAAAAGGAATTAATTTATAATTGTATTTAATTGCAATTTACACAAAATCGATTGTCTTTTTCCGCACTTACAACCATCGGGGCCAAGGCTGGGCCAGTTACTTCTTCGTTTATGGTCCTAAATAAGCGCCCCATAATCTCGCCCCTATGAGCCGTCGCCTACTGCGACCGTCCCATACTCTGAAAGTGGGGATCCCACGACAGTAAGTGAGCAACGCCAAGAAGGGAATTTTCCTGCACGGCTACTTCCCACCTAAGTGCACATGCAATGATTCAACATAAACACATCTCAAGCAAAACATATGTCTTACCAAATGTCTACATGATATGGATGAGAATGCGACTCACCCCTTCCCACTTCTCGAGCCCTCACTGACTCCCTCCTGCATGCCTAAGCCAAATGTGAGAAAAACATCGTTTTCAAAACAAAAGGTTTTTGTTTTGTAAAACCTCATACCGAAGCTCTCAGAACATATCGGACTCACCCTCCGAGGCTTAACCGCTGATAGCTCCGAAACAAATATTTGTCCATCCAAATGAAATGTTGACACCCCAACACAATTCTCCAGAAAATCTTCCCTTGAAATTCCTTTCATGATCCTTTTCCATTCTCTTTCATGTCATGCATCACACCTATTACTCTAGGTTCCCCAGTGCATATGAAATGCAATATGCCATTTCGTAACAATTCAAGTTAATATATTATGCATGCATATATTAAAAGAGTTTATACACAATCAACATGTTATTCATTCACACATAGCAATAACATAAATTAGCTCACATGGGCTAATACACAAACCGACTGTCCATCTTGGAGCTGCCCAACGCATCACACCAACAACACACAATTTTCATGTTACTTCAAACAAGCCACGATGTATCAACGAGGTCACTATCTCGACCTATCCAACCAAAAATTTCACGGCCCTTCACAAACATGAACCATTTTGGTTCCACCATCCATACAACCTCAATAACTTAAAACCTAGAAACTTTTAGTTTCTAGTTCAAACTCCCAACCCACCACGCCTGACCGTGTGAAACCCGCCATAAAACTTCTATCCTTCAAATCCCAAGTTTTTGAACTAAACCATATACTTTATGGCTCTCATAGACAAAAATTCTACCATACCTAATACAAGAGTTTTTACAACATGCCATGCAATGGTCAGTGTTATATCCTCATTTATACACATCGACACAACTAAGCAAACTGAATGCTTGGTACAAAACACAAAATTCAGAAAAGTTGTGATCACCCAACGTCCCCACAGGAACATGGATGGAATCCTGACTCAATGGGATTTCCATAGAGTCTAAGAACACTAGAAACGGAGTTCGGATGAAGGAGTTATGACCTACCGAAGTTGGAGGTCACATGTAGTCACACCCAACCGAACTGACCTGACCTGGCCGAGCTTAGTCTGAAACCTTGGTCTGACACCTACTATCCTCCACAGGTATATGAATGGATTCTTGACTCAATGGACTTTCCATATAGTCCAAGAACACACAAAACGGAGTTCGGACGAAGGAGTTATGACCTTCCGAAGTTGGAGGTCATACTGCAATCAAACCCGCACGAGCCGACCGAACCGGTCGAAATGAGCCGACCTCGGCCGAGCGCTTAGTTTGAAACCTCGGTCTGACACCTATTATCCTCCTCAGGAATATGAATGGATTCTTGACTCAATGGGCTTTCCATAGAGTCCAAGAACACCAGAAACGGAGTCGATCAAGGGAGTTATGATCTTCCGGCCGAGGTCATAATGCAGTCAAACCCGCACGAGCTAACCTCGAATCGCCGAGCTGACCTGACCTGGATGAGCTCGGTATGACACCTGGTTCGGAACCCTACCATCCTTCTCGTGAATGGCGAATGGATTCGACTCAACGGGCTTCCATGAGTCCAAGAACACCGAAACGGAGTTCTGACGAAGGAGCAGGACTCGGTCGAGGTCATACGAGTCAAACCTAGTCGAGCTGACCCGAATCAAGCCGAAATGAATCTGACTGGCCGAAATGACATGAACCATCCGACGAGCTGACCTGGTCGAGCCGACCGGTTGAGATGCATCTTTAGCCATCGACCTCTACATAGTTTTTACCTCTACAAACACTCTACAGACGATCCTTACATCCCCGACCTCTACAAGTGTCGACCACAGCCGACCCTTTACAGTCGACTCTACAGTCGACCTCTATAGCCCGACTCTAAGCCGAATTTATGTCGACTTACACCGACCTCCATAGTCGACTCTACAGGCTGACCTCTCGCCCATTAGACTGTTCAGAGTAAAAAGACCATAACTTGGTCTACAGAGGTCCAAATTGAGAAATTCAAAAGCCTAACATCAAGTTCACTGATGTGGATACAATTTACCAGAAGGACTCACCACCAAAATCCCTTCATTTCCTACCCAAAAACCAGTTCTAAAGTTCGGTTAATGTGCACTACCACAATATGGCAGCTTCCCATGGTTCAAAACACAACCAAACATTCCCCTTAGGGCAAGACAACCACACCTTCATTCAGTTTAACTCTAACACATAAATGGTATTACTAAGGACAACAATTACTTAGTCCCAATAAATTAGTCCCCCTTGACTCTCAGAAACAAATTCCGAATCTCAAGCACAATCAGTCTAAAGTCTCGAACGGTTCACATGGCCACCATGCCTATACAACCCAAGCCATTTGAATGGCCCTTAAACAAGGATTAAACCAAGTAGGAGGAAAACCCCTACTCCTTGGAAGCCTTGTCGAACTTCCCCGATTCCGGTCTCTACGCCGGGCCCCTGCCGTGACGATGAACTCCTTCCTCTTGCCCGCTTGAAACCTGCTTATCCTATCCCCGAGAAATTTGTAGGAGAAGTGAAGCATCTCTTCTAAAACTCTTTCTTTTCAAATATGGTTTTCTCCTTTCCTCTCCTCTCCTAACTCATGGGGTAGACAGCTCAAGTGAGATGTCCTCCTCACTTCTGCCACTTGCCCAATTTTACGCGTTCCTCGATTACCCTTATCACCTTATCTACTCGATTTCTCCAATCATGTGGTTACATGTCTCTTTCCGGGGTCCCACTGAGCTATTTGTTTGAATAGCTCTGACTTGACATGTGTCTCATCTTGAGCCACCAAATGCTAGCCAAGTGTCCCCTCAATTACGCTTGTCATTCGAAAACGAAAGCAAATTCGACTGCCTTTAATTGACGAAATTCGTATTACGGTAGCTAGATTTCACAAGACTTATCTAACAAAGGAAGTTTATTTCGCCATTCGAGATCTAAAAAAAAAAATCCAGTAATTGGACCGACTTCACCGTTTCTACCATTTTTCAAAATTTGATTCTGGGGTTTCACACTATTGCATTGTATTGGCCTATTCACGCTACGGCCCTTCTAGGTTGCTAATACGATACTTTTATAAGCTATTTTTCCTTGGGAGCTCTATTGGTCACGATTACATCCTTGCAATAGAGTTTCTCGGACTAAGCTTCGATTAGTCACTATTACGTACATGTAATCCACACTTAATTGGTTTGATGTCCCCACCTAGTGAAATTCACCTAGTACTAGACTTTTCTAATTCCCTAGGTCTCTTTAACTAGGTTAATTAGACTCCGATCAATTAACCTACACCTTAAAAGAATTAGGAGTCAGATGATGGGCTTAGTTTCCTTGTCACCAGAATACCCTTGTAAAAAGGATCGAAGATCCAATTCTCAAAGACATATTAATTAACCAAGAACTTAATCTTCCAAGGATCTACAAACACAACAACCGGCAGGCACAACCAACCACCAAAGATTAGACAAACTAATCATCAAATTTGGATAACCAACCTTATGTAATGATTAGATTTAACATTTCACCATTAAACCCATGCGCAAATTCAAGGCCACAAACACAAAACTCAGAGAGAAACTAGTTATGAGAAGAGGTAGAAATACAAAATGTATAATATGCAAATGTCTTCAAATCCGACCTAAGTCAGAATTCACATCTACAAAGGTTGTTTTTCCATCAATATTCAATTACAAACCAAGTTGATCACAAAACAAAACCTAAATCTAAGAAATCTACAAAATCAAACCTAAAAAGTGGAACAAAACTTCAAGAGAGAAAACCCTAGAGGAGAACTCCTCTGTACCTAGAACCCTAAAAAGTGTGAAAAACGCCCTTTTGGCATAGTTGGAAAATGGCCAAACAAGCCTAAAATGGAAAGAAGAATCGGGTTGAGTAGTTCACTTGCCAGACCGTGGAGACCTACGCCATCGTAACTCACGCAGAGCCTATAGCTGCGTAGGGAGTCCTTAACGGGTCGTTTGACCTTATCGAGGTTGGCTGACAGTTTAAGGTCGCGCAAACTCCGCCGTGGCGGCAATTTCAATGTACGTAGTGAGTGGTCTTTGTAGCACACCGTGAATGGCTATTTGTGGTTGCAACCTTGATCATTTGCGATCACGACCTTGGCTGTTCCATGTCTCGACCGTGGGTCTCTTTTCAACACAACTTCTTCATTTCTCTCCGAATTGCTTGCTTTTCGTCTTCTTTGTTTATAAAATACGCCAACTACAGCGTTAGATACGAAAATAACTAAAAGTGCTCTTAGTTAGCATCAAAATTGCGATTTATATATATGCCCTAAAAAACAGGATAACCCCAAGGCACACCTAAGAAATAATCCCCAAACTTAGTATTTACGATCCTCGCCGGGCTAGTTACATACTTTCCTTATTCAAAACTAACAAAAATGTTGAGCATCAAATTGGGATAATATATGATAAATTGCCTTAAAGATCTAGCTTTCATACAACACAAAGAAAACTTGGAGATAATGTTTTTGAAAAATAATAGATTAACCATAAGTTGAAAAATCTGAACCAAAGTTCTCAAGTGTGTGTGTGAAGTCCTCCCCCCTAGCCAAATGTAGTTAAGATGGAACATATATGATGAACAGATCTCACTCACTTGGTGAGGCACTCATATGTTTCTGGGCATATACCTCCACTAAATGTAGGCTATGGGCCAACTATTAGGACTATCTTTAAAATCTTGTAGTGTATGCCTTAGGTAAGGGTAGTTAAATAGGTCATTTAGGCTTTAGTTTACCCAAAACATACACATTTTTCTTTTTCTCCACTTATATGTTCATCCTTTAGTATATTGCCTTCTTTTTCAATTAAACCTCTTAAGCTTCCCTCCAAACTTATTTTATTGCATCTTTTTCATCACATAGCTCCCCCAAAGTTGCATGATTTTCATCATCTTCACAAGAACACCAAGAGCTTTATTTTTGTAGATTATAAGGCATGGAGTAGTTCAATGTTCAACCCCTTTAAGCTTTCTACCTATCCTATGTAGTGAGCTTTAAGTTAGTCACTCCTAGACCAGTTGGCCTTAGGGTACTAGGTGTAGAACACCCCTAAGAACTTACTTGCTCAAGGTAGGAAGGTTACGAGACCAAACTTACTCATATCATTTTCTTCTTCTTTCTACTTTTTTTTTTCTTTCTTTTTCTACCCCAAACCTCTTTTGATTTCCATTGCACCCACTTCATCCAAACTCCTAATTCACACTACATGTATTCACAAGATATAACATTGAAACTTACATGTTAGGGTAAACATGGGCTTTTGACTGAAGGGCATTCAACACAAAGGTTCAAAGGGCTAATTCTTGGATTTCTTGAAAGAGAATGGCTTCCATGGCTCAATGTTGGTGACTATGGATATATGCACAAAAAGGTTAGCTAGAAAGACTCAATCAGTCCAAGGATGGCCTCTATCATTTCCTAATTGTTGTGTTGCCTAGGATTTCACCTTGAGTGATGATTGAACAAGTTCTAGTGTCTTTAGATATCAATTAGAATGATATTCACCTAATTCTTTTCTAAACCAAGCAAAATTGACAATCAAGGGTGCATGACTTGTGCTTAAATTGATAAGAACTTTTGTTTAAATAGTTAACTATAAGGTCAAACCATCATACTTTAAGTTCAATTATCTCTCATTTTCTTCATCTAAAAGAAAGTTTAATCATTTTTCATCATAGGCATCACAATTAATTCCAAAGCAAGCTCAACCAAAACAAAAACAACTTAAAAATGAAAAAAAAAAAACCTAAAAACTAAAAACACATAAAAGCAACTAAAACATATAAACATTCAAAGGAAAACACAAAAGATAGGATAATTGAAGTTGTTGGAAAAATTTAAAAACAAAGGGAATCTACTCCAATAATTTAAACTTAAAATATACACAACTCTCACAAGCAAACAGAAAGTTAAGAATCGTGAGGATTCCCTAGATTACCAAGGTGATCATTGGCTTGCAGGGGTCTCACGAAACTCCTCACTAAGAATCAACTTCAATGCCCTAGAAAAGAAAAAAAAATCAAATAAACACTAAAATAAAATCAACAACATGAAAACAAACTGTACAACTAAACTAAACAACTAAAGGAGTAAATGGATAAAAATCCTTATTTTCCTTTGCTCGCTGCTCTCAAGAAGTTATTTCGTTTTTAGAGTCCAACGACTTATTGTGAAGTCCTGAGAGATGGCTTTGACCTTCATCCATCATAAGACTCACTACTCCTTTACTATCGTCGAGGATGAGATCCTCCACCTCCGGAATAGGCAATGTAAGCTCAAAATCCAACTCTTTGTAAAGTTAACACTTATATCCTTCAAGGTTTCTTCTTGAAGGATCAGTGCTTGCTCCTCAAAGGTAGCGAGCTCTCTATCTGCATGCATGTCATATTTTCTGAGGTCCGGTAGTTGTATGCTTTGCAGCAGGCTAACTTCACTTTTTCCTTACCAACAAGTTGGGTCATCTCCCCATGTTCTACATCAATCCATGCTTGACTTGTGGCATTGGAAGGTTTTCCTATATATGATACTTGTTTGTCCTCTTCTATGCCCAAAGTCACAAGATCAATAGGGAAATTGAACTTGTCAATCCTAACCAAAACATATTCAATTGTGGTCCACGGATGGTGCTCTTCAACTTGCCTCTTTTCCACTAATAGCTTTTCCTCATTAGCAAGTTCACTCTTTTTCTCATCAACCAATGTTGGTTCTTGGATTTCCTCCTTGAAACTCAAAGGCACAAAGTTACCTTCTTGAAAAACCTCATCCTTTATGCTCTTAGATTGTCCAAAATGTTGTTCTCTTCCAATGCAGCGAAGAAGGCCCGCTTGAATCGGTTATCATGCTGTCAGAGCTTTCATTGGTGACTTGATCTTTCATTTTGCCATGCGGCCTTGTCCTTCTTCCACTCATTTTACAAAATATAAAACATTTATTCATCGGTTGTTGCTGGATTTGTTCTTGATAATTGTAACTTGAGCCTCCTTGACTTTCAAAATTTTGGCTTCTATAGGGGAAATCCTTATGTGTCCTCCAAAACAAATGATAGTAGCTCGACATAATGTGTTGAGGTTGAAAGTAATGACCTCCATTGTAGTTGAAATAATTTGGTGCTCTTTGAGTTTGTTAGCAAATGAGGTTTGTGAGAGCTTCAATTTTTTTCTCAAGTGCGGATAAGCGCTCATCCATCGATTCACTGTTCATATATGCTAAGCACCTATAGGAAAAATAAAAAATTAAAGAAAACAAAATGAAGTATACAAAATCCAAATAAAAGTACAAAAGAAAATATCAATCCAAGAAAATAAAGAAAGAAAAACAAAGAAGTATAATGAAGGAAATTTAACTTTTGCTAGAATCTAATCCAAAGTGACTAAAAAACCAAAAAAACTTCAAAGAACGATGCCAAAAACTTAGTTGTCACGTTTAGCTACCAAAGACTTTGTTAAGTCCCGACAATCCACGCTGGAAACTTAGTGTTGTTGTTAAAGGAGGCTACCAGCACTATGTTAAGTCCTTAGCAACGGCGCCAAAAACTTGTTAAGTCGTTGGCATAGATACCAAAGACTTTTGTTAAGTCCCCAACAATGGTGCTAAAAACTTGTTTGCTAACCGCAAGAGCACGGGTGGCATAAGTAATACAAGGTTTTCAATTATGAACCAAGATCGTTCTCGTGAGGACTATAGGTTTTATGGTGGATTGAGTACCCCGGCTACTTGCTTAGTTCACTATATGAGAGTCTAAGTGATTTGAGGTGAAATTCTAAAAACTAATAAAAACAAAACTAACAAAACAACGGTTTCTTTGTGAAAATTGGATTGAATTGACTAAACCCGGAGAAAACGACTTAGAGAGGAACTAGAGTTGGTTATCGTCATTGGTGCCTAAGGATTCGTCTAGGTAAGTCCCGGGTTGAATGAATTATGACTTGGGTTGGTTCGAGGACTTGGTACAAGGATCCCACTTTCGTGTTCCCCATTGTATTTTCTCGTATTGGCTTCCTATTCACAGTTACGTCATTCTAGGTCGCTAATGTGATACTTTTATAAGCCATTTTTCCTTGGGAGCTCTATTGTTCACAATTACATCCTTCTAATAGAGTTTTTCGGACTAAGCTCCGATTAGTCACTGTTACGTACATGTAATCCACACTTAATTGGTTTGTTGTCCCCTCCTAGTGAAATTGTACTAGACTTTTCTAATTCCCTAGGTCTCTTTAACTAGGTTAATTAGACTCTCGATTAATTAATCTACACCTTAAAAGAATTAGAGTCAGATTTAAGGGCTTAGTTCCCGTGTCATCAGGAATACCCTTATAAAAAGGATCGAAGATCCAATTCTCAGCACATATTAATTAACTAAGAACTAAATCTTCCAAGGATCTAATACCAAACACAACAAATCAATTATAAAATAGCCAATCAACTAAAGATTAGACAAACCCAATCATCAAATCTTATAACCAATCCTATAGAATGATTAGCCTAACATTTTAACCCTTAAAGCCCATAAAATCATGCTGTCAACAAATTGTAGAAATTAAAGAAGGAGAAGAGATAGAAATACAAAATAGGGTTAAATTTGCAAATGTCTTCAAATCCCGAATCCAAGCTAAAATCCTCAATCCACAAGGTTGTTCTTCCAGCAATATTCGATTACAAACCAACTTTATCACAAAACAAAACCTAAATCTAAGAAATCTATAAAATCAAACCTAAAAAGTGGAACAAAACTTCTAAAGAGCAAACCGTAGAGGAGAGCAAACCCTAAAGGAGAGCCTCATCTCTAAAATTTTGACCCTAAAAAAGTGTGAAAAACACCATTAAATAGGCCTAGAAAAATGGGCCAAAACAAGCCCAAAATGGAAAGAAAACTGGGCAGGAGTGTCGCATAGTGCCTGCAGGCGTAGTGACTTCACAGTGCTGACCTCATCGAGAAGAGCTACAATTGCAGTAGAGTCGCGCTACGGTGTGACCTTCTTAGGAGGTTGGCTCGAACGAGGCTTGTAGTCATAACCTCGTCGAGCACTTAACTACCAATTGGTCTTCTCACAACCACGGTCCACGTATGGCTATTTGCGTTCGTGACCTTGATCATTTGCGGTCACGATTGTGGTTGTTCCATGTCGCGACCGTGGGTATCTTTGCAGCATAGCTTCTTCATTTCTCGCCCGAATTGCTTGATTTTTGTCTTCTTTTCTCTGTTTATGCAAAATACATAGCTATAGGGGGTTAGGCATGAAAATAACTAAAAGGAGTGATTAGTTAGCAGAAAATCATGATTTTTACTATATTTTGCCCTAAATAATACTAACCTAAGGCACACCTAACAACAATTATATTGTGTCCGGTCATTCTAAACAAAAAAATCTAAACAAGAGAAAAACAACTAGCATGTTGTTCCATGTTGTTCCTGCACGCATTGGTGGCCACCATTCTTCTATACTCCCCATTTTTGTTGAAGTATTGTGTCACCACTTTTTGAACCACTATGTTCCGACTATTGCTAGTCACTAGTGGCAACCGATTTTGGTGATGGCGAGGGCATGAAGACTTGTTGGTTGATGTTGGTCCCATAGGCAGGTTTCGTAGTCTCTTGCGGTAGTTCAACCTCAACTATAGATGAAGATCTCACTTTAGACCACAAATTCAAGTCCAGATTGGTGGTTAAGTCAGGAGCTGGAATAGTGTCTGTGTACTCCCCCTCAATATCTTTTCCTTTTAAAGTGGAGAACATGGATTCCTGAGCCTTGGTTTTCTTTAGGTCTTCGTTGAGAGCAGTGAGCTCTTCTCGTTGCTTCTGAATCCTTGGAGCTATAGCTTCAACAACTGTTGTTGCTCATACAGATGAGCTAACATGTTCTCATGTGACCGAGTGACCCTGTCTAGAATTTTGAACTTCGTTAGTATTGCGGAGGTGGATTTCCCCTTGGGTGTAGTTGTTGCTTCGGAAGTTGGGATGGTCTTTGGAACTTTTTATTTTATCTTTCTCCCTAAAGGGACATCTTGAAGATGATGTCTTTCATATAACTTGTCGTTGATGTGAATCTCAGCAGCTGGTGGCCCTAGGATATTAGTGGGGATCACAAGATTAGGTTTTTTTGGGTTGTGAGGATCCCAAAGATGGGCGAAGGATACCTGATTGCCTTTCTGTAGGTCGTATTCTCGACATGACCCAAGATGTGTTTGAACACAAGTCTGCCTAGGTTGAATTTTTTCTTCATTATGATTTGAAAGAGCAAAGTGGAAAACCTCTTTGTCACTGTTATGCGGTAAGTAGTCGACAACCAGTTGCACATAGAGATCTTGTACAAAATAGAGTATTTGGAGGTGTGAGGAGAGGAGCGAAGGTTGTACTTATATAGCCACGCTCAAACTTTTCCTCAAATGATGACGAAGACCATTGGATCTATCTCAGGTACCTTTTCTTCATCTTTGGGGACGTCATCACATTCCCAATACTGATTGATGATGCTTAGAGAGAACTCAAACTTGTGTCCTCGCACTACTGTCTTCTGAAAGTTCAGACTGGCAGGGTTCCCCATGTCCTTGGACAAGTTCACATAAAACTCCAAGACAACTTTTGATACGAAGGGAGGCAGGTTGGATACAATGGCCAACAGATTTGTCTCCACCAAAAGTTCCACTATTTGATACAGAGGCCCACAACTGTGTATGGGAAGCAGATTTGAAGTAGATGGATGAAGAAGCAATTATCTTTAGGGATGTTCGAACTCTCTACTTCTTGGATCTTAGATGCTGCCATTAGTTAGGACAATTTTCTCATGGAGTGCGGTGGAGGCGACAATGAATCAGAGGAGGACATGAGTCCCTTGTTCTTTGGTTTGTTCCATTATGAGTCCAAACTTTCATCGATTAGTTGTTTGCGGTGCTTTGTCTGAGATTTTGGAATCTCAATGACAAAGTCTCGTCTGACCCAACTAACCCATTGAAGTGGTATGGGTTTGACTTCTTCTCTTTCTACAAGCCCCGTCTTTATGGTTGTGCGAACATCGGTCTCATCAGGGTTGGGTCCTTAGAAGTCATGTTTCTTGACAGGAAAGGTTTTAGACGAGTTTGCTTATGTTTCAGTGTTGGGAACTATGGTCTTTGACAAAGTTTACAATGGATTGTCTCTAAGATTCCGACTTTCAGCATTTTGACTCTTAATTGGAGAGTTTTCTTTTAGGCTAGGTGTATTTGCTGTTAGAACTTCATCTTCAGATGTGTCATAGGGCATAAGGGAGGCAGGTGGTGCAGATCTTAGAGGTTCCACATCGATGGGGTCCATGGTTGACTCTTCTTGATCAAAGATCTTTCCTTTATTATTGGAACTTCCTTTCACTAGTCTCCTTCTACCGAACCCACTAGATCTCGTCATCACCATCTTCAAAGTTGAGAAAGAATGTTGAAGAAATAGAAGTTTGGACCTTTGGACGTTTCTTGAGAGAGAATGCAGAAAAGCATAGTGCTTTTTGTCTTTAAGTTGTTTATCTTTATATAGAGGTCCCCAACGCCTCTTTGGAAACCCTAGGATTTCTTGTCTTTAATAGTTCCCTATTTAATAGGGGCATTAAGACTCCTCTAAAACGTGTTGTTGTTCAGCCATCTTTTTGGCTGTAGAGACTCATCGCATCCCTTAGTCGTTGTAACGATTGGATAGGGTGGGACGTCACCTGTTCGATCTTTTTCCCTCATTTTTTTTGTTGAAAAAAAAAAAAAAAACATTATACCATGAAAGGTCAAAGAGACTCATACTTGAGTGTGTCCACTTCTTGGGTGTGAGCACCAATCTACCTAAGTTTGTCATAGTAGGAAGTTAGGACCTCCTCTAGAACGACATAGTCCTTACTAAAAAATTTCATCCACATAGGATGTGTGTAGCTTATGATTGCTCGTCTCTTTTCCCTTAGTTACTAGAGAATTACACACTATCTCATTTGCTTGGTGTCTCGCACATACTTTTCCATGTATGTTCGAACAATTGGTAGACATGAAGAGCTGGTTTCCAATTATGCTCTCCTTTCTACTCATACCAAACTTATTATCTTGTTCTTCCATATCTTGAGACATTTCATTCTTAGTTAGGACATTGTTTAAGGCTAAATGTTCAACTTTGAGTCCCGTTCGAACTTTTGTTGAGGCAATGAGGCTTCTTTTCGATGTTGAAGCATTTCGTTCCTTCATTATGTCCTCTTTTGTCTCCTTTTGAGATGCCGAACTGATGAAGAAGTTCCTTAATCCTCCATATGAGAAGTAGGGTGTTTTCTCATAGGGTGATCCTCTCTCAAACACAATCTTCTTCGTACATGTTCCCCTAGTGGGATGGATTCCTTTGTACCTTATTTGGTATCATTCTTCTACTCTTAATCCAGTAGGGTTGCAGATGTTTGTACATGTGCCTGTTATTCGAGGAAAAACTATCACGTGTGTATAACCGACATGGATGAATTTCTTCCTCTTAATGCTTTCTTCTACCTTGGAGCCTAGGAGATCTATATGAAACCGAGTTTCAAATAGTTTAATTAGGTTGTATGATGGACTTGGTGCATGTGGAGGTAGGGTGATTCTAAGCAGACTGACAATCATTTGTGGGTTAGATTTTAGTACGAATACCTTTGGCTTGAAGGACTAGTGAAAATTAGAGGTCCTTCACTCCTATTAATATGTGATTATTGAACCAACTTATCTTATTCTAGTTGTTCTTCATTCATGCATGAACTGGTGCTTATTAGAAGATAGTAGTTGTCAAGGGTCCTTTCCCTTTTCATGATATGATAGTAATTTCAATTATACACATAGCACTTGTCCACTGTGAATTGCAGAAGTAGGTCTTTATCACAAAGTTGACTCACACTGGTCATATTTATTGTTAGTCCTTCAATAGGCAACACATTCTTTAGATTTTTCAACCTTGGAATTTTTAAGAAACCACTTCCCAAAACTCTTACTTTTCTTCCATCTCTAAAGATTACTCGGTCCTGACTGGATGATTGAATGCCAATTAGAAAACCCTTGTTTTCGGTTAGGTGTTGTGAGCACCCACTGTCGAAATACCACTCTTCTTTCCTTATGCTATTGCTGTGGAATACTGATTTATCATGTGGGGTTACTACCACGTTCGGACATACCAAACACTTAGATGACTTTACTTCCATCATCTCAGATTTATGTGAAGTTGCTCATTTTGTCATGGAGATTGTTGTGAGCGCTCTGAGGCGTCTTATCCTTTCTTGATCTTCTTGATCTTCTTTGCTTGATATCTCAAATATAGCTCTTTTCAAATTTCTGCCACTTTCTTCTTTGGGACTTCTGCATCTTGATCCCTCAAATAAGTTATGGAAAAAGTCTCGCACATCCTTTGTAGTTTCTAATGAGGCAATAAGTCCGAACATCTTGTCATCCATACCACATTGGATAGCATAAAGAGTTGTAGAGTTTGATGATGTTGCTTTCTTTTCTTAACAATTCCACTACAATGCAGGTTTGATTGCTAATTTCTCATTAACAATTTTGGTTGGAACCGACCATCCTATTTATATGGATTTCCAGACTTCAAATCCTAGGGACATGATGAATACACTCACGTGTATTTTCTAGTAGCTATAGTTTGTATCGTCTAGTCAACAAGGGCACCATAGGAACACTCCATGCTTCGTCGGATCCATGTGATTTTATCACACAGGAGGATAGGGCAACCAATGATCTCACTTAGAAACTTAGAGTGACCCGCTTTTATGCCAATTGACAATTATAAGTGTGTATTCCATATCACAACCCTTGTTGTTTGGACTAATCTCGTTTAGATTGTAGTTTAGTGCATATAAACTCCCCTTGTATGTGTTAGTGTGTGCAAAGAAGATGTGATATATTTTGTAATAAAGTAAAGGCACACACAATTTTTAAGTGGTTCGACAACTTGCCTGTGTGATGAATATACTTTATACTCATTTTATCCCTATGTTTTGCTTATATTTTGAGTAGTTTTATTATATAAATAAGTGATCTAATACTTTAAATGTTCAATTTTGTGATTAGGTCAACCATGAGGCAATATGGAGTAAAAACAAAGGGATAAAGCCTAAAAATCAACAAACTACACATTGCAGCATCTACTCTTTGTGTTTTGATGTTTCTAGTTTACTTAGGAATGATCCCAAATGGCTACAATATTTATGGATTGGATGGGAGACTTCTAGAGCTTCCAAAGACCTTATTCATTCAATTTGGATTTCAAATGGTCAAGTTATGACGCTTGGTAGTTGAAGGAAGAAGAGAAGAGAGCTCAAAAGTGACAAGTTGAAGAATTTTGTTCATTAAGTCTTTATAATCATTTATAAAGCTTTATTTATGGCCATTTATAGATTCTACACTTCAAGATCTTTCCAACGATACCAAGAACACCAAAATTGAAGTTCGGATGACAAAGTTATGGCCTTACGAAGTTGGTGAAAAACAGGGGACACTACTACAAAAATTGAAAATTATGACGCTTTCATAAAAGCGTCATTATTTAGCCTAACATTGCATACACCATGACACTTTAAATGAGCATCCTTGCTAAGTGTGATTTTCTTAATATTATGACACTTATCAACAATGTCATGGTTCAATCTATATTTTCACAATATACCAGATATACCATAGCCACTTCTTTGGAGATGTCATGGTTTTATCAAGGTACTTATAATTTTATTTTTATTTTGAATAACTTGCCACTTATTAAAGTGTCAATAATTTATTAAAAACATATTCTCTTTCATTAGAAATCCTTTTCTCCTCTACGATTCCCATTAACCACTCCCCTTTCCATTTGAAAACTCGCAAGCCCTAAAACCAATAGTGGCTTCTCGTTACTTTTCGGCGGATGTGGTTCTCGGCGATAGGAGAATCTTTGATTGTGTGTCCTTATACTCAGACGATCGATTGAACGACACTACCCTCCCATTAGTTTTTGTTGGTGACTGCGAAATTAGCAGATTTTACTTCACTAGAAAACTTTATTTTGATTGAAGTGTTTGGAAAAAATTATCATATGTGATTATGGAGGTAATGCCAAAGTAGGGAAGGGAAGTACAGTTAAACTCGCTCTCGTCTAGGGATGATACTCATGACATTTGAACTGATGGCGAAGAGCTCATCAGCCAAACTCATCTTATTCCTGTCATCATGGTGGGGCAGATCCTCTGTGGAAAAAAAAATCAAAGAATACGTCAAATTTGAAGCACGATGATCGGAACTTCACCCCTAACTCCAAAGTTAAGCATTCTCTGCTCTTATTAATAAAATGCCTCACCCTTGAGATTCTAAAACCTTTCTATAAATACGCCCACCTCCATTGGTAGCCTTCTTTGTCTTCTCTTTAATTTTTCGCATTTTAGGTTTTCTATTAATTGATTCTTGAAATTTAGGAGCTTAAATTAATATTTGTATTAGAAATCAGAACCATGTTTTGGCTAGTTTCTACGTTTTCCTGAAAATGAAATGAATTTTTAATTTGTTTTAAACTTCGGCATTGGTAGTGGTGGTTGTCGATATAAGAGGCGAGGCCCGCGAATAATAGTTTTGCTTTGATTAAAAATATTTCGTGACGATTGGTTGATTTAGGTGCCCAGATGTTATTGCATCCGTGTTTGTTCTTACTAGGGCAGTTTTCATTTTTTTAGCACCCAATTAAAATCTCGGATACTATGATGTTATGCAGATATGTTTGTTGATTCGTTTTTATTCTTCAAAATGGCGAGAATTCTGACCTCGACTTTTCTCTTGATCTATTGGAATTATGTAGCAAGGATGTTAGAATTGAACACGGTAGTGTTTTGTCTTCAAGATTTTATAAAATTTGGGTATGTTGACCTTGTTTTACTTTAGTTGAGGATATCTTTTGTTTCTATTCAGGTGATATTGAATCCTACAATTATGAAACCTTTATTCTTTGCCTTCTTTTCTTAAGTTTATTTTCCACCATAGGATCTTTGGGTATTTATTTTCCTTCTCTCCTTTTCTTTATAGTGTATTAAATACTGCTTGGTCTCATAAATGCATTTTCTTTCTTATGCTTTGGAAAGGGTTCAATTTGTCTCTTATCCTATCTAAGTAGGTGGTATATGAAAGTATATATTTGTTTCCTAGACAAGAAAACCCCTTTTAGGTGTTTCTAATGTTTCTAGACCTATTCTAAATTGTTTATGTTTCTATGTTTTGTTCGTATATTTGGTTTTAGGTTACATAGTGGTGAATGCAGGATTTTCATTTTTTTTATTTATTCAACTTCGTGGTGTTAACTAAAGACAACCACGGTGATGGTCCGATTACGGTGATGCCTTGGTAAGGTAGAATGTAACAGGGGATTGTCCTTGTTTATGTTTTTTCATGTAGTTTGATGTAAGCAATATGTTGAAGACGGTATTGTAACATGCCATAAATAAGAGCATGGGTTGTATACAGAAGGTGTTTTTCAAAAAACTGAATAAAGATTGCCTTCAAGAAATTCTTCGTCTCTTGTGTTTGGTGTTTTGCTTGATTTTCAAAAGATATGATAAGGAGGTCTTTAGGCATTATTTTCACATATTAAGTAATAACATCTTTTCTAGCTTTAATAATGTATATATCCTTGGAATGTGATTTGTAATTGTCGATTCTTGCATATTGGCATATATCCCTACATTTAGTCCTATCTTATCATTCTTGTGTGATTACTCGGTCCATGGAGTTGCGGCCATCCCGATCTTGACATAGAGCCCAACTTAGAATGACCTTTGTAGGGTAAACAATTGTTTTCTAAACGGGGCTTACATCATGAGATGATTTGAGCATGTTTGCTTTCTTTATGCACATTTTCTCAGCAACTAAACATGAATTAAGCTTCATTATGATTCTAGATTTCAAATATTATATGGAGTTATACTATCTCTCCTAAGGAATATTGTTTGTCTTAACCATGTTTTTTCTTTGTTTTTTCTTACAAGTGATGTTATATTAACAGATGTTCTGAAGTGTAGTTTTGGAAAGGAGCAAAAGAAGGCATTTCAAGAATACAAACCATTCAATTTTTTACCTACTTCTTAGGGTAAGCTGAATGAATATTTTCAAGTGAAATTTCGGCCTTATGATCAGTCAGTTAATATTAGTCTCGTCTGTGCTTTTGTATAGAGAATAAATATTTTAATTGATGCAATTGTCAACCAACCTTGACTATTGTCAAAATTCGCATACCTCGTAGGTGAATTCAATGTAGTAACTTAAAATAGAAAGTAGCCCACTTACTAGCTTTTGTTTCAACAGTGATTTCGAGAAGAGTTTTAGAAAAAACAATGTTTCAAAATTATTCCGAGATATTTGGTAATTAAAGTTTGTTTGAAACTTAGAATATCATATTATTAAATTTTATTTCCATATTTTTTTAAATTACTTGTATCATAATGCTTTATTTTTTCCTTATCATTTCTAAAAAAATTATAAAAAGATAACTTCTCTAAGAATTCAATTTTTTTAAGTAAAGAATAGAATATTAGGGCTTATTTGATTCTTGTTTTTAAAAACTGATTCTTGGTTGTCTTTATTTGTTTCAATGTGGTCATTTTAAAACGTATTTAAAAATTATGGGAAATAGACTAAAATTTTTTGAATTCCCGGATTATTCTACACAAATTTAAAAATAAAAAATTATATTAGCAACTCAATCACATTTGATTCCAATATAATTTATTTGGAACTTTGTTCCAGTCAAATAAAACCAATATTGCTGGCTGTACATTTTCTCATCATCTATGTCTTTAACTTCCGGGTTAAAGATAACTGAATTGCTACAAGTCAAAGATTGCCACGAGAGGATATCACCTTACGATTGAAAGAAAAGTACCCTGGGTGATTTAAAAAATATAATACTCTAGATGATATAAATTCATTTTATTGAAAGATTATTTAGAGAAAGGTTGTCACTATAAAAAATAACCAAAGTCCTAAGGATTCAATTTTGAAAGCAGCGGGATCTAGTAATAGCAGAACATATAATGTAAATGACCCATTTGACTTTTCTTGTACCATTTTGGCCTATAGTATTACAATCACATTCATGCATATGTGCCCCTAAATCACATTAATGTTGCATTGGTAGGCGTGATGACTGATATAAAAATATCCATGTTTATGGTGAAGAACAGTTTGAATATATATTTTCATATATATGTAAGGGTTAAATCAGTTAATAATAATATAATTAAGAAACCCTAGTGACAAATGACCCATTTTGTTGTTTTAAATAATATATATATATATATATATATATATATATATATATATATATATATATATATATATATATATACTCTTATATATATATATATAAAGTTAGAGTGAATGGGTGCAAGTGTGATAAAAAACTCTTCATATATATATATTTATATATAAAGTTAGAGTGAAAGGGTGCAAGTGTGATAAAAAACACTTTATGAAGAGTCAAGCTAGATGTGAAGTCCACAGAATGACTTGTCAATGAAGTGACTTGCATCATGATTGATACTTAGCATTTATGGTTGGTTTCTAAAAACTAGGATAGACCTTGGTTTTGCTTTGGCCCATTGGATTCGCTCTTCCTTTGCCTTACTCATACATCCTTAGTCTAAACATCCTAATTACCTCATTTTAAAACCAATTAACATGGATTTACAGCCGTTTGACGCATTTTGGCGGAATGGAATAATGATAACTGAATAGAACTAGACCTTATTGAATTAAAACCGAATAGTCATGACTACCATTAGAACAGGTTAGGATTAGTCCCACTTGGCCCTAGTGTGACTCGTTTTTATTTTAAATTTTTAATGATTTTAAAATTTTCTAATTGTTAAAAATATTATTTTTTCTATTATGAAAAATATAAATTAGTTGTTTATAGAAAAATAATAGTTATTAAATAATTAGTGTAAGACCCTGAATTTATAGTTTTCATGAATAGTAAATTTCGTTTTTGATCATATTTGACTAGAAACAGTCAAATGAATAGTAATTTTCGAAAAAAAAATAAGCCCCAAAAATAAAAATAAAAATAAAAATGTTCATAATAATATATTGAGTCCAAAGAAGCTGAAATAGATTAAAATAAAATTATGTTAAGGGGTGAAAATGCAATTTTTCTGAAAAATGACAAAACGGTAATTTGCCCTTTGAAAAATGCAAATTTTAGATGCCGGATAATGACGGACTTCATAGTTAGATTTGTCTCTCGAAATCTAGTTACCCAGTCAATTCGTTGAATTAGAGACCGGTCGGATTTTCTAAAATTCGACGTGAAGCGTCAGGTGGACCACAACTTGAGATTTTAGAAAAGTCTTGAAAAATGTCAAATATTTAAAAAATTTGGCATTTAAGATAGATGGAGGCGGCAGGGACAAATAGGGTGTTTAGGAGCAGCGAAATCGAGAAGAAGTGTGACACGTGGCGCGACGTGGGCCACGTGTCCACACTATAAATATCCTAAAAATATCTAATGCTCTCATTTGGTCTCAGCCAAACCGTAAGAGAGAGAGAGAGAGAGAGAGAGAGAGAGAGAGAGAGAGAGAAACGATCTTCTCTCTTCGATTCACGGGATTTCGTTGTCGGATCTTGTTGGGTCGAGAATTAAAGTTGATCTGCGGCAAGCCTACGCGGTGCAAAAATCACGGATCTGCAAGGTCAAGGTTCGAGGTTTTTCACGAAGCAGAAAAGGCGGTATTCGAAATCACACCATTTTAGAGTAGGGTTCTTACTGCTCGGGTTTAATTTCGGTCGAAGGGCATGGTGTATTAAAGGAGATCTTTGTCAGGTTGTTTTCTCGACCCCATGACGTATTTTGGTCTGCTTGACCATCCACTCATCTAGGAATTGAGTGATTCAAGTGCTAAATGGCCCCTAGGCGGATAGGACAACAATCCTCATTGAAATGGAAGTCGATCAAATTCCGACCCATTTGGACTAAAATGCATTCAAAGTGGGCCCATGTTGAATTAGTTTTTACGGTATGTTTTTAAGACTCCATGACTGTATTTTGGACATAACTTGACCATCACTCATCCGAATTAAGTGATTCAAATTGCTAAGTAAACTAGACTGATAGGAGAACAATCCTCATTGAAATAGGTCAATCCAAATTCCGACCCATTTGGACTCAGAAATTCATTCAAAGTGCACCAGCACACTAATTCCCGGGGGACACAATGGTCATGGCCTCCAATTTCGGAAGGCCATAACTTCTTTGTCCGAACTCCGTTTTGGGTGTTCTTGGACTCTATGGAAAGCCCATTGAGTCAAGATTCTAACCATATTCCTGTAGAGGACAGTGGATGAACATAACGTAACTGAAAATTTATGGATGTACCAAGTGTCCAAGTTGCTTGGTTATGTCGATGTGAATAGCCAGGTTTTGGCATGACCATTTCATGACATGTTATGGGCTATTGTATGGGGTAGTAATTTCCATGAGTTAGCATAAGAAAATCATGAGAACAAAAGAGGTTAAGTTCAATTGATTTTAATCAATTGGAAGTAGTTAATTCTTAAGGATTAGTGGAAAGTATAGTATAGTTAATGGTTTAAATTGAGCAAGATTAAGGTATGGATATTAATGGATTTTATCGATAATGTGACTTTGTAGGAGGAAGGTGATAAGGACAAGGGTGGAGTGGAAAGGATTTTGTTTAAAAGGAGGAAAAAGGGCTTAAATAACTAAGGTGAGGAAAATGTAAATGTTTATGAAAATCTATATATATATATATATATATATATATATATATTAATGTTTACTAATGTATATGATTTCATATCTATGTTATAAATGTTCAAATGAAAAAAAGAAATGTGGTTTTCTTGACTTTAAAGTTGAGAAAATATGAAATGATTATGGTTTCCATAGTTTTATAAAGTATGATTTGTGGTTTCCATATGAAATGAAATGTTTATGAATGTATATTTTATATATACATGTTTATGTAAAATATTTGAATCCATAAGTTAATATTTACAAAGATAAAGGTTAAGGAAGAGTCGACTAAAGTAACTTTATGCATCATGGTACATGGGAAAGGGTTAGGATTTTTGAAGGAAGAGTGATGCATATTGCCATGTGTAAAGTCACGAAAAAGTTTACCAGCGTAATGTGATTTATTCCATAGTGCAATGGTATCAAAAAGAAAGGAACGATTTATCGAAGGTTCCTTTAGGTCATCGGTGATCGTAAGACTATTTCATCAGAGTTCTTTCATAGACCAACGGTGGTTAACGGTGTGACCGCGATTTCGGAGGAGAGTTCTTTTGGGCCATCGGTGATCGATGGCATTTCTTCGGAGGTTCTTTGTGGACCAATGGTGGTTAACGGTATCACGGGTTCCATTGGATATGACGGATTCAAGGAAAGAAAGTATATTAAACAGTTATGTTGATACAATTGTTTATTTGTATTTGAACTATGGAAAGAAAGTAAAGTAAATATTTATAGAAATGAGATCTCTATCTGTTGTTTTGTGTTGTATTTGAATAGAAAAGAAAAAATGCAAAGTAAATGTTTATGGAATGAGATATCTATACAATTGTTTTACACATTGTATTTGAATTATATCTGAAAACTTATTATTTTCTAGCAGATGTACTCTCATTTGAAGCTCCTTTAGCTCGCGCCTCCCAAATGTTTTATAAATGTTTCGAGGGCGGCGGCGTGCGGTTCGAGCATCCTCCCGGGCGATGACACTCAGCCTCATGTGACCACCTTTTGAAAATGTATAGTTTTTGTTGTAAGCAACTACATGTGCACCTTTATTTTGTAATGTATATAGGTTTTAAAGATTGTTTATATATCCTATGAAGTGATAGAAAATGATTTTAAGTTTGATTTGAAATTGGTTGCTTAGTGGACTTACGATGTCCTATTGTTGGATGTGGAATTAAATTAAATTGTTTTATTGGTGTTGTTGTAAATTGGGACATGTCGAGAAAAGCAGAGAAGAAACTGTAGATTTTCTATAAAGGGTTTAATGTTTAAAAAAAAAAAAAATTTGTCAACCATGTTTCATAAAATTTAATGGAAACGTAACTTTATAAATGGGTTCGCTCCACGGATTAGCACAAAAAGTTTAAAAAGAAATGAGAAGTTTTTTCAAATCCATAGGAGTCTTGGAGGGTCCCAAAGTTAGGAAAAGAAACAGGGTTGGGTCACTTCAATTAGTTTTAATAAAATAATACTAGTATAAAAAATAAAATAAAAAAACTTATAAATATAACTAAAATAATTTATGTTATATAATCTTTTAAGAACATAAGAATAAATTATAAGTATTTCAAAGAAAACTTTATTTTACAATATATAAAATAGATAAAAGTGTTATTTATTATTATTTTTAATTTTTTACTGTCCAGTCCATTTTGGCTCATAGTATGCGATAAGACTAAGGCTAGTGGGAGTGAATAAAAGTAAGGTAAATTGACCGAAACTAGTTTTGACTGCGGCAGAGATAGGTTCGGCCATTGCTCCTAGTTGGCCCCATTTCCTAGCTAAAATTGCGAACAGTTGGAAAACTTTGGGTCATTTGAAAAGCCCAGGATACTCTTTCTTATGATTTTGGTTGATAAACTTAGAAGTATAAGAGAAGATAGGCTGGATTACACACACGCCCACACAAACACAAACCCACACCATCCAATTTATTACTTGAGATATTCTTGAATCTATTTTTTTTTCCTTTTAAAGTAAAAATTTAACCTTTTTCATACAATTATTGTACCTTAAAAATTTCGATTACTTGATCATTCATATCTTTTCGTGCTTTGTTCAACATTAACATCGGCTTTGTATCTATGTGTTTAATATAGAAATTTATTTCTTATGTTAGAGATATGGATCGTTTAATTTACTTGGATTTCAAGGGCAGAGTCTAAGGAAGATGAGAATGGGGTTGAATCTTTGTCTCATTTGCAAATGCAAAATTCAACAAGCGATTATCAATTAGATGCCTACAATGTCAAATTTAATATTCACACTCCTCAAATCATTTGGGAACATTTGTTTTCTATGGATTTGATCAAAGTTACAACCCATATTATGGCATGGGAAGCGAGGTATAATTAGTGGACTAACAACTACCAAGGCAGAATGTTGTACAAAAAATAAGTTCTTTAATGACGTGGACTGCAAATTGAGATGGTAAAAGCTGTTCATGATGATTTTCATGTTGATGCAGAAATTTTCAAGAAATTACTGCAAGATGCTGAGAAACCTTTATATCCAGGTTGTAGAAAATTTACCAAGCTATTTGCATTAGTTAAATTAGCACCTGTCCCGAAAGCCTGATATGGATGGTTTGATAAGGCTTTTGAACTATTAGGATTGCTTGGTGAAATGTTGCCTCTTAACAATGAGTTGCCACTATCCATGTATGAAGAAAATAAGACTTTGAATGCATTGGGAATGGAGTATGAAAAGATACATGCATGTCCAAATGATTGCATATTATATAGGAATGAACTAAAAAATGCATCTTGTTATCCTACCTGCGGAGTTTCAAGGTGGAAGGTTAATTCATTAGGGTAAAGAAGCGAGGAGTTCGGCTAAAGTCATGTGGTATTTTCCATCATCCACGATTGAAGAATGTTTCATTCCTCAAAGAATTGCAAAAGATATTAGTTGTATGCACAAGAAGAGAGTTTGATGGGAAGATGTGTCATCAATCAGTTCCCCCATCATGGAAGTTAATTGATCTCGTGGCGGGATTTTTTGGTGGAGAGGCCTAGAAATCTTAGGCTTACCATTCGGTGATGGTATAAATCCCCATAGTTCCGCTTGATGTGGGGCATAGTTGTTGGCTGTTATAATGAATCATTTATAACCTTCCTCTATGGTAATGCATGAAGAGAAAATTTATGTTGTTATCCTTGTTGATATAGGTCCTGACAGCAGCAATGACATAGATGTTTATTTGGCACATGATAGAGATCTCTGAAGCTTTTATGGGAGTGGGGATTAGGCTTTGATGCATATCAACAAGAATTCTTTACATTGAAGACTGTTTTATTATGGACAGTTAGTGATTTCCCAACATATGACAACTTATTAGGTTGCACAGTTAAAATGTACTTTGCTTGTCCTATATGTGGTGAAGAAACAGATTCCCAGAGATTGAAACATGGGAAAAAGAACTCATACACCGGCCATAGGTGATTTCTTCCATGCAACAACCTTATAGGAGACAAAAAAAAGGCATTTAATGGTGAGCAAGACTTTCGATCACCTCCACAACCATTAAGTGGAGAGGCTATATTGCACATAATGGATAATATTTGTAATTCATGGGGAAAGAAGAAGGTTAGTCAAGATAAGTCTAAAGGCAATGTTGCATGTTGTTGGAAGAAGTCCATATTCTTTGATCTTGAGTATTGGAGATATCTACATGTTCGTCATAACTTGGATGTGATGCACATTGAGAAAAATGTATGTGAAAGCATCATTGGTACATTACTTAATATCCAAGGGAAAACAAAGGATGGACTAAATACTCGTTTAGATCTTATGGAGATGGGGTTGAGGTCTGAATTAGCACCAAGATTTGAACAAAAACGAACTTATCTTTTCCCAACTTGCTACACACTCTCTAGAATAGAGAAGAAGATTTTTTGTCAAACATTAGCAAACTTGAAAGTCCCTGAGGGATACTATTCAAACTTTAGAAACCTTGTATTTGTGGAGGAATTCAAACATTTGGCCTAAAATCCATGATTATCATACACTAATGCAGCGATTGTTACCAATTGCATTCGCGTCAATTCTACGAAGCATGTTCGACTTGCTATTTGTAGGTTGAGTTTCTTTTCAATTCTTTGTAACAAAGTGGTTGATGTCTACAACTGGATGAATTACCAAATCAGTTAGTTGTGACATTGTGCTTGCTTGAAAAGTACTTTCCACCTTATTTTTGACAGCATCATGATCCATTTAGTGATTGCCTTTTTGTAGAGTAGGAGCTTTGTGGACGATTTATCTTAGATGGATGTACCCATTTGAAAGGTTCTTGAAAGTACTAAAGAGTTATGTGCGTAACCGTAATCGCCCTGAAGGATGCATTGTTGAATGCTACATTGCAAATGAAGCTATTGAGTTTTGCACGAAATACTTGTCAAACGTGGATACAATTGGAATTCCTATTGATCCAAGAATTGACCACAAAATTAGGACACCTCTACCAGGAAGTTTTGTCATGAAAGTTGATCCCATTGTTTGGTTGCAAGCACATCAGTATGTGTTGGAGAATACAACTATTGTGCTACCTTATTTTGAGTAAGGACCACCCATTTGTGTTTTATTCTATTATTTTTTATAAATTTACAATATTAAATAAAGTTATATATGATTTGTAGAAACACATGACTTGGATTGAAAATGCAAATCCTCGTCGAGCTAAGAGGCAAAAGTGGCTACAAGATGAGCATAGACGCGCACACTTGTGGTTGAGGAAAAAGATATTAAGAATATTTGTCATATTAATCATATTTTTAACATTAAAATTAAAATAATTAATAACAATGCGGAATTTGTGTAGGTTGATGTTGCCATTGTTAACGAACCTCTCGCTGAAACCCTTAAATTGGATAGCACATGGCCCCATACTATGTATCCAAAGTATAATGGATATACCATTAATATTTGTCGTTACCATACAAAGAGCGAGATGATTTACACACAACACAAAGCGGTGGAGTTAGTGTTGTAGCATCGACATAATAAAATTGCAAGTGCAAAGGATAAGAATCGATATTTGGTGACCTATGTTTTATGGGATTAATGCGAGATTTGGGATCTTGATTACACGAGTTTAGGATTCAGGTTTTCAAGTGTGACTAGGTTATTGACAATAATACGCGACATTAAAGTTGATGAACTTGGTTTTACATTGGTTGATTTGTGAAGATGGCGTATCATCAGATTCATTCATTTTAGCATCTCCAAGCAAAGCAAGTTTTCTATGTGCAAGACCGACTTAATGAGATGGTCAATCGTCTTCTATCTGAAAGACTTCTTACATAAGGAGGTGTTGATGACTATAGAAGTTCAATGAACATCATCCTTCTATTAATTCTGAATTCAAAAATATATTCATTTGATGATATGGATGACTCTCAAGCCATATGCATACAGAAAGATAGTGAAGGGATTTGGATTGGCTCGTCTTCCATGTGATTCAAATGCAAGTTTTTCTAGATGTAATAGAATATGTTATGAATGTGTACATCAAACTCCTTTTTGTCAGATTTATTTATGTATTTTTCATGTATGTTTGTATGGATGAATTATCACTATATATATATATATGGATGGATATTTAATGTTTTATATTTACTTTTGATTGTTTTATAGTAAGTCTCCTTCATCTAATTGACTATAATTGTTCTCATAAATGTTTTAGAGCTTAACGTTCTTTTATGGGAATGTCACAATGTTAGAGGACAAAAGAAAATGGTGTTTCAACTCCTTTTTTTTCCTTTGGTTTCCTCCATTCTTCTTCACACTAATTTTAATGTAACTTAATTTTCATTGCCTATAGGTATGGATGTAGATGATGGGCAAAAACATAAAGAGGAAGTCTGGGGAATGACTCGAAGCAGTGGTCATTTAGAATAGGAGCAAGGAATAAAGCTTCTCATCAAGTACAGCAAGATACTGGGATTTTTGTTGATGATATGTGCATCTCTGGGATTACTTGGGTGTATTGGCAAGGACAATGGTGCCTATTAGATATAAAGAAATTTGGAGAGATGTTTCCATTCAATTAAAGGAAAATTGTGGGATTCAATTGAGGTAACCTATTTTATACTCACAAAGATATTGCTAACATATTATTATTCATTGTTAAAAGATAAAGATCACGATAATTTTGTAATAATTTGCAAACTTCTTTTTACATTGGATAAAAAAGCAAGAGAATTGTATCTGAACAATAGGAAAGAAGTTTTCGAACATTTAAGAACCACTTGACTGTGAATCACATAATCCCTTTCAAAGATAAGCCATAAATGCTGAAGAAACCTCCAGTTGAATATAGTTTCATTAAGGATGAAGATTGGAATATCTTTGTCAAAGATAGGCTCTCTAATGCATTTCAACTAAAACCATTAAACCGTGCTACTTCTATTAACTTGTAATGAATTAAATTCATTAATCGCCTTAGTGAAATGTACTTCTTAAATCTTATTTATAAATTGCAGGAATTTAGGAAAGTTCAGAAAGAGAGAAGGAAGAAACATGCATACAATCACAGATTTAAGTAGAAAGATTATACAAGACTAGAGGAAGATTTGGTAAGTTAATGAATGTGCTTTAAGTTTTCTAAGCATTCATAAATGTGAAAATAATGGTTTGATATTTATATATGTTTCATTATTATCTTTAAACGATTTATCGAAAAAACTAACTATATATGATGGTGTATAATTCTCATAAGATGAAGGTGACATGCAGGTGTCTTGAAAGTATTATTAGAAGCATTTTGTGGAAAAAGCAAGGAAAAGGAAAGATGGAAAATATGATGAAGTTGTTATGCCCGTTGTGGACAAGATTGGCAGGTTCTTGTTATAACTGAAGCTTAGTATGTTTGAATAAACTATTTGTTTTACCCGACATAACTTTATAACTTTGTATTTTATTATAGGATGAACTGTTGAAGGATTCTCAAGAGATTGGTCAAAGTTATTATGGGAGTGATGATATACTTACACATGCATTAGGAACTCCTGAATATAGCGGTCGAGTACGTGGAAAAGGGAAACATTACACGCATTGATAGTATTTTCATACTGTGGTTGATTGTGCAATGCCGGTTTGTGGCTTATCGAAGCGGCGATCTCGGTTGAGTGACATTTAGCAAAAGCTTTCGGAAATTGTACCAACTACAACTCAATCTGATATGGGTAGTTGTAACTTGAAAACAAACCACCTTGTAATACCTGAATTTGTTGAGTGCCCACATCGTCATGTTGAAGATCAACCCTCAACAGCACTCAAAGAACCTCAAAAAAAGGTATTTATTTTTTAATTAACTAGCTTATTAGTTAATTAAAAATGCTTGTAAACCTAAAACTCTTAGAGGTGATCGAAGTTTAAAAAAATACAACTCTTTATACTACACATGCAAACTTTCATCAATATGACTATTGATTTATTTTGATTGTTTAATTTTATAGGTGAGAAAATGTCAATTGGTTGTATCAAGGAAGGAAAATATAGTGGCTGGATGCTTCTTACAAACCAAATACATCACTTCCAATTCCCATTCCTGATGACATTACTATTGTTGGAGAAGCTATCGGGTATGAAGTCTTGTGGCCCGCTCATTTGATCATTCTCAGTTCTCATCCTAACCAGGTATAGTATTTTTATATATTTACATATAATTTAATGAGCATAATTTGTGTTTCAATTCTACATAAAGAGATACTTAACCTTATGTTTTTTATAGGAAGTCAAGAAATTGAAAGACGGAAAAGGAGTATAAAATAGAATTAAAAGCAAATGTGAAAATCCTCGAATATCGAGAACTTTGACCATGGATTTGAGGTCTAATGTTCGATGATCAAAAAGTAAAACCAGTAGACATTCCTAGTAATGTTTTTGGAGAGGGTTTTAGAAACTTTCTCATGAAAGAAGATATGGATATGATAATCAAAGGAACATATGGTGAGAGAACTTCTACCTTTATTTTTTATTTGCTTAGTTACATTTTCCATTTTAGTAATATATTTGGTGCATGTCAAATATTCATAACTTTTTTTAGTGATTTTTGAATTTCAATTAGGCATTTGTATAAGAAGATGATTGATGCAGAGATGAAAGAAGCGATTTGCTTTTTGTTAACCCTACATTGGTTTCTAAAGTTGGAATGGGAGAAGCTGACGAAGGAAAATAGGTCAGGGTTATTCTCGAAACGATTAATGAATACAAGTCATGCTGACTATAGTTTTATTCCATATAACCCAGAGTAAGTTTTATGACAGTTATAAGTTTACCCTATATTTTTTACTAGATTCTCATTTTAATAAAAAAATTTCAGTTTTCATTGGGTGTTGGTTGCACTAGAGACAAGGACAATGACAACATACTACCTTGACCCAATGTTACATTAACCATGTGATGACTTGAAGGATATTGTTAACATGTAAGTTTATAAATTGCAATACTTGAATGATTGATGATATATACTTTATATTGTGGTATGCTGTATAGGGCATTAGAATCATCCACCGGCAAAGTAGAAAACATCCGAAAGAGCCTACATGGGTAAAGGTCATGGTTAGTATAAATTATTTCACTTTGATTGTGATTTATAAATTCCAATTCATAGTACTAAAGTACTAAAAATCATACACTTTAATTTAAGGATCACAATGTAATGGGGTACATTTTCATTTATAGTGTCCAAGGCATCTAGGTAGTGTAGAATGTGGATATTATATAATGAGATACATGAAGGACATTATAATTGATTCAAGGCATCTCACAACAAAGGTTAATCTATACTTACTAATAAATTTTCATAATATTTCTATTGTTTACTATATCAAATTAACTAATCAATGGTGCATGTTACTCGTTATTAGTTTAATGGGAAAAAGTCTTATAGCGAAATGGAGATAAATGAAGTACGATCAGAATGGGTCCTACTAGTGAGTGAATTGATAATAACTTTTGCTTAAGGTACAATGTAATGAATTGCCTTATATTTATCAGTGTTTTTTGCTTTGTTGGTAAATAACTCATCAAAGTAAATGTGAAGTTGACAAAGAATATTTTGATGTAGCTCACCTTGATGATTTGAATCTATGCAATTTTTTGTGATGTAGTTATATGGAAGCATAATGCATTACTATGATTTTCCTAGTAAGTTATATCTAGAATAAGTAGTCAACTCCATAAATTTATGAACATTTTATCTCATAACTATTTTTAATTATATTTTGAAAGAGAGTTTCTTATCTTCATTCATAAAAAATACATGTTATGAACTTTTTATCATTTTACTCGTAGTGGATGAGTTTAACTTTGTATAAAAAAAATATAACTTATTGTTAATTTTTTTTTTTTGTATTTGTGGAGGTTAGGAGATTTTATAAATTTGATTTATATATCAATTTGACATAACAATTGTTGGATTGCTTTACTACTCATTTTTATGCAGATTTTGAATCTCCTTTCTCTCATGACAAAAATAGAGATATTAAAATAGTCATTGGAGTTTACTTATTTATGGTATTATCCTTGCCTCTTTTAGATCAATTCCTTGTCTCTTTTGAGTTTATTATCTTATTATAACTGCTTTCAAGATGCAGGAATGTTATTTTGGGAAGTTGAAAAATCACGTTATAGTAGAATCAGTAGTCGGTATTTTTTGGATTGATAGTAAGTGTATGCAAGATATCTCCTTTTCATTGAGCATTGAAAACTTTATGTCTTTCGATTGGCTATTGGTTCTTAAGATTTGTTATTTACATTCATGTGTTTTATTAGATTATTTTATAAGCATATAGCTTAGGATTTCCTTTATGCTACTAATATTAATCCATTTTTTGTATATTTTTTATTTGAAATTTCAATTCTATTGAAACCTTCTAGAATAAATTGAATTTCACTGTTTAAACTTTAATACTTTACTTATTGCTAGTTTAGAAAGTTATACCCAAGTATATGGTTATATATTCTATGATTCTTGTTATTATGAAGCACTTTGTTAATTTTCAGATATTAAGAATGTACATAATGTTGTGTCAAAGTTTTTGTTTTATGTCATTTTCTTTTTTCTATAGGTTAGTTTCTATCAAGTCGGTTTGCATCTTACAAGTTATCATTGGTGGAGTTCTTTTCCGACAAGGTATTATTCTAATTTGAGTTCAATGTTCATTTAATACCTTGAAAATTACCACACTAGCACTCATAAAAATAATAAATCAATGTCTTAGTCTAGTTGGTACTCTACAAAGTTTTTTGCTTGGTTTTTTATATCTAAAACTTAATTTCCACATTTGAACAGGAACAGATGGACTTATGTGATGATTTTGATGGGCTTAGCACTCTCCCATAGAAAGATCCTCCACTACCAACAAATTAAAGAACATTTTGTACTACCCATAGAATCTAACTTGTTGGGAATATTGTTATAATTTTGGATCAATGTATATATCGATAACTTTATAGCTTTATCCATATGACTTTGATATTTTTTTTCTCATCTATATTACTTTCATATTATGTGTACATTTTCAATAATTATATTGTTATATCAGGATTTATAGCCAATTAAATTAATGAAAATAGGATTTTTAATGTGATAAAAATGATGACACTTGTAATGTGGAGTGTCATGATTTCAAAACAAACATATAAAAATCAATGACACTCAAATAAGTGTCATAGTTAAGTTATTAGATTGAAATATTACAGTGAGAATGGCCAGCCAAAATGAATGTCATAGTTTTGATTCACAAAAATGACACTTTCGAAATAAGCGTCATTGTGGTAACAAACTTTACAATGGCGAAATTTAGACCATGATGTTTTAGGAAGCGTCGTGTAACTCTTCAATAATGCATTAAACGTGTCATTGATTAACTTTCATGTAGTGGGAGCTATGAAACGTCGTGGCGTTGGTTATGTGTTGTGAGGAAGTCTGCGAAACAAAGAGGCTCGAAGTTGCGAATGGCGTCCACGACGTTCAAGGTTGGTTTTGGGTCGATTTTCAGCCCATTTTGAGCCTAGAATTGGGGGGTTTTAAAGCTCAAACCTAAGGAGACAAAGGGAGGTCGGCTCGGGCTTGGGGGAGTGGGACTTTGTCAGCGCTGGGATTGAAGGAGGTTTGGAGGGTGTTTTTTGAAGATTTGGGAGAAGATCATGAGATTTGTGGAAGAAAATCCGAGAATCACCATCATTTTGATCATTAGAGTTTCTTCTTTCTATTTTCTCATGTTTTATCCTATGTTTATGATGTTGTATCAAACCTTTATCATGCGTTAAATTCGTAAATCTAGGGTTTTGGTTATATTTTGGATATGAAACTTATATTTAAAAGTTGATTTTCCTTTTTCTATTGTTCCTCTATGATTGTCTATATATTGATTCATGCTTGATTATTATTTACATATTTATTTCTAGCTAATCTCAATATGGTGAGTGGTTCTCTACGAGATATGAGAAGGGAGTAGAGAATAAGACAGGTGAATCGACTTAATTAGCTAGGTGGTGTAGAAATCATCGGTAATTAGGAGGCGTGTGAGATTCTTGAGTCTTAATGCATCTTTAACTAGCAGGGTTGACTAGAAGCAAAAACTGATGTTAATTAGTAAGGTGTTGACCTTAAGAAAGGCTTATATTAACCATAGATAAAAATTGCCTTTGATAGCATTACTCATGAAGAGACAATGGGAGTGGAATATTGATCTAGATATAATAGAAATGTCCAATTGCACCAAATACCCTAGAATTATATCATCTCTTAGTATCCCCTAGTTGTACATCTCAATTGTTAGATAGAAATTTCATTAGTTTAGTTTACATTCAATTTTATTATCACAATTGTTAGTTTGGATATTAGAGAAGTATTCTAATTTTGGTACTTAGCATCCTCATTTTCCCTATGGATCGATCTCTGCACATCTCATACACTATATTACTTAACAAGTGTATACTTGCGCAGAATAGGCGCTCATTACATATTTTATCACATATTCTTAATACACATCACAAAATATGCCTATCAAGTTTTTGGGGCTGTTGGCGAGGAAAATCGGTGTTTTATGCTAATATCAATACTAAGTCCTTATTTAGTACTTCAAACATTTTTTTTTATGTATATTTTGTGTGGTTTTTGAGTTTTTGATACTTTTTGTTTTCTTTTTGTAGAAATTTTTAGGTTAAAATCACAATGGATCCTATCATCGAGTTGACAAATGCATTGACTCACCTTGAGCAGCAACTAAGAATATGGCAATTGGCTGATGAGCATTAAAGAAGAGTGACAATTCAAGTGAGGAGTCAAGTGTGTCAACTATATGCATCAATGGATTATGCTCAATATGGAGGTACCCCATACTTGAGCAATCATAATTTTGGATGAAGCTACCACCCAAACACCTCATGGAATACAAGCTATACCACTCCGCACTCTCCACAAGTCCATAGATCGAGCTTAGACGAAAAAATGGCTGAAATAAAAAGAATGCACGTTGAATTGGTCATGAAAAATGCTGAATGTTCAAGACCAAGGGCTGAAATGGACTACTCTCAAGTTGGGTTGCCTAGGTTTCTTGGTCAACAGGGGAAAAGCCAACCTCCACATGAGAGAATGACAAAGTTAGAGGCAACCATGGATGAATTGGAAAGAGTTCATATTGAAAGTGCAACATCTCAAGATCAATTCATGGAATTGACAAGGTCTAATGTTCAAATTCAGCCTACACCATTTAAGAGCGTGAAAGAAGAGATGGCTACTTATTGTATTCAACTTACATTTGAGAAAGAGCAACCTAAACAAAAGGAGAATATGAGTATACAAGAGCTAGTAGCCAAATACATGAAGGAACAAGAGAACATGGCTGAAATGTCCTTTGAAGGACAACATGAGAGTTTTCTATCTACTCTTGAGGTGAATAAGGAATAAGAAGCTTGAGCTACAATGAAGAAATCACCTAAAGAGATAATGAAGAACTTGAGAAGTTTCAAAACGTGGAGAATGATGCACAAATTTTGAAAACCTTAGTTGTGAAGGAAGAAGAGTCAACCTCTCCGGAACCACATGAAAAGACAAATGATGAAGTTGTGAAGACTATTCCAGAGATGACTCTTTGGGTTGCAATGCACGAGGAAGTGAAAAATGAGAAAAAAAACCCCAACTTTTGAGGTGGATGAGTACGTCATTCACTTGTACAACGAATTGATAGGAATCATTGTAAAGAAAAAAATGAAAAAAATAGAAAAAAAAATAATGATCTTGGAAGATTGTGTCCTCAAGTTGCTGATTAAGCACAATTATCATCTCTTAGAAAAGGATGGAGGCCAGAATTACCAACATATCCGTAGTTGGTCAAGTCTAGTTGGACTCGAAAAATGGAGCAGCTCTTTGGGAGGTAGCCCAAGTTCAAAAAGTTTTCTTTCTTTTTTTCAATTTCTTAGTTAGTTTTAAGTTTGTTTTTGAATAAATTTTCTTGATTGATTTTATTTTTTCTTGTTTTAGTTTTGGGATTTCAGGTTTGGAGATTAAGGTTGGTTTAAGTTAAAGTTGAAATCTTGAAGTTCAATCATTTTGGGGGGCTTAAAGAACCAAAGAGGAAACCATATTCAAGCATCTCCATCATTTGAACCTACGATATACTCCCTCCAAACATGTTTGCCTCCAAAGTGAGCCGTATTCATTGAAACAACTTCCTGAGACTTGATCAACCTCAAGGAAGTACTCATTATCCATTCTTGCTTTTGTTTCACATTGAGGACAATGTTCATTTTAAGTTTGGGGGTGGGTGAATTCAAGAATTAAAAAATCCAACTATTGTATCTTCTTACCTGTTTATTTGCATGTGATTTTCTTTCTTTCTTTTGTTTGTTTCGTGTCTCATATGAGTGAGTTTGATACCTTGTTGGCTAGAATAAGGTCATTTTGAACACAAACATTTGAAAAATGGCAAATGTAAAGTGGATTGGACCCTTAGGTTTTTGAATGATCTGGAATTGTGTGCTTTTTTGGTATGAATGACTTATCTTAGTCACCCCACTTTTGCTTCAAGAAGCTATTTCTAAAGGAATCTATCACACAAACACATTTGGTCCCCCTTGTATACTTTGGTCCCGAGCCCTTTTACCTTGAATTCAGCTAACCTTAGGGGATTCTAACCACCTAAAGTGATGGGACACCTAATCAAAAGAGGATTGCCATTGGGCCCCAACCAAAAAGGGAAAAATGCAAAAGCAATAGAAAAAGTGAAAAAGAAAGATAAAGAAAAATGTCAAAAATAGGTATGTGAATAGGAATAAGTGGGATCATCCAATTGAAATCCCGAGCACAGTCTGAGGAGCCTTTCAAAGCCTAATGCCCTGAGCCAATTGGCCGAGAGTCATTGACTTTATTGCCCGTTACATGAGATAGAGGATGGATCATTCCCACAACCTAGGGCCTTTGAGTTTGGTTGAGCGTTCGGGTTAAGTTCGAGGGGAACTAAACCAACTGATAAGGAGTCACCAATGGATCCCCATGACAAGAACACTCATCTAAAACTTCTTGGCACTGGTTTTCTTTCATTTTTAGGTATTTAGGTAATTTTTAGGTATTTTGGTATGAATAAAAATGGTGCATTCTTATCCTTTCTTAGTTAGCTTCTTCCAAATAGGTGAGTTGTTTGGGACATACTTCTTTGGAGGAATCATGCTATAACCTGGATTCAGTTCCTTGGGAAAGGTCATTAAGGACTTAGGGGGTTGATTTTCTTTGCTCACCTTGCTTTGCTTTGCCATGTTCCTTAGAGAGTTTAATAGCTTAAGGATCCTAAATTTTGGTTGAAAATGTGAATATTGCTAAATTGTGTTCATATCGATCCTTCCATTTGGCATCATGTTATCATGCTCATCTCATTCTTGTTAGTTCATCTCATTTTCAATTTTTGTTTTGTTTTGAGTCATTCTCTTGCTTGGGGATAAGCAAGAATTTAAGTTTGGGGGTGTGATGAGTATACTTTATACTCATTGTATCCCTATGCTTTGCTTATATTTTTAGTAGTTTTATTATATAAATAAGTGATCTAATACTCTAAATATTCAATTTTGTGATTAGGTAAACCATAAGGCAATATGGAGCAAAAACAAAGAGATAAAGCCCAAAAATCAGCAAACTGCATATGCGGTAGCTATTGTGTTATGATATTTTCAGCTATAAGATGATCCCAAATGACTACAATATTTATATGGATGGATAGGAGACTTCCGAGGATTTCCAAACATACCTTATTCACTCAATTTGGACCTCAAATAGTCAGGTTATGATGCTTGATAGTTGAAGGAAGAAGAGAAGAGAGCTCAAAAGTGATAAGTTGGAGAATTTTGTACATTCAGTCTTTATAATCATTTATAAAGTGTTCGTTATGGCCATTTATAGATTCTACAGTTCAAGAGCTTTCCAACGATACCAAGAACACCCAAGTCGAAGTTCGGATGACAAAGTTATGACCTTACGAAGTTGGTGCAAAAATAGGGGAGCTGCAGAAACGTTGTGAAGTTCGGGGTTGTTTTTAGGTCGATTTTCAGCCCATTGTGAGCCAAGAATTTGGGGTTTTAAAGATCAAACCCTAAGGAGACAAAGTGAGGTCGGTTAGGGCTCAGGGGAGTAGGACTTTGTCCTCACTTGGGGACCAAAGAGGAGGTTTGGAGCTGTTTTTGAAGATTTGGGAGAAGATCATGAGATTTGTGGAAGAAAATTCGAGAATCACCATCATTTTGATCATTAGAGTTTCTTCTTTCACTTTTCTCATGTTTTATCCTAAGTTTATAATGTATCAAACATCTATCATGCTTTAAATTCGTAAACTTAGGATAAAACATGAGATTGGTTATATTTTGGATATGAAACTTATATTTAAAAGTTGATTTTCCTTTTTTTATTGTTCCTCTGTGATTGCCTATCTATTGATTCATGCTTGATTATTATTTACATATTGATTTCTAGCTAATGTCAATATGGTGAGTGGTTCTCCACGAGATCTGAGAAGGGAGTAGAGAATTAGACATAGATGAGTTAACCTAATTAATTGAATAATATAGAAATTATCGATAATTAGGAGGATTAGAGTTTCTTTGATCCTAATGCATCTCTAACACTTGGGATTGAGCCAAGGAGCAAGAAACCTAGTGTTAAAGGTAGGTTATTTGACTTTGAGAAAGGCTTTAGTACCTTAGATAGAAGCGAGTCTTGGAAGACAGTGCATAAGATAATAGAATGAAATTTTAGCACTACATAGTAGGATTGTCCAATAAGACCAACACCCTAGGCTTTTACACCCATTTGATAACTCCCAGTTGTGAAACTTAAAGGTTACATAGAAAGTTGCTTTAATTTAATTTTAATTCCAGTGAAACATCCTGAACATCAGTCTGAATATTGAAGAAATATTATAATTTTGGTACTTAGCATCCCCTGTCTTCCCTATGGATCGATATCCGTACATTAAGTACACTATATTACTTGACTAGCGTATACTTGCGTGGTTAGGCACTCTTTGCACACTTTAGCACACAATTTAAACACAATCACGCAAAACGCCTATCACTATATCCATAGGGTTGTGCCCAGATGCAAGGATTTCTACTGATTTGATTTAAGGTTTACAATTAGTCTTATGTGGTACGAGATTCCTTTTCTACCCAGGACCCTTCTTGAAATCTAATCACTCGTAGTGAAATTTAGAATGAACTCCCTCCATTCCCCTCTCTACAGCATTGCACATCGATAACCCACAATACATCAAAGTAAGATGAAGAATATAAATACCATCATCTTTCATCTAAAGGTGAAAGGCGTTTAATATGCAATACCTCAAGCGGAGTATATCGCACTCGCACTCTCTCAGTGACTACGTCAGAACCCATTGTTCTTCTTGAGTATGCTCCTGAGTCGTGGTGAGAAAATTCCAACCCACGAATATATAGCCCTTGATTCGGTCTTGGAAGTCTAGAAAAGGCTGGATCATTATCCTAATAAAACTCCAACCCTACCTTATATTTTTTGTTCTATCCTTTAAGCTATCACAAGGGAAATAAGAAACTTGTTACTCAAGTATCCTCTTTAGAATAGAATCCTAGATTGTTTACAATTCTGGTTTGATAGCTTAAATGTTCGGATTTTTTGTGATTTAATCGTTATCTACTTGCTAAATAGATCCTAGGCCCATTGGTAACTTGCTCCTCAAGTTCCTTTGCCTCCAAGTTAGCATACTCACGTGCGTCCCATGGATGCTTTGATCCTAGTCCGGACTCTTTGAGTCTCTCATGTCCCTACATTGTGGGTTGACCTTAGTCCGAATTACTTCCTAATCCTACTAGGGACTTCACCTCTAATTCATCAAATCTTCATCAAACTCGATCTTTGAAGTCGCTATCTTCTTGTAGGACCCTTGGGACGAAATATGAACAATCTCAAACCTAACAAATACGATGCCCCTAAATCTGAATTTTGCAATTTTTTAGTGGGATTTTGAGAAACCATGGATTTGTAAACAAAGTACATTAGAGTTCTTTCTTGTCATTTTGATTTAGGTCAGCTATCTTTAGGTCGTTTTAATTAAGTATTAACACCCATCCCACTTACATTAACATGTAACTAATGTTTTATTTATTTATTTATTTATTATCCTAAAGACGAGTCCTGTTTTTCTTCTATACATTTTTCGAATTCTTGTTTTGAAAGTGTAAGATTAAGATCTTTATATCTTGAAATAGTGTTTAACGTTGGCTACTTTACTATGCTTACAAGCCAGTATAATATTGAAGCTAGAATCCATGAGTTTCGAGTGTAAGACCAAAACCCTGAGTTTCAGGGGTTCAGATATGGTTCCTTCTTGAGACTTGAGCATTGCTTTCTGCCATTAGTATATTACTTTATGGTTCATAAACCTAGACACTTTGATTTTTTTTTTAATTTCTTTGATTTAAGTAGGGCTACACCATCCAACCTTTGAAACACGGTTATCCTCTAAAAAAAAAAAAAAAAAAAAAAAAATTTTTTTTTTGTGAAAGAAAATATGGTACCTCTTTCTTTCATGATGCAAGCATATTTTTACTTCATTAAACTATTAAAAGTATGAAAAAAATCCTTCTTTTTTATGAAATCCTTTTCTCTCCAAAGTAAAATTAGTTGTGCTCCTACTTCTAGAGAAAGTTTAAAGCTCTTCCAAACATGCTCTTAGGAATCCAACAACATTACACCAAGGACAAGCAGACATATATAGTGTTGAACCTCGTGGAAGTAGGACAAGTGATGGAGCTTTCCTCTACCTACACTGACTTTAGGGTGCTTTTCTTTGGTACATATCGTAAGACCAGCCTGTTAAGTGATTATGTCAAATTACTATCATCCACAAGCTTTTGGAGCATGCTAGATGATTAACAGAGAGTTATAAAATCACCAGAGGATGCCAAATTGATGTTCGACAGTCTTGGGTTTGATAATCACCAGGTGTTAAATTTTATTTAGGTGAGGTAGTAGGGCTGAAAAGTGAGGTGATTTGCCAGAGTACTATTGTTTTGTTTCCATATGAACTGTTTTGTTTCTATATGTACTATTTTTGGACATATATTGTATCAATTCATCAACCCAGCAGTGAAGTCCTTGAGCTCTTTCACAATCTCTACCTTCTCTCCTCTAGTAAAATAGTATACTGAGTCAGAAGGTAAGCACAATGAAGCTGATGCTGATCACTTACTAAGTCAGAAGCTATGCATGGTTGTTTTCTTGTTCATTTTTTGTTGTATGATCTCAGCTCCTAAATTTTTAGGTCATGAGTTGCTACTACCTTATAGTTTCTGTTAGTGATTGTTGAGCTGTGGTGTATTCATGCATGTCTTACGACAGCTTTTATTCTTATGAGCAAAACAGGGTATACAGATGAAGCTTCTCATGTGTGATTTAAGGTCCTACCAGAAACAAGCCTTCTATTGGATGTAAGAATTGGAGAAGGGAAGTGATGCTGAGAATGCACCAAAAACTCTTCATCCATGCTGGGCAGCCTACCAAATATGTGATGAGTAAGCTTTCTTTTACCTTTAAAATTTTGTATTTTTTTAACCTTAATTCCCTTCTTTTTCTTTTCTCTTAAAGGAAATTTTGGGTTCTAGTACAACATTATTTTGCTAAAATAGTCCGTTCGTTAAACATGCTACATGGCAAGAGGGATTCTGCAATCTATTGTTTGTCTTATGGCCTTGTTAAGTCAGTGGAAGGAGAGTTGCTGTTAAGTGGAGAATTTTTTTTATATTCTAAACACTGTACATTCTAACTTATGAAATGCTACATAAGGGGTCTTAACTTCAGCCTATAAGAACGTAAGATTGTTGTTTTATGTAATGTCACCTTCAATATCATATCACTGTAAGACATGTTCTGCTTTTCTTTTCTTTTTTGTAGTTTAGATCACCATTTAATTCTCGTGTGTTGAAAACCCATATATGTGATTGTGTTTTTTCTCTCATTTTCTTGGTCATATACGAATGAAAATGTATCTCTTTCTTTGTTGCTGCCAAGTAGAATTGGGAAAAAAATAAAATAAAATAAAACAAACAAAGAAAGAAAAATTAGTTACCAAGTTGACCTAAGGAAAATGTTAGAGGGGCCACATCAAATCTTCCAAACAAACTTCTTCCCTAAGAAATTGAATTGCGATGAGGCTTAAGTCAGCCAAAATGTCTTAACTTATGCATTCTTTTGTTTGCTCTCCAATAATGTGTTTATTGTGCAAGGTCTTCCCCAATGGAGGCTCCAAAGCACGACTTGCTAGTTAGCTTGACTTTCAAGGATGTGACAAAGTTTTTTATTATTGGATAATTATAATAACGGATTCTTGTGCTTCGGAATCCAGTGCTAATTCAACTCTTGGCAAGAAGTATTCTTCTTCATTGGCCTTTTTAGTTTTTCATATTCAATTTTATTTGTTCCTTTTATCCACTGAAATGATTGTTTGATTTTTTGTTGAAATAGTGCTATCAAAAGAGTGAAGAAAGTGAAGGATAGACAACTTGTCAAAGAGAAGGTGGTAGTTGTCTTAATTTCTGAATTTTCTTTACCCTTTTAATACTGATTAATTTGTTCTATCCTGTTGAATTTTGAAAGTTTTATAAGATCATGAAGAAATTTGGATAAAGAATTATGATCATAACACACAAAATTTAAGGATTTTTTTTTTTCTTATATCGATTGAGAACTTTATGAATCATCAATGTTTTAGAGTTCCTTTGTGATTATGCAGCAAAATGCAGAAGCGGGTACCTACGGAAATCACTTAACAAGTTGAGAGGCAATGAGCGGCAGATGACGATAACATGGATCTTGCTGTAGGTTCCAAAACCTTTATATTCTGCTCTCTCAGATTTCTGTTTGGTTAACAAGAAAATAAATGAGGGCATGAAAGAAATATTTGTGTTTATGCTTAGAATTGATGACTAAAAATGGCGTTTGCCTTTTGATGGCAGCAATACTTGAAGGACAGACTAAGAAGCCTAGCATTAGCAAGGCATTTGGATTGAACCCTTACCTTGCTAACTTAAATTGTTGATTTGAATAATTTCAATTGCTAGAATTAATGGAGTTGTTTTTTTATGCATTGATGATATTTTGTTCAACGTTTTCAGACATTTTCTGAACTTGAGAAAAGCTTGCTCTTGAAGGAAAGGACATATCTGAAAAAGGTTTGACCCACTTTCAACCTTCCTAGTGCTAAAATTTATGGATTTGTGCGTGTATACATCTATGATATTGATTAATCATTTATTCCCAATGAAAGTTTTTGTATTAAAATCATTTCAGTAGCCACCAATAGCGCCCATTTCCCCTCCATTTTCAGAAAATTATTGCATTTTCCTGCTGACAGTTGTGTTTGGATGATTTTCAGTGTCCCAATGACATTAAAATTAAGTTATGCTTTTCAAATTTTGCTTAAAGTTTTAAACAAAACTGCAACCAAGTCATTTATCAAATTTTCAGCAATTATGGTTATTCATCTATGACATACTTTACATGCTTCTTTTTCTATGGCTAACCCGCTTTTCTGAACCTTATAGAAAGATTTATTGTTGAAGCTATCAATACTAGAAACTGAGAATAAAGATAATATTGAGAAATTACAAGCAGAGATACTCAAAAGAGCAGATGAATTAGAAATTTTGCAAAAGAAGAATAAGAAGGAGAAGCAACATGTAGATTCATTGGAGAATCAAGTCAACCAGCTCTAGAACATCTTGCAGGAGAAAGAACAGCTTATTCTGCAGTATAAGGACAAAAGTGATTTTATCCAAATAATGTGGTCTCATTTGACCATAATTGAAGTGATTGATATAATATGTAATCAAATTGAATTTCGAACACGTAAAATTTTAGTTTTTATTAATTTAATATGCACTCAAATTAAATTAGTGAAATACATGTTATAATAATCAAGTCTTGTAAAGAAAGATTTTAATCTTTAATTTTTTAATGTTATTTATATTTAAAAAATAATATACTAAATTTAAATGTCTATGACAATGGTTAGGACACAGTAAAAAATAAATTGTGGTAAATTTGATTAACCTATAGCCAAGGTCGGCATCTGGCCGTAGCTATAGAGTACTCTATAAGCAGGGTCAGCATATGACCACGATTATAGAGTACCCTATAACTAAGGTTGATATTTGATCGTGGCTATAGAATCCTATAGCTAGAGTTGACATTTGACTGCAACTGTAGAGTATCTTATAGCTGGTGGGGTCTAGCCCCATTAATGGCTATTGCAACAACCTTTTTCTTTAGGAGAAAGTTTCTCCACGTTAATGCAATGTCGCCCAACTCTCCTTTGTGGATGAGAATTGGCCATTGTTTCGGTCATTGAAATTGGTTTTCATTTCAACCAATGAAATCCATATAAGGATCAAACCTTTGCTTATAAATAGGCTTCGAGGAACATAATTGAATGGGGAATTCCAAGATATTAGAAAGATTTTTAGAGATCATTTTTTCAATCACAGAGAGTTGAAAGAATAGTTAAAACAATGCTAATACACCTTAGTGCCATTGGTAAAAACATAAGACTTCATAAAAGAGAAGATTGAGAGATAAAATCAGAGTGATCGCGAAGATATCCTCGAATACATGACATCTTATACTCGCCGCCATCTCATGTACGGGATTATTTTCTCAAGTTTTGCCCCATGGAGGTTTTTCCTCATTCTGAGGGTTTTACCACGTTATATCGGGTGTCACTATTATCTTCCCTTCTTATTTCAAGATCATTAGCCATCCAACTCCACTTTCATTTTCTCGGCGTCGCATACCACACATTTATCGCTTATTACGCTGACAATGTACTCCCAAATTGCTTATTTACATTTCATGGATCTAAGACAACCACCCAACTCGTTGTTTACTAAGGCTCTAGATTGGGCCACCCACCATCGCTTATCCGTGGATCGGGTCACCCCACTACAACACTTGCCAGTGGATTGCAGCCACCAAAATATTACTTGTTGTAAATATTCCACATGTAACTCTACAACCCAACAACTAGTATCGCAGCGTGGTTCGATTTTGTGGAACTATGGCTGAAAGTTATTTAGTCCCATGATAAAATTCGACAGAACAAATTATTCATTACTGAAGTCCATGATGGAGGACTTCAATTGTAAGGATTTATATGATCCTATCGAGGGAGATAAATGCGTCAAGTGTGACATGTTGTACGTCATCGAAGCAGTTAAGAAGAAAACATCGTTATTTGCCAGCCGGGTGGCATCGGCCTTACAATCATGTCGCTAAAGAGACAGTCCATTACACTCTTCGAAGAACTTCAGAAACACGTGACGAGACAAAGAACGCACAAGCAAAGATTTTCTTGATGCGGAAGCTGATGAATTTGAAGCTTAGGGAAGGCCAATCAATTGCTGAGCATTTGAATGATTTTGAAGGAATGATCATGTAGTTATCAGTTGCATGTCTCTCACTTGATGATGAGACTCGAGCATTTCTACCAAATTTCATTAATGCATGCTTGAACACTTTGGTGGTGGTTCCAGACGCCAAACTCAAAGCGGCCCGCCACTACTGGCCACCCGTCTGACTTACATGTCTCATGTTATGAGACTCATACACGAGGTATAAAATGGCCATACGCCCATAAATCCATTACGCATAAACAAAATAATCAACTATATTCTCTCATAGCCTACGCCGTTTTACAAAAGATTTATACATATTTACAAAATATTTACTCCTAAAGCCAAGGATTTCCGGCTTTCTTCCTGCAAGGCTAAATTCCCACTGAGTGCCGTCTCCTGATACCCCCAGACCGAAGTGGTCCTATCGACGCAGGTGAGTGCCTGCAGAAGTCTTCCCTACACAAGTTAATTCCCCACCTAAAAATGCATATGCAATGACATATATAAACACAATCACATTCCACAATTATTCACTATTATAATTTAAACGCCCTATATCATGCAATTTACGACTCTCACGCCACTCCTTCCACACCGAGTCCCACTGTTTCCCCTACACTCGATCGCCAAGTGTGACTCAAAACAAGTCATCTATACTATACCATGATCTAACCATCGACACAACCCTCTCCAATATTAATTACAATTCTCTTTTCCTTTATTTGGTCACACTTGATTTCGGTTTACACCTCAGAGGACGTCAGACGCCTTTCAAGACACCAACTTACATCGCCTGATCCTCATGTTCAACCGTGAATAACATTCGACTTTCTCACCCTGGGGGTGATTCACTCAACTCTGTCTCCTACCAAATGATATAATGATTTATTTGATCATTCACACACCTTAATCTCTACCTTGACTCATCCCATTTTCCGAAGTTCACTAACACCCATTTGATCACAATAATCGGTAACAACCATACTCACCCACACCCGACCACATGATCAGCAGATATGAAAATGCCAAGGATGCCATGGTTTTCTATGTTACATGGCGAATGATACCACAGAACATTTACAAACTATGAAAATTATAATTTATACAAATAATCTACTCCATGCAAACCATATTATCGTCCAATAGCATGCATCATCACATTTCACACACCCACGTTATTCAAACGGTTATAACACAACCGGGGTCACCAACTGTAATTATTCAATTGTGGTACCACGCCTTCACAACATGAACCATTTTGTTCCACTCGTCATCATCAAACACCCACTTAGAAACTTTCGGCTTTAGCTCAACCCCATCTCCTAGCGCCACAGAATCGGTGAAACCGGTCACGTAAATCTGATACCTTTGACCTGCTTGAACTAATTTTACGCGCCTCCCATAAAGAACCCCTACCAATATAAAGGCCTTTGAAGCAAAGTAAACAAAGTAGGAAAACATCCTCACTCTCTAATTGAATAACCTAACTTTTGTGTCCACATCGTAGATCCCACTACGTGCAAATTCAACTTTAGTCCTCGAACTTTAGAACGTCGATCGTCCGAAACCCTGAAATCTTCCTTTTCCCTTTCCTTCCTTCTCCTTTTTCTTCCTTTTCTCTCTACGGATTCTTTCCTTTCTTTTCTTTCCTCCCTTTCTTTTCTCTCCTTTTTGCTTTTCTTCTCCTTTTTGGTCATTTTCTCACCCTTTTTGGAGCCACCACACATCCGGTCAAAGGAGGCAATTTCTCCTATTTCCCTTTCAAATTAAATGGGTAAGGGGCTCTCCTTTTCCATATTTATTCCTTTATTTCATAATTCCCCCATGACATCATTTACTCAAGTGGCTCATCAGGAGCCATGGATTCCTTTCCATTACTACATCAAGTGAGCCATTACTTTTACAGCTAAGTGTCACACTTTTATTAATGGCCTTGCATCCCTCTCCTCAACATGTCATTCCGACAACCCACGCCTCGAAAAACGCTGAATCCCGACCACCTGAACTATTAATTAAATTCGACGTAGCCAAATTTCGCCAGAACATTGCACCAGAGAAGTCCTTTTCAATATCCGAGATCTAGAAAATTCCGGGATTTTTTACCGGAATTACGATTTTGTTCTTCTAAGAAAATCGGAATTTTCTGCCTTACAGCCATTTCTCACAAATTCAACCTATATGAAAAAGTCACACATTATATCAGAAATAGCCTATCCAATGAAGCAATCCAAAGGAAGGACTTTTCGGGCAATGATACACACATGCCCTCGTCACGTAGAACAAGGGTCGAAGCAAAGGCAGGGCCATTCGGGCATAATGTCGTAAGAGGCAGATCCAAGTCTGTGAGGGAAAATAAAGGGCATCACAGCAGCAAAATTGTTACAAGAAATAACTAAGATCCTGAAGCAAGGAGGAGACAAGAGCCAGAAGCAAGAAGACTACAAAAATACTACCGGTACAACAAGTACTAAAGTACACGAGGTGACTCATTTCGCATCAAGAAGATTACACATGAGTAATAGATGCCTATGCAGTGACCTAACAGCATCATACCATTGTGTCCTAAAAGTGGGAATATTTCAACATACAAAGCAAAGCAGATCATTAAGATCTACAAGATGGAACAAAAGTGTTTCCCGATCGTGGGGATTGGTGACATCCGTGATACAAACAAGTACGGTGCACATTAACATCAAAGATGTGCGACACATTCTGGGACTCGCCTAAACCCACTTCGTGCATATGATGGATAAGGACGACACAACCACTTATCAAGAGTATAACAAAGCCTACCAAGGGACCACGGTGGTGGCACGAGGTAGATTATGTTTGCTCGACACCCCTTCCTAGTGACAGAGGTCTGCCATTAACTCCACAAGAACCTCCCAAATTAAGCCCGTCAATCGACAAGTTACTATGAAGTTGTCGTTAAAACTACTGAAACCGGCTCGAAAACGGGTTATAAAATTTTCACTTTTCTATCGAAATTCACACCTTAGATTTCATGAAAATTCAAGAAGATAACGACCGCACGCTGGCCAAGCTCAAATACAAAATCACCTATATATAAAAAAATACAAATTCCAATATTTTCCCAAAATCCAACTACAACCATAAAGGACCCTCTGTCCTCATAAAAATATAAGATAAGGATCAATCCAACATAATTTCATCGCAACCTGTTTTTCTCAAAACCATGCATGCATATTTTACAAAAGATATTTACATATAAAAATGTCACATTTTAACTTTTACTACTTTTACTTTACACCTTATCTTATATATAATCACAACACATCGTCTAGGACTGAGGATTCTGGAAAGGTCTTTCGGGTTCAACACCTGCACCTGAAAAATTATTTTAAAAACAGAAAACTGTGAGCCAAACGCTCGCGAGTACTATAAGTTCTAAAATGTTGTTATCTCGTTATATGTACTCTCCTAATATGAAAATCGGTACGTAAATGGTCAGAAATTGTTTATGAGAAACTCGCGCTTTTACTATGAAAACCATTTCAAAAATCCATTAACCATTTCTACCGAAACTGCTCAAAATCCATTTCGCCGAAAATCGTTCAAACTATTTCTTCTAACAAAACTATTTCAAGGGTGGTTAATATCCGGAAGTGCTTATATCAGAATCAAGTACCAACCACTGTGGTCCATTTTGAAATACTCCTAGACGCGGATGCCACTAACCCTGAACCCGCACTCCGTGAGTGAACCCGGGAACACTACCCGACTAAGATAGTCCCAAGGAACACGACGATCTCTATAAACATAATGGAAACTCGAACCAAAATGCCCTGGTGATGAACCTCGAACCAACACCTCATCGGCCATGTACCAAGTCGTCAAGGCTAACTATATACCCCGAATGTGTAGAGGGCGACTCACTATATATTCTAGATCTAACCCCCAATTGCCGACCAGGCAATATAGTTAGTCATAATATCCCATAACATTGCCATGCTTAATCCGAAATACATATGACCGGAAACTGAGCTATGCCATCTAGGGTTTTGTATAAACCAGCCAAACTGCTTTGGCAATCGAAATCAAAAGTTTCACGAGTATAACAAATGGAGGTAAAAAAATGCTTTATAAATTTATATTTTCAAAGCACTTACAAACTTGTAATTTAAACACTGCTTTAGAAAAGGATTTGAGTACTCTCCTTTTCTTAGATCACTCTTTCAAATCTTGTCGTTGACTCTAGATTCTCTGGGCCGAACGCCCAATCGCCACAATAACCCTACAAAGCAAATTTAAAATGCCATCAATTCAACGTTCTTTAACCATAAAACATACACAGGCTTTCAAAGCGACTATATCGAACTTAACTGGGATTCTAACAAAAACTTTACGCGCTAGGCTCATCTCGATAAGGACATCGATAATATGATGTGAAATTGACCAAAATGTCCCTACACATTAAATGCCCCATAAGAACTATCCGCTTTAGCCAACTTCACTAAAGCGGACTTTCCATGAGCCCAAACACCCGAAAACATTTCTGAAAATTATGTCCGACTTGTCCGACTACAATCTTGAAATTTCAATCCGAACTGTCCGAAAACAGTCCCGAAATTCAGTCCGAACTGTCCGAACACAGTCCCAAAAATTCCTAAACTCAATCTAAAAATTTTGGGACTGAAGTTTATGACCTTTCACGGCCTCTAAGAAAATTTCAAGCCATTACATAGCATTTAGGCTCGAAATAACACAAATAGGAAAATTTCCTACCTCTTGAAGTGTGACGAAATGCTAAGCTGCACCACGCCGCAGCTCTTGTCGCGTAGACCAACTTTGCTTTCTGCTTCGATGAAAATCTATGGTCCGATTTCCGTAAATCTGAAAAAGAAACGAAGATAATAAAAATAAAAATAAAAAACCTCTCTCCACTTCCACGCTCTCTCTCCCGTTTGTCCTTATGTCCGTCCCCTTTTGATTTTATTGTTTTTTTTTTATTTATTTTTTATTTTCTTTTATTTTCTTTTTCTTTAATTATTATTATTATTATTTGGATAAACGATTTCTATTGTCTCATTCGGGTCCATTTCTGCCCCGGAAAATTTTATTTCTTTTCAGTTCAATTATTTTAAATGAACTTTAACTCAAGCCATTTCCTGACTTCCGAGATTTTTGTAAAAATCTCATCCTTGAAGTCCCTGGCGACTTATCATCCATAAAATCGTAAAATATTATGACTGTCTCAGAATTCAACGAAATTTTTCTGGGTCACTAGATTTCGCGAGATGAATTTAATCTACACCGCTTCTGGTCATCCTGAGATCTAGAGAATTTTCTAGGCTTCGAACTACATGAAGAACAATTTATTATTATTATCCTTTTAAAATTCCATAATTGGAATTCAACCCCTCCACTTTCCTTAATTGCAAAAGTGCCACAATTCTTTGAAAACTTTATAATTTCACCCTTAAAACAACTTTCAAAAATTCTATTATGGCACTAAAATAATTAAGGAAGCCCTCAGCACATACTAAGATACATACCGTACACCCTCTCTTGAATCTGGATCGCATTTGTTACTGTGATAAGACACAAGAAAAGGTGTGCAGAGGGACAAATTAAATGCTTGATGATGATACCTCTCCGTGGACATTTATGGCACAAGCGCTAACACATGTGGAGTGAGAAGGGGTTACAACTTTCAAGCCGCAGAACACCAATAGAATCTCTAGTAGTTTATTTCATGTTTAGGGTATAACATAAGTAAAATTTGCATTTTTCGGTAATTGAAGTACTAAGGGTAAATTGGTAATTTTTCAAATTAAGGACTTAGAAGTCATTATGTTAGAAGAGTATAAGTTAATGTAGGAATTAGATAAGTTGGAATTGCAAATAGAATAGAATTAGAGGACTAAATAGCAAGGGCTATAATTGGGACCAAAAGAGGATAAGGCCAAACATGGCCTTATGATAAGAGCAAAATGTCTCATTTTGGGGATTATCCATTTTAGGGCTAAAGGAGAGCTAAGGCACGGTTTTGGGAGAGAAGCCATTCTAGGTTGCTTTTCTCCTTTTATTCAAGGTTCTATTTGGCTCAATGAAGATGAGAAGAAATCAAGGTATAGAATTCATGTTTGGAACTCTTGTATTTGTTAGCATAGAACCTATTTGTATGGATTTGTTGGTTAGGAAACCCTACTAGCTCTCTCTTTGCCTATGTTTGGGGTTTGAAGAACCCTATCTCTGTATAAAAGTGATTTGTGTTGGTTTTAGTTCAGTTTTGTGGTTGGTTAGAAATTTCAGATGAAAAGAGGCAAACTGGCTGAATGCAAAGTAGTATCAAGATTAAAGTTAAGTACCTGTGACTAAAGTGTGCTTCTGCTTAGAGCATATTGGAGTACCAGACGTAAAGTTGAGTACCTGTGACTAAAGCCGCTTTGGTCCAAAGGATGTTTAGTAATCGCAGATCAAAGTCGAGCACCAGAGTCAAAATTGCTTTGATCCGATGCAGTTAAGTACCTAGACCGGAAGTCGGAAAGGTATCGATACTCAAAGTGGTTTAAGGTCCGTGAGGGGTGTTGGCACCTAAGACTAAAGTTGTTTAAGGTCCGAAAAATCTGGCCCCGCAACCTTATTTTGTTATGTTCTTTCGCACCCGAATGAAAGGATTCAAGACATGCATAAAAGTTATATGAAAATGCTCTATACCTACGCCGATGATCCTATCATCAAGTAAACATTATTTCGCTTTTATTTTCTAAATGTGATTAAAAATAAAATAAATGTTCTAAAACACATATAATTGTACTGGTTTGAGATCGGATAAAGGAATGAATAAGAACGATCTTCGCGCTTGCACTCCCGCTTAGTGCTAAGACACTTTTGTTACGTGGGCAAACATGTTCGATAATCGCATTTACACTTACTAATGCTAATACACTTCCTCGCTACGCGCGCACACGTATTGTGCTTCTCAAGACTCTATTCAAGATCGCATAATACCTTCTCGTACTTATTATTATGCCGCACCCCTCTCATTCATTGTTACTGGTCTATACAAGCAAACATTTATATGAAATGTATCTGAATAAAATGATGTGTGAAACATTTATATGACAAGAATATGAATAATGAACAATAAGAAAGCATAAGTAATTAGTTATGCTATGTTCTGTAATGTACCTATGAGTACCTTCTGTACAAGATCTCTATTCTGAACTCCTACGGGAGATATGAAAACCATGTTATAAGAATTATGCTATATGAAAACTCTATGATAAGAATTAGGTTATACGTAAACTCTGACATATGCATTATGTTATATGTATCCCGTGAATCGTAGGATCAAGCTTCAAGTGGTCATATTATTATCTGCTTTCCCACTGGGTTATAAGCTTAAGACGGTGTTTCATCCGGCAGAAAGACTAAAGAGACATTCAGTTATCTCCATCACAGAGCCAACAACGCAATAGGAGTCCACCTGATGTAGGTTTTGATTTTCGGTTTTGGAATGTAAATGTAAAAGTTTTTATAATAGTGGAATTTATTTATGTATACAACAAGACTCGTGGAATATGTATAGAATGGGGCTTAAACACCACTATGGTGGTCAGATTACGTTTTATCATTATGAAATCAGATATATGAAATGAATTTACTAAGGTCAGAAAGCAGCAGATAACATCCTATGCCGCGCCATCTCCTCTTCGCTCAGCGGGGTAGGGCGTGACATGGCCAAACAAATTCCTCATTCCTACGGCCAAAGACAAATCATCAAACCCTCGTGACTATCGCTTATTCGGGAAAGCAACACAAAGTATCATTCCAAAGAACCCAAATGGAAAATTAGAGAAATCGGAATTAGTATGTTCTGGCTGTTTACTTTAATCTATGGAGGTAGATTCATAGAACGAATAAATACTTTTGTTACTTTCATTAATGACGCTTCATGTAAGACATGGGTATACCTATTGAATATAAAAGGTAAAGTATTCTAGTATTTTCAGAAATTCCATGTCATGGTGGAGAGAGAGAAGGGAAATCCTCTAAAGCTACTTTGAACCGATAATAGTGGAGAATACATCTCTAGCGAGTTCAAAGAACATTGCTCCAAGCATGGAATTAGGCACGAGAAGACTCGGCTCCCGGTATTAATTACAAAGACAACTGGGCAGCCAGGAGGATGGATCGACCACGTGGAAAAAGCCTGGTGCATGTTAAAATTGGCTAAACTTCCTAAGTCATTTGGGATGAAGCTTATTAACACTACGCCAATTCCGATCAATAGATAGATTACGGGGCCTCTGGGCTCTTGATATTCCCTCAAAGTGTCTGATAGAAAAGATGTCCATACTCTCACTGGGCTGCCTGATGCAAAGCATTCATGCATGTACCAAAGGAGCAAAGACAAAGCTTGATGATAAAGAAACCCTGTGCATCTTCATTTGATATAGAGACGAGGAATTTACATGTGCTGGTGATTTAGAGAAGCAAATGTGATCACCCAAAACTCCGGGGTCCGCTTGACAACCCACAACTCGCTGAATCAACATGTTCTATGTTGCCAGCAATGACATGTGCAAAAATGGCCTCGGGCTTCACATCCTACTCATAAAATGTCGCCTACATTTTATACAAAAATGATTTATTACAATTGTATTAATTACAATTTATACAACCGGTCTCTTGCCCGTGAATTTACAAAACAAGGCACAGGCCATTTCTTCATCTCTAAGGCCCTGACAAGGCCCATCCCCAAGTGTGTCTTCGTACCTGAAAGGGGTCCCATCGACGGTGAGCAAAGCTCAAGAGGGAATTCTCTCACTCAAGTTACTCCCCCACCTAAGTGCAATACAATGGCACACAACATTCACCACATGCTAATATATCACCTATGCATATATTAACATAACTCACACATGTTATTTATTTGTTAATAACATAAATTTACCATAGTTAAGGTAAATCCGATGGGGCTTCATCTTTAATCGCCACAAAATCACACCAAGATGCTATTTTCTAATAAGAACAATACACATCATTAATAATCACAATAAACAAATTGGTGGACTGGTCTAAACAACACTAAGGATTTATTCACTTGGTCCCAATTTTCGAATGTCACGCCATCCTTGTGCCTCTTCAACAACCTCCATTACATGACCCTTACAAAGTAAAACAAGTAGGAGAAAACTCATCTTTCTGAGTTTGTCAAAACCCCCGTAACCGTGCATCCACGCCGTTACTCCACTCGACGCATCAACTTGTTTCACAGTTAACCTGGATTTGGTCCGATTGTCAGAGATCTGTGAGAGTAAAGACGAGTTTTCTCTCTCTAAACTCACTGAAATGATCGCGTCTAAAACCAACCAAGTTATAACAAAATGGCATGATGTCCTCTCCTCAAAATTACAAGCTCGCTCTCACTTCTTCTTTCTTTGCTTTTCTTTTCCTTTTTCTACTATCTCATTTCCTTTTCATTTTCTCCCCATTTCCTTTTGTGAAGATTAACCGTATGCGCCACCAGCCGAGGAAATTTCCTCCCCTCCTTCCTCAACCCAACGCCAAGTGGCCATCAAATTTCCATCTTTTCTTCAATTCTTAATTTCTTCTTTATGACATCACCACTTACATGCTTCTTAATGTGAGCCATGGGATCCATTTCCCACACACGGCTAACATGAGCCATTCTTTCCATGCCAAGTGTCACTCTTCGTGTGGCATGTGGCATCCCATAACCTTGCCATTTGTCATCCGACACCTCACGCCTCGAAAAACGTGAAATCCCGACCATCTCGGAATCCAACGAAATTCGACGTGGTAGCTAGATTTTGCGAGACGATTCCAACGATGAAGTCCGTTTCGTCATCCGAGATCTAGAAAAATTCTGATTAATCGAATTACCATTTTATCCTTCCTTAGAAATCGGATTTTCCGGTCTCACATTCTCCCCTAAAGAATTTCGTCTCGAATTCCACACACACAACATCCAACCACGTGCATATGTAACCCCACACGATCCCCCGCTTGACGTGTAAACGCTGACCTTCCCAAGGTCACAATCATCACAATCCAATGGAATCGGCCAACCTAATCCATGTCTCGACGACATCCATTCAATCGAGCCTTGTTCCGCTCACCATCACCCAATGAAATTTCCAATGGGTATCCAAATCTCGAGTCACTCCCGACTCCTATCACTCAACCCTAAGTCTACGTGATAACCACAACCGTGTGTTTTCATCCCGAGTCACTCCCGACTTCTATCACTCAACTCTAAGTCTGGGTGATAACCATATCCAGATAGTCCTCATCCTAGTCTCTCCCGAATTCTACTGCCCAACTATAAGTCCGGTGATAACTATATCCGTGTGTCTCATCTCAAGCACAAACTTTCGCCTAGCACTTCAAGCCTCCTATATTCATTGGCGTAAATTCCTGATCGCTTCCCGGGCCCTTACACCTACACGTAAATTCAGGACATCTCTAAGGGCCCTTACACCCACGTAAATTCGTGATTGCTCCCCCGCCCTTACACCCACACAAATCTCGTGATCACTCCCCGTGTCTCTTACACTCACACACGTAAATTCGACTGCTCCTGCTCTCTTACACCCTCACGTAAATTCGGATCGCTCCCTGAGTCTCTTACACCCTCACAGAAATTCAGGACATCTCCCTGGGTCTCTTACACCTCACGTAAATTTGGGACATCTCCTGTGTCTCTACACTCCACGTAAATTGGGACATTCCCCGGGTCTCTTACACCCACAGAGACTGGATCGCTCCCGGTCTCTTACACTACGTAAATTTTGGACATCTCCCTGCCCTTACACCCACAGAAATTGACCGCCTCTGTGTCTCTATGACCCATGTTAACCTTTCGGATACTACTCGGTCTTCTTCACCCTAACTCCGTGTTTCTCACCTAGGATTAACGAATTTTCGCTTCCGTCCAACACACATTAATTTCTCTTCATTTCCTGATTCAAACTATGAGTCTTCATTGGACGTAGTCCCAAAGACAAACTCAACCCGCACTCACCAAGAGTGGTGAATCACTGATATCGCAAGTGCACCCACGCCCGACTACGACGGGGATGTCACCGTGCACATGAACACACCGACCTATCCTCAACTCTCACCCTATCTCCCAGGTGAACATCCATATCTCGGCTTCTCTAAAGGTCTCAACCCTAAGCCCAATTCCATCACACAGATGCAATAATGAATGAATTATGCCGCATCTAATTTAAACGCTTACCTATTTGGGTACCAAGTGCGAGAGTAGAAACGCACCCGCATATCCGCATCCAACGTCGCCTCACTCACGAGATCTCTGCCTCCTAGGACAATCTCGCCTCATATGCCCAAGTTGTCGGCAGAAATAACATATTGTCTAATTCTGCCTCGACCAGGAAGTCCGAGCCCGCGAGTCCCCGTGACCACTGATCCACACTCCGCCCCTCCGCCACCCCAGGCCGCCGAAGGTGCTCAGATAGCACCCCTCGAAACTCGAAACCGGTTCCTCCGTCCCGTACTAGGCGCGGAGGAACCAACCGATGCTCTCGTGTTCTACAGCCAACTGACCGAAGGTTCGCCCCAAAATCCCGGATCCCCGTTCCTCTCGGGGCAACTCTGCTCACATGCCCAGTCGTTTTACAGAACACATATCACCCGCCTCGCTCGACTAAACGCCCACCCGCCCCGTCCTCAAACTCGTGTGTGAAGCAGGTCTTCGCCTCTTCCCCGAACTAGAAGAAGGCTGGTCCTCCCTCTTGCTACCAACACCCATCCCGGAAACTGATGATCCTCGATCTCTCTCAATGGTCGTACGTCCCAAACCATGGAGTCCAAAGGTCCCGTAGGCGAAGTCCTATAATCCCGCCGACGGACAACTCACCCATTCTCGAATCTTCGACTCAGCCAGCGGTCTATGGCCACGGAATTGTCAAAGAAATCGGGCTAACTCGTGAATCTGTACCACGCAGTCCACTCCAACAGCTTCACGCCCGCTTCCTGTACTCTAGGAACTCTTGAGCCTTCGCATGCCTCATTCTCTTGAAAGTACTTACCCATGAACAGCCCCAGTCCCGCCATGTCATAACCTCTAAGTCTCTCTAGAAGCCTCACTCCATCTCCACCATACTGGTCTCGCCTCTAGCCGAATGCAACAACTGATCCCGACCGATCAGGCGGATTCCATAGCCTCCAATATGTCCTCAACTGAGATAAACCAATGGTCCGCTCACCATCTGGATCTCCTCCCCCATGAATAAGAGGATGATGTGCCCTAAACCTCCTGAGGTTACTGGACCTTCCCGACTACTCGCGACGCTTAGCCTCAGGCGAGTACCGCTGCAATACCTACAGCCAAGAAAGGCATGCCGACGTAAACACTGGCAACCGGGTCAAATGCTCCGGTGTCTCCACTGCGCCCCCGGACGTCCTACGCCCCGTTTTCCTAGCCATCTACACAAGTCAATGGCAACAAGATTCATTCAATTTTCATTTAAAGATCACTCTGGTTATAGGTTCCTAACCCCATTCTTTTTTCCTATACGCATTATACCATGCATATAATTCCCTATGCAATAACCGTACAATCATAATCCTCATATACATCATACCATGCATATGTCCCTAACGCAATTTGAAACACAAAATCACGCAATTAAAAAACATGCAACAATAATAACGTATCTCAAAGGGTGTAAATACAGCCCCGAGACACTATTCATGCACCGGAAAAATAAAAATTTTCATACACCATGTCAAGGCAATTAATTTCATTAATGTGGTCTCGTGGGGAAATGCACCGCCGACACTATTCACACATCGTAAAAAATTTCACATACCTTGTCGATGCACTTATAGTAATTTCCATATAAATATTTGATATATTATTAAATCATACACAAGAGAAAATTTTAAAATTTGTACTCTTTTTTTACTCCACGAACAAAGGTTTTCATGAATGTATGGTCCATGAACAAAGGTCCAAACAAGAATTGTAAATAACAAGGTGACCGACCGTAACCGGTTGGTGCACGTTGGCGACACCGTAATCTCCATGTCGCGCGACATCGCGCGCAGCGCCTGTGTCGTGGCGCGCAAGGCGCACAACGCCCGTGTCGCGCCTCGGGTCGCTACAGATAAATGTGGCGCATGTCGCGCGTACGCCCAGCGCAGCCGCGCCTCAACATGAGCAGTCAGACGATACCACGGCCAGGCGCATGTCGCGACCTCTCCCCGCTTGCCCAATTAAACCGCCCCAAGTCGCGACACATCGCTTCCGTGTCGCAACCTCCCCGAGGCCATCCCATGTCGCGGACATCACATCGTGTCGCGACACCGCCTCCCGCCCAGCCTTCCGCCGCCAGTCGCTACACTGCAATCCGTCGCTACCTCCCGATCACCGTCTATCGCGGAGACAAGTCTGGCGTCGCGACTTCATTTCCCAACAGCCAGGCCGCGACGCCGCCTCCATGTCACGACCTCTCGGAGATCAACCTATGCCGCTGAAGATCGCCTCATACGCTGAATTCTCCCAGATCGCTTGTCCATGTCACGACATCAAAATGATGTCGCGACATCAAGCCCAGCCTAGCCACTACCGCCCATGTCGCGACGTCAAAATGATGTCGCGACATCGGGCGCCCGCCGTACCATCGTTAGTTCATGTCGCGACATCCAAGATGATGTCACACCTCGTCACCAAATTTCTTCGCTTCGCCGCGACGCCATGTCACGACCTCCCTGCTGCCACCGGCGTCGCGACTTCAAATGTTGTCACACACAATTCCCACCGCCAAAACCCGTGTCGGGCCCATCCCGACTCACGCACTCCACCCGCCGCGACGCCACTCCCCGGGTCGCGACCACACTCCATCAACCAGTCGCGACTTCAATCTATGTCGCGACCTCAAACAGGTTCTAACCTGCAACAAATTTTTTTTTTTTCCTCCAGTAGCCTTCCTGCTACTCCTGAAACTTCCAGTCCTTCACAAACCCGCATCTACTTAGGCGTGAGTTTGTAAAAAACGTCACACAAGCATGCAAAGAGCTTAACCTCCAAATCACTTAAAATTATATAAAATTTTAATTTATATAATTATCATTTTCTAAGAGTTTAATTAAAACCCTTATTCTTGTGCAAAATCGAATAATTTTCCAGATTTAACAAACCAATTCTCGTTTCAAAACTCGAGCACTGGTCCAAAAAAATTCTTCGTTTATTCCCGAATATTCGCCTAAAATTCTCAAACACCTAAGGTTATATTTTCTTGGCCCTAGTGTTCAACAATTCCTCCTATGCTACTCACCAAGCATACAATTTCATACAATTCACACAACAACATGTTCTACACCATCACACATCACATTTAATTCACAAAATGCACACTGATGTATGATCTATCCCGTGCCCACAAAGTCCTAGGTATATCGTATAACAATTCACACCCACCGAGCCCTAAGCGCAACCGCTTACCTTTGCTCGATACCATCGCGACGCCCCAAACTCGGGGTCCGCTACCAACCTCACAACCCACGGAAATCTACATGTTCATGTCATGAGGCACGTACATAAAGTAAAATGGCCACTGGGCCTACACATCCTGCCTATAAAATGTACATTTTATACAAAAATGATTTATTACAATTGCATTTAATTACAATTTATACAAAATTGGGTCTCTTGCCCAGAATTTTACAAAATAAGGCCAACATGGCCATTTCTTCATCTCTAAGGCTCCGGATGCGTCCCATCCCCAAGTGTGTCTTCTGACCGAAGGGGTCCCCAATTACCCTGGTGAGCAGCTCTCCAGTAGTGAATCTCCCTACTGGGGTTACTCCCCACCTAAGTGCACAGAATGGCACAACATTCAACACATGCTAATATATCACTCATGCATATATTAACATAACCTACACATGTTATTTATTTATGGCAATAACATAAATTTAGCTCACATGGGCTAAGGTAAAATCCGACAGTTCATCTTGGAACTGCCCACAAAATCACAATCAGCATGTTATTTTCTCATGGCAACAACACACATCACACAATCACACAAACAGTCCGTGGACTGTCCAAACAACACCAAGGATTTATTCACTCGGTCCAATTTTTCGAAATCGGGTCACTCGCCATCCAGCCTCAACAAATCCCCTCCATTATGTATTGACCCTTAAGCAAAAAGTAAAACAAGTAGGAGAAAACTCCCACCTGGATTTTGGTCAAAACTCCCAACCGCATCACGCCACACCACTCTTATCGTGTAGACCAACTTTGCCTCTTATACTGCTACGAACCGACCTGGGCTCGATCGTCGTAGATCTTAGAGAAGACGGACTTTCTCTCTCTAAAACTCACTCTCCAGCCACTGCCGTCTAAAAACCAACCAAGAAGCAAATGAAAATGGAGAAGATGATGTCCTCTCCTCAAAATTACAAGTTTGCCCCTCACTTCTTCTCTTTTCTTTTTGCTTTTCTTTTTCCTTTTTCTCATTTCTCATCTCATTTCCTTTTCATTTTCCCTATCTCTCCTCCTTCGGGAAAGATTAACCGTAGGGGTCAAAGGAGAAATTCCTCCCTCCTTCCTCAACCCAAATGTGTGGGCTACCAAATTCCATCTTTTCTTTTAATTTCTTAATTTCTTCTTTTATGACATCACCACTTGCATGGCTTAATGTGAGCCATAACTACTTCCTACACATGGCTTAATTGTGAGCCATTCTTTCCATGCCAAGTGTCACTCTCTTATGTGGCATGTGGCATCCTACAATCTAGCCATTTGTCATCCGACACCTCACGCCTCGAAAACGGGAAATCCCGACCATCTCGGAATCCAACGAATTCGACGCAGAGCTGTGGATTTCATGGCACACTCCATCCTTGTGAAGTCCGTTCACTATCTGAGATCTAGAAAATTCGGATTTTGGACCGAAATTACCATTTTATCCTTCCTTAGAAAACTGGATTTTCCTGGTCTCACACAAAAGGCAACCCAGAGACGCTTGAAGCTATGAACACGAACCATATCAAGATATGGAGAAAATGTGAGGGGTAAAACTACATATGAAGGTGGTTGGCAGACTGACATTCGGACAAATCATTAGAAAGTGCCATCAATGAAGCAAAGATGTCCGAACTCGTAATCATACGAACTCGAAGAGCTAGTCATCGAGGAGGAAGAAAGTGGTGATGATAGCATATGGGAGGTGTTTGACGTGGGGAGCAAATCCTCCACTAGAGCTAAGGACTCAGCTTAAGACTGACAACCAGAGAACGTCAACTATCTATAAGGTATCCAAGTTCAGAGTATATTCTAATTACTATTGAGGGGGAGCCTGAAAGCTTCTAAGAAATACAGTCTCACAAAGACAAAGACCGTTGGATAAAATCCATGCGAGAAGAGTTGAATTCCTTATGGAAAAATGTTACCTACGAGTTGACAGAATTGCCAAAAGAGAGAAAAGCACTCAAGAATAAATGGGTGTTTAAGCTAAAGAATATACACATAGTCGCTGAAGCATAAGGCCTGCCTGTGTGTTGTTTGGTCAAGAAAGGTATCGACTTTGATTTAAAATTTTTTTCACCTATCAGGTTGTGTTCAATTCGAGTTATACTAGGATTGTCATCTAGTATGAATCTCGAATTGGAGTAACTCGATGTTAAGATTGCATTTCTACATGGTGATCTTAATGAAAAGATCTTTATGAAGCAACCAGAAGACTTCAAAGTGAAAGAGAAGGAGAACATGGTTTGCAAGTTAAAGAAAATTCTATATGGACTTAAACAGGGGCCACGACAATGTATAAGAAATGTGACTCTTTCATGATGAGTCAAGAGTATAAAAGGACATTTGTAGATCCTTGTGTTTATGTTTAGAAATTCCCTGATGATAAATTCATCTTTTTTCTGTTATATGTTGATGATATGCTGATTGTTGGTCAGGATGTTGATATGATCCAGAAGCTAAAAATGGAATTGTCAAAGACGTTTGACATGAAGGATTTGGGTAGTGCAAAGTGTATCTTGGGAATGGAGATTCCACGAGATAAGAAGGTAGAAAAATTGTGTCACAGGAAAGATATATTGAATGGATGTTGAAAAGGTTCAATATGAAAACTGAAGCCGCTCTACACCACTACGCCATTTCAAGTCGAAAAGAGACTCGTCCATCTACGGAAAGAAAAGGCGTAAATGTCACTATCTGCTACTCATCCGTATTTGGAAGTTTGATGTATGCTATGGTGTGTACACGTCCATATATATCTCATGCAATTAGAGTTGTATGTAGATTCCTAGCAAATCCTGGTAAAGCACACTAGGAGGCAGTGAAATGGATCTTTAGATATCTCAGAGGTATGTTTAAGATTTGGATTCTGATATGGCTGGAGACCTAGATTGTAGAAAATCTACTTTTTGGTACTTATTTACATTTGCAGGGGAAGCTATATCATGGTAGTCAAAGCTACAAAAGTGTGTTTCACTATCTACTACAGAAGCAGAGTATATAGCAACTACTGAAGCTGGAAAAGAGATGCTATGGATGAAGCGGTTTCTTCAAGAACTGGATTTAAAATAGAGAGATTACATAGTACATTGCGATAGTCAAAGTGCGATAGACTTAAGCAAGAGCACTATGTATTATGTAAGGACGAAGCACATAGATGTGAGATATCATTAATAGAAGCATGAAGAACAATCATGTTCTAAATAAGAAAGATCCACACTGACAAGAATACTGTTGATATGATGACGAAAGTCATTATAAAAGAAAAACTGGCACAATGTGTGGTGCCCCAACCCGACACCCTGTGTAAGGAAAGGGTGTCACAAATCCGAGAACTATAAACCCGTTAACTTATATAATTCCAAACAATTATCTTGAAAATATAAACTTCCAAAAAATTTCATATACATCCACAGTAGTGGTATTTATAGTGTCTTGTACATATATTCTGAGTTCCATTTACTTGTACTTTTACATTTATACTGTCTCCAAAATCTTACATTTACATTACAAAATCGAGTCAAACCATGTGGTGGACTCCTGCGCCTGTCTTCGTCCTTCAGACATGAATATCACGGGACGCCCTCTTCTGCACTACAGATAACATCCGTATAAGCTTTTATAGCTTAGTGGGAATCCACAAATATGGGGATCTGCTCACTATAACGATCATCATAATACTTCATAACATTTTATTCATATTACATATAACTTCTCATATCATTATAATTCAATTACATATTGCATTTCATATCATCTTCATGTTTCCTTTAACAAACATTCCAAAATTTTCATCTCATTTTATGTCATGTCTGCATATTCTAAAGAAGTGGATACGGGAAATAAATGTATGTACCCGAGGGTACTATCACTGTACGAGACAATGATCTCAATCTATACTATACTGTATGACCCAAACGGGGCCGCTGTAATGACCCAAACAGGGTCAATTATATCTGTATGTTGCAGCATTTGTATCCTTAATAGACATGCCTACTTATCCATCTACTTGGGAACATAAGCAGGCAATCAAGTTTATTAAGTTTTTATTCGAGTTAGAGATATCAGACTTTTCATATCTCATATACATGGATAATTACAATCACATGTATTCATATGGGATACTTACAGACCATTATTTCATTATACTTGTGAGATGACTATCACATTTATCACAACTGGCATGCTCATATGCTCAGGATTCATTTACTGTTTTACACGGATTCATATATCAAACATGCTTGTATTTCTGTTCATGTGATCAAATTTCATATCAGAAACTATCATAATCATGTCAATGTACACATTTCATATAACAACCACTCTTATAATTTATATAATTTCATTTACTTACTTCAATTCCTTTATAATCGAATATTCTTTGGCCCAAAACCATCTCCCAAAGATACCGTAAAACCACAGAGACACTAAGATGTTTTAAAGTTCTATAGTAGAAGACATGAAAATCATCTCTCAAAATAGGGTATGACTTCGCTTATTTTCGTGATCGCCCGATCCCGGTGTCCGTTTGACAAACCCGTCAACTGCTGAATAATCGCGGGATGCCTGCAACCCGACACCACCAGGAAAACTCCGGCAGAGTCCCTTTGTACGGAGCTCCGCCCCAAGGCACAAACATGTCCCAATAATTACAATGACCACACAGGTCCAAATGCGAGAAATAACGTCACTGGCCCCTGCATTAATAATTACAATATAGATATCCCAACCAAATATATCATGGTTCAAGAGTTTTATGACATTTAATACAAATATATATTAAACCTTAGAATTTTAATACATGGATACAAAATAACTACTAAAGCCACAACCCTAGCTTTCTTCTCAATGGCTCTTAATGAGTGTCACCTTCCGACGCTCCCCGCACTAAATGGTGATCTCTTCGACAGAGAGGAAGCCCAAAAGAGAGATAATTTCCTACATGGGTTACTCCCCACCTAAGTGCACATTAATGGAAAACAACCACATTCAAGCAATTTCATGAACGTACTCGAATGTCTACATGACCAATTCCGTGTCCCGAGTCCTCGCCGACTCCCTCACACATGCCTAAGCCAATATGCGAGTAAATAATCGCTTTCAAACAAAAGCTTGCCAAACTCACTACCGACTGGGGTAAAGTATCGACTACCCTCCGAGACGAAATGTGTTGGAGAACCTTCCTAAAAAAATCATGGGCTCCTCCGACGTGTAATTGTTAGGACCACTCCCAACACAATTCTCCGAAAATCATCCTTGAAATTCCTCACAAACATTTTCATTTTTGTTTCATTTCATGTCACGTGACTCACACCTAATATTCTAAATAGCTTCCAAGCAGGGAATTCATGATGCAAATTCCAACATTATTCATGCTAATAAGTATTCACATGTATATATATATTAACATAATTCAATCAAAGATAAAGCATATTATGAATTTCAACCACTACACCAAAATCAGCTCACATAGGCTAATTAAAAATATAAAACAATTCATTTTGAATCACCAACACATAAAAAATTTACACAAAAATATTCACGTTGTCACCTATTCATACTTAACAAGAAACCCTCTGTTACTATTCACGACTACAATAAAATAGGAATTTTCCACTGATTCAAAGGTTTTTGAGACCGAAGCTTACTCGCTAAAACAAGTCTCGTAGTGTTCCTAACCATTTACATGGTTCTTTAAAACATGATTAACACAAGTAGGAAAAGATCCCTGCCTCTAGAGTTGTCTTAACTCCACCAAATCGATGCCTACCGTATTCGGTTCATATTATACCGCTTCTGCCATTTTCACGTTTATTTTATAGTAAGCTCTCATAGCTTTTGTGGCAAGACTCAATTTGGTGTTTGGGTGATGTGCATTAGAGCAAAAAGGCAACCGATGAAACTCGAGCATAAGGAGGCTAATGAAGAGGTCCTGGAACGCCGCGACGCTCCAACGTCGCTTTTTCGCCTAATACCCATCGCCGCGGACGCCCCCAATGTCGCTGACGCTGGGTCAATCACTATGCAAGTCAACAGCCGCAACGCCGCGATTAGCCTCAACGCCGACGCGTAACGCCGCTGACGCCGGGCGAAGCGTTTTCAAAGATAAAAGCAATCGGGAGGCGCGAAATTTTGGCCATTCCGGGAGGCGCACGAACGAGCACCCGAATTCCGTAGCAAGAAGGGGACACGCATCAAGAAGTGCCCGTGATTTGTACGGTTTCTCATTTTTGGATATTGGAACGTATGTTTTTAAGATTAAACACTTTCATTTTCTCATTCGGCAGTTCAGATCTATCTGGGGGAGTCAGGTCAACCCCGTCATATGTTGATGGATTAAAGTTTCTAAGACTTTATATTATTCCGCTGCTTATCATTCGCTTCGCATCCCGCTCTATATCTACGATTTCATTATATGGTAATGTCTGAAGCCACATTGGCATAATCACAATCGAGATCCGAGATTCGAGATGAGGTTATCCATGGATCTGGTAGAGCAAATTTTCACGGAATTCAGAAATAGAGATATTCCGACCTCGAAGGTGGTATTCTGGTTAGTACATTTAAGCATTTAACATCAGTCGGGATAGAGATATAATTAACTCTATCTGATGAGATAAAGTGATATACCGAGAGAGGATATCTCGTGAAGTGAAGATCACCCCGCTATCGACAACTTATAAACAGGGCACACAATATCTTTAAGAAATAATCCATTGAATCATGACAGGTGGGGAGATATAACCCTAGTCTCCAATACGTAATTCAATAGGAATCAATAGCTTAGTCGAAATTAACATACTCAATTCCTTCTTTAAAATAAGCTATTCGCATATTATCTAAGAAGCAAAACCTTGTAGCTAACACCTATCCCTCGTGATTTATATCCCGTACCGTTGGTACACTATATTACGGGCGACGCGCATTAATTCTCGCGCACATAGGCGCATATTATCACCGCGCTTTCTGTACCGTCAAGTTTTTGGCGCCATTGCCGGGGATAGGTTTAGATTGATAGAGAGAATAAAGCAATTGGATAATACTCTGAAATTTTCTTTACTTTTGTTTATTTTTACAAGTGTCGTAATGTTTTGTCGTTCGTGTTATTTCAACAGAAGTTTCAGTGAGTACATGCGACGACGAGATCAGGTCAACCAACACTGCTTGATCCCTGAAATGAAAAGAACTTGCTGTTTAATACGAGAACGAGGAATTGAATGGGACGTAAATTTAGCAAACATGGGTGATAATGGAGAGCTGTGATCTCAGCACGAGCAAAACGAGCCCCGCAGGGTGCCAAAGGTGGGCCCAAGGAAGAAATCAAGCACCTGTGCCGTTTATACAACCGCATGATCCGCTACATGTTGCTAGAAGAGTTTGCACCCCACCTACGCTTGTCACAAATTATCGACGACCACCCATCCAGTGCAAACAACTTCGAATCGAAGTCGCAACATTACGTATGTCAGAATATATTGTTTCAGCGGATCACCCCATGAGAACCCGAATATGCATCCGACCAACTTCCTTGAAGTTCGGTCGATTAAGGTACAACTGAAAGTTACCGAGAGGCACTCGGGCAGGTTTTTTCCACTCTCACCAGGTGATCGAAGCCGCGCTAACAAGCTTCACACCGTGATTCCGCCGCTCCTCGTGGAATGACTTAGTAAAAATTCGACCTCAAGTTCTTCCCACCTCGAAATCGCACAACTCAGGTAAGGTGAGATCAATACTTTCGACAATTAGAGGGTAGAACTGCAGGCATGGGACGATTTAATTACCAAGAAAGTGCCCGCATCACGACCAACCAGATGATGCAAGTCCATACTTATAATTCGGGCCGAGGAACTGAACTCAGAACAAGATCATGCCCTACCGGAGGAGCACTAATGGAAGAAACCACTTTAATCAAGCATGAGACTGGAGGATGCGTCAAAACTACCGTACAAATCGGCCCAAGGAAAGACTACACCAAGAAAAGCCACGGGTGGCAATGTGATAACGCATAGAGGTTCTCAATAACTGTTATATCACACACCGACCAAGTAGTCGATCGCGACAAAGAAGGTACGCGAATGCCATGCACACCAACTCCATTGAGTCAGGTGAATTCTCGTGGAGGGCGCACATACGCACGTCGGGCCAGAAATCAACCCAGAGCCCAGATGCGCCAAGGTTCAATCGTAATCAATCACAAACAAGATGCGATGGGGAAACAATTATCGAATAAAAAATCAAGGCCAAGGGTGGCGTAATAACTTAACCGAACAATAATAGTCAAGGGTATGGATGGAGTGAATAACTGTACCAATATGCCAAAGAAACCGAAGCAATGAACCACCTCCGAAAGGTGGACTTAGAACAAAGCTTCGCACGTATGTTAACCTCCACTCGCTGCGAATGAGACCAAGCTAAGAAAAAGATCAAAAACCCGCTTGAATAATCAAGCAAAGATATCAGAAATTGGAGGTACAAATGGGTCAAATGGCAACTTATTAACCGAAGTACCGTTCATTACCAAGCAATTCAAGTAAACCCAAGAAGAATGGAACAGAACATGTTAAAGCAACACGGTAAAGGGAAGGAATTGGAAATACAAATAAAAACCCTATTGTAGGAACGCTAGAAGGTCATTCACCAAGCAGTAATGATGCGTATAAAGATCAACCTAATGAGAAGCGCCCAGACAACTCCAATCAAACAAAGGCCAACTCACGCCTTCCTTACCCACAACGCTCAAGAAGCATAAACTCGGATAAGCACCACTAAATTCATGAAGTGTTTAAAAAGTTACACATCACATCCATTTGTCGACTTCCGCAGCAAATGCCCGCCATGTAAAAATTTATGAACAATTCACTAAATTCATAAGTGTTATACACATCAATATCGCATTTGCCACGCCGAGCAAATGCCCGCCATGTAAAATTCTATGAAAGATATCCCGTCCCGTAAGAGAAAAATTAGGCCGAGCAGGGAAACAGCTAACCTTAATGAGGAATGCAAGGCGATATCAGAGAAAGTCGTAGTCAATCCACCCGTGTGCCACTCATCCTCGCACCCATCGAAATGCATCTTCTCGAGAGCCCCATGATTCGGGGTGCCGCATTAATCACATGACCTTATTTATTTAAACCAGATTGGGGGAAAGCCCCGCCCAACCACAAATACACTTCGCCTTGCGTATTTATCATATCAAAACATCCAGGTAATGAAGATGTCTTAAAGGTCGATGTTATCTTCCTGCTCATCGTATTAGATACGGAGGAAGATGTTAAATCCCATAATCTTCAGTAGACCTTTTCTCACACACCTATAAGAGCAATGATTGATGTTCAGAGGGGAGAACTGAAATTGAGAGTACAAGAAGATGAAGTAAGGTTCAACGTGTTTGAAGCAAAGAGACAACCCTACAGAAAAGCAGATACTTCGCCTTCTACGGCAAGTGAAGAGAGCATAAAGGTTCAATGGTACTAATCGAATCTTTCGGGAGACTAGCCTAGTGGCGACGAGTCCGAGAATCCGAGCAAGAAGCGTAAGAATATGTTAAATGGATGGACTCTTTCTGGACACACAAATATGAAATACTTAATCTCTAGCTATGAGTTGCACACTGGTCCTACCTTATTGAAAGAACCACCTAAGATACGGAACAAAAACCTCTACTCAGCCATTTGAAGTATGCATACCTGGAGTAGAATCTACGCTTACCGTTGATTATCTCATCTTTAACCGTATTAGAGGAAGAGAAGTTATCGAGGGTCCTTCGAGACCACAAAACATGTACTCCTGATGAATGTAAATTTCGATTATGCAGATTCGCCTTTCTATGTGCATGCATCGATTTTACTAGAAGATGGACATAAAACTTTCATAGTTTGGTATAGGAGGTTAACCGAAGAAATGAAAAAGAGGTGGGTCCGAAGAGGTTTTAAATGGCTAGACATCAGTGATTTACCCCATTTATTGCTGTACGGGTAAGCCTAGTTCGTAGTGCCGAAGAAGGAGGAACAACTGCCATCGACTGAAAACAACATCTTGCATCGCCTTCTCGAACAAGCGCTTACCGGTGGAGTGATTTGTATCGACTATCAAAACTAAACAAAGCCACCCGAAAGATCATTTCATCGCTTATCGGATCGCATGCTCGGACTGATTATTGGCCATGAATACTATTGCTTTTCGATGGATATCTCTGGCCACAACCAAAATCGCCATAGCCCCGAAGATCGTAGAGAAGACGACACCACATGCTCGCTATGGTACATTCGCATTCCCGATGCCCTTGGACCGTAATGCACCGTGCACTTTTCAACGACGTATGATGGCCGCTATCGACATGGTTGAAAAGACAATTAGATCTTCTGCAATTTCATTTCTCAAAGAATGTGGGAATTCATTTGACAACCGTTAGGAAAATTTAAGAGTCAGACCGGGCAAGACATGTAAGAGACCAATTTAGTACCTCAATCGGGTTCCATTTTACGGTACAAGAGGGTATTGTCCTCGACATCTGACAAATAAAGGTGATGTAGGATGTGGCTGATTGAAGCAATTGAGAAGCTGCCTCCATTCCCATCTTGTAAAAGGGACGGAAGTTTCAGCCACGGATCATAAAGGCTCACTCATGATTTTTCACAGATTTAAAACCGTCATTTAACCTCCTAGTCCGTGGGATCCCACTGGAATTTGATCTCACAATGTTTGATGCATTCTCGTTAAAGGATAAGTTTGCTCACCCATTGTCAGGGTTCTGATCGTCCTTTCCATTTGAACTTATGTGTGACGCCAAAGGGATTTATCGCGCGGTCGCGTAAAAGAGAGAAAATCTTTCGTAATTTACTATGCTAGAACCCACGATAAATTGAATTATGCTACTCGCGAAAGAACTGCTGCCATTGTCTTTGCTTTCTCGACAAATTCGTGCCATATTTGATTGGCAACAAAGGTCATGGTGTACACCGATCATTCTCGCTATTAAGATTTGATGACTAAGAAAGATGCAGAAACCCCGATTAATTCTATGTCTATCGTGCCTAAGAATTCGAATGTGAGATAAAGACAAGAAAGGCACTAAACCTAGTGCACTATCTTCACGATCGAAGGGGCTAGAGATGATGTTCCAAAGACGATTTAATTTCCGTATTAGAAACCTTAAAGTTAATATATGGATAAGAGGCGCATCCATGGCTCGTATCATGTGAATTATTCGTATAAAGTAATCCCTCCCACTTAACCATCGCAGTAGCAGATTTTTCATAATTTGAAATATCATTGGCTGGAGGAGTCCATCCTTGCACACTCACATCATCAGGGTGATAAGTGAGACAAGATCAAATGCACAAGATATTTCAAACCCATTTGCCACACTCTACCATGTAAGATACTGCATGTGAGAAACGCAGTCGGGCTGCATCACTGCTTTTGTCACTACCTTATTTAAAGATGCTCATCAATTAAGTTTCCACTTGCACAAATGTCAACGACTGAACATCTCAAAGGACGAGCCACCCATGCATCCCAATACTGGAAGTCACTAATTGTTTGGATTTATTAAATAGATTTCATGGGACCATTTCCAACACATCATACAAAGCACCTTATATGACCTGTCGCAAGAGATCGGCGTCCCAAATGTAGAAGCGCAACCCCAGCACGCACTAACGAGATGCGTCGTCGCTCGGCAACACGATATTCTCACTGCCGCTGAAACTCAGCATTGATCACGTGATAATGGTACCCCATTTCTAATAAGGCGTAATTGACAAGGTTTCGCAAAAGTATGGGGGTACGGCTATCGCATTCTTCGATACCACCCACAACAAATCCGACAAAGTTAGAGTATCAAATCGAGAAATCAAGTCCATTCTCGACGTTACGCTACCGCTCCGTGAAGGATTGCCCAAAAGCGATCAGATGCACTGGAAGTATCGCACAAAGATTCAAAACTCCATTAGGTATGTCACCATCTGTATTCTTCTGTGTATGGTAAAGCACATCTTCCAAAGGGACTGGAGCATTGAGCTCGACAAGCAAGCATGGATAGTGCATTGGCGGTGAATAGCGGCGCTACATTTCGATGTGAACTAGGCAATTCGGAAAGCGAGCTTATGAAAATGCCCGCATTTACAAAGAGAAGACAAAAGCCTGGCACGATAAACACATTACCAGAAAAGAGTTCACGGCAGGACAACAAGTTCTTTTATTCAATTCTCGCCTAAAACTCTTTCCAGGGAAGTTGAAGTCTAGATGGTCCGGGCCTTTTACAGTGACCAAGGTCTTTTCACACGGTGGGGCGGTACACATCGGCGCGCATTCACGGGTTACGCCCCGGCGGTGAAGCCGTATTATGGAAGCGAGTTTAAGCGAACAAAGCGAGATCATTCCTCATTTGCATCGGATGAAGTCTGATGGAGGTCATATACCGAGTCCCGAGCACATTGAGATTCAGGGCTGTCGAGCTAACGACATTAAACATAGCGCTTCTTGGGAGGCAACCCAAGTGTTTCTTAAAACTTTTCCCTTTTCTGAGTGTCATGTTTTGATTTTATTGTTCATTTTCAGTTATATTAGTTTGCGAATTTTGTCGCGATAGCGGTGTTTCTTCAACAGTTGTTTACTTTCGGGACTTCGCGAGACGCGGTACTAGGGAGGATCCGTTTGTGCGAGAACATTACGAGTCCGGAGTGTCCGATTTACCGGGGGGAGGATCTCGCAAACGGTACGCAATGTGAAATTTTTAGAAGCCTTCTGCAGCCAGCGTCGGCGTTGGAGTGCGCTAACGTCGCTGACGTTCAAGCGTCAGCGGCGTTCCAGCGTCGCGGCGTCAATTTACCCTTCTGCGGGCGATACGCTGGCGTGGTTTTAACGTCGCGGCGTTGATTTTGAAGTGTCGCCGGTCCGCGTCGGCGTGGATTTCCAGCGTCGCTGGCGTGGAGTTTTATACTCTACGTCGCGTGCGGCGTGGATTTGCGTCGCGGCGTCGGGTTTATACTCACGGGCGATCGCGGCGGTAGGTAATCCCAACGTCGCGGCGTGAAACTGAGTCTGCGGAGCGTCGCGGCGTTGATGCTCCAGCGTCCAGCGGCGTTGGTGTTCCACTACGTAGCGATCGCGACGTTGCTCCGAACGTCGCGACGTCGTTTAGTGCCCTCTCTGTAACGTCGCGATGTTGCCCCGAACGTCGCGACGTTGCCCTGTTTTAAGGCCAAGAATAGTTCATTTTGCTCTTCACCTCGCACACACCACTGCCTGAACCCTAGCACCCATCCGCCCTTCCGTCCTTGCCGGAGCTCCCTCTCACGCCGGTCGGAGGCTCCTACATTGCCCTTCGACCTTCTCTGTGCACCTCATAGTCACCCTTACACCTTTGGTTCAAGCATTGGTTCCTTGTCAGTGGCATTCCCACCACAACGTACTCGGTTAGACCCAGTGTGCGTCTTCTAGGGTTACCATTGCATTCTGATTGATACAGGGTCTTTTAGGTTCAAGTTTAGGGTATTAGTAGGTATATTTTAGGGTTTAAAGTCACCTTGAGGTCATTCGTACGCAGTAGTTTTGGTGCACACTAGGTGTTTGTTTTGTGGTCCTAGGTCGGTGGGTGACCAGTTTAGTTGCCACCACCATGTGAATTTAGGGTGATGTGCAGTGGCGACGCCTACCAAGCGGTCGGTCCGGCGAGGGACCCGGGCTCCCACTACGATGTCACGCGGTTTTGTGAATGAGGGTGCCGCCCGATCGGTTCGGCACCATGCAGAGCTCGCTTCGTTCCTCAAAGAAGGGGTTTCCGCTGATGACTTTCCGAAGACCATTGCGGCTAAGGGATCGCGAGCCTTGTGCGACCACCTCATCCAGCGATAGGTGTGGTGCGAGAGTTCGTAATCTCGCCTCCACGTCTGAAGAAAGTCGGTCGCGGGGCGTATTGAGTCGACCGGTCTGGTCGATCAATAGTTATTACGGTCCCCAGAGCATGTCCCTTCGGAGCGGATTCGATCGGCTCCACGAGCTCTGACTATCCAGGGTTATACGGTATTGACCAATGGTAGGGGTGAGTGGAAATCAATAGTCGCGAGCCATGCGGTCACTTCAAGACCAAGCATTTGGCCTTCATACCTAAGATGCGGCATCACTTCATCCGCGTTAAAGTCTTATTCCGACTGACGAGCGTGTGTAGTGACAACGTCTAACCGACTACGCCATCATCGGGATATACCTTTTGATGTTGGGCGAGTTATAGAGGATACCATCCTCCATAACCGAGATGCCAAGATGATTTGGGGCACCTTCCTTATCTTTGGCTTGTGCAAGCGAGCGAGGGTGCCTCGGCAATGTGAGGGCTGGCTCCACTTGATAAAAGCCGTATCGTCGACGGGATGCATAGATTGTCCGTGACACGAGAATATGATTCGGCCGCGACCCTCGGGCCCGAGGACTAGGCGCACGACTATCGGGCTCAGTATGGATCCTGGCGATCCCCGGAGAGACATTGGCAGTCCTCGTCCCTTTGCGCCTCCAGCGTCAATGACCTCGAAGGCTGCTTGCCTCGATCCTCGCGATCCACGAGGACCGGTGCTCTTCCTCAGCGCTTGATGCCTTATGGGGCCCAGACCCAGGAGCACCGAGTCCTCGTCACACAGGATATGGAGGCTCTACGTGTTGATATCGCCTTGTCGCGGCCAACCGGGCCACTATTCTTGACACCCGGCGGACCTTGCAGGCTCAGTTACCACAATTTGCTTGCCTTTCACCAGCCACCGCCCACCACCACGCGTGATCACGGGGAGTTCCCTTCACCCTCTTTGTTTGTTTGTTGCCGGTGGGGACCTTTGGGTATTTTGTTGGGGGGTGGTGGTGGTGATCAATTTGTTTTGTTATGTTTTGGTTTTAGTATTTGTGTAGTGTTTTTGTTTCATTCAGCATATTAGTTGTGTTTTTATTTAGTCTAGTCTCTGTTTTTAGTATTTCTGTTTGTTTTGTTTCATTCTTATATGTTGTAGTTGCATGTGGAGGTAGTTGTGTATGTGTGCCATGTTGAAAGTCGAGGATCACTTTTGGACTGAATTTACTATTGACATGGAAGATTGGTGCATACAATGTTTGATACTCGGTAATTAGGTTGAATAGGTGGGAAGCTTAGTAGACAATTCACAGTATTCAAACCATTTCTCAAGAACCCTATCTCACTCATACACTAATGACCTTCAGGGTATGCATAGGTGCCGAGACCAACTACTAAAGTCGACAAACCTTGGGATATTCTAACCACCTAAGTGATGGGACACCCAGTCAAAAGAGGATTGCCATCGAGCCCCAACAAAAGAGAAAAATACAAAAACAATAGAAAACGAAAGATAAAAAGCAAAAGAAAAGAAAATGTCAAAAATAGGTAGATGCATGAGAATAAGCGGGATCATTCAATCGGAATCCCGGGCACAGTCTGAGGGGCTTTTCAAAGCCTAATGCCACTGAAGCAATGGCGGGAGTCATTGACTTCAACGCCGCTACATGGGACCAGAGAAAGATGGATGAATTCACGCAGCCTAGGGCCTTTGAGTTTGGTTGAGTGTTCGAAGTGAAGTTTGAAGGGAATTTAATGCTGGTGCCTTGACCAAGCTGGTGAAGTCGTGATGGATCTGGCCCAGAACAACTCATCTAAAACTTCTTGGAACTAGGTATTCTTCAATTTTTGTTTAGGTACTTAGGAAATTTTTAGGTATGTTAGTATGAATAAAAAGGGTGCGTTCTTGTCCTTTCTTCGTTAGCTTCTTCCAAATAGGTGAGTCAAGTTTAAGTTTGGGGGTGTCGGAACCTAGGTATACACTAGAGGTCAATCATTCGACGCACATAGGGTCCTTGGGAAAGGTTATTGAATACCATGGAATTTGAGGCACTAGTCACTTTTACCTATTTCAATTGAGTTTTCTGAAAGTCAAACATCTGTATGCATCTTGTGAACTTCGAGCAAAACAACGGTGTGAGTCGGTCCAAATTGATCCATTTCTCGGCATATTGCAACCTTTGTCTTAGTGTTGGTTTCGAATGTCGGGTGTGTGTCACATGCAGAGTCACATTCTTGCTTGGGGACAAGCGAAATTAAGTTGGGGTGTGATGAGTGCTTAAAACACTCATATTATACCAGCGTCCCGGTTTCATTTCCGCGTTTATTTTATAGTAATTTCATAGTTTTTGTGGCAAGACTCCACAGTTGGTGTTTGGTGTGGATCACGAGGTGCATTGGAAGCGAAGCGGTGATGAAGCAATTTTGGAGCATAAGGGCTGTACGCCAGAAGTGCGGAGCACGTCGTGGCGTTCCAAGCGTCCTGTTCCGTCGTGGCGTCCTAACGTCAGCGACGTTGGGTCAGATACTATGCAAGTCCAGCAATGGCGGCAATCGCGGCGTCTCTTGTCGCTGACGTTGCAGCGCTCGCGGCGTCGGTCTGAGTTATGCTTTCTCAGCATTAAAAGCAAATGGAGGCGCAAATTTTGGCTTATCGGGAGGCGTACGAACGAGGGCACGGAATTCAGGCGCGGTGACACGAGACTTGAAGAAGTGCCCGGTGATTTGTCTTATCTCATTTTGGATATTGGAGCGATGTTTTTAAGATTAAACACTTTCATTTTCTCATTCGGTATGTTCTAGATCTATATCTAGGGGACTGTATTTGAACCTGTCATATGTTGATGGATTAAAGTTTAGTACTATATTATTCCGTTGTTTATCATTTGGTTTGCATCTGCTCTATATCTATGATTTCATTATATGGTAATGTCTGGCCAACATTGGCATAATCTGCGGAGATCGAGGTCGAGATGAGGTTATCGAGATCACAGGTAAGAAGCGACCTTCGGTTGAATCGGTAAATAGAGATATTCCGATCCACGAGAGAGAAGGTGGCATTAGGTGAACAACATTTAAGCATTTCGAATCTTGAGTTGGGATAGAGATATACTCAACTCTATTCATGAGATAGGCGGATATACCTCGAGAGAGGATATCTCGTAAGGAAGATCACCCGCATTCGACAACTTATAAATATATGGGAGATAATAATATCTTTAAGAAATAATCCATTGAGGCGTGGCAAAGGGGAGACATAACCTAGTCTCCAATGCCGATATTCATTGAATCGATAGCTTAGTCGAAATTAACATACTCGATTCCTTCTTTAAAATAAGTTTATTCGGATATTATCTAGAAGCAAAACCTTTGTAGTCAACTTTGTCCACGTGGATCGTCTCCGTACCGTTGGTACACTATATTACTTAAGAGGCGTCTGTACTTGCGCTATAGTGATACATTTTATACGCAGTTTTGGCTGTCATAGCCACTGTCGCGTGAAACGACTTTCCTTCTTGCTCGTCGGCAAATGGTCCGTCGGCAAATCTAGAGAGAAGGAGGTCCTTCTCTCTAAATTTGAAACTCCGGCCCTTGCATCCCTCCCAGCTGCTGCCATTTTGCCTCTAGTGGAGAAGATGAACTGTTCATCTTTTGTCCTTATGCTCATTAACAATTTAATAATTCCATCTATGTCCCTTCTTTTAGATTTTTGACACTTGGCACTATCTAGGCCGTCCATTTCCATCATCTCTCTACCCATGCAACATGTGTCACAAGAGTACATGTTATAGGTGACTTTTGTCACATCACATGTCGTTTCACGATGCAGATACTTCGGTGCCTCGAAGCGATGCAAATTTGTTGTCTCGGAGTCGACCAAAATTTGACGTGGTAGCTAAATTTCGCGAGACGATTCCAACGGTGAAATTTGTTTCGTCATCCGAGATATAGAAAAATTTCAGATTTTTACCGAAATGACTATTTTACCATTTTTCTGAAAATTAGAATATTCTCGGGTCTTACATTCTCCCCTCCTTAAAAGGAATTTTGTCTCGAAATTCTGTACAATCACTACGAAACACATGTATATGCAACGTGCACTCTACCATGCATGTAAATTAGTCATTTAAATATTAAACGACTAAACCACGTACCTTCGTTCATGAAGGATAGGTGGCTCGCTATCGTGTCCTCAGCTGGCTCCATGTTGACTCCTTCACTCCCTGGTGCTGCCATAACACCCTCACTAGCCTCACGGTCTTGCGTCGCAAAACCTGATCCCTATCTATAATGCATATTGGTCCCTCCTCGAAGGTCTCATTTGTGGCCGCCTCGATCTCTGATCCATTACATGAAATTTGGATGCAGGTGTACCTCGGGCATGGAGGCGTGAAATACCCATGGACACGACATGCGGTAAAGCCAACCGATGCCTTCACAGTGCCTACCCTCTCGAGTATCTCGGCGATAAACCTCGGCAATAACTTCCCCCGCTTGTCGAACCTGATCACTCATCTCTTAGGCATCACCTCCGAAGATGTAGTCCTAAACACTCGAACTCTAAGGGTCGGCGTCGTACATTTGCATAAGCTCTTCTAGGCTGCGGCGGGTGAGAGGCTTGTCGTAATAAGATCACCTTCTCGGAGGTGTCTCTAATCGAATCCCTCGGGACCGATGGCCAGACTCTCCCTTGTAGTCCGGCTTATATCGGTGATCTGCATGGCCTCCCATACAATGCCTCATATGGTGCCATATGTATGCTCACCTGATAACTGTTGTTGTAGGTGAATTCCACTAAGGGCAAGTGCTCTTCCCAGCTACCCTTATGATCTAAGGCGCATGCTTCATGACATGTGTCCTCTAACACATATAGTCTCGGTGACCATCACGTACGTAGATTGGGGAAAAGTTAATACTCATCGTCGACCGTGTGCCCATAGCCTTTTGGAAACTCTTTCAAAAGTGCGCCGTAAACCTCGGGTCCCTATCCGACACTATGGATCACGGTACTCATGTGGCGAGTTATCTCTTGATTATACAACACAAGAATCTCTCCAATGTGAAAGGTCATCGCGCGGCTAGAGAAAATAATGCCCGACTTAGTGAGCCGATCCACTATCACCTATCGCATCATGTCTGCGGTGTTCGTGGCAAGTGGGTCACAAAATCCATCGTGACGTGCTCCCTTCGCTTGGCCACCTCCGATAGGTGAAGTAGCCTGGCGGCATGTCTTTTAGTGCTCAGCCTTAACCTGCTGACACGTGAGACATCGTTGCACAAAGTCCCCTACGTGTCTCTTCATTCCGCTCGATAATACGGCGGCGAAGATCACGGTACATGCCGTGCCACCCCGGATACGCAACGAATAGAAGCGAGTGAAACTCCACGAGAATCTCCTGGAATTTTTTGAATGAGGAACCACTACGTCCTCTATACGAAGACTACCATCAGAGTGGACATTCCGACCCTCGGCGTCACCCATACACGTACGGTCCGCGATGGACACTATTTTCGCGTCCTGCCACTGGGACTCAATCACTGCTTTCAGCGAGCGGTGTAGCTACCAAACTCCCCAGCATTGCCGTACTTTACTCGCTGTCTGTATGTTGTCCCACGATCTCGAGCATCCTCCACTCCCGGGAAGCTATACTAGACAATACTCCCCGTGACTTCCAACTAAGCGTATCTGCCACCACATTTGCCTTACTAGGATAGTAATGCAAAGTGAAGTCATAATCCTCTAGGAACTCCATCCATTTGCGTTGCCTCATATTAAGGTCCCGTTGCATGAAAATATACTTCAGACTTTTATGGTCTGAGTACACCTCGAACTCCTCGCCATATAAGTAGTGGCGCCGTCTTCAAGGCGAAGACTATGGCGACCAGCTCCATGTCGTGTGGGGTATTACGCTCATGATTCTTCAATTATTCTGCAGAACGAAAGCTACACCCTCAGATTTGCATCAAAACATATCCCCAATCAGGCCCTCGGGGCATCCTGATATGCTTGTGTACTTTTGTCCTATCGGGACTATCAAGATAGGAGGCGAAGTAAGTCTCACTCTTGACTCTGGAATGCCTCCTTGCATCGGTCATCGATCAAACTTGACCTCCTTAGGGTCAACCTCATCATAAGTCTTTATGTCGGAGGAAATCCTCAATGAAACTCCTATAATACGGCCAATCCCAAGCTACGTATACCGAATAACCGGCCTCTCCCGACTCATCCACGGCCTCGACCTTTTAAGGTCGGCCGACGCCGCATCGATGCGACACCACGTGTCAAAAAAATCTCGCCTCGATAAGCCAAAACTTCGCACTTGCGAACAAGCATTACAAGCGATGGTCTCTCAACAAGCGTAATACAATCTCGGATGAGTACTCATGCTCCCACACCATTTGGGGGTAGATCAGATGTCATCACGAAGACTATAACAAGGCCCCGATCCAAATAGGGTTGGAATACCTTATGCATGAGATCCATGAATGCTTCTTTGGCGCGATGTTTCGTCAATTCAAAAGAGGCATCACCAGTAAATAAAGTGCCCATAACGCGTCCTAAACGTCACCAAGACATCTTCCTAACCTCAATTTGTAGTAACCGATCGATCTGGAGTAGACTCGTGCTCCGATCAATTGATCAAACAAATCATCAATCCTCGGTAATGGGTATCGATTCTTGATCGTAACCCTATTCAACTGTCGGTAATCAATGCACAGTCGAAGGGTCTTGTCCTTCTTCTTCGCAAATAGAACCGGAGCGCCCCATGGTGAAGTGCTCGGTCTAATGAACCCTTTGTCCAGTAGCTCCTGCTGACTAGACTGCGAGGTTCTGCTGACTCAAGCTGGTGCCCATCTGTCAGGTCATAGAGATAGGCGAAGTACTAGGGTGTAACTTTCGTCTTAAAGTCACCACAACCTTATACGGAGGCAATCGTTAGCTAATCAGGAAAAACATCCACATACTCCAAACTACTCGAGGTAGATCTAAGTCACGGTCTATCCTCGTCCTCTTGGAAATGAGCTAAGCTTCTTGACCGCTAACTTCATCCACGACACTTGGACTCGTATCTTTATGCGGGGTAAAATATCATACTTGTCCCCCTGAAACACAACATGAGTACCGTCCTGCGTGTAGGCGATAATCCTCCTACGCTCCTGTCGATAAGCGACCGTAAGTATCATTAATCCATCCCGAGGATGACATCGAACTCTAAGATACGTTTAGTAGGTGAAGAAAATTTTTATGTTTTACGTTTCAAACTTTTGAAAACAAGGAAAGCGCGTTTAGTTCACGAGAATAGATGAACAAATTTTGAAAACAAAGAAAAATAGATTCCAACATTTTCAACTTTTTATATATGAATCGGAAAACGAGATAAAAGTTGTTTTCTGTTTTGAGTTAAGTGAAAACCGCGGGATTTTGGATTAGGTTAAAATGAAAACCGCCGGATTTTCTTTTTCTTCTTTATTCATTTCTTCTTCGCCGACTTTCTTAAGCTCGTCGATTCAAGCTCGTCGTAGCTCCTACGAGCTCGTGGAGTCAAGCTACGCCCGCCGTCCTCTTCTCATCCTCGCCGTCGGGCAATGGGTGTGCATCGTTTTCTTCTGTCTCTTCTTTTCTTTTTCGCATTGTCCTCCTCCTCCTTTTTTTGTGTTTTCCCTAATCAAGTAATTGAATCCACGGGTGATTGGCAAAGCTCGCCGATCAAACTTTCTGAAAGTTCCTTTCAATCTTTCAATGTCTCTCCCACTCCTCATATTTCCCTCTTCAAACCGCTCTTTCTCTCTCTAGTCTCTCTTACTCTAAGCTTTACGTCACATATATGATTAACCTAGACTCCATCACATTCATCTCCTACCGAAACCACCATTCTTGAAATATCTGACTGTAGTGATTATGGTTTCGATGGTTGAATCGTATTCATTGTGGCGATAGGAGTTTTAAATGCTTTATGCAGAATGTTTAAAATTTGTTCTCGACATCAATGGCCATTCCGCGGTGGATTGAGAACTCCTTGGTTTTTTACTATTGGAATGTTTATCCTCAAGGAATTTATGTTTGTGATTGGTTTTGTTGGAGGGTTTTCTTCTTCCTCTCATTTCATCCATATCTGAAATCTTGTTCTTCTTTTGGAGTTCCTATCAGGTTTTCCTTTTTCATTTTTGGGGGCTCGGTTTCTCCTATGCCTTCTTGTTGAATTTTCCAAATCTTTGGTTGCGTTTTCTTGAATATTTCCAAGACCCATTTGTTTGTTGTTTGATTGTTTGTATTCATTCTTCTTGACTTTCACGAGTTTGACTCGTTTCATGGAAATATTGTATGAGACATTGCTCATAAAGTAATCTTTTCCAAAACCCATTTCCCATCATTGATTGCTAATTTTATCACTTTGACATTTGGAATTTTCCTGGGAAAGACATTAACAGGTAAATGTTGCAAGTTTTACTCCGTGAGCCTGTCTATAGACATTAACACTCCTCATAATTTATACAGCTGTATATATATATATATATATATATATATATATATATATATATATATATATATATATATATTATTTTTTGTTGGTTTGTTTATGGTTTATGTTAACAATGATGCGGGAGATTAATGCAGAACATGATATCTTCGAAATCCGAATGTTATGATTTGATTTGGGGTTTTTCGATGGAATTGCACACGTTGGAAACATAGAATTTTTTTTTTTTTTTTGAGAAAAGTATCCTGGGTTTTCTCTGTCTCTCCAGACTGCATATTGGGTTGTTTCTTCCTTCTTTTGTGTTGTGGAATCTCCCTGTTTTTGAATACATGTATATGTGTTTTTATGCTGGATATGATGCTCTGGTGATATTTTTCTCTTATTCGCAATTTTTTTTTTTGTTGCTTACTCTGTTTTCTCGTGAACACCTTCTAACAGCCTTTAAGTAGTAGTAAGTCTTTATCTTTATCAGCATGCAATGCTTGACAGGGATATGAACAAACACGTTTGGTAGACCAGAAAATTCCCATTCCATAATTTGAATGTCAAGAATTTTCACGGGTTATGATTTTTCCAGAAGTGCTGTAATGGAACTTGCAACTCACTAATAAAATTTATGTCAGTTGGTTTTGTGGCTTTCTTTAAAAAAAATCATGGGAAATTATTAATGGGTAAAAAAAAAAAAAAAGACATTTAACAACAAGGTGTCGAGTGAGACATCATAAGAAGTGAGATGTCAAAAGGACCCCATGCACATTGAAAGGTTCCAATAAGTATCATGATTTAACTACTATATTTATTTGAACTAGTAACACCGACTTTAGCTTTGTAGTCCCAATGCGGGCAAGCTTCTTCCCCGATTCAAAGAATAGCACTCTCCACATAATAATGTGGAATATGGCCGATTCCATTGAGCACTATTTCATTTTTTTTCCCACCTGTTCATTTATAAAGGCAAAATTTCCATCATGAACAGAGCTTGGGCAAGGATATGGCATTGCTATGAAGGACAAACATTAGGCTCTTGGCACAGATTCTGTTGTTTCATAGTGTGAGCCTGATTGGTCTTAATCATTTTTGTTCGCCTGAATTGTTAATTCCTTTGTTTCCTACTCATGGAACTTGTTGGATGAACTGCACACTTACTAATCCACAGACTTTTGTCATCAGTTTTTGTTCTGTTGTTTCATAGTGTGAGTTGTGAATTGCATGCTGAGAATCTCTTTTGTTTCATCCTTTTTGTGCAATATTTGTTAAATTTTCTCATAGTTATGGTTATGCTTCGTTATATGAGTGAATTATTAGATGGGTGCGAATGGAAATTCAAGAGGGAGCTATGAAAAGTTAGCCCTGAGAGCCACATTAAACTCCTTCACATACTCAATGAAAAGCGAAACAAATTGAATGTTCATTTTAAGTCATCGTGTGGCGAGAAATAGATAGGGGCACATGCTCAATCGGGAGACATATGTGGTGTTGTGTTTGAAGAGAGCAAGTTGAGCCGGATTTACGGGTAATTATCACGCGTGAGTTCTCAAAGGTATTGGAGCATACCGGTGTCGGTTGGGATCCAAACAAAAATACAATTACTGCATCAGAAGAAGTTTGGCAAGGGTTCAAGGTAAGGAAATTCAACATATGAATAATTTTATGTTTGTATTGATATTCATTATTTGGTACTCTAAGAAAAATTACTAATCCATTGCTTGACTTTTTGTGGACACTTAAAAATTATGGGACTTTTAGGAGGAAAGGATGCGAGGACTACGAGCTCTTGGGGCAGATTTTTGGCAAGAATACTGCGACTGGTCTCTTACAACAAACCTCAAACCAACAACCTCTAGACTCCGATGAGGAACGACAATTGGAGGAGCGTTTTTTATGTAGAGGAGTTGATATGGCTAGGAGCAATACTCAAGATGATAAAGAAGACGAGGGTGAGAGTGTTGAGATCCCTTCAAAAGGTCAGAGTGAGGATACTCACTGAGAGGTGGGCGACGTAAGAAACGGACCAGGAGTATCGACACTGACCTCCAATGTTGTATTAATGCAGCCCGAGATCATGAGCTTAGAAAGGAGAAGTATAAAGCTTCGACTCAAGAATGTTGAATCAATCGATTAAAATCCATATTCTATCAATGTGTGCATGGAGATACTAGAAGGGATGATGAATGTTTCTATTGGTACGTATAACAGGCTTTGCCTTTCTTGAATTGCAACCGAATGGCGAAATGTCTTTGTTAAGATGAGTAGGCGTAGGACATGACAATAGTCTCTAGATTTTCATTTGACTGTTGGTGTTTTAATGTGGTATTTTGTTTGGTGGCTTAGACCCTATGTTTACTTTTTTGGGGATTGATTAAATTGAGTTATCGACTTGTTATGTTAAATGTCTTCTTTCGAGTTTATCATGTCAAGTATTCATTTTATTTATACAGGATGTCTAGTAACCATGTCTTACGAGACATGTTTGATAGCTCGTCAGATGATGAAGATGAATTGCTTGAGGATCTATGTGCACTACGATTCTTATTGGAATGTAGGAAAAGCTTGAAAAAGAGAGTGTCATGTAGAACTTCTATCTTGACAGGGAAGATGTACACGCTTGAATTCTTATCAAGCGACACCAGATGTTTCGAGAGCTTTCGCATGGAAGTACATGTTTTCAAATACGTGTGATAAGTTGAAGTCCATGAATCTTTTAGTAGATGACAAGAAAGTGAGTGTTGAAGAGGGGGTGGGGATGTTTTTATTAGTAGTATGCCACAACACTCGTCATAGGTTGGTCGCGGAAAGGTTTCAACACTCCACTGGAACTGTCCATCGTTGGTTTAAGAAGGTTCTTCGAGCCTTATGTAACTTGGGGAATCACATAATCAATCCCAGGAATCCAAGAACCGTTCAACCAGAAATTTTGAGCAATCCAAAGTGATATCCATATTTCAAGGTAATGTTTCTTGTTTATATCCTTTATTTTAATGAATTTTCCTATCTTTATGTGAAATAAATCTTTCTTGACTGCAGAAATTGTATTGAGACGGTGTGGGTACATGTGTCTGCCCAGGCTCTGCATGCAAACAAGGTACTTATCGTGGTAGGAAGTCCATTATTACACAAAACATGATGGTGCATGTTCTCATGTTGTTCACCTTTATAATACCTTGGTTGGGAGTGCGACAAATGATTCTCGCATTTAGTGGATGCCATTTCTACGCCTTCTTCAAATTTTCCGATGCCAATGGGTGGTATGTGAATTATGTTACTATTATTTATATTGACTTCATTTATTTTTTGTCGTACTGAGGTTTTATATTGTCATTTGTAGATGAGTTCTATGTTGTGATCTTTGGATATCCTAATATATCGGGTTTTTTGGCTCCTTATAAATGGGGAGGCAGCTACCATAGAAATGATTTTTGCGGAGGTCGAAATTAAGTCCAAGAACTAAGTCATTTGTTTAATCAAAGGCACTCTTCGGTTAAATAGCATTGATGAAGCGTTTGTTTGATTATTATTGAAGGCAAGATTCCCATTCTTAAGCTAATCTTGAATTACCCGGTATTGAGAAGGCAACGTTGCATCCCACTAACCTTGTTGTACTTTGCATAATTTCATTACCGTGTAAGGCTTCGGTTGGACACCTTATTTCAGAATATGAGATTTTTTGAATTTTAGTGTCGTAGATGAGCATGTATTGGATGATGCTCATGATAACGGACCCCGGTTGACTTAGTACGATCAACAATATGGCCACCGCCGGGATGCCATTGCTAGATAAGATTTGGGATGATTATTGCGCGAGCGTGACCATGTATCTAGAAATGATGGGCTATTAGGATGATAGTTGAATTATTTATGTAATTGTAGTTGTTGGCAACATTTTACTGATAATGTTGGTATTATTATAGGGAGTATAATTGGTATATCAATTGATCATATTCTTCTCACATTAAATAAATATGTTACTTGGTTTATGATTTATTTATTATTCAATTCTGACATTCAAAAAAGTGTAAAGCAAATTATAGAGTGAAAAAAGTGTAAGCAATAGCAAAAATCAAGACAAAAATCAAATGGCAAAAAATGAATAGTAACCTGCATTTTAAACGCATTTTCATTGTTTTCATTAATTTCATTTTCAAGAAAATGGTTCTACAAAACGGATTTTCTTATTCTTTATTTTCAACCAAATTCAAGTACGAACGTGTTTTAAATGAAAACTAAAGATTAGGAATATATTGAAAATTTTCATATTACGAATTTTGGATAGAGTTGAGAATTTTTCGCCCGAACTAGCAGGGCCTAACATGTCCATGATCCTCCCGAGTCCACTTGTGGTGAGTCCGAGATCTAACTTCGCAACCACGACATATCATCCTTATTCGCCTAATCCCTAGGGAGAACTCACATACAAAAGGCTCCTCCAAGGTCTCGCCTCTAAGCCCAACTCTATCTGCGATGCGGCAATGAATGAATCACGAAGCATCATGATCAAATAACACTCTTGCTCATAGGCGAGATAGCAAAAAGCGTGCCACAATATGGCGGGCGATCCATTTGGAATTAGCTGCGGTGTGATAACAATGCGCCCCTAAACCCCCGGCGTCCACACTTTGTAGGCCTCGTCCTCTGCCTCTCACCCATATACGGCCTCTCGGGCCCTGCCGATTAATGGGAGGTGCCGTGTAGCTCCTGAAGTGAGGCGGCTCCTTTTGACATGCGGGTGTGGAGAAAATGTCTTGTGTCTCTCTGTCCTACCACCATTGGGGCTGTCTTTGTCCGAAACCACAGGATCCACGTCTGCGGGGGCGTCCCTCCTCATGTGTCCAGGCTGTTGGCAATGGTAGCACCTGTCTGCTTGACTGGTGCGACTCACGATCAGATCCACTGGCTTTGGATGGTCGCGGTCTTGGAACCCTCTTGAACTAGAAGCCCTGGGCTTCTTCCCCGAACTAGAAGAAGACTGACTCTCCTTCCTCTTGCTACTAATACTCGCATCCCGAGTGTTCCGAGCATCCTCTATCTCTCTCTCTATGGTCAAAAATTTGTCCATTCATGGGTCCATATCTGTAGGTGAAGTCCCTCTGATTTTGGCCCAGATAAGACTGACTTCGGCCCATTCTCCAAATCTCTAACGCCCAGCCCGTATGTGGCCACGTAATCATCAGCAAATCAGGCTAGCTCTGTGAACCTAGCCATGTATTCCATCACAGTCATCGTCCCTTGCTTCAACTCCAGGAACTCCTGAGCCTTTGCATGCCTCGCAGTATCCGGAAAGTACTTACCCATGAACAGCTCCTGAAACTCTGCCCATGTCATCGCCTCTAGATCTCTAGAGGTCCTTGCCCATTTCCACCATACTTGGGCTCGCCACATGGTGGAATGCGGAGTTAATTACGATCTTGGTGCGTCGGAAGGTAATCTCCGCCAGCCTCTAACACCTTCTCTACTGCATGAACCAGTAATTACGCCCTGCGCCGGATCGTCCCAGTGAATGTCGAGAGGATGATGCGCTAAACCTCTAAATTTTCGGACCTCCACGACTTCACCTTTATACCGGCACGTCTTTATGGCGCGCGGCGTACCTACGGCCTTAACGAGGCTTGCTAATCAAATGCGGTGGCTGGTCAAATGCGGTGGTGCACGACCCGGTGCTAGTGGGCCTTCTCTCGTCCTGGGTCACCGACTAGCCATCTACAGTTCAAATGGCGGTTAATACAATGTAGTATCTCTAAAGTAAATCGTGTACATACCAGTCGCCTTGAACAGTTCCATAGTAAACCATTTTTGTCAACAAAAATTTTATTTTCTAAAATTTGATTTTTCCAAAATTTTGTCTCATTTTATTTGATTTGATTTGATTTTATTTTATTTAATTAAAATTTTTTTTTCACACATTAATTTCCAGCTACTAGAAAATACAAAAATATATATATATATATATATATATATATATATATATATATATATATTCCATTTTCCAGAACATTCAAATAAATTTATAAAAATTTATTTTAATTGATTTTCTTCAGTTTTACAAACCGTAAAACCTTAGAAAATAATTTTCTTCACCCCCTTTTTTTTTTCATTTAATTTTGGACATTTTGTGTTAAAATTTACTCTCCAATCTCTGTGATCCAACACTAAACCTAGTGTTCAGCATAAAATTTGTCTAAATTTTTCTTTTATTATCCACTAAACCAAATTTATTCAAATTTATTTGATTTATTTCCTTTGTTCAGGTTTTGCATTGCAAAAACTCCCAAAAATTTTCTAACACTTATGTGCTACCTACTAAGCACACAAACCAAACACAACACATGATCATACATCATTCATGTTATGCAAAATTTTCACACAACAATTCATCAAATCGCATACAAAACACACATGCAGTGTCCTAGTTTTGTTCCGTGCCTTCCTAGGTAATCTCATACCTAGACCTACATCGAACCACACCAAGTGGTGATGGATACCCAAACCCGAGCTCCCTAGGTATTCGTATACCTAAGCTCTGATACCAAGTTGTGACGCCCCGCCCCGATCCCGGGGTGTCCGTTGACAACCCGTCAACCTGCGGAATAATCGTGGATGTCGGGTAACCCATTTTCTCTTAATCGGGTAGAGTCTCCTTTGTGCGAGGAAGCTCGCTTGAGTACAACCTGTCCAACAATTACCAAGCGACCACACAGGGTCCAAATGCGAGTAAAATAATAGCCACTTGGGCCCCTGCATCAATACTCACAATATAGATATCCCAACCAAATATATATCATGGTTCAAGAGTTTTTACATTACTCTTAATACAACATATATTAAACCTTAGAATTTTAATACATGTATACAAAATAACTACCAAAGCCACAACCCGACTTTCTTCTCAAATGGCCTCTAATGAGTGTCACCTTCCCGATCGCTCCTTTGTACACAGAAATGAAGTGAGTCCCTCGGCGGGGGTAGGCAAAGCGAAGATAATTTCCTACATAGGTTACTCCTTAAGTGCACATGCACATGGCAAACAACCACGATCCAAGCGATTTCATGAACTGCTCGAATGTCTACATGACCAATCCGTGTCTCGAGTCTCGCGACTCCCTCCACAGATGCCTAAGCCAATATCAGAGTAAAATAATCGGTTTTCAAAACAAAAGCTTTTGTTTCGAAAACTCACTACCCAGGCCCAGGTAAAGAGTATTGGACTACACCCTTCGGAGCGAATGTGTTGGAGAACCTTCTAAATTCATAGGCTCCTCAGTGTAATTGTTGGACCATCTCCCAACACAATTCTCCGAAAAATCATCAGCAGAAATTCCTTTTCTAGTACCATTTCATTTTTGTTTCATTTCATGTCGTAAAGCTCACACTAATATTCTAATTTGCTGATGCATATGGAATGCATGATGTCAATTCAAACACATTCATGCTTATATATTCACATGCACATATATATTAACATAATTCAATCACATAAGCACATTATGTAAATTCTCAACCAATTACACGAAATCGGCTCTGCGCTGGGCTAAGTGTAAAACCTGAACAATTCATTTTGAATCACTCAACACATAAAAATTTACACAAAAATATTCACGTTTCACTATTCACATGAACAGTAAAACCCTTGGGTTACTGTTCAAGACCACACAAAATAAGAATTTTCTCCACTCGGTTCAAAGGTTTTGAGACCGAGTTTACGGCTAAAACAAGCCTCAGAACGTTCCTAACCATTTACATGGTTCTTAAACAAGGATTAACATAAGTAGGAAAAGATCCCTACCTCTTGGAGTTGTCGAACTCCTGTCGGTGCCACAGCGTAGCCCTAGTCGTGTGACGACTTTCCTTCTTGCTCCGTCCCGGCAAATGATCCGATCGACAGAAATCTAGAGAGGTCATTCTCTCTCTAAGTTGAAAAACTCCGATACGCATCCACTCCCGGTACTGCGGTTTTGCCTCTAATTGGAGAAGATGAACTGTTCATCTTTTGTCCTTATGCTCATTAACAATTTAATAATTCCATCTATGTCCCTTCTTCTAGATTTTTGACACTTGGCACTATCTAGGCAATGCATTACCATCGTCTCTCTGCTAAATGCGACATGTGTCCGCAGTACATGTTATAGGTGACTTTTGTCACATCACGTAATGAATTTTCACGGTACGGAAATATTCGATTGCCTCGAAATGACCAAAACATCCATTTCGTCATCTGAGATCTAAAACAATTTCGGATTTTTACCGAAATGACCATTTTACCCTTTTTCCGAAAATTGGAATTTTCTCGGGTCTTACATTTTCTGGGTACACTAAGTTCAAAATCTTAACATGCTTCCTTCAAGTCTATTGTTCCTCTATAAATCAATTTTATTCAGAAATTAGAATCACTCCATTTGAATCATCCCAACTCAAGTTATGACATTTTAATGTCAGTGATCTATTTGCCTTGTTTACTAATGCGGTATGAGACGATTCGGGGTGTAACTTGTGGCTTTGACTTGGCACCGGTGTCAGCGAGGTGTCATTTTTCCTCTGTTTACTATAACATAACCTTTAAGCTTGTTTATTCATATAATGTTAAACATAACGTACTATATTATGTAGTGGATTACAAAATATATACAAGTTCCATATATGGAAGTGTTCAACATTTTCAATATTTTCATTGCTTACAAAAGAAACAAAAATACATATACATTATACCAAATGGTCTTCTAGTGGGCACCTAATGATGTGTTGACTTTGACTCCTAATGCGGATTGTCCTGTCATCTGGTTTCCTTTTCTGTACCTACACGGATGAAACACTCGTGCTGAGCTTATAGCTTAGTGGAAATTAATACATATGGAAGACCTCTAATCAAAGTCATCACACTTAGACGACTGCATATAACTTTAACATTCATTTACATATACACATGCTTAATAATGTTTTGAACATATCATTTATAGAGATGCTTCTACATATATCATACTTATTCGTCTTATCATGTTTCATTCCATATCATCTTTCATTTACATTTTTGTTCTTGTACTTATCACTGTTTACGTATCATCACATAGAATGCTATGCTTCTCATATCATGTCATGCCATTTACATATCTTGTCATTTATCTTCTGTTTCATGCCTGCAAATACTTTAGAAGTGGATACGGCCCATGTACCCGAAGGTACTATCGCGTAGAGGCATTGATTTCTATACATGTGACCCCGAAGCGGAATTGCTATAATGATCAAGCGGGATCTATGTCATCGACCCAAACGGGGCCTCGATATCTACGTAAGCGTATCTTCACGGCAAGCATCCTTATAAATCTTTATCATCCAACTACCGGTCATAAGCAGGCAATCAATTTTATTATGTTTTCTTAACAATCTTTCAGGTATTAGAAAAAGATATCTCATATACATGAATAACTATTGATATCATGTATACTTATAAGATATTCATTATCAAATAATCTCTTATAAGCATTTAACTGTACTTTTTCATATAACAAAATTATACGTGTATTCTTTTTAGCTTTAATAACACATGCTATCATGATCAACTTATTATGATGCATTATTTCATATAACAATACATTTATATAGCCTTTATACAATTTCAATTTCCATAACCAATTACTGCACGAGCGATTCGAGGCGGCTCAGGAATCAATTTTAGACTACAATTTTGACCACAATAAGTGAGATTGTTAAAGAAAGTGATATTCTAACTCAATATACCCCTATGTCTTAAGTTTCTTATGGTTCAAACATCATGTCATTTGGACTTTTAATTTGGGAGATATGGTCTAAACATTCTAAACTGCTCCTAGACAATTTCCAGGAACATAATCTAGAATTGTGTCCTATATTTGAAAATTTTATGGGAAAATTAGAGACATAATTTGACCATACTTTCTTTATGAAAGTTGTTCTCCCAGATGTCTAGTTTGTATAAAAATTTGAATCATCTCATTTGGATGAGTATAACTCAAGTTATGATTTAAACAACCGGAATTACTCCAATTCAGGGGACTATTCTAAGACAGATTTCAGGGACCAAATTGTTTCCTTACTTTAATGAATTTTCTAGGTCCAATGGTGTCCAAATTTGGATACAATTATTTCAGGGAGATTTGTTCTCCTAGAAGTCTAGTTTACTCATTAATTTGAATAACTCAATTTGGATAAGTGAAACTCAACTTATGGCCTATATACCAAAACTGTTCCGAAACCCAAAACTGTATCAGAATTGACCCGAAAACAGAGCCTCACTTTGACGAATTTTCTGGGTACCCTGGGGTCCAAATTTGGGATACTATTTTAGGAGATTTGTTCTTTTAAATGTCTAGTTTATCCAGAATTTTGAATCACTCAATTTGGATGAGTGACGACCAAGTTATAGCCAAAACAAAAACATGAGTTTAAAAAAAACGAACAACATCTCCCCTAAAACCCAACATTTTCTCTATACAAATTTTTCCTCCATTGAGGACCACAACTAAAACAAACAAGGATTCTACACAAAAAGAGGTATTCCAAACCCCCAAACAAGTATCCATACAAAAATTCATACCAAAATCCATACAAAAGTTCCTAACAATTTTCATACCTTGATTTCTTCTTCTTCTTCTTCTTACGCTTCTTCTTCTTCTTCTTCTTCTTTTTCTCTTCTCTTTTCTCTCAACTGATTTGCCCTAACATGTAAGACCAAAATGAGATATTTTGCCTTTATTCTCCCTTTTAAATGTTAAGGCCATGTTTGGCAACCCATTTTTGCTTTCTTTTCCCCTTTTTTGTTATTTGGTCCTTCACCTCTCCTCTATTTGCAAATCAAGTTATTCATATTACCACTTTAGCCTATAATCTTCTTATCATATGACCTTTGGGTCCGGAATTGGTAAATTACTAATTAACCCTCAACTTTTGTATTAATTCTGGGTTTTGCTTATTTTATTTTTAGCATTATTTTATTCCAAAAAAATATAGATTTACTTTTATTATACCCTAAACATGTTATAAACCTATCATGGTATAATTTGGGGTATTACATAACTCGCTCATTTGACACTGGTTCCTTGTACTCAATTGAAGCTATGGTAATAAGGGTTCTTCTCCAATTGGAATCATCCAATTCGGAGCACCAAAACTTAAGAAATGTCCTAAACAACTGGGACTACTTTATTTTCAAAACATAACCAGAAATTTCCTACAAATAGAACTCCACTTTGACGAATTTATGGGTACAATGGGGTCCAAATTTGAATACACTTCTTACAAGGAAATTGTTCTTCTAGAAGTCTAGTATACCCAGAAATTGGAATTACTCAATTTGGATGAGTGAAACTCAACTTATGACCTAAACACCAAAATTGTACCAAAACAGAGGATAACCCGGCAACTTACCCGTATTCTCACTTCAGTCTAAAAAAAATGGGGCTTAGGATCAGTTTTGCTTCTTGGTACCTTCTATACTTTTGTAGGTTTACCTCTTAGGGTTCTTTCCCAACTGGAATGACTCAATTTGGAAAATTTTTGACAGCATCTCCCTTAAAACCCCAACATTTTCTTTATATAAAAATTCCTCAATTGAGGACTACAATCAATCAATCAAAGCCAAAGCACAACAAAACAACTCCCAAATCTGACTTAAGCCAACCCAAAATCACTTTATTCAAAGTTAGGGTTTTCCTAACTCAAACATAAACAAAGGAGTTTGGAGAATTTCCAAACATACTCAAACTTATACAAGTGTCCATACTTTCCATACAAGTGTTCTATACTTATAGTTTCCATAGATCAAAGGAGAGATTTCCATACAATAAAGGAGAGATTTTCATACCTTGATCTTCAAAGACTTGAACCAAATTTCTCATTTTCTTCACTTTTTCTCTTGAATAAGGCTAAATCAAGAAATGGAGAGAATCAAACACTTGACTCTTCTTCTCCACATCCGTAAATGCTCTAGCCCCAAAACCCAAATGAGAAAATATCTCATTCAAGAGACCAAATGTGGTCTTATCCTCTTTTCATGTACAAGGCCTTGTTTAGATTTTCTCATTTTTTGTTTAACTTTCATCTTTTTTGTATTTTAGTCCCTCTTCCATATTCTAATTGCACAACAACTTATTACTATTTCTAATTAAGCATATACTCTTCTTCGTGATGACACTGGGTCATAGTGCGACTGTTATCTTGTTTACCATAACTCTTGAATTAATTATGGGTTTTATCATTTTTCTCACTTAACATTTAAATTCCAGAAAATACACATTTACTTTTATTATACCCTAAACATGTTATAAAACTACTAGGCTATAATTTGGGGTGTTACACGATGTATCAAGAACACGGGCATGAGCTCCTACTAAGGAGTTAAGAAGACTCCCACCTCCATTTGTTTGTTGCATGGGTCTGGAGGGGGAGATTGGTAGGGTCCAGCCCCATTAATGGCTACTGCAACAACAACCTTTTTCTTTAGGAGAAAGTTTCTCCACGTTAATGCAACGTCGCCCAACTCTTCTTTGTGAATGAGAATTGGTCGTTGTTTCGACCAATGAAATTGGTTTCCATTTTAATCAATGAAATCCATCTGAGGATCAAACCTTTGCCTATAAATAGACTTCGAGGAACATAATCGAATAGGGAATTCCAGGAGATTAGAAAGAGTTTTGGAGATCATTCTTTCAATCACAGAGAGTTGAAAGAATATGTGTGAAACGGTTGGGGTTATCACACCAGGGAGAGTGGTGAGAAACATAATACTTCACAGAGAGAGTACTGAGAGATAAAACTAAAAGGATTGTGAACATATCTTGGGTGTGTGACATCTTGTACTAGTTTCATCTCATAGTGGATTATTTTCTCGGGTTTTTCCCCATGGAGGTTTCTCTCATTCTGAGGGTTTTACCACGTTATATCGGTTGTCATTATTATCTTCCCTTCTTATTCTTTGAAGATTGATTTAGCCATCCAACTACACTTTCATTTCCCGAAGGTTGGCATAGCCACCCATTTACTGCTTTTATTATGTGGATTGACACAGCCACCAAACTATTGTTTAATTTCTTGAAGGTTTGGTATTACCACCCAATTGTTGTTTTATCCTGTGGACTGACCTTGCATCCCAATTGCTAACACTTACAGTGGATCGACAAAGCCACTAAAATATTACTTGTAATATTCTACAGGTCACTCACAATCCCAAAGATAGCTAGGGTCGACATCTGACCATAGCTATAAAGTATTCCTATAGCCACCCTTGAAAAATGGCCGCGACTATAAATCTTGAACTATAACCATATATTTGGACTTGGTTGCGTCCATAGCATTCATCCACACCACCTATGGTCACACTATGTGACGATTTATTTTATTTACAATATATTACTTTTAGCTGGGGTCAGTGATCGCGGCCATAGGCTTTTCTTCTTATAGTGTAGTAAGGGGATTTGTCAAAGGTTCAAGTCCCAAAGGGAACAAATTTGTGATGAACAGAATAATATGATGTAATGCAAAGTGAAAAAATGTAAAAAATATGTATATTTATTCAACCACGATTGTGAACCGTGAATCAATAACTTATCGAATCGGTAACTTATTGAGGGTTGTTTCCAAAAAATAATGAAAAAATTAAAAAAAAAAAATTGAAGAAGTGTGGTTTGAAAACTAATCATAAGTATAATGTAATTTTCTCCACATAAGCTTGACACGTAAGATAAAGTTTCGAAAGATGGGTTTTGATAGTAAAAAAACCCGAGAGAAAAGATATTTAAAAGGCGTCTCTTAAAGAGACACTTTCAGTTTTTTGAATTTTTAGAAAATGTCTCTTCAAATGACACTTTCAATATAAATTCAAAATTTTTAAAATTATGTAGGTGTTTCTTCAAAAGACACTTTCAATATAACATTTCAATAATTTAGAAAGCTTCTCTTCAAGAAACACTTTTAGTCTAAATTCAAAAATTTTAAAATTATGAAGGTGTCTCTTCAAAAGACACTTTCAATGTAAATTCAAAATTTCCAAAATTATGAAGATGTATCTTCAAAAGACACTTTCACCTTAAATTAAAAAAATTTAAAATTAGAGAAAATATTTTTCAATATGGAAAGTGTATTTTCAAAAGTCATTTTGAAAAAATGTCATTTCAAAAGACACTTTTAAAAAGTATTTATTCAAAAAACACTTTTAGATTCACATATAAAAAACTACACTAAATTTAGGATATTTCTAAACCTTTTATATTTGAGGAATATATATATTTTTATACTAAATGTCTAAAAAGCCCAACTTATTGAGTTCAACAACATATTGGACTATGAAAACTTTGCTATATTTTTTTGACACATTTATTCAATTTACATTACAACAATGTAGTACATTGTTTTCATAAATACTCGAAGCTAGTCCCAACTCCTTAACCATATACTCGAAATTGGTCAACTTGGTATGCCCTATCCAACTCTTTAACCATATATTTGGCATGAAAACCTTGCTATATTAATTAAAATTAATAACCATAGATACGATGGCACATGGAAATACGCCAAGGTGCATCTTCCTCAATGTTATCAAGGGTTGGCCGATTTGAGAAAGGCCTTAGCAGCAGTTTTGAGCTGGGAGAGAGCATCTCTGGAGGTGATGCGTCTATCTGGAGAGTCAACGGCGCAAGATAGCGCAACCCCAACGACAGCAATCAAGCATTGGCGTTGCAGTTCCTGACTTATTGGATTTCCGTCGTGTTGAAGATCTTCAGCAGAAAGCAGCAGCTCAGGGTCCACCACTTGCTCTATGTTTGTTGGGAAAGCTGATTGAACCCATTGGGCTAAAGTCAGTCCCCCAAGAAAACTCTCATGGGTTGGGCTCTTCCCTGTAAACATCTCTAACAACATAACTCCATAGCTGAACACATCTCCGGATGTTGTTGGCTTTCCTCCCAGTCCATACTCTGCATTGATCAATTTCAGGGAGAGTCTTAAACTCCGGCCACATGTGTTAACAAAAAGGATATTTATGTTAACTCAAAATCCTACAAGTTTGAATTTTTAAAGAAGTTGCTTGTTACAATTTGAATCTAATCCCAATTTGTTTATTTGAAAGTTTCATAAGGGGACTCTGTTTGGTTCATAGTTCAAAAACTTGGCCGATTCCAATATGATTCGGTCGAGTTGTATCCGGCTCGAAATCGATCGCTCCTATTTCGATATTAGATACTATACATTAACAGACTCAGCAATGACTCAACAAGACTCGGACGATTTGGTTGAGATTCTATTCTAAGTTAACTCGATCGAATCAGTCATATTACAAAGGAAAAAGGACGATTTTGCAGATTCTTGATGCTTTCTTACCCATCACAACAAAAAAAAATCAAAATTTTTTGAGAAATCTGATTTTGCAGATTCTTAATGATTTGTTACCCATCACAACAAAAAAATAAAAAAATTCTAAGAAATCTGAAATTCCTCTTCAAGAGAATCAACAGATCAATACTTTTTCACCATACTAACCCTATGCAGTGTCGTGATGGCGAGTGGAAACGCCGAAGAACTCTCATTAAGGCATTATGTTGAAGCAGAGTTGTGTGGCGGTGGGAGTGGTGCTCGGACGAAGTGGTGTGTGCCGGAAGACAATGAAGACAAAGGGAAAGGAATGCGAGAAGGGAAAAGCCCACACAAATGTGGGGATGTGGAAAGTAAATATGCGTAATTAAATAAAATTTATATTTAATTTTTTTGAAAAGATATTTAATTATAATATTAATATAAATTGTATTTAACATATGATATTAAATTAGTATTATTATTTAATTTACATTTATAAAAAGTATTAATTAATCAAATGAATACTTTAATTTTTATCTCTAATTTTATATCAAAATCAATTAATTAATTATGACCATTGTTTTAAAAACAGGAGCATGATTGAATCGGAAAAGTTACTGGTTCACGGTTCACTAGTTGAACAAATAGTCGAACCGTGGTTGAAAAGGTGATGTCATAAATAAATAATTAATATATTATTAAAAATAAAAATAATTATAAATAGATTTGACCGTTTCAATCGTCGGTTTGATCTGTTCAATTGGTTCAACCATTTGTTCGATCGGTTCAAATAAAAATGGTTTTAACATTTGAATCAAATGATGGTTTATTCTTGAGTTCCATGATCCGGTGGTGAGATGAGTCGATTCGATTCGGTTTTTAAAACATTGATTATAACTATAAATATATAATAATTTAATTATATTTTTTAATTACAAATTTTGGTAAACAATATATTTAATAAGGAAAATTCATTTTTATTTAAATTAATTTAAACCATAAATTTAAATTTAAATATTAAATACTTTTAAATCAAAACTTTTGTATGTATTATTATTGATATTCTAATAGTTTTAATTCTTTCAAAAAATAAAAGTTTTAATTCTTTATATACATTTCATTTTTAGATCACATTAATTAATTTTACAATATATATATTTGTAATAATTATATTATAATTTTGTAATTTTTTGTGAATAATTTTATAATTATTTAAATAATATCAAACATAAAATAATATATTTTATTAATTCTTGATTTACTAAATTCAACTTTTTCTACTAAATAATATAATATTTTATAATTTATATAATATTTCATAACTTTTTTTAATTTTTTTTATCTTGATTCAACTTTTTTCATAATTTATATAATATTTCATATGTTTTAGGAACGTTTGAGTCAACGACTATAATACCACGACTTTCAACCATGGTCTGTGGTTTGTTTTGTTTCAACTCCAGATGAAGTAGAATGTTAAAGAAGTGTTATATAGTTTAACAACATGACTATTAGTCTGCAATAAAAAAATTAGGTGTGTTAGTTATTACCAAGGATCAAAATATCGGTAAATACGGATATATCGGTAATTGAATTTTACGGAAATATCGGAAATGGCAGGAATATCGGTGGATATTTTACAAAAATATCGGTCGATTAAAATTTTTATCTTTTAATTATATAGATGATAAAATTATTCATATCTTAATTAGGTAGATTAAAATTAAAAATGGATTAGTAATTATTAAATTATATATATTTATATTTAATATATTATTTAGATATTATTATATTAAGAGATATTATTTATTTATTTTTATTATTATAAATATTATGTAGATGTGAGGAGATTCAAAATATTATATCATTATAATTTTAAATTTTTAAATGATATTATTTTGCTTCTTTTCCTTTTCAAATTAATATTTGATTTAAAAATATTATAAGTTATAATGTAAAATAAAAATAGAATAAATTATTATAATCAGATGGTGGTAGAGATTATGAATAAATAAATAATAAGAGAATATAAAAAAAGTTTACTTGTATATATAATAAGTACGATAGATAGGCAATTGGTTGGAGGGTCTTGGCTTTAAATGCATTTTGGGTGGGTTCGAAGCACTCCGGAAAGCGAACTTTGAGATTTTTGGAGTTAAAGAACAAAAGGAAAAATCAAGGAAATATCGGAAAATTTCAGGAAATATCGGAAAAAAATGGAAAATGCCCGAAAATCGGTGGAGATATTTTATCGATCTCCACCGAAATTTCCGAAATTTTTTTCCTTGGTTATTACTACTAACCTGGAGGTATGTATCCTATGGAACCCCTGAGGCCGTAAACGGAGGCTGTTGACTGTTGATTGGATGCTCTATCCATCAGTAACCTAGCCAGCCCAAAGTCTCCAACCTTGGCGGTCATGTCCTTGTCCAGCAGCACGTTGCTTGGCTTCAAATCACAGTGGGCGATGGGAGTTTCAGAGTCATGGTGCAGGTAATCCATGGCACAAGCAACATCAATGGCCATCTTCAACCTCTCTATCAGATTCAGCGGACACCCACTTGCGTGTCCCCTCTTTCCCCTGATCCAGTCTTCCAAGCTCCCATTGCACATGAAATCGTAAACCAGAGCCAGAAATTCTGTATTCTTGAAATCCAAACTCGAGCATGAGGTGATCAGCTTCACAAGATTCCGGTGCCTCACGTTCCTCAAAGCCTCACACTCGGCGAAGAAACTCTTCCATGATCCGTTTCTTTGGATGTCAAGCACCTTAATTGCGACTGCAGTACCTTCTCTAAGACAACCTTTGTAAACTGACCCATAGCTTCCTTCCCCAATCAGATTCTGCTGGCTGAAATTCCCAGTTGCAATGCGTAGCTCGTCATATGAGACCACTTGGTGCAGCGCCTTAAACGACTCTGATATGATCGGCAATGTCTTTGCTTTGCTTTTCTTTAGATAGGCATATGATAAGAAACCGATTGCCAAGCATATTGCTATGGCCGAAGCGATTGTAAATAGTATAACATGGATGATGCCAAATCTTCTTCCGCTGCCTTTTGCACAGGCCCGATTAAGGCAAAGATTTGAGTTGCCCTCAACATGAACGCTGGAGAGATTTTTGAATATTCCCTCGCTGGGAACAACTCCTTCCAGGTTGTTGAAAGAGAGGTTTAGCAATTGAAGGGCATGAAGTTGTTGAAGACTGCTGGGGATTAAGCCAGTAAGTTGGTTCATTGAGAGGTCAAGTATTTCCAAGCCCCGAACTTCCCCCAGGGTATCTGGAATTGAACCTGAGAATTTGTTATTTGCCATGAACAATTTCTCTAAGCTCTTGCATTTTCCTATGGACGTGGGAATGCTTCCGGAGAGATGGTTGTGAGAGAGGTCTATTGTAACAACACGTTCCAGTGCTTCTACTTCTTCAGGCAAAGGCCCAGTCAGAGAGTTTCTTGATAGATTCAGCAGAGCGCCCAAGCCAGGGAGACCGAGAATCTCCTTGGGTATGATTTCATTGAGCCTGTTATTGGACAGATCCATTGAAAGCAATCTCTTGAAGTTTGAAAAAGTTGTGGGAATTCCTCCCACCAATTCATTGCCAGATAAATCAATCTGACTCAATTGTCGAAGATTGCCAAGGGAGCTTGGAATTCTGCCGGAGATATTATTGGTAGCCAAACACAACTCCTGCAGCTTCCCAAGTTCACCAATTTCTGGAGGGATTTCACCAGAAATAAGATTATGACTCAAATTAAGCAAAGCCAAGTTGCTTAGACGTCGGATTGAGGCTGGTATAGTACCGTAGATCTTGTTCTGACCCATATATAAATGGGTGAGAGAAGTAGAAAGATTACCAATAGATTCTGGAATCATACCCTCCAGAAAATTGCCATCAATGGCAAGGAAGTTAAGCTGGGTACTGTTTATCAAAGAAGTAATGAAATCAAGACCCTGATCACCTGAGCTTTTGATCCGATTGTATCCGATATTGTACATTCGCAGCTGCGGAAGATTCCCTAGACCTGGTGGCACAGATCCCTCCAAAAGGTTATGCGCCATCCGGATGACATTAATGTTGGTGAGGTTGTGCAAAGATCCTGGAATTCCACCCGTGAATTTATTGAAACAGAAATTGAAGATGAGAAGGTTCGGAAGCCTATCTCCAACATCACTAGGAATTTCGCCCCATAGGTGGTTGGAAGCCACAGCCAAATTAACCAGCGAAGAGATATTGTAAATGGAGGAAGGGACAGTGCCCTCCAACTGATTGATGTTTAGATCGAGCTGTTTCAATTTCTGAAGGCGACCCAAATCATCAGGAATCCTGCCACCCAAATTGTTTGTGCCCAAAATGAGCGTGTCCAAAGAGGAAAGGTTGCTGACGGAAGGCGGAATAGTACCACCTAGCCGGTTTCTACCCAGATTGAGGATTTCCAAATTTCTGAGACGGCCGAGCTCTGCTGGAATTGTACCCGAAATTTCATTTTCCATCAAGTCAAGGATCTTGAGCTCTAAACACGTAGTTATGTTGAGTGGTATCGCACCTCGGATGTGGTTAGAGCTCATGTTCAAGACGCTCAAGCGGGAAAGCTCGCCGACCTGATCAGGAATAACTCCTGTGAATTGGTTATCTTGTAGCTCAAGAGAGGCGAGGAAAGAGAGATTCCCAATCTGCGGGTTTATGGAGCCTGTTAATTGAAAGCCCGATAGATCAAGGCCTACGACTCTATCCCTGGACTCATTGCATAAAACACCAGTCCAGTTACATGGGGAGGAGTTTTCATCAGCATTAATCCATGAAGAAAGAGTCTCCGAGGAGTCGCTGCTTAAATGAGATTTAAATGAAAGCAGTGCCTCCTTGTCGGTGTTAATGCTCAAGGAAGCTGAACAAACGGACCGAAACGGAGATAGGGAGGACAGAAGGATTGCAAAAATAGCACAGTGAAGAAGAATTAAAATGAAACCCATGTAAGCTGGCAACGGTAGACAAGATGGGAGTATCTAGGGGAGAGGAGGAAAAGATGTGATTTTGATGAAACACTACTTATTCCCCTATATATAACAATTAACAACGAACACATTTGTGATATTATAAATATGAAAACGAACAAATTTTCCGTGGTACAACGTAGTAAATTTCAAGGGAATTAACTATATGAAGAAGACTGGATCAACATAGGAGACCGGATTAGCGTCACAACTGGAATTAGTCCTCTACACGGTAAGTCTTGAATTGATAATTCACAAAGCCTCCGCCACAACTGGAAGTCTTCCACCCAGCTAATTCTATATATAATAGCACATTACTAAAAAATATTATTGAGTATTATTTTGTTGATTGTGAAATGTGAAAGAGAATAATTTGTCTATCAAAGAAGTTGTTATGTTAATTTGATGCATCTATTGATGCAATAATGTCAAGACTAAGGTTTACCAAGATATCAAGAAAGACACTGCTCCCATTTTCTTATATAATAGCACATTACTTAAAAATATTATTGAGTATTATTTTGTTGATTGTGAAATGTGAAAGAGAATAATTTGTCTATAGTGTCAGATTGTTATACTAGTTGTTTGCATCAATTGATGCAATAATGTCAAGACTAAAGGCTAACAAGATATCAAGAAAGACAAGGCTCCCATTTTCTTATATAATAGCACATTACTTAAAAATATTATTGAGTATTATTTTTGTACTTATCTCGATCCGGCCGATTGCGAGTCAGAGCCGTTCGAGATGCTCGATACCAACTAACTTTGTGACACACCTAACCCGATCGGTGTCGAGCGAAGGTGTCATATTATTATTTTTTTTATTTATAAACTTATAGTCTTTAAGCTTGTTCATTTATATAATGTTAAGCATTTAACTTGTACTATATTACGCGCGGTAATTGAAATATACAAGCTACATGTATGGAAGTGTCAGCGTTCTGATATTTGGTGTTTACAAAATAAACAAAATACATATACATATTAGATCAAAAAGGTCTTCCAGTGGGCACCTAGTGATGTGGCCTTTATTGCGATGCGGTTGTCACGTCCTCTAGTTTCACGTCACGTCTCTAGTTTCCTCTTACATTACTCTGCGGATGAAAACACTGGTGCTGGCTTTGCGGCAGGTGGGAATTAATACATATGGATGACCTCTACTGGTCACCACCTTCTATACAAATGCTAAATATACTTATAACACATAACATTTACATATACTTATCATTTCTCATGTATATACTTTTTCATAACATGTTTCATTTAACATCATATTTTATATACTTTTTCATGACATCTTGTATTTTACTTGTTCTTGCCGCGTATACTATCGTCATAAGCGGTGCTATGTTTCTCATATCATGTCATATATTCTATTCATTTCATTTGCATATACTTGTCATTTTCTTTTATGTTTCATGTCTGCATAAACCTTAGAAGTGGATAAAGGAAACTATAAGGGCTCGAAGGTGCTGTACTCATTGTGCGAAACAGTGGTCTATAAGGCCTGAAGGCGCTGTAATGACCCAAACGGGGCCAAGCGTACGTATCTTTCTTGGAGACTTGTTTTCCCCAATAAACATGCCTATCTATCCCTGTCGGGTTATAAGCAGACAATCCATGTGTATTTTATATTCAGCACATATCTCATATTCCCGAATAATTATGGTCATCCGGTAATCATATGCGATATGTATAATCATTTATTCGAATCTTTGCATTTTTCATATTTCACATATAACAACTTATATACATGTTGCTTATAAACTTATACTTAATTCCGATCTCCCGTAAAGTTCTGAGCTTATACCTATCTGGTACTCATACAACATGGGCAGAAAGAAATTCAATTTTACGAAAAAGGGCAAAATCGTAATTCGATAAAAATCGAAATTTTTAAGATTTGGATGATGAAAGTGACAGGCTTGGCAGGTTTGGAATCTTGGCACGAATCTAAATTTCTGTGTCCAGATTTAGGTGAATTCGAGGAACGGTCGAAATTTTCCACGTTTTTCGAGACAGAATTGTCGGGCCATTAAGAACGTCATGATGTGACCAAAAAAGTCACGCATAACGTGTCTTCTTGTGACATATATTCTGGTAGAGAAGGATGAAATGGATGCTTCTAAAGTGTACGAGTGTCGAATCTGGGCGGGGACATAGATGGAATTAATGGAAAGTTTAATAAATGAGACAAAAGCCAAATAGTTGTCTTCTCAAATGGAAAGCCAAAAAACGTGAAGGGGATGCAGTGGCTAGAATTTTCTGGTTTTAGAGAGAGAAGGTGTGCCTTCTCACCTGCAGATTTTCAGTGATCGGATAGTCGGTTCTGCGGACCAGTAAAGGCATTTACGCGTGAAGTACGCGTGAGCGTTGGTGAGTCCAGCAGCTCGAAGGTAGGGATCTTTTCCACCGCTTGTGTGCTTGTTTAAGAACCAACCTCAAATGAATTGAGGCGTTCGATGCTTGTTTTGCTTGTAAACTGGTCTCAAAACTTTGAAGCCCGAGTATGGAAAATTTCTATTTTGTGTGATACGAACGGTAACCCGGGGTTTCTTTGTTCATGTGAATAATGGCAAATGAATATTTTTGATTAATTTTTAAGATGTTGAAGCGATTCCAAAATGAATTGCACATGTTTATTAATTAGCCACGCTGAGCTAATTTTGCGTTAAGTGGATTTGAAATTACTACATAACATGTTTGCGTGATTAATTATTTAATATATATATATATATATATATATATATATATATACTATATCTCATATATATGCATGTGAATTTATTATGAATGTGTTGGAATTGGCATCATGCATTCCCATGCCTTTGGGGACCTCTAGAATAGTAGGAATTGAGTGCGTGATATGAAGTGAAAGTTAAGTAATGTTTGTAAGAAAATTTCGACTTTAGATTTTCGAAGAATTGTGTTGGGAGTAATTGACAATTACAAGTCGGAGGCCATGGTGTTTCGGAAGGTTCTCTAACACATTGCTTTCGATTAGGAGGGTAGTCGATCATTTTACCTAAACTCGGTAGTGTGTTTTCAAGAACAAAAGGCTTTTGTTTTGAAAATTGATTATTTTACTTGCATGTTGGCTTAGGCATGTGTGAGAGAGTCGGTGAGGACTCGGGACACGGGATCGAGCATGTAGACATTCGAGTAGGTTCATGAAGTGGCGAATGTGAGTGTTGCCATGCGTATTGCGCTTAGGTGGGAGTAACCTAGGTAGGGAAGTTATCTTACTGGGCTTCTCACCACTGTCGAGGACCATATTGGTCGGGAGTATGCGGGGACGGCGTTAGCTAGGCATTTGAAGCGGATTGTGGCTTGGGTGTGGTTACATATGTGTTGATGCTTAACTTTTGATATATGTTTGGTAGAGTGATTTATTAACTCTTGAAACTATTGTATATAGTTAGGATATATTTTGTGAGTGCGATGCAAACCCCAGTGGCGATTATTTTACTCGCATGGACCGGTGGTGCATTGTGCAGTTGTTTAGGACGGGTTACGCATTTGGGTAGCTCCTCGTACAAAGGAGATACGCCCGATTTTGAGAGTGATCGGTTGCGGCCATTCCACCAGTGTCCAGCGGGTTGACGGGTTGTCAACGGACACCTCGGTTTTGGGGCGTCACATACACGTACTTGTACTTCTATCTATCTTATACTTGTTCAGATCTCCTGTAGGAGTTACAGAGCTTATACCTATACGAAGGTACTTATACACATATTTGTACTTCTATCTATCTTATACTTGTTTAGATCTCAGTAGGATTCTGAGCTTAGACGTACTCACAGATATACTTGTATAGAGTGCAGTAAGGTACTACATATCCTATACTTATCTGGCGAGAGGTGCGAAGTAGGTGCGACATAACTTATGCTTATACGAGAGGTACGTGAGTCTTATAAAACTTATACTTATATAGAGGTACCCGTAGGTACTTTCAAAGCAGAACGATGTACATTGCTTTATTCTTATTCTTATTCAATCCCTTATCATATAACTGTTTGACTACTTAGACTAGTAATAATAAATGAGTAGGACACAGCACAATAGGTACCTAAGTACGAGTATAGTGCGAGGTGTTGTAGCTCGCGAGTGCGAAGCAGCGATGAGAATGTAGTCGCACTAATCGAGAGAGTACGAAGTATAAATGTCTTAGAAGCACTATTAGAGAGTGCCTTTGCACTAATCAAAGAGTACAAAAGTACTATACGTGCCTGCCCATGTAGCAGAGGTGCCATGTCATTCAATATCTGGTTTTAGGCAGTCCTACGATTATATGTTTTAGGAACTTACTATATTACTAGTAAAGCCTACTGTTTTTCATGATTTTTGAACCTAATATGGGTTCCACTTTTATCAAACTATATACGGATGGATTCTTGACTTAATAAGATTTCCATAGAGTCTAAGAACACCCGAAACGGAGTTTGGACGAAGAAGTTATGACTGTCCAAAGTTGGAGGTCACACATGACTAGCCAATCCTAGCCGAGCTAACCTGGAAAAACCTATATTTCAGTAGGGTTATGTTCACCTAATGTCCTCCACAAGAATATGGTGGAATCTTGACTCAATGGGCTTTCCATAGAGTCCAATAACGCCCAAAACGGAGTTCGGACGAAGAAGTTATGACCTTAGAGTTGGGGTCTAGTAGTCAAGCCAGTGAGTGACGCGACCGATGAGGCGGCGACTGGGCGGCGACCTGACTTGGGCGAGCTAAGCTGACTTGGCTGAGTTCACCAACTATCCTCCACAGGTATATTAATGGAATCTTGACTCAATGGTCTTTCCATAAAGTCGAACACCGGCAATTCGGGATGAAGAAGTTATGACAGCCAGGAAGTTGGAGGTCGGCGTAATCCCGATAGGTCTCGTTTGCTACGGTGCTATGTCGACATACCATATTTGATCAAGCGTTACCTTAAGTCGAGGAGGAAGGACATCGCATCGTGATGCCGCTCGGAGGCATCCACGTCACATGCACCATGGGTGAGGCCTCCGGTGTCATCGACCCATCACATGGATGCGGCCCGTGGGCGGAGGGGAGAGGGAGCGGAGGGGAGTTGAGGCCCAGAGATCGTCTTGGAGATGGTGGGGCAGGTCATGGTGTAGACAGTGACAGCGGTACATGCACACTTGATGCGAGTTTGACTACTTTGTTACCCTCTCATAATTACCCCTCACCTTCCATACCACATTCCGTACCCCCACACATTGACTCGTCACCTTCCATACCCCCACACATTGACACATCACCATCCATCCCCCCACATGATGACACAATACTAGACCCTTTACACGATTAGGGGTAGACTTCCGATGGCGATCTCGGTTTCGGCGCGGTGCATCGACCACTTCATCCACCACTTGCATCGGCTCCATCAGCTCCCTCGGCTCCGTCTCACACACCACAGGATCCTATTGCCCTACAGGCTGTTTATTCTAGGCGCCGTCCTAAGAGAACTATTAAGGTGCCTTCTTGTGGGACTCATTGATACATGATATTATTTTTATATATGATTTTTATTTTTATACATGTGCATCTTGGATTTTTCGGTGTCATCGATTAAGGTTTTAGGGTATTTCAAAGATCATAGGGTTTATGGGTTTTTGGATGTTTTGGGTTGCACGACATTAAGTGTAATGTTTCCATTGCGTGCAACATGTTTTTCTGCTGATGGGTAGGACAATCTGCATGGTAATACATCCCCTCCCCAATCATTAGAGAAACTAGATTAAAGTGAGGACATGAAGCATCCTTATATGTAGAAAACAATGCAACCCTCTTTTGGTATATCTTAAACACAAATCTGAATTTTCTTTTTTTTAAAAAAAAGTTAGTACTGTTTTTAAGAATAATACGACCCAACAACAAATGATACTAACTCTTGAATTGCAATTAGAATCAATGTTTAATATCTAAACCCTTAAGTTAGGATTCCAATGACCCAACGACAACAACAACAATATTACAAAGACTCAAGTGGGGGAAACAAGTCAAATTCCCCTTCCAAATTTCGCTTTCGCTTTTCTACCAAATACTCCCCGTGAGTAATATGAAACTCACCGTGTCCGGAATTAATCATCATCTAGTTTTCGCTACCATCATTCATTAGTCATATTTTCCATCAAAGTCTGGGAATCAATATAGGTGGGTGGATCACTCTTTAAAGATTGTTAAATAAATAAATATTCCAATAAATTTCCTTATTTAGTATCTGTGGGTTTTTTCTTATGATTTTTTAGACATGGTATTTGTGGGCGGATCACTCCCATTTGTCAAAGCCCATCATAAGTATATGCTCGCGAAAAATACCGTTTTCCCTCACTGGGAATCCTCTGGTCCACAACCTGTTCTTTCTTCTAAGAGCCCAATGGGCGGATCTGTATCAGGCTCGTGTGCCCCACGCCCTAATTTGTTCCATATGCTTTATTTAAGTGGTTTTGTGCTGATTGTTTCCTTATATATATATATATATATATATATATATATATTTGGAAATATTTGCTCTCTACCGTAATTAATATACACTATATTTGGGTTCCTTTGTTAAAATCTAAGAAAATGCCAGAAAGAAAATACGGAGGAAAAGGAGAAATTAAAAAAAATAGAGTAAAATCTCACGGCTTTTACTTATCGCTTGAAGCAAAATTTATTATTTTAACTCATTATATAAATATTAAATAATTTAAGAATTTACAAGTTTTGAGTAATTTGATTTTATTGTAAGTTTTTAAGTAATTTTATCTATATATGTAAGCTTTTACAATATTATTTAAATTTGATTTTTTAGTAATGTTTGGTTATGAGAAAATTTAATAGAAATTCAAAGAAAAGACAATAGAAATTAAGGAAAATAAATGAATGAAAATAAAAATACAATTAAATTTCTGTATTAATATTTTTATTTGCTACCTTAAATCAATTTTATTTATTTATTTTGACAAATAAATACTTTAGTAAAGCAACTGCAAGACATTAATCATGGACCCCTCCCCTCCCCATTTCATGCCTTTTTGAAAGCTATACCACATGAGGTAGACATGATGAACATCAATTTTATTTATTTAAATTCATCAATATAAAGGTTAAATAATTGTAAAATAATTAATAAATAAAACAACAACAGGAGCAGTTAATAATCGCAAATACTCAAAAGCCTACGGCCTTGCTTTGGAAAGCTGTTATAATTATTATTTAATCTCAATGGAAATTGGAAAAAAAAATACATGTTTTTTTGTTTTGTAAAACAAGAAAAACACATAAAACATTAGATTCAAAGAAGAAGACAAACCATCTGCACTATGGTAAAGTCAGTTCTATGCAAAACCTATATTCTATTGATGGTGTTTTAGTGTCTTACAAAACAATTTTAAAAATTACAAGCAGTTTTGGAATTGTTTTTGAAAAGTAATACCAAAAATACTTGTAACGTTTTGTTATATTTAATGGTTTTATAAAAACTAAACACTTTTTAAAAGCAATACTCAAATATAAACTCTAAATCTGTTCTTATATTTGAAACTACATGCTTTTTAGTTCTTGAATTTTAAAACATAATCTTTTAAAATATATATATCGAACAAAATACCCAAACAATTTTTTTTGTCTTCAGCAATTTTCAAATAAATTCCGAAAACTGGTTTTTCAGAAATTTTTTTTTTAACAAATGTATATATTTTTCGAATTCAAATATTGTTTTCTTACCAAGTAGAAAATGGAAATGAAGAAGTGAAGTAGACGAGCAAACTTGCTACCAAATCTCTTTTCGCAAGCGGTTTTTTGCATATTTTTTTCCGAGAAGCAAACAAACAAACCAGAGATCATTTCTAGACCTTTTTTTCCAACACAACGATGAGCTCGAAACATTTTCAAAATACCGCTCGCCATTAAAAATGTACCAACAATGTGAGTCGGAATTCGATCCTTCGTTTCTAAGGTGGTGGCAAGCTTCTACATCCTTCATCTCCGACCCCAACGCCTTGTAAGATTGCCTTATCAACAATAACATAACTCAAGAGAGCAAATGTAAGGAGGGGAAAAGGTCCAAAGAAGAAAGATTTAGGACAAGAGGACCATGGAGTAAACTAATAACTAACTACCATCTAAATTCACTACTAGGTAAAATTATAGAGCATGTCATAATTCTAATCCCAATATATGCTTTTTAAAACTGCTCAAATCAAGATCGAATGAGGATGGAAGTAGCGGCTGCCTACAAATTTTGCAAGAATCCTTCTATCACGTGCAATTAGACTACATTCGGCCCCCGCATCAAAAGAGGCCACTGCTGACGTTTCTCAAAATTATTCATCTTTTTTACTCACTACACTCAATTTAAGGAAAATGCACATAAATGCTGAAATTTCTCTGTTTTCATAAAACTATATGTTTTCTTTTTTACTCTTAAAATAAAATTGTGGATGTAAGAAAATTAAACAGAAGGAACTCAAAGTACTTAACATAATTACCTAATACAGTTAGAGGTATTTAATCTAACCATGGTCAAGTTTTGAAAAATCAAGATTACGCATAAATTTTTGTATGACGTGAAAGGTGCGAAAGCACATCGGTTTAGCACATTGCATCACACAAGCAAAGAGCGCTGAATTATCTGCAGTTATGAAACCGCTTTCTTCAAGATAAAGATTCGCCCTTCTTATTTGGTACCAAGTGCCAGTTTACTTCTTCAATCTCAAAATCGTCCTCATCGAAATCTTCATCAGCTTCATCATTATCTTCATCATCAGAAATTACTGTGACAAAAATCGATGGCTTTTTCTTTGCTGCAGCCCTTCTGCTGGGTTCTTGCTTCTTCTTAGCAACCGCCGCCGCCGCACTGGGGGGCACCGCCCATACCGTGAGAAAGAAAAAACAAGTTTCCATAAAATGATCATGTTAAACTTACCGACATTAGTAAGTTTTATCGACATTAGTAAGCTTCCCCCACCCGAACCACCCGGCACAGTCAAGGCAGCAACTAGCTATGATGATGGTATGCCACCAAGAATTCGAGACCCATGTGTTCTCGAGCAAAGAAGAATGTTTAGCCGGAGCATGGAGGTGGCGTGAGGAGGTGGAAGAGCACATGAGAACCTTTGGGAATCCATAGTCCTGAGAATTGGCAAAGATTGTGTGGTGTCGATGGTGCATGAACAACATTGTTTCAGCGGCTTGCCTCCCGCTAACCGCTGATTGTCTCCAATTTGTTGGCAATGATTTTATGAATGTCTTTGAATTAAGGGCTCTAGTACTCTTTAACTGTTTATTTCATTCAAAATAAGAATAAAAAATCAAGGTCCAACTATGATGCTAAGAATTTCTATTCCAATTGAAATGGATACACTGTCTTTTTCAAAAAACAAAAAGAAGTTCTAGCTTTACCTTGAAAATGAAGTATGAAAGCAAAAAAAAAAGTAATTGAACTAATGATTGCAAACCATCATAGAACAACACAACAATTGAAAGAAATGTTTACTGCCAAAGAAAAGAACAAAAAGGGGCAAATGGCACCTAGTTCTTTTTACTGGTTAGTATTTCAAAAAATAAGAAGGTGGGGAAAGAAGGGGAGGGGAGAAGAAACTCCAATGCCTAGTTAATTAAAGGCAAAAAATGCAAATCTTAAAAATTGTTTTGCTGGGTTTTCCGGGAAACCAAACAAAATAAGTTCTTTAGCATAAGGAGAAAGAAATGTTGACTGAGTATATGTTGATAATGGGTTTACTCCGTTGCCGACCGTAAGATTCGTAAGAACATTTCATTCCTTGCCGAGCAAAGAAGGTCCTATGAGCGAAGGTTGAGCGAGGACAGGTGGTCGAGGGCCGACGCTCCGGGCTTTCTCCAACTCGCTTCAAACCCAAACACCTCATAATCGTAAATTGTCGAACAAATTCGACTGACTCAACCTTCTCCTGCAATTCCTTAGACTTGCAATCTTGTCAAACACTGTGCCTTTGCACGCATAACTGAAATAGGTTAAGGGAGACAAATATTCATAGGTGATAAGAGCAATATTTCTAAACCAAAAATATAAAGCTAAAAATAAGCTTCTGTTTACATATATTCCAAAATATCAATAAGAGAAGCATCCGAATCCGATAACCAACATCTAGAAGCTTGAAAACTAAGAGTTTTTTCAATTAAGCCAACATCCAAAGTATTGATTCCAAAACACTGCATTTAATAGAGGCAAATATCTGATGGCAGATGGAACACTACTGGAAAGCCCTGCCTAAATTGTTACACAACATCGTTTAAAAGAAATTGAAACAAAAACCTGCATACTATAGTATAATAAATAAATAAATTTAAAATGCCCTTATCAGCACTATCATTAATCGATCTAGCTCATCCGACTTTTAAAAGGAAAACTTAAACAAGAGAAATAAATTGTTACGTTAATAAAATAAGAAAAATGAAATAGAAAATGCATCTAAAAGGTTTTTTCAGTTCCACACACACTAAAACATTACAGCTTGACACTTAACCTAACAGCTATATCCCGATAAGATTGGAGAGTGCCTTCAACCTTGTAAACATTTTTGTAGAGTGTTTCGCTTGAAGAATTGTATGATTATAAGGCAAATATGATTATATCCATAAACCGTAGCAAATTTCGAACCGTAATATGACCATCGAACATCATGGCTGCCCCTTTTTACTCGCAAATATCAGACAATAAGTATCCTACGTGCAATAAATCACTTCTGGTTGAAATGGCTAATAAGATGGAATTACATACCGAGTATACAAGGCCTTCATGCATTCCATTTGTTGTCAGAAAATTCAATTTTTGATGGTTCATAATAACTCCTCGTCAGGGTTTTATCAACACGCCGAATCCAGAACTAGAAGCTCGGTGAGAGCCACAATTCCAACTCAATTGCACCGTTGAACATCTAAAAGCTTTCATGAAAACAGTTGATTCATTGAATTTTCACCACAAGCAAATATCTGGATACTGGCAGGAATTCCCTATATAAAGAGAATGATTAATGTCATATGAATGATTTCAACAATTTGACCAATTTTAACAAGATCAATACATTGTGTTAAGAATATCATACTTTCCAGGTTTCATAATGTGAAGTAAGACCATTTAATTTACAGTTAATATATCGAGTGGCCAATAAATGACTGAGAGAACCATCCCATGAATAGGTCTCAAGCAGTCAAAACAAACCTTAGATTCTGGAACATATGCAGCCACATGGGACCCAGGTGCCTTTGAAAGCTATACAGTAGCTATTCCAGGAATTCTCACTTGGTATATAATTCCTTTATAAAAATTGTTACAAGTATAGAAAATATTTATAAAAATTGTCTATGTAGATTTCAATTAATCTATATTTATGCCTACTTCAAGGGGTAAGGAGCGTGTAGGGTGGTAGTGGGAGGTTTGGGCTTAAGTTCCGATCGAAACAAGAAAGTTTCATACATGCATTCTTGGCTGAATAGGAAAAGCCAAAAAAAAAAAAAAAAAAACAAACGCCACCTAAAACTCCTACACTTGATAGATGCTTTCTCTAATTGTGTATGACTAACCCGATGATTGATTTTCCCTTCTTTGTTCTCCTCATCTATCATTTCTTAATACCAACGTTGTTTCGCATTCTTTGTGCTACAAAGTTTTAGGAACATTTGAATGTCAACTAATACGGTCATCACCAAAAGGGAAGGAATAATGTGGATTTCAAGGAAACTAAGATTTAATGCGGTAAATACCCATCACCGCCTTCTTTGTTTTTTCGGGCCGATCTTAACTCGAAGTGTGCGCCTCTTCCTCGAAAAATGGAATTGAAATTAAGCCTCATCAAATGTCTTTCAACTCCAAAATAAGAAAGATGATTCTCTGCTTTTCAACAAATAACTCTTACTTCGGGGGGCTTACATAGTTCCATTGCAGATCTAGCTGGCACTTCCACTAATTGAACCATAGGAAACACCAACAAAACCTTTCATTTAAAAAATGAAATACTTACCAATAAAATTTTAAAATCATTTATGATATAGCAGACTATTGTCAAGCAAACCAAAGTGATGATAAAAATACTACTACTACTAGAGCATGTTCTCTTACCCATCATAAATAATTGGACGACCCTCAAACATTTCAACAGGAGATGGTTTCCTCTTAATACCAAAGTGCTTTCGTCTTGAAGTTGCTTGAAGGATCGCCTGAATGGAAATGACCACATATCTCAAGAAATATATAAGAAGAAAGGTCTTATAGAAAGAGACAACGTAGATATAACCATGTCTTCAAACAATAACTAACAATATACCTGGGGTCCACAATACCACAATAACAATGGAAGCTACGTCCAGGGGAGATGTTGTTTTTAAGAGTTTCCGGATCCATCATTGCATGACGCTCAATTAGTCGTTCATTCTTAGGCCTCTCGTCGAATAAGTATGGACCAGTAGGAGCGTTGGTGAGGTAACTGACGCTGGTGGCAAATATATGGAAGGAATGGAACTTCCGCTGCAATAAATTGACACTGTTTGCATAGTCATTATCATACAATTTCACAAATAAATAAAAAAACCCAAGAATAGCAGGGGCCAGGTCCCATAAAGACTGAAAAAACATACCTCTCCTTCATCTTTTAGCTGAATGCGGGTGGTGAACGCAGCAAGGAGGACCAAATGATAAATAATGGAGTTGTTTTTACATTCATATATTCAGAGACATTCATTTATCGAACTTAATTTATGTTCTTACAAGAACGCCGATTGCGGACTCCAGCTTGTTTCAGACAACCCGCATGTGATCGTAAGGTTTTCCTCCCTAACATCCATTTTTGCCACACCCGATTCCCCGGTCCGACCATCATGATCCGAATCGGGTTTCCCGGACGCCAGACCAAATAATCGGACTCTTTACTCCGATTTTTTTTTAAAGACTATCCTGGTGACTGCGGGTATGGCCCACATCTTATAAATGCATCCAAATATCATATACATATTAAAGAGCTACCACCTAGAGTGGGAAATCACCAAAATCTAGACACATATAACTAAGTCCCATTTACAAATACAAACTATACTTCACATTTTACAACCGGGAGCACTGAACCTACATGTAGCGAACCCCTTACAAGTGTAGTTTGCCCAAATTGCACGCGGATGTTTCAAGCCGATGTCTTCTCTCGTACCTACACTGACAAAACCCGTGCTAAGATTTACGCTTAGTGGGAAACAGTTCTTATACAGAAACATATGCATTTATACTGAATCACCAATAACATAACACAGTATCAGATATTAGAATCTTCAGGAATTCATATAACAAACTAATACAAATACTTGTTATCATATAGCAAGTTTTGCATACACACTTATCCTTATAACAAACTTACGCTACTCGCATTATACTTCTATAAATAGACCATTCTTATTTGGATCTCATAATTCATATGTGCTAATTCTTATTCTGATCTTATACTCTATAAAGATTCGGTCTTCTACTTATAGCAAACTTATTCTTATACGGATCTCCCGTAGGACACATACTTACGTTTGTATCAGACGTATACTTATTTAGGTCTCTCAAATGACATATATATCGGAACTTATACTGATACTTGTCTTAGACTTATAATTATTCTTTATCTCCTCATACTATGACTTAGATTTATACTTTTACGAATTATACTTATCACGCACTCATACTCCCATCTATCTCATAATTGCTCGCATCTCCCAGATGTAGCCATGCAGAGCTTATGCTTATACATAAATACTTATACACGTAATGGTACTTATATCTATCTCAGATCTTCCGGAGGAGTTTACAGAACTTATACTATCCTATGGAGTTTACGCTTATTTGGAGGTACCCGTAACTTATCCTATAATTATTACTCTGAGTATCCGTAGGTACTACGGAGTTTATCCTTATCCGGAGCTTATACGGAGATACCAGTACAGAAATTAATCAGATACAGAGGTACCCTTAGATACTATAAAACTTATATTAGTACTTCATATCTTATACTTGTACTACAAAGCCTATCCTTGTCTTACGGATCTTCTACATGTACTACAGAGTTTTATTCCGTATTTCCTCGGATTCATCCCCGGTATTAGCTTTATATACATGTATTTCGGATTTTATACATGTACATGTAACTTATACATGTATTTCAGATCTTATACATGTATTTCAGATCTTATACATGACTTACAGAGTATATACTCGTTTTACTAACTTATACCTGGTCTTACTTTAACTTATATTGATCTACGAACTTATACCGATCTTACGAATCCTTATAATCGATCTTTACGAAACTTATACTCGCTTTTGCAGAATCCTATTATCAGCCTTACTGATCTTATTCTCAGGCTAGCAATCTCAAGGTACGATAAGTCGGAACAGATCAGGATCATATCACATACAAGGTCAAATCATACTTCTACAGATACGGACATTAGTCCTTCGTAGGTACAGATCACAGATTCATTATACGGAAGTACCCGTAGGTACGACAGGACTTATACTTAATTTACAGAACTTACACTTATTTTCCGATACGAGAGTACCCGTGGGTACTACCGGACTTATACTTATCTTACGGATAAGGGAGTACCTTTAGGTACTACTGGACTTATACTTGTTTTACCGATACGTGAGTACCCGTAGATACTACTGGACTTAATCAGAGAAAGGAGTACCCAAGGTACAAATGTAACCTGCAGATACAGAGTACCCGAGGTACTACGTAACTTAATCAGATAGCTGTGAGGCACCAGAATACCACATAACTTACTATATTCTATTATTCATTATTCAGTAAGTCTTATCATATAATTGTTAGATTGCTCTGTACTGCAATACTCAATGAGTAGGACACAACACAATAAGTACCTCAAGGTATAATACGTATCGTAGAGGCCGTCGCACTAATCGAGTGCACTGGAATACTAATGTGTCAAGCACGATCAGAGTGACGCCACACTAGTCGAGTACCGGCGAACTACCGCCAAGCATCGAATAGAGTGCCGTCGCACTAGTCGAGTACCAAGTAATAATGTGCCGGGCACGATCGTAGAGTGCCGCGACTAGTCGAGAGTATCTGGTACCACGTGCCGGGCACGACGGGAGTGTCGTCAGCACTAATCAGATGTGAGCGCCAAGGTTTCTTTTAATAACTAGTCTTAGGTAGTTTTGCTAAATTATATGAGTTCAAGAATATACTTCTTATAGGCATTATTAGCCACATTATGTGTTCATGACAGATTTTAATTCACGCTCATGGCTCACGTGTCACTATTTTCAAATTACGATCGATACGTTTCATGAACACATCTATGCATTTTCAGATTTCCTACATTTTTCATGTTACATTACATACGGCATTTCACATACTTGCACAGTATAATGCCTACATTTTCACACATCATTCATGTATTCTATTCCCTCAATGAATCAACTTTTTACTTAGAAATTGAATCACCTTAATCTGATCATCTAAACCCGGGTTATGTCATTTTCATGCCAACTAGCCTACACGATTTTACCGAGGGACACTTGCAACATTCATTTTTTCAGTGCTTTGTCTCCATATTTACACTGGTTCTTCAGAACTTCTTTTTAAAGCTAAGGTGTTAATGGTTCTATTCAACCTGAATCACCCAATTCTGAAAGACCGTAACTCGAGTTGCGTTCACAACAACTCCTGACTACTCTATGATTAATACCGATGCGTGAATCGGTCGCACATACTCTACTCCTCGAGTGAATTTTTGGGCCACTTAGAGCCAGAATTTGACGATGCCTATTTCTTTATGTTTGGTTTTCCTTGAGTTTATTTTTGACCGCCACTCGAATCACTAAATCGATAAGAAATGAGAAAGTTATGGCCAAACACGGCAAAATCGGGTCGAACCGGAACAGAGCAGCAGTGCATTCAGACACCCCTAAAGTGTACGGCATACTTCGGGCCAAAATGACCGTAACCAAATGTGTACCGGTATAAGTTCAAGGTGTACTCTATACTCTTCACCCAAAAATGCCTGCACGTGTGTTTTTCACCATTTTCCATAATTTGATACCCAATCAACTCTACACTTCAACACCCATAAAAACACTTCAAATTCACCTTGTAATCTCCTTTATATTCAATTCATCTTTCAATTACATATCTTTCTTCAAAATTCTTTCATGAATTTCTTCCAAAACCCTTCTAATATGGGTTATGACCCATCCTCAAGCCAAAACATGAATATTAATTAGGGTTTACTCTAAACCCTAACTCATTTACTTACAATTAACCATGAATCCATCCTCAAAGTAAGGATTCCATAACCATCTTGTGCCATATGGGGTTTTACCCACCTTACTTTCCAAAATTTTTGGGTTAAGATGAAACCCTAGCAAAACTCTAGGTTTGAGCAAGATAATCATCATATTGTAAACTCCAAAAAGGATTCATGCCAATCTCATAGAATTCATAATCAAGGTGAGTTTCCATACCTTTCGCTTGATCTTAGCTCCTCTCCCATCTTCTTTCCTCCTCCCCTCTCTCTCTCTTCTCCTTCTTCTCCTTCACGCTTTGTCCTCCTCTCCCAAAATGAGACCAACTCGGGCTTTTAATCCCATCTTGTTAAGGCCATGTTCGCTCCTCCAAATAAAACCCATTGGGTTAACTTTCCTTTATTTGCTTTTCGCCTCCAACTTCGCCAATTGTATTTCACCTTTTATTGTATTTCGTTCTAATCTTCTAGAATTACACCACAATTCCTATTATTTATACTTTCGCCTCAATTTATTAATCCTATGACTTTTAAGCCCCTTTGACAAATTACAATTTTGTCCTTAAGTTTTGTAACTTTCCAAGTCTCTTGTTTCATGTTTCACATTTTAACTCAGCGAACACCAAATTATGCTTACAAAATACTCCTAAACATGTCGAAATGACTATAGGGTATATTTCGGGTGTTACATTTCATTATGCAACTCCGGTTGATTTAGAACGCCCACCCAAAGGCCAGACGACGCAGTGGTACAATCACAGTGCCATTATAAAGAGGCCACTCATCTTCATTGAATATTGGATGGAAAAGGGGTGCCCATGTGTCATAGTATGACTTAGTTGTGTAGTAGCCTTCTACAAACAGACGAAAATCAACATAGAGATGTTGACATGCTGATATGATATGGCTACATGGAAAGCCATATATCAATGTCTTTCCACATGTGCAAGTTTTTCCATGTAAGTTGATGCGATGAGTTCGGCCACTCCTTGACTTTACATGAAATATGCCCTTCACGTGATCGTAAAGGACAATTTCCATCGAACCAGCCTTAACAACACGGCCCTGGATCTGCGCATCAACATATGGAGTGAATTGCTCAGTGGATGCCAATCTATTAGCACCTACTTCTCTCCTTGCAACAAAAAGAACCGCTGAGACTTAAAAGGTCAACTGTACTAATGCGCTATCGGGTAGGCTTCGAGCTCCTTTAAGACACTATTAAATACCGGAATGTTTGTCGTCATTAAACCATATCTTCGACCTCCGTCGTGTGAAAGAGCCCATAACTGGAAAGGATCGCTTCAGCCAATGTGTAATGCTTCTCGGAATTAATTCTCCCAATCAGATTCATATGCTTTGAATCCGCTTCAGACTTGCTAAAGCCGCCTAAGAAACCAAATTCTTCAAAATTTTGTCTTAACCGTCATAAAAATCGGTGCTAGCGAAATGACGCATGCAAATCCCTGATAGGCAAATGGGGCGCAAATTTCAACCAAGATGAGGATCACTTGGTCATTTCGCTATGATTCCCGGATATCCGTCTCCGATATAACGCAAATTCTTGTCCTTCGAAAGTAACCTCTATTTCTTATACATGCCAAGAACCATCCCCTAACCACGTATTCTCGCCTTCCTCGTAATAGCAAATGCCAAAGGAAATAATCTATTAGCTCGCTACACCCTTACAGCAATCAATAACTTGCCTTTATACTTCCTATATAAATGTGTACCATCAATACTCATAATCTGGGTGACAATGTTGAAGCCTTCACAGATGGCTTGAATGACCGTAACACGCTATTGAATATCTTAATGTTCGCATATTAGTTTCACACAAGTTTTCCCAAACAACACATCCAGGATTTGTCGGGTTTATGCCTAAGAACAAACGTGGGCAACTCAGATATAACTGGAGAAAAGTCACGCAAATAACTGGTCTAATTGCTTTATGCTTTCCATCCACGCCTTGTATGATATTTGATATCCCTATTTTTCCATCACGCCTGAATACAGCTGCATAATGTGAATCAGGCTCAATTAACGCTTTATACGAAGAAGAAACCAATTATAGTCTAGTTGATGATGGTCCCTGCTCAAGCAAGGATTGACACAAGCATGCGCCCAAAAGATATTTGTTGATAAATAAATAAGGAAGATTCCTTCACAACCATCGCACTAAGCTTCCATGGACAAGCTATATTCTTCCGCCTTCTACATCTTAAACGAAAGCAATTTTTCGGGAGGATGCAACAACGATATACTTTGGTGTGTTTCTTAATAGAGTAAATCTTGCATTTCTTGCAAATCAGATTTCGAATTAAAAACTTGCCCAATTACAAATTCTCCACCCGAATTACCGGTAGTATGCTACACCCATGGAGTCCAACAACTTGCAACAGCATTATCCAGGTTTTCAACATGTTGAAATTGAGGTGTTGGTGGTAAGTGAAAATTACCGTGGATGGCCTTCCATCCAATGTCTCACTATCCGGGTGGGATTTGATACATCACAAGATGGTGCTTGTGCAGACATATATCCCTGCTCATCTCTCCAAAACTTGCTTGAAAGTTCAAAGAACGATGCATGTCCATCAACTTCAACATCCTCACATTCCAGAATGCATTCATCATCATCTTTCAAAGATATCTATCATTACATTCTTCATCCGCACCGTCTCATCATCTCCATTTGGTCCAAAGATCCTGTGATCGGACCACTACTAGGCCCACAACCGTGAAATATATTTGCAAGTAACATTGTTATCGGTTTTAACAAAATAAATCCGTACGGCCACCCACGTATCAAGTTCACTGCGGCTCGACTCGAACAACTTTAATGTACAACATCCTTTTCTAATGGTTGTTGTGTTAACCGCATTCAACATTTTGCACAATTACTATCATCACAGATTGATAAGGTTGGAACTTTTTTTTCCAATTCTAAGGGGATACTTACAAATTGCACTAATTTGAACCTTCGTTTCATTAATGGTTGTCTTTAAGTATATCATATCAATCAATTAGTTGAAACGTGCATTCAACCGGTACGTCCAAAGGCTCAATAAAAGTTTCGCTCCCCTCATATTCGACATCTGTTTTACTCCTCAATATTTGTCCATTATAGTAACATGTCATGGGAATTGTTGAAATGCATATATGACTGCATAAAATCATTTCAAATGAATTAAATATGAGAGTACTTAATATCACATCAACTTTATCATAAAGAAAACAATCAAATTTTCTGTCCTTAGTTTCAATCATTGTGTCATTTTGATTTATTGTCAAGTATTCCTATTTATAACTACATTTTCTTCATGTCAAGAAGTCCATCAAAAGAAGGCGGTACTTCCAACTCTTTCTCGTGGAAAGAACTCTTTCCATTTCATTATACACGGGCAAAGAAGAATGATACGAGTAGTAACAATTTCACGCAAATGTAATTTTTCTCATTAATCAATTATTAAATCAAGAAGGAACAAATGCATCTAAAGTAATGGATGGAAAGACTCAGAAGTCAAGTTTGGAAAGCTTTTATAAAGCAAAAGGAATGTCGTTATCAATGCTTTTTTGGGCCAAAAGAGACTCGCCCACAAAACAGCCTTTAAGTTCAAACTAAATATTTAATTAAAATAACAAAAACAAATTCTTACTAACCACTCGATAAATCGAGGCTTTAATAAGGCCAAATTACTTTTTTTCTTTCTTTTTACATAAAATGCATCGCATTATGCCCAAAAGGTGAGAAGATATCCAGCGGGCTTTTACACGAAGAACCTCACATTATCCATAGATGCAAAGTTCACCGCAGCAGTTCCAATCCTTAAGATCTCCTCGCCAATACTTTCTTTAATCCACTTGATTTATGGAATTTCATACTATAAAACTGTCGAATTGTAGCATATTTCCTAACAAAAAATATCTTAATCATAGCATCTTCCCTCAAATAGCACATTTGGGAAATAAAAATGCACTAAGTTTCCTGTCAAGACGTAGAAGAGCAGGCCGGCTTCTTCCCGGCCTTCCCATCATGACTTCAATATACTAAAACAAATAAATATATATTTTCTCTCGAGCAACCAAAAGGAAGGTGAAGGAAAAACTGACCTTCCCCGAAATGCATAAGGAGGCACCACTCGGGAGAGTGGAGAGCTCTGCCAGACTGCGACACCTGAGCGGCAGGACTGAGCAAACAGAGGGGAGAAGAGAAGAAGTGTGGGGAGAAGGAAAAGCCCAGCTAGCAACTTAATGGTTAATTGTCGCCGTCGACCTGCCAAGATGAATTAGTTAAAATGTCGTTATTAGAACTTACCGACATTTGAATTATTCAAATGCCAAGCTGGCCAGGACGACTAAGATTGTAAGTACTCAAATGCCGCCGCTAGAACGACGATAATTTAACCACTCCCCAAATGCCGCTGCTCCGATTGCTCCACTTCTCAAGATGAATCAAATGCCTGCATTCCCATTGCCTAAGATTAAGCTCTACTTTGGGAAATATTTTGGAAGCAACATTAATTTTATTTTATTTTTTTTAAAATAGTGTATTTCCGGACAAAACTCCCCTTTTCACTCAATGGGAAGTTATGTCTCTTTCTTTACTCAATGACACAAACCACGAGGCTACCGTTATGATTATGAGATGCTAAGAAACACAATATGCCCAATACCACCAATTGAGTGAAGTAATGTCTCTTCCCTTACTAAATGACACAAACCACGAGGCTACCATTATGATTATGAGATGCTAAAGAAACACAATATGCCCAATACCACCAATTGTAAGAACCAGTTTTACAATCCTTAAATTCTATTTTATTTATTGAGATTTGATATTTTTAGATAAAACTTATTTCTTTATTTGATATTTAAAAAATAAAATTGAATCTAACAATTATAAAATTGGTATTCATATGTGACTGATTTTTTTACAACTGAACCTATCACTAATGAAGCCCACTTACTATAACCATTATGGAAAAATTGCATCAGTCATTCCCTCATTTTTTCTAAAATAAAAACTGCACATCTATCCAGATTTCAAGGGTATTTTCTTACTATATAAAAGTTCTCTATTTTGAATACCAAAAAATACGGAAGGGGAGAAAACTTAGGTGGTGTTTGTTTTTTTTACTTAATGCTGAATAGAACTTTTTTGAGCTGACATCAATAGTACTTAATACAGCATTGGCATAAGCTGCTTGTTTTTTAACATTGTGTGAGTAACAGTAATGATAACGACACGGACATTTCGTATTCCGTCCCGCCTCGCTCTTAATGACATAAGTTTAATTTAATTTTAATCGGGTTTTTAACGGGTTTGGGTTTATTTTCTCAAATCCGAGATGAGTTCAGGTATTGTTATTCTCTGTAAAACCCCGAGAAAATTAGAAATTTTTTCAAAACTATAAAACGTTAATAAAAATAAATTGCCATAAGGGTTCAGGGAAGCCTAGAAAATTCTCTAGATCTCGGATGATGAAACGGACTGCGCCGTTAAATTCGTCTCGCGAAATCTAGTGACCTAGAAAAGTTTCGTCGAATTCTGAGAAAAGTGAAAATTTTTCCGATTTTTTGGGTGATAAGTTGCCAATGACTCAAGAGACGAGATTTTTACGAAAATCTTGAAAGTCAGGAAATGGCTTGGTCTAAGTTTATTTAAAATAAAGCCGAATCGAAGCAAATAAATTGCTTTACGTTAAACGGACCCGAATGAAGCAATATGAACCATATATCCAAAATAATAATAATAAGTCCCGCCCTGATTATATTTTAAAACTAATTTTTTATTATTTTATTTTTATACTTTAATATAAATAATATAAATAATAATAATAATTATTATGTTTTTAAATAAATAATTTATAAAAATTCATAATATTTTTATTTTTATGAAAAATATTAATTTTAATATAATAAAAAAAGCAACAAAAATTAAAATTAAAAAAATAAAAACAAAATAAATGCAAACTGGGCGAGTTTCGAGAATTTTTCCCATCTCCGCCGCCCTCGCGACTTTAAACGAGATGCTTTAATCGAAAAATAACGAGCCTCATTTACGACGCCCGCCCAAACTCTCCCATTGTCATCCCTAGTAGTGTATATTGCTAGCTCTTCTTCTTGTTGGGCAATGATTGAATTTTTCTTATTTTTGTGGAAAATGACTTTTTCTAAATAGAAAAAGCCAAATATTTTCACTTTTTCTATTTAAAACTTTTAAAAAAAATTTCAGCAATAAGTCGTGAAATTTTTGTAATAACAAATTTTTAATGTCAAAGCTATTTAAATTTCAAAGATTAAGTCAAAAAACAAACGTCACCTTACACTTTTCGGAATAAATACTTCACATTCTTTTCCCTTTTTTGTCAGCATATTTAATGAGAGGTTATCCCACTCCCCTCTCTAAGAGCACGATTTTTGGATTAAAAGTTTTTCCTTTTTATAATACCCACTTATTGAAATGGTTTCCTCTTTATAAAAAAGGAAGTAGAAGATATGAGCAAGGAAAGATACATTTGCCTTTTTCTAAAATTGGAAGGAGATATCATGATAAAAAAATCCGACAAGAATATTTAGCCAACTTACCTTGTTAGAATGATAAAGGTGAATATACACTACAAGAAATGAGCAATTGAAATTTTATAGGTAATTCAGTTTGACTACTGATTTCCTACTAATGATGCTTTTCAACCGAATTCAGTTGGAGCATGCCGAATTGCTGAAATGACTGATTCTCGCACGCCGGCTCCTCTGTAAAAAACAAGAAATAAAAGGATCTGAGGGGGCTCTCGCCCCAAGATTCCTCCGATACCTAAGTTAGTTCTTTTTGGGGGAAGAGAAGATCAACTATTTAGGGAATGAATTTTCTGTGCGTACCTTTCACCGATGGGGTGGTCTGGTATTTATAATGGATGATCATGATACTTTCCTAGTTGGATGATGATACGGATATTTCTCCCATTGGGTGAGAGATTTTCTTTCCTTATTGTTAACCGATTAATAAGTGATAATTGATAACTTTCTTAGTTGGATGAAGATACGATATTCATCCTATTGGGTGGGAGATTTTCTTTCCTTATCGTAAACCGATTAATAAGGGATAATTGATGGGCAATAATTAGGAAATATTATGTTTTCCTAATTGGTGGAAATTGGGTATTTTCCTTTTGGTATCACGAATTCTTTCGACATTACATTACACCCTTTAGCTGTGAATTTGTCCCTGTTTTCGGCCTATATTTATGACGTCATCAAGGGCCCAAAGATCGGGTACTCAGGGCCTGCTTCTTGATCCCTTCTTAAGTCTGACATTTGGGCTCGTGTTCTAAGCCTGCGCGCCTATTATTTTAAACCCCATCACCTACTAAACAAAGTTGTAGGAAATATCTTTATCGGTAAAAAAAATTATCTACAAAAAGTGAAATAGTAAGCAATTACCTACTGACTTTTAGTCGATAAATGCTAGGTAATTTCTATGTCATATTTTGTCGGTAAAATGACTTACCTACTATTTTTGTTGTTGGTAATTTTGTAGGTAAATTTAGTGACTATTGTTTTGTCGGTAAATTTTGTAGGTAAATTAGATAGTCGGTAATTTGTAGGTAAGATGACTGTGTAACTTACAAATTTTGTAGGTAATCTATAAGTAAGTTGACTGCTTAACTTGCAAATTTAGTAGGTAATTTGTAGGTAAGTTGATTGCCTAACTTGCCAATTTAGTAGATAATCTGTAGGTAAGTTGGCTGGATAACTTACTAATTTAGTAGGTAATCTATAAGTAAGTTGATTGATTAACTTGTCAATTTACTAAGTAATATGTAGTTAATTGTTGGTAATTATACATATTTTTATAAATTTAATTTAATTTAATTATAATCATAATAAAAAACATAATAAATTTTAAAAAAATTATACTGATATATGATTCAGAATGTTAATAAAACCAAACAATAGTGCAATTAAAATAGTCAAATTACATAAAACCTATCTAGAAAGTGAAGCTAAAGTATAGTCTTACATAAACTATAAAAGTGACAATAATAAAAAGTCACAAAACATATTTACAAAGTATAACATGATAACATGAAACCATCAAACAACAATCGATAACAATCTTTGGAATTGCATTATTGTCGTCATCGTCATCTATATCATCATCATCTGAACATGGTCAGAATCAAGGTGAGTAGGCGCTAGAAGTGGTCGCTCAGTTCTTGACATTTCATCAATATGCTGTAATAAGCGTTCTGTTAGTATTCGCAAATCATTGATCACCTCCTTTTGCTAAGTAATCTTTGTCTCAAGTCTTGAATTTCATCTACATTCTGTTGAGGAGAAGGGGACGTAGTTGAAGCAGCATTAGCCCCGTAGTACTCCCTAGGTTGGGACCTAAGACCATAAATTGCACTCCTTTCGTTTTCCACCCACAATATTGAAAAATAAGTCATTTTCATCTATTGTTTCACTGGATTGTATTAACTCCTCTGTCCTACATTGAAGAGCATTTTAGTAAAAATTTAAAAAAATTAAAATATCATAATAAGGTAAGTTCAAGAAAAGCACATATTAATCAAATTAATTAACTTACGTTAACAAATTTGGACTTCTTATCAATAAATGTCTTCCCATCACTTTTTTGGTGTGTTTAGATAGAAATAGCTCTGGTGTAGTAGGCCGATGTCTGAGTTTTTGAGCCTAAATATACATAAATAGAGCAACAACAACATAAGTATCATTCAAAGGAAGGAAGTGAAGGTATGTGTAATCTTCCTCGATATTTAAAGAAATGTAAAGCCTTATTGAAAGATGAATGCAAACAAATATTGATTTTTAAGCCTTATTTGATTATTTTAGAAAATGGGAGAAATTAAATCACTACTACAAAAATTAATATTTATGACACTTCATTCATGACGCTTTATAAACAATGTCATTATTCGAATATCATTTAATGTACAATGTCACTTAATTTGAAGCGCTATAATCTGTGGTACTTTTAAAATTTTATGGCGCTTTATTAAAACGCCATAGTTGAAAGTGTATTAAAAATAAGGTATAATGAACTCTTGATGCTTTTAAAATGTCATTATCAATACTAAAACCTTGACATTTTTTGAAATGTCATTATCTATATATATATATAACATTCCTAACTTAGATACTCACTCTCAAACCCTACCTTTCGATCCCCAACTTCAAACCCCGATAAACACTCAAATTTTGAAGGTCTTCCATGGGAAATATTTGGGAAAAGAAGCAAGTGGCAGAAGAAAGCTTCGATCCCCAACTTTAGACCCGATAAACTCTCAAATTTTGAAGGTCTTCCATGGGGAATATTTAGTAGAAAAGGGCGGTAGAAGAAAGCCTTTGAGTATTTGTGTGGGTAATGGAGAGGGGCGATTAAGAAGAAAACAAACTGAATGCACATTTTGCTTTCAGATCAAGCAGTGGTTTTTGTGTCCCGACCACCACCACCACCCCATTTCTCGATATCAATGTTGTCACTCCCGTCTGCATGACATCCCCTTCTTCTCAAGAACTTTAATTTTTCCTTTTTACCTCTAAGGCCTCAATAATCAAACCCTTATTGGAATAACACTCAATAAGAAACCCACACAGTGGATCTGCATCTTTTGCCTCTACAAACCCAAATAACTTAATCCATTAGCATAGAAATTTTCTGGGTAAAATCACAAGTGTGAGAGATTGATCGCTTTACATTTAAGGTGGAAATCAAATCTAGGATGGACAACCTCTTTAGATAGGCTGCCCCACGATGCTCTATAAAGCGCTCTTCTCGCTCTAGGCATTGAATATGGTGGGGTTTTCGAGGTTCTAAACATTGGTGAAGGGTTTCCTCTCTCCCGAAATGGGCTCTCGTCTGGCTCTTCTATGATATCTGCCTCCTTCAAGAGAACATGATTCTTCTCGTGGCAGAAACTCTTCGTGGCTTTGACCATTCTGGTCACCATATCAAAAAGGGGTTTCCATTCCCAAAAATGGGAAGGCAATGATGGAGTCCTATCCCGCCTAAGGTTAGAGAGACGCAGCTTTAATGGTTTCGCATCCCAAAAAGGGCAGCCAGTACTCTACTGGGGATGCAAGAGTCGATGATGCCTCAAGTCAGCCGATGGCAATGCATTTAACGCCTACAATGGGGTCAGTTTGATGCAAAATGAAGCCTTTATAGCCTGGCCCTGGGATCATTCTCGATCTTCAAGAGGGGTCAAGACGATCCCGGTGAGATCCGAAGGTCGCGCGGGGAGGAGCTCCCAAAAAGGGTTCGTCTTGGGCTTCGATCGTCAACGCAAGGTCCGACGATGATGTTATTGCCTGCAATGGGGCCGCCAGAGCCGCCTTCGAGGGATTCTCCCCATCGTGATCTAAATTAGATCCGTGAGATCTCGAGAGTCAAACATGAAGATCCAAAGAACGGGTCATCGTGGTCTTCGCACGCCGACGCTGGGCCCGACGCGATGATGATGGTAAATCCATCGGGCTCCGGCTAATCGCAGCTGCGTGATATACCCGCACCAGTTCGGGCCATGTAAAGCTTCGAGGCCGACGCCGCCGGATTCGTGGTTTGAAAATGGTCCGACTCGTACGGGTCAAAAAGGGTCCACGACCGGGCCGACGGTGTTCTAGTATACGGGACTCTCGCAACGGCCGGCAAACTGCACGCAGGGCATCCTCGAGGCTTACTGGTCTCGTGCTGCGGATTTCCTCCGATCCCGGCCTATCACCGATTTGGGTACAAGCAGAGTAAAGATTAACTCATTTCAGAGGCCCTCGAGGCTTTGACTCATCATGCTGGAACACGAAGTTTGAAAACATTTTGTGGGGGATGAATTAAGCATTAACTCCAACCAACAATCTTTATCCCAATTATTCTTGCCCTTAAAAATGACTGTATATCATCAATTAACTTGCAAGCAAGAAACACAGCGCCCTCTTCTTTATCTTTTCTCTATTGTTGAAGTTTATCACAATGACCCACGTCTCCCTTTTTGTCTACAAACAAGGTGTGTTGTGTTGACTACATCTACATCCATGCCGTAAAAGAAATTAATATACTCTCAGATCTTCCACATTAATAATTCCTCCGTTTTTTATCTTTTTCTCCATATGGATATTTATTCAAATGGATTTTAAATTACGGGAAACGTGGTTGGATTTACTTTCAAAACACAAAGAAGGAGAATCACGTCAAGTTGTAAACCGCACTCCCCATCAGATTGGGCCGATCGGTCATTTTATGCAGGCGCATATGGGTGATATGGTAACTGTCGATTTAACTTTTTCTTTTAAATTTTCTTTATGATTTTACTTTGCTAGTCTTCTTTTTTAACTTTTTCGCTCAAAAGACAATATGGTACTACTGTATCAATTGTAAATGGTCTTTTGTTAAAGTAAATTTGCATGCTCTACATTCCGTGTTTATTTTAAAATTTTTAATTGCATGCTTCCTCTAATATAAAGCCAAGGATAACTTTTATCATGAGCAGGAAAAGGATTCCAAGAGCCTACAAATCCCACTCGACTGAAGTGGGTACTTCTAGATATATTTTATGTGAAAAGTGAAGCTATATGGTTTTGTATTGTTTTGTAGATTTAGGTTTTTTTTGTTTTTCTTAAATTAATAAAATAGTTAAAAATAAAATAATATTTAAATTAATACATAAAACAATATTGTAATCAATGACTATAGTACATGTGTTATTAACTTAAAAAATTTCAATATCTTTAATCGGGCTACTACTAGTTTGTACACAAGAGTACCGCTCTCACATACTAGCAAATTACTATTATTTCAGAATACAATATTATTGCATTATATTTAAGTCAGATATCACGCTTTTATTTGGAAATTTCAAATAAGTTGTCCGAAGTAGATATTATTTTTTGTATTATTTTCATAAAATAGTTAATTAAAATTAAAAAACAAACCAAAACAAAACAACAAATTGGATACGTGTAATCTTTGATTATCGACGGACTTGTCGGGTTTTCTTTTCAGAGAATGACGGGACCCGCCTTGAAAACTCCAATAAACTCCCAAAATTGGAAAAAGTTGGGAGTTTGTACGAGAATCCATGTTTTCTCGTGGGCTTTATCAAGTTAGTAGAATTCAAAACAAGCTTGGTGTTTTGGGATTGTCAAATTTGATTTTTTTTTTTTTGAATTCAAAGTACATGTTTTTTGTGTTTTCAATTTCTTTTTCTATTTTTTTTAATTTCCACTAATGGTATCCAACCAATCAATGCCTGTGTTTCTTCTTTAATCATTATTTTATTTGTAATCCTTCAACTTAATATTTCAAGGAAAAGTTACCGACTAACCCATTTCCAAGAATAAGGAGTGGATCTCTTCTCAAGTGAAAGGCTTGTCCAAAGGAGAAACATACGATCCAAGTTGAATATTTTTATCGTCCCAACAAATGCACGTATCCAATTTGTTGTTTGTTTGTTTGTTTTTAATTTTAATTAACTATTTTTATGAAAAGAAAACAAAAATAATACCTCCCCTTCCAGACAACCCATTTCAAGAAATTTCCAAATAAAAACTGTGTTGTCAACTATAAAAAGAAAGAACAGACAACCTTAATGTTTATTTTATTATTTAAGAAAGAACATACAATATTATTTTATGAACTATCCAATAATCAAAGATAACCTTAATGTTTTAATACCCATTTTAATATGCTTCGAGAATATGTTTATATTTACAAATTCTAGGACTATTGAAGAATTTACCATATCATTAACTTTAAGGCCTCATATTCTAATCTGTACATAAGCTAACCTGACACCATGATTAAAAATAATTCACAACCTTAATAATTAATATATATACCCTCTTGGTAGTGGTCTCGTAGACACAATAGGTAGTGTGTGATGAAACTATTGGTCGGGTTTACTATGGGAAAGTGATATTCATGCATGAAGCCCATGCTGCAATTATTAGCCCATGCATATTATTACCAACACAATGTAGTGGATCGAGTTCACATTTTATAACTCTAGGGGTCCACCAACAAGATGAGAGGTGTGAGCTAACAAAGATATCGAGTATTTCAATTGATACTACATATAGCAATATGGTGTCATGGTTATACTTATAATTTTCTCTTTAATTCGCACATGAGGTTCATGCCGGCCAAATTTTGCTACCGGGTTTTGACTGATTCCGCTCTCCAATTGGAAGGAGATCTTGGATTCGAAAAATGGTTGAATGGAATGTATTGTTTGAGACATTTTTTGTTGGTACCTTTCCAACATCATCGCTTATTATTCTTTGAGATTCTCAGTGAATCATTGGTTTATTTTGCCTGAGAAGTCTCACCATTGTTTTTCTATAACTGATTTAGAAAAGGTTATAGATCTAAGTTTGCTGGGCTTGAACTGGCTCAGCACGAATCATAATTTTGTAATTTTCTCATCAGATCTCCAAACCATTTTGGGAAATAAGGCAATCTCCTCTCTTTCTCTCTCTCTTTATTCATTTTAGAATGTTGTAAGAATATTCTTCTATGATACTTCTTCAAAATGATGACATTTTCAGAAAAAATTGAATATTTTCATTATTTCCTCTAGATAATGTTTACGCACTGGAAATTTCTAATATAATTTTAATCGATGACCAATAGCAATATATTCATTTTGATATGGGATTTAAATTTTGGTAATGAAAACTGAATGAGCTAATGAATGAAATCCTACAATAATTGTCAGTTTTTGGAAATACTTATGTCCTCAATTGTCCTGCAATTAACTCTCCTTCATTGAAATGATCATTAGTTAGGATTAATGTTCATTGAAATTACTTAACCTGTTTTTTTTTTCTTATTTAGAAAAAAAATATCCATGGGTGTATTCAAGCATATATCCTTTCCTTATTCGTTCCTCCTTTGTTTTCTCCTGCCAAGGTAATTGAAACTTTGTTTAAGCTTTCTTCAAGCTTCATGATCAAACACACTAACATGACTCATTTATTTTCCAAATTTTTATTCATGCTTAAGGAAACAATTTCAACATAATACACTGATCCGTTTTGATAAGATATCACTTTATACACGTAGAGATCAATATTATGTGTCAAACTATTTTTGACATCATTAAAGGACTTCAAATCACCATTTCGAGGCCTACGTCCACACATACAAACACACACAAACACAATCACTATAGGACTTAAAATAATTATCGGAGCAAAGATCTCTAATTTCGCTACTACTTTATTAACATTTTAGCATAAAACATTAACATATTTTGTTTAGGTATTTGTTTTTAGTAAACTAATATCTACCACATTCACTTTAATTTCTCTAACTACCCTATTATCCTAAGGTTAATGTAGAAATGTATTTCATGTGTTATTAGAGAAATGGATCGTTGTCGATTTCCAAGGACCTGAGGTCTAAGGAATAAGGAGGATTGTGGTTGAATACTTTATCTCATTTGCGCAAAATTCAACAAGCAAAATATCAATTAGATGCCCTCGCATGCAATGGGAATTTGATATTTCATACTCCTCAAATCATTAGAGAACATTTGTTTTTATGGATTTGATCAGTTATTTTACATGGTATCGGCATGGGGAAGGATATCCTAGCAAAGGGACCACCAACCAAAGGTAGAACGTCAGACAAAAATGAGTCCCGTGATATGTGACCACAATTGAAATGGTAAAAGCCGCCATGATGATTTTCGTGATTAATCTGTTAAATTTTCACAAAAATAATTGTTTAATGATGTCGAGAAACCTTTATATCCGTGTCAGAGAAAATTTATCAAGCTATCTTCATTAGTTAAATTATACAATCTGAAAGTAAGATATGGATGGTCAGACAAAGGCTTTTCTGAACTATTAGGATTGCTGTGAAATGTTGCCTTTAAACAATGAGTTGCCACTATCTATGTATGAAGCAAAGAAGACTTTGAATGCATTGGGAATGGAGTATGAAAAGATAATGCATGTCCAAATGATTGCATATTATATAAGGAATGAATTAAAAAAGTGCATCTTCATGTCCTACTTGTGGAGCGCCAAGGTGGAAGGTAATCTAACAAGAACAAGAAAGAGAAAAGGTGTTCCAAATAAAGTCAAGGTGGTGGTTTCCCATCCTACGATTCAAGAGAATGTTTCATTCTCAAAAATTGCAAAGATCTCACTGGGCATGCACAGAAAGAGTGTTTGATGGAAAGATGTGTCATCCATCGATTCCCCATCATAGAAGTTAATTGATCATAAATGGCCTGATTTTGAGGTGGAGAGCCTAGAAATCTTATTTGCCATTTCAGCCGATGGTATAAATCCATAGTTCTTTGAGTAGCAGTATAGTTGTCGGGCCCGTTATAATCATCATTTACAACCTTCCACCATGGTTATGCATGAAGAGAAAATTTATGTTGTTATCCTTATTGATATCAGGTCCACGATAACCTGGTAATGACATAGATATTTATTTGGCACCGTTGATAGAAGATCTTAAACTTTTATGGGAGGTGGGGATTGAAGCTTTTGATGCATATGAACAAGAGTTTTTTACATTAAAGGTCGCTTATTATGGACAATCGTTGATTTCAACATATGGGAACCACGTTGTACAGCCAGTGCGGTACTTTGCTTCGCTTCCATACGTGGTGAACAACCTGATTCACGTAGATCAAGCATGGGAAAAAGAACTCATTCACAAACATAGCGATTTCTTCCATGCACCCATCCTTATAGGAAATGTGAAAAGGCATTCAATGGTGAGCAAGACTTTGATCACCTCCACAACCGCTTACGAGAGGCAATATTACATAAACGGATAATATTTGTAATTTCGGGGAAAGAAGTAGTTCGCCAAGATAAGTCTAAAGGCAATGTTGCATGTTGTTGGAAGAAAAATCCATATTTTCGATTCGGTATCGAGATATCTACATGTTCGTCATAACTTGGATGTGATGCACATTGAGAAAAATGTATGTGAAAGCATAGTTGGTACATTACTTAACATTCAAGGTAAGACAAAGGATGGACTAAATGCTCATTTAGATCTTATGGAGATGGGCTTAAGGTCTGAATTAGCACCAAGGTTTGAACAAAAGCGCACTTATCTTCCACCAGCTTGCTACACACTCTCTAGAATGGAGAAGAAGATCTTTTGTCAAACATTAGCAGACTTGAAAGTTCCAGAGGGATACTGTTCAAACTTTAGTAAACCAGATCCATGGAGGAATTGAAGCTTGTTGGCCTAAAATCACATGATTATCATACACTAATGCAACAATTGCTACCAGTTGCATTGCGATCACTTCTACCAAAGCATGTTAGACTTGCTATTTGTAGGCTGAGTTTCTTTTTCAATGCTCTTTGTAGCAAAATGGTTGATGTGTTCAAGACCGATGAATTACAAAATCGCTGGTCAGTGGACATTATGCTCATTGAAAAGTACTTCCACCTTCTTTCTTCGACATCATGATCCATTTGATGTGCTGCATCTTGTAAGCAGAGGTAAGACTATGGACCCGCTTATCTTAGGATGGATGTACCCTTTTGAAAGGTTCATGAAAGTACTAAAGAGTTATGTGCGAACCGAATCGCCCGAAGGATGTATTTGTCAATGCCATATCGCAGAGGAAGCCATTGAGTTTTGCACCGATTTCTTCTCTAATGTGGATGCAATCGATCTCTATTGGTCTAAGAATCGACCACAAAATCGGGACACCTCTACCCGGAAGTTTTGGTCGCGAAAGTCGATCCCATTGTTTTGCTGTGCCACATCATTATGTGTCGAGAATACTTTTAATTATCGTGCAACCTTTTATTGAGTAAGGACCACACATTTGTGTTTTATTCTATTTTTTATGATAAATTTACATTACTAATTAAGAGTTGTATGTGATTTGTAGAGAGCACATGTCATGGTTGAAAATGCAAAATCCTCGTCAAGCTAAGAAGCAAAAGTGGCTACAAGATGAGCATAGGCGCACTTTCACTTATTGGTTGAGGGAAAAGGTATTAGAATAAATGTCATATGTGCACTATTTTTTAACACTAGAAATTAAAATAATTAATAACATTCGGGAACTTTTGTAGGTTGATGTTGCCATTGTTAACCAAGAACCTATAGCTGAAACCCTTAAATGGATAGCACATGGCCCTAGTCACTATGTGTCCAAGTATAATGGATATATCATCAATGGATGTCGTTATCATACAAAGGAACGAGATGAATTACGCACAAACACAAAAATGCTGGAGTTAGTGGTTGAGCGAACAATGCAAATTTGTAAGTGCAAAGGATAAGAATCCAATATTCGGGTGAGCTATGTTTTTATGGGGTCATTATTGAGATTTGGGATCTTGATTACATCATGTTCGTAATTCCAGCCATGTGACCGGCTGACAATAAACAACGACATTAAAGTCGATGACCTTGGCTTTACATCGTTGACTTGACAAAAGTGGCGTTTAAATCAGATTCATTCATTTTAGCATCACAAGCAAAGCAAGTTTTCTATGTACAAGACCAACTTGAGCCAAGATGGTCAATCGTCCAATCAATTCCTCAAAAAGACTTCTTACATAAGGAGGGTATTGATGACCTTCCAAAATTTTCAGTTGAACACCATCCTCCCATTGCATTGCCAAAAGTAGATTCATTTGATGATATTGATGGACTCTCAAGCAATATGCATGAAGACATTGGAAGCGGATTGATTGAAAACAAATCTTCCATGTGACTCACTTCAAGCTTTGCTAATTATGTAACATAATATATATATATATATATATATATATATATATATATATATATATATATATATATATATATATATATATATATATATATGCGAATGCAATCGAATCTCTTTTTTTTGATTGAGAAACAAATCTAAATGAGTACTTAGTTTGTACATGATTCAGAATATTGGTTGATTTGCTTCAAAATCTTTCTTTGATCATTTTAAATATACACATAATGATTTTGGTGATGACATTATAATTATTTCTAAAATGATTTACACCATGTAAAGGTTGGATATTAAGATATAATTTTTGTCACTTCATTTATATGTTTTTATGTATGTTTGAATGATTTGTCAAACTATTATATATGCATTTAAATTTTACAAGAGTATAAATCAAATTATCATCATGTAAAACAAATGAATGGAAAGTCTATAAGGACATTTAATTTGACTTTTATAGTAAGTCCTTCCATCAAGCCACAACCATCCTCGAATGTCTTAAAGCTTAACATTCTTTATAGAGGTATCATTATGTCTAAGGATCTAAGAAAAGGTATTTCAACTTTTTTTCCTTTGGTTGTTCAATTCGTATTCACATCATTTTAAAATATCTTACTTCATTATAGGTATGGATCCGTGATGATGTACAAAAACCTATAAAGAGGAATTATCGGGGAATGACTCGAAAATGTATGATTATCAAGAATAGGAGCAAAGGCATAAAACTTCTCATCAAGTACAACAAAGATGGTATTTTTGTTGGTGATGCTTCTGTGCATCTTACAAGCTACTTGGGTGTATTAGCAAGGACAATGGTGCCTATAAGATATAGAGATTGGCGAGAGGTTCCCATTCAATTAAAGGATAAATTGTGGGACGTTACTGAGGCAACCTACTTATACTTCAAAAGTTTGTTGATAAAATATTTTTATTTGCTACAAGATGACGATACTAATAATATTGTTATAATTTGTAGACTCCGCTTTACGTCGATAAAAGAAGTATGAGAAAACTGCATGCGAACAATAGAAGAAGTTTTTTGGCCATTTAAGAACCACTTAACTCGTGAAATACATCATCCCTTTCAAGGATAACCTGCAAATGTTGAAGAATCCTCCAGCTGAATATAGCTTCATCGAGGATGACCATTGGTTTTGTTAAAGATGTACTCTAATGCATTTCAGGTAGAACTATTAAAACATGCTACTTCTATTAACATGTACCAAATCATATTCATTAATTGTCTTACTAAAATGTACATATTAATTCTTATTTATAAAATGCAGGAATTTAGAAAAGTTCAGAAAGAGAGAAGGAAGAAACACATATACAATCACCGTTTAAGTAGAAAAGGATATGCAAGACTCGAGGAAGATTTGGTAAGTTAAATACCTATTAATTTGAAGTTTTATGAGATTTAATACATGTAAAAATAATGGTTTTTGGTATTTATACATGTTTCCATTATACGAAATATTTTATAAAGGACTAACTATGATGTCTTTTATAATTCTCACAGACGGTGACAAATGGGTGTAGTGAAAGTATTGATAGAAGCATTTTGTGGAAAAAAGCAAGGGAAAGGAAAGATGGAAATTATGAAGAAGTCACTACAATTGCCAGAAGAAGATCAGAGGTTCTTATTTATTAACTAAATTTAGTTTGTTTAGACAAATACTATGCATTCCGATTCGCAGCATAATTTTATAACTCAGATTTTTTTAGGATGATCTCTTGAAGGAGTCTCAAGAGAGCGGTCAAAGCATTATGGAAGTAATGATATACTTATTACTGCATCGGGAACCCTGCACATAGGCCTGGGTACGCGGGTAAAGGGAAGCATTACACGACGACGCTTTTCATAGTGTGGCCGATCGCAATGCAAGATTTTGTAAAAGCATCCGAAGCACCGACAAGCTCAATCGGCATTTTAGCAAAGCTTTCGAAATATACCAACTACACCTCAATCAAGGCTGGTAGTTGTAACTTGAAAACAAATCATGTAGTACCTGAATTTGTCAGGCCCACAACGCCATGTTCAAGATCAACCCCCAACAAGATTTAAAAGAACCTCAAAAAAGGTATTTTATTTGTCAACTAGTTTAATTTATCGCATACCAAAACACTCAGAAACCTAAAAATCTTAAAGGTGGGCAAAGTTTGAAAAATACAATTCTTAATTTATACATACAAACTTTCATCAATATAATGAATATACTGGGTCGTTTAATTTTATAGGTGAGCAAATGTCAATCGTCAGAAAGCAAGGAAAATATAATAAGGTGCATAATCAGACAGTGAATGTGGTCCCAATTACCTAGTAGTGGTGATGCTTCTTCAGAGGAACTAAATACAACACTTCCACCCCATTCATTCCGAATTTGCTACTATCGAACAAATTATTGGTATGAAGTTCTTATGGCCAAAGACATTTAGTCATTCTCGCTCATCCCGCCTGTGAAATATTTTTTATATTTACATATAGTTTAATAAGCATAATATGTGTTAGAATAAACATAATGAGATGATTAACTCCATATTTTTTTTATAGAAGTCAAGAAATTGAAAAGAAAGGAATGCAGAAACAAAATTAAAAGGCAAATGTGAAAATCCTCAAGATATCAAGAACTTTGACACACTGGTTGGACTAATGTTAGTTGAAAATCAAGTAAAATCAGTAGACATTCCAATTGATGTTTTTGGAGAGGGTTTTAGAACCTTTCTAATGAGAGAAGATATGGATATGATAATCTCATCAAAGGAAGTGTCACTAATCGCATCATATTCTACATTTCCGGTGAGAGAATTACTTAATTTCTTTATCGACCTAATTACACAGAAGTTAGTAATTATCTATTAAAATATGTAAACTATTCATATTTTTTGTAGTGACTTTTGAATTTCAACTAGGCACTTGTGTAAGAAGATGGTTGATGCAAAGATGAAAGAAAGATTTGCTTTGTTAACTCGCATTGCCTCTCAAAGTCGGAATGCGAGAAGAACAAAGGAAAACAGTCAAGGGTTATTGCAAATCGACACGAATGCAAGTCAGGCCGACTATATTTTTGTTCCATACAACCCGTATAAGTTTCTAAGATAGTTATAAGTTTCTCAATTATATTATTTACTAGATCTCACTTTAATAAAAAAATTCGCCATCGGGTGTTGGTAGCATTAGAGACAAGGACAATGACAAGATACTACTCGACCGATGTTACATCAACCATGTATGATTTAAAGGATATTGTTAACATGTAAGTTTCTAGATTTGCAATTTTGAATTATTGATGATATATATTTAATAGTATTACCATTATATAGGTACAAGAATCCATCCACCGACAAAGCAAAAAACGCCAAAGAGAGCTCTACATGGGTAAAGGTTATGGTCAGTATAAATTATTTAACTTTGATTGTTGTTTATAAAGTTTAGTTCATAATACTAAAATTCCAAAAATCATACATTTTAATTTATGGATCATAATATAATGGTTTACATTTTCATTTATAGTGTCCAAGGCAACCAGGTAGTGTGGAATGTGGATATTATGTAATGCGATATATGAAGGACATTATTATTGATTCAAGGCATCTCGCGACAAAGGTTAATTTATACTTAATAATAAATTTTCATAATATTTATATTGTTTACTATATCAACTTAACTAATAAAATCATGTATGTTACTTGTTATTAGTTTGATGGGGAAAAATCTTATAGCGAAATGGAGATAAATGAAGTCCGATCGTATTTAAGCATTGTTGACTCAACTGAGCACAACTTTTGGTTGAAGGTACAATGTATTGAATTGTCATTTATTTGTATCAATCATGTTGCATTGTTGGTAAATTACTCATCAGTTAATGTAATATATTTGATCTAATTATTTTAATCATTGTTATACAAAGGAAATGAATAATTATCTACAACCTATGGAAAATTTTTTTTGTAGAATGTGGAGAGGGCAAAGGATAGAAGTTGACAAATTATCATTGTGTTTTAAACTTTTTATCATTTTACTAGTGGTTTAGGAGTTTAACTTCATAAAAAATTATATAAGTTTCTAATAAAGTTTTTTGTATTTGTAGAGGTTAAGATATTTTCTAAAATTGATGTATATATCAATTTAGCATTACAATTGCTTTATTGCTCATTTTTGTGCAAATTTAGAATCTCATTTGTCATAAAGATATTAAAATAGTGGTTGGAGTTGATAAATTTTTTGTGCTTACTTTTTTCTAATAGTATACATTTTGTAAATAAAATGCTAGATTATAAATCTCTCTGTTCAATACTGGACAATTCAATCATGATTATATATATATATATATATATATATATATATATATATATATATATATATATATATATATATATATATATATATATATATATATAAGGTAGAAGAGAAAAAGTGTGCAATGATAATATAGTACAAAATGTTGTAATTTCTTATGCATCTAGGTGGTCAGATTAATAGTATTTATTTCATTTTTTTGTATTAAAATATAATTTCTTTATGTATTGATCCCTTTTAGATCAATTTCATGTCGAGTTTATTATCGTATTATAAATCGCTTTAAAATGCGTGATTTTTTGCAAACTCAAAATCGCTATGATAATCAATGACGGTGTTTTTGGATTGATACCAAGTGTATGTGAGCTATATCCTTTTCATTGAACATTTGATACTTTATGTCTTTTTGATTTGCTTTTGGTTCTAAAATTGTAGTTTATATTCATGTGTTTTATTATATTATCATCTTTTAGGTCTATAGCTCAAGATTTCCTTTATGATACTATTCATTTTTATGGAATACTATTAATACATTCTTTCCACGAGTAGTGATGAGTTGTCCTCAAATATTAATCCATTTTAGCATAATTTTTATTTGAAATGACAAGTCTAGTGAACGTTTTTTTGAATAAATTATATTCACTTATTTAAAATTTAATTACAATTTTTGATAAAGGAAGCCATATCCTATGTATATATGCTTATTTGTTCATCGATTCATATTATCATGGATTCACTTGTTATTTTTCGATATGAAGATATGTATATAATATTGTGCCATCCTTTTTTGCTATGTTATCGTTTTTCTATAGGCCGCTTGCCATGATGTCGGCTTTCATCTTACCAACAATCATTAGTGGAATCATCTTTCAAGGTATTACTTAATTTGAGTTCAATTTTATTTATCACTTGAAAGTCACCACACCAAGACTCCATCAAAATAATAAAGCAATGCCTTAGTCTAATCGACTAGAAAGCTCTTTACTTGGTTTTCCTATATCTAATCATATAAAAAATTGAAGATATGTTTGTTTTTCTTTTTTTCTTTTTTTTCCCTGGAAATATATACTTTTTGGAAAAAAATATTTATTTGACTATGTAAACTCATGTCAAAATTGAAGACTTATTTGGTAATGATTTAAAGGAATAAATTTTTCATGCTACAAGGCAAGAGAAAATGGCTCCCTTCTAGTAAAATCATTTCAATAAACCATTCTTGGATACAACCAACATTCTATTAACTTAGATATATATTGGTCAAGTTTACAGTATTGAAACAAATCATCTAACTTTCTTATACTCCAGAGTGGTGATTCACATCTTCTTCTACCATCTCGAAAGGTATGCCTCCATACTCTTTTTGTATAGAAGTTATCTAGCATAATTTGTTTTCATCATACCTGAAGAAGAAATAAGTTTAAATCTTAGTTGTTCTATGATTTCAATTAGATGGGTTTGTTAAGCTTTTGTATATTTTTCTAGATTTTGGTAACTTCTTGCAATAAACTAAATAAGCAACCAAAATACATGTGTGTCTTTACAACTTAATTAATTATGAGCAATCATGTTATGTTACAATGAACATTTACACTATTGGCACATGTGTAGGATGCGTTGATTTGCAATAGTCTATTTCTATTTAATGATGACTTATGGAAACATCAAACTCCATCTAAGTAATATATGTAATTATTCATTGAACTCCATCGCATTTCCATATTTTAATAGGAACAAAAGGCCTCGTGGTGGTGGTTTTGATGGGCCCTAAGTACCTCTTATGGGAAGATCCTCCACGTCGTTAATTGAAGAATGTTTTGTATTCACTCATAAAATGTATAAATAAAGGGAATATATATAAATGTAATTTCGACCACTGATATATAGATAGTCTTTATTTCAATATCCATGACTTTTATATTGTCTTTTTTCTAATCTATATGATTTTCACAATATGTTAATATTTTCAATACCTATGAATATTATATTAGGATTTATATATAATTAATGAAATTAATGCAAATAGGATTTGTAATGTAAGAAAGAAGATGACACTTTTAAAGAGTGTCAAGGTTCAAATGAGAATATATAAAAAATCAATGACGCTCATAAAGTGTCATAGTAAATATATTAGGCTGAAAAGATTATGACGCTCTTCCGAGAGTGTCAATGTTTTATTCAAATGATGACACTTGTAACAAGTGCCAATGTATTTTAAATATTTACAATGACAGTCGATACCATGACGTTTTAGGGAAGCGTCATTGTTACTCTTCCTTGACACTTTAAACGCGTCATTGATCGACTTTTTCCTTGTAGTGAATACTAAATGAAGAACTGAAAAATTAAATAAAAAATCAAAGAAAATACACTAATGTAACTTTTTAGTCGATCAATATCCACTCATTTTAGTCCTAAGTGGAAAGAAATATAGGAAATGAATCCACAAAAGAAGCCTTTAAGCTTTAAATGGTTTGGACAAACATAAGAGAACATGAAAACATATGAAAATAACCTAGGAATACTTGACAAGTGTTTCATTTGTAAATGCATACAAGGTCCTAATATAAGAGACTTCCTACAAAATCAATGAAATTTCTACATGCATAAGTTTACTGGCATTGGGTCAAATTCTTATTCTTTAAAGGTTTCTTTTGGAGCATCCACATTCTTAGAAGTTCCACTTGTCATTTCATAAAAGCAAGCATAGAGAAGCAATATGTATAATATTTCAACTAAGAGATGTTCAATCTCCATAACAAAGAGAAGCAATGTGATAAGCCTCCCACAAAGTTCACTTAAGAAAGAAGTCATGTGAGAGGTATGTGAGCCCTTACGACTGTGGGACACCAAACAACTATTGGGGCTGTTTGAGGGGGTATTTAAGCTTTCTTTTGTGAGGGGTACATCATATATTCTGCTCTAGAGATATAAAACAACAAATTAAAAAAAAAAAATCTTACATCCTTTTCAATATTTCTCATGGTTTCTCAATGATGTTCTTTTTCACATGTTGGGCTTATATATATTTATGTTTTCTATAAATTAAGGGGCGTTTGTTTGTTTTTTTAAAGACAATTAAACACTTTGTTACAATATAGTAAATTGTCTCATTTGGAAAGCAACATAGAAAAAAATAAAATTAAATATAACTTACAAGTGTCTTCCATGGTCATAATAAATAGCAATGCCTCTAATGTGAATTGAAGGTGGAAATATCCCTCTGTCTTCATCAAATTCCCAAGTAAAATTGGGCAAGAAGAAAGATCCAAACAGATACTCACCGCAAGCATACAGGGTTCACCTTTGGGAAGGGGGGGTTCACCTTTGCATACGCTTGACACTTCTAACTTCATGAAAAATCAACCCTGGATATGTAATGCCAAAGATGGTATTTGGATAATAAATTGAGTCTTTTTACTAAACAGAAGAAAAGGACATCTTTGATCCATGGTATTAGAATTTATCTAATAAAGATTCTGATCTATAAAAATAAAAATTATCTAATAAAGATTCTGAAAATGGATTTCGGTCTGGACACTAACTGAAGACCATAACTGACTGGCAGACTGAAGACCATAACTGGCAGTGACCATAAAGATGGAACACCAGATTGGTAGTGACCATAACTGAAGACCTATATCTGTCTTCTTTTCTCATGGTCTTTCTGGACATGCAAAGGAGTACTTTATTCCTATAGATCTCTAGGAAGATCCAACAGCCGTGGGCTTTTTGAATGAGTTTGACATCTAACATTCTGTTGTTTCTTCATTAGATATGTAATTGTGATGCTACTGAATTGAAGCTTTTGCACTTGTTTTTAACTCTATGCCAATGCATCTTTTAAAGAAATTTATTATACTTCATATTTTTTTATTCTTGATCAAGAGAAAACTATTCTTAAAACTAGTTACTTATTCCTAAATAAAAATACAATTGCAAGATTTGGGAAGAAGAACTTTTATAAACATACCTGTAAATATGAGAAAAACACATTACTTTTATCACAATCATGCATTCAATGCAAATCTACGACATCATTTTCAGTAACTTATGGGGGTTCCCATGCAAATATGAATTCCAACAGAGTTTAAAGGGCAAAGATGAAACTCACAAAACCATCACATTAATCGTGATGTGATTTCTGGAATAAAATATCAGTACAGATCGAATTGCACATTCATGCCTTTTATGCCAACAAGTATCATCCCTTGAGCATAAATGACTAATTGATTAAACCATAGAATTTCTAAAGAAAAGAAGTGGGTGAAGCTTTTGGAAGAAAGCAATGCAGAGGTTTTTATATCATGCTCCGGTTTTTGCTTCTAAATTGAAATCATTGGAATTAAATTAAAGGAGGTAAAAATAAAATAGACAATAAATCGAAGATGCATGGTTTAGAGATAATGCAGGCCCTCACACCCATTTTCCCTTTTTCCTTCTTCCTTACCCAAATTTTAACCCTCAAAATGTATGGTCACTTTCTAATATAAGTGGGGGTGTGGAGGTGGGACCATTCAATTTTTAATCTTCCAAGTACACAACACTACAATAATTTTCTAGAAACTGAGAATAGAGAAAGAAAATTAAAAAAAAAAAAAAAAGGCATCTAAGAGGTCTTTTAACTTTGGTTATGGCTGTGAAGGACAACTTGCAACCAAGAAAAACCAAGCATAGCCAATCCCAATCCCTCTATCATCCTTTTACCACTCTCCACTTTATACTATAGGCTGCTGATATATGGGAGGTATGACCACTCCCACTGATATATAAGATTTTTTTTTTGAGTAGAAACGAAGAGAATAGTATTAATAAGAAAAAACAAAGTACAAAAGAAGAATGAGATTTCCTTCAAAACAAAAAACATACAACCTGTAACCTGGAGTTTAAAACCCCATCCTACAAGTGTGACTAAGACTCCATCTAATATATATATATATATATATATATATATATATATATATATATATATATATATATATATATATACACATATATGATGTTATACCCTAGTGCCCCTCCATATTTCATTATTGGTTTCAACAAACTTGTGTTTTCATTTATTCAGGAAAGCTGCAACCAAATGTATGTTAAGTTGCCGTATGCGTTGAAGACTTGTTAGGTCCTTTATTCCATGCCAAAAACTTATCAGGAGCCACAAGCGCACGAGAGTCAAACAGCACACATGGACTAAAAGTCCATTAAATACTGACCATTTCAAAGTCGCTCACTATTCAACACCAATGATTTGGTGTAAAATTGTGAAAATAATGAAAACTAAACTAAACAAAAATAGAGTGATTCGTGAAAACTGGAGTAATTGAATAAAACTAGGAGAAAACGACTTAGAGAGGAATTAGGGTTGGTTATCTTCAATGATGTTTAAGGATTCATCTAGATGAGGCAAGCGCTAAATGAATTATGACTTGAGTTGGTCCGTGGATACGGTACAAGGATCCCATTTTCGTATTCTCCCTTGTATTTTCTTGCACTATCCACCTATTCACAGTTATGTCCATCTAGGTCGATAAGGCAATACTTTTCAAAAACATTTTTTCTCGGGAGCTCTATTGGTCACAGTTACGTTCTTATAATAGAGTTACCTTGACTAAGCTTCGATTTGTCACAGTTATGTCCTTGCAATCCTCACTTAATACATTTGGTGTCCCCTCCTAGTGAAATCCGCTTATTATTAGACCTTTCTAATTCCATAAGCCTCTTTAACTAGGTTAATTCAAATCCCGATTAATTGATTCACACCTTAAGAGAATCATAACCAGATTTTCAACGTAATCCAATCGTGACCAAGGATAACTTAGTAAAAGGATTGAAGATCCAATTCTCAGCATGCATAAATTAGCCAAAATCATAATATTCCAAAGATCTAACACCAAACACAAAAAATCAAGCATAAATCATCCAACCAAACTAAAGATTAGACAATTCTAACATCAAATATGATAGCCAACCCTATAGAAATGTCTAGCCTATCAATTTAGCCATCAAAACCTACAAATTCATGTTAATGGCAATCATAAAACTGTAGAAATTGAAGGAGTAGAAATAGAAATACAAAACAAAGGTTAAGCTGCAAATATCTTCAATCCCAAGCTCCATGCTGAAATCCACACTCCATAAGGTCGTGCTTCTTAGCAATAATAAATTACAAACCAGGCTATTCACAAATAAAACCTAAATCTAAGAAATCTAAAGAAAACCTAACCTAGAAAATGGAACAAAGATTTAAGAGGGCAAACCCCTAGAAGAGAGCCTCCCTTTCTCAAAGTTCGAACCCTAATAAAGTCTAAAGAACATGTATTTATAATCCTTGGAAAATGGGCCAATGATGGGCTAAAAAATGAAAGTTTGTTGCTCCAGTCCATCGACCTTAGTCAAAACGAAGGTCTCTTCGCCTCGACGAACTCGTAGCTTCTTCAATGTGGATCTTCGCTTCGTCACAACGAACCCGAGGCTTGGTCATTACACATCTTCTACTTCGTCGTGATGAAGACAAACACTTCCTTCGTCTGGACGAACCAATTGCAGCAATTCAACAACTTCATCTAAACTTGATTTTTGCCATCACTTTGCTTGATTTTCCTTCTAATCCTACAAAACACAAATGAATGGGGGATTAGGGCTTTCTTAAGAGATATTGGTGTGAATCTAGCGTTAAAGTTGTATTAAACACATGAAAATCATATTATAAATGCTAACAAGATTCACACCTATCAACAGATAATCTAATTCATAGGATCAATGAGAAAACAGTGTTACCATTTGTTTTTTGGCTTCTCTTGACAACAAAACAGGATAAAATATATATACATATATATATAGGGTAGTGACAGCTGAATTGATCTAAAGGGGTGCATAAATTGATATGCTTCTCAATGAATCAAGGGTAGTGACATTTTCCCTTAAAACAACTAGGTGTAATGATATGACTCTTCATTAATAGGCCAAATATTCAAGGGTCGACTGATCACGTAGACTAAGAGATAACTGACTTGGCATAAAGATGAATCCCATTTGGCATGCTAGCATGTCCCTTTACGGGTGCAAATGGTTCTTGATGAATTACTGATAGTTACGTTTTTCCTTAACCAACTACTTGAAATAGCCTGCAATGTTTAATCCTCTATGCCATCAAAAGATCCCATTAAGAAGTCTATCTAGAATCATTGCACTTTCAAGCATGTTGTAACGCCCCGTCCCGGGAAAGTGTACAGTACAACAACTGTAGGGGCATATAAGAGCTCTAAGTGTCACATGTAGTATTTTAGAGACTAAAGTAGGAATTAGTTTGCGGAACCCGGATTTTGTATGAGGAACAAGGGCAATTGTCATTTAGCAAATAGGACATGAATAGAAAATCATTATGTAGAGATGGGCCACAATACAAATAGCATAAGCTATAATTGAAAAATTAAAGAGATGGAGGGTCAAATTTCAATTAATGAAAAGTTGATATTATAAATAATGAGAGTTGATATGCAAATGTTGAGTGCTTGAGGACTTAAGTGCAATTAAAGGAAAGTTGAGATTAAATACTAGAGATGAGACAAACAACAGTCATTTGTTCTATTTGCAAGCAGGCTTCTAATGTAGCATGAGAAACAAAAGAAGAGGAAGAGGAGGAAGGAGGAGGCTGGAAGGAGACCAAAACCATGTAAGTTTTCATTTGGAAATCATGGGTAATTTGATGTCTTGAGCTTTGGTATGCATTTCCATGGAACTTAGTTACTCCTTGTTCTAGGGTTTTGTGGAGAGATCACATTAACCCTAGAATTCTTGAAGTTTTGTGGGGAAAAACCCCAATTGGTGAAATTAAACATGGAATCATCATAATTTTATGGTTTTATAAAAATTGGAGGACCTTAGGTAGAGTTCTTGCATTTTCACCTAGGGTTTTGTGGTCAGAGTTCCAGCACCAAGTCAAGTGTTGTGAAGTTGTTTTTGATGAATTCATGTTGGTTTTGATGAATTGTTAAAAAGAGAATGTTAGGTTTTTAAAGGACATTCTGTCAAAATTGCAAACCACTGCTTTGTTTTGCTATAGATTGCTATAATCATCCAAATGAATTGATTCCAATTGGTAACAACCATAAGAGATAGGGCTACAATATAGAAGGAACCAAGAGCAAATTGTAGCTCTAAGGCTCCCAAATATGGGACTGAAAGGTGAGCTCGTAGCTCACTGATTTTGCCTTTGCTTTTGGACAGGTTGTAGTGTTTTGGCCATAAGGAGTTTCACTCATCCAAATTGAGTGATTCAAAATTCTGGTAAACTATACTTTAGAGGAATAAGTTATCTGTTGAAGTTCAGAAAATTTAACCTCGTAGTGCCCAGAAATTTTTCTAAGTGAGCCATGTGCAGATTCTCGCTCTGCCAATTTGAGTAATCTAGATGTAAAATACAATAACTTGAGTTTTGTTGATCCAAATCGGGTGATTCCAATTGGAGAAGAAACCTTAGAATCTATAGCTCAAAATGAGTGAAGAAACCATTTCCAAATTATGGAAAGTGGGATTCAGAAATCTCAAGATAAACAGTAGGTGACTCAGTGAGTTTGGAATCAAAACATGCTGTAACTTGTGTTGTGGTTGAGGACCTTAGAGAAGGAATTTTACATTGAAATTTTAAAGAGATGTCATTGGATATATAGAGGACTGATCTGGAAAGTTTCATAATTTTTGAAGACCTTTTGAATAATTTTTGGGTAATAAAGTCCATAGAGTATTGTTGGAAAAGGGAAAATAAAATGAGTGGCTTTTGTTAGGCTTGAGTGTTTCAAGGGTAAATTGTTAATTTGACTTATATGAATGTCAGGTGACCTTAAAGTGACTTCATGTGGTGAAGCATGCTAAGTTTATACGCTTATACATATAGCTACAATATATCGTCAGATTCGTTGAGTGTGTAGGTTAAAAGTAAAGGCGGGGAAAAGCGTGGAACTCGCCTCAAGTTTTAAAGAAGAAAGAGGCAGTGTTCTAAACTCATTTTCCAAATACTAGTGTATAATAAACTGCTTAGACTGGTATTTAATGGTTTTGTTCAGAACCATTTTCGCAAGGCAACAAGTAAGTAAGCAAAAGGTTTTGGAATGATTAAACCATTTTTCGTTAGTAGCAAGCAAATGGTTTTAAATTGTAAACCATTTTTCAAAGAGCAAGCAAGCAAAAGTGTACCAAAACAAGGCCTTCCCTAGTTTTAAGCAAGCAAATCCCATTAGATTCCAGACGTGCATCTGGTGGTGTTAGGATCCATACATGCATTTTAGTTTTTGGCTCTGTCAAAAAACTTAGGACATACATCATGCATTTAAAGGAGACCGGCATCGACAGGAGTATATAAGGTTATGAGCTCTTAACTAAATTATGGTGATGGCGACCCAGTCAATTCCACCATATTTACCGGAAAAAAAAAAAAAGGTGATGCGACCCGTGTCCTTCCACCTAAGACGGCCGCCTGTGCTTCCGTGGTTCACTCAGTGGTACAAGAAGCAAAAATAAAGCCCAGTTGATGTTTTATAAGCACAATATACGCTTGAAAAATCAACCATTGGTTCCCGACGCCTGTGCTTCCTGAGTATTTTAAAGCAAACGTTGAGCCCAGCCCCCGCTTTATTTCAGCATTGCTGGGTCGAGCCCAGCCCCGTGTTTATGAAAAGTTCGAGAAACTTTTGAAGCAAGGTTTATGAAAAGTTTTGAGCAACTTTTAAAAGCAAGATTTGAGAAAAGTTTTAGAAACTTTTAAAAGTAAAGATAAAAGCAAGCAAAACGAAAGATTTTGAAAGGTTTTATAAACTTTCAAGTAATCAAAAGCAATAAAAGTTTAGAAACTTTTAAAGTAAAATAAAGTAAAGAAAAGAAATATTTAAAAGGAGAATATCATGCTAATAGCGAAAGTTTACGGTTTTAGATGTTTTCCGAAAAAGCAAAACATTTTCTAAGTGATGCTTGTGGTGTGAAAGTGAGTCCAAGGCCGATCCAACAGCCGCAGTAGAGCGAGTCCGATGCTTGTAGTGTCATTGAGTTCGAGGTCAGCAAGTTAGGGTTTCCTGGTAGTTCGAGTTCATCTGGCCAACATTTCCCCTGCTTTGTTTGTGTCTGAAACATACTTGCCACGATGCATAGATCTTCAAAATCACGATCATGTTCTGTGTATGTGTTTGTTATAAATAAAATTTGATCTTCAAAATCTTCTCTCATGTTTCACTCCCAACGAGTTTAGTCTCGAATCCAAGTCCACAATCGGTGTCGAATTTGCCACTCATAGCATTCGTGTTGATGATAAGGTCGTCAAGGCCTAGATTTGTGCTGTTGAGAATGACCTATTCATTCGATCTATTCTTTGATGATTTGTATGTCGAGATCCATTTTGGATTTATATTGTTCCGCATTGTTGATGTTAGAGCATTGATGGTGGGAACGATCAATGAAAAAGAAAAAAATAGGGTACCATCAATTTGCATTTATATTTTTCCGCATTGCTTTTTTGGAAGATTTGCAACTATGCTACCTTATTTAATCGTAATCCTTTTTTCCATGATCCCTTCAGTTTGAAAGAAATATTAGCAATCTCATGTGAAAACTTCAAAGTAGGGGTGGTGGGTGTGTTCAGCATAGGCAGTGGTAATGGTCATGTTTTGTGACTTTTGTCACCATGAAAAAAAATTTCAACTTTTATGTTAGAGAAATGTTGGAAAATTGATATTTCATTCTTCTAGGAAAATTAGTACAAAGAGTTGGTCAATTCCAGGTTTTTTTACTTATGTTCACTTTTTCATGTTACCTTGTAGTACTCTGTTTTTACAAGGATTCGATTCAGGTTCGCCTGCATGCCCATCCCGCCCCCTTTACCACTGAGCCAGACCTCTAAGGCCAATTCTAGTTTCTAAAACCTCCTTTTTGAGTACATGTTTTGTTCTCAAACTCAAAACCTCTAGTGAGGATGCCAATCCCAAATCAATCTATGTTCTTTCGTTCATATGTTTTTGTAAGACCCGAGAAATTCCAATTTACAGGAAAAGTAACAAAATAAATGAAAATTGCTGAAATTTTGGTTAAAGTCGAATTTATTCTCGAATCTCGGATAATGAAATGGATTTCACTTGTCCAATTTAGGTCGATTTAAGACAGTCGGAGTTGAACCACGTTTTTGAAATCGGTTTGGAGTCTTGCGTAAAGCGATTTTGATCACGACAAAGTCACATATAACACGTACTCATGTGTGTAAGTGGCGTGAGTGAAATGATGAAAATAGACGGCCGAATAGTCTTAGAATATGTCATTGGGAAAAGAAGGACATAAATGTCATTAATGGAATTGTTTTAAGTTAGAAAAAGCCAAAATAGCGAATAGTGCTTGTCTTCTCAAATTGAAAAGAGAAGAAAACGTGCAGGAACTTCCATTAGCCAAAAATGGTGGGTTCTAGTGAGAGAGGAATTTACTTCTCTGAATTTCAGGCAATCAGACCGTCGAATTCTTCGGAATGAAGGAAAGTTGTTACACGCGGAGGAGGCTGCGTGGGAACCCGGTTTTAGAGTTTCGTCGGCTTGAGAGGTGAGGTTTGCCTCTTTGGGTTCACAACCATTTAAGTACTTTACAATGTTTTAGTGAGGTTCAAAGGGCCTTGAATGGCCGTTTGGTCGGTCAGCTTGGAACGAGGTGGAAAATCTATTAAACTCAAGTCGATGGTAGTGACCTCCGCGGGCTGATTTGGATCGTGGTTGTACAATTATGTGATAAATCATGTCTTGATTGGAATGAGGCCGGAAGTAGCGTAAAACCGAGTTCACTAAGGGTGAGCCCAGGTGATTGGTGATTTTACGGGAATAATGCTTAGGGGTTTCACTATTCCCCCGAGAATAGTGTTCTAAAATAAATTTTGTGAATTAATATTGTTGATCGATAATTCAAGTAGAATTGCTCGTGTTTGATCGATAGCCCATGTGAGCTAATTTTGATGTGATGAAATGCGAAATTACATAACATGATTGTGTGATTTAATTTTTATGAATATATGCATGATTATATATTTTGCATGTGTATAGGAATTGAAATAAAATTGGCATCATACCATTCCATATGCAGGGCACCCTAGGACGATAAGTGAGTGCATGAGGTAATTCTTGAGAGGATTCCCGGAGGGTTGTCTAAAATAGTAAATATCGGAGGGTAGTCCAAACATAATATCAATCGTCGGAGGCAGCCCGATTGATAGCTGTTTCGGAGGGTAGTCCATACATATCAATCGTCGAGCGGCCAATTGATATATATACATCGGAGGGTTGTCCTGAGCAAATAAAGCTAAGGTTCTCATACGTGGCTTAGGCAGGTGTGAGGGAGTCAGGGAGGACTCGGGATATGAGATGATCGAGTTAGACATTCAAGTATAGGATCATGCATTTGCTTGAATGTGTTTATTTTGGGCATTGCATATCTGCACTTAGGTGGAGAGTAGCCCACTTAGGGTGTTCCACTGCAGGCATTAGCTCACCACAATAGAGGAACATATTTGCTGGTGCGAGGGGCGCACGCGGGAGGCTGACTCGTCGTAGAGACCGCTTTAGAAGAAAGCCGGGGTGTGGCTTTGGCATCGTTTTGTATACATGTATTAGAATTCTAGAATTTTAATATATGTCGTGTAAGAGTAAATAATTAACTCTTGTAACTATGATACATAGTTGATATGTTTATGAGTATGGTTTTATGGGCCAAGTGGCCGTTTTACTCATGTTATGGATTATATTGGATAGATGGAATATAGGTTGTGAGTGTAATGCGGGGACCCCGAGAGGTCATTTTACTGTATAGTTGTATATGAGACCATGTGTGGTCGTGATGTTGATTGGGGCCGAGGTTATATACGGTGAGTGTATTTTGGGTGACTCTGCAGCTAAAGGGCTCTGCCGTTACCGTGAAATGTCGGGTCTGACATTCCACAGCGTTCCATGAGGTTGTGGTGGTCAGCGGACCCCGGGACTGGGGCGTCACAGTTTTGCTATGAGGACTAGTGCAATGATATATGATGTCTTGATGTTGTTTTGCTGATATGATGTTGTATGCGTTAGTTGTTTATATGAATTATACAAGAAATGTCTTAGGCCCTATTTAGTAGGTAGAAAATTTTCTGTTTTCTCTATTCAAACTTTTCGAAAACAAGAAAAACACGTTTAGTTACGAGAATCAGACAAAAACAAATTTTGAAAACAAAGAAAATGAATTATTTATTTTTACGACATTTTATATATGAATCGAGAAAAATTGTTTTGTGTTGTTTTCCTTGTTCAGTCATCAGCCATGGGATTTCAATGGAATTGGGATAAAAGCAACACGGGATTGTGACTATTTTAACAACTTTTCTTCCCCTTTTTGTCTTCGACCGATTTTTAACTCATCCAGTTCGCAGCAGCGGGATTGTGAATAGTAACTTGCATTTTAAACACATTTTCGTGTTTCATTAACTTCATTTTCAAGAAAATGGTTTTACAATGGTTTTCTTGTCTTTATTTTCAAGCAAGGTAAGTACGAACGTGGTTTCGAAAATGGCTTAAGATTAGAATACATTGAAAGGGTACTGTATTACGGTACTGGATAGAGTTAAAAAATTTCGTGAACTAAACGGGGCCTTAACAATCCTGTTATAAGTAATAAAATTTCCTAAAATTTGATAGTTGGATTATGTTACAAATGTGATTTTATTTTTCTGTGTGGGGGTGTGCATGTTCTTGTCGATTGATAGAATTTTTTAGAATAAATTCAAATAACATGTCACACCCACCTATCGGCGGGTGTGGCCTCCTGAAATCGGTAGATTTTACTCTAACGACTAGAAACTCACGTGAAGCGGCTTACGTATTGCTTGCTAAAACCTCCTATAAATTTTTTTCTAAACTTGTGATTTTAAAAATTTGACATAGCAGCTGTATAGGACATGTCCCAAAACACGGCATACACAATTTTACACAATTCCAAAATATGGCAACCAACATTCTTTCAAAGGCCTCAGCTCCATTTTCACAAAACTATACTATGTACATACATATGCTCCATTACTCCCAAATTAAAGTATTTCCTTACAAAAGATTATTAATACAGCACTGATACAAAAGTCAGGAGAATCCTACTATGCTCGACGTCTAGCTTACAATACGGAAAATAGTTTTAAACGAATATAATGAGCTAAGCAGGCTCTCGGTGAGTGTTCTTTTAGAAAATGTTTTGCTTTTGAAAACACCCTAAAAGTAAAACTTTCGTTTACATGATATTTTCGAAATATTTCTTTCTTTACTTTATTTTACTTTAAAAGTTTTACGAAACTTTTATTGCTTGAGATACTTGAAAGTTTATAAAACCTTTCAAAAATCTCTTGCTTGCTTGCTTTTATCTTGCTAAAAGTTTCTAAAACTTCCTACGACTCTTAACTTTAAAGTTGCCGAAACTTTTCATAAACCTTTTGCTTCAAAAGTTTCTCAAAACTTTCATAATACGAACTGGGCGCCGCATACTGAAATAAAGCGGGAGCTGGGCTCGACCGTTTGCCCAAAACTCTCCCGGAAAACTGGGCGACCGGAACTAATGGTTGATTTTCAAAGCGTATATTATGCTTATAAAAGAGCATCAATAGCCCCAGGCCTATTTTGCTTCTGCGCACCTAGTGAACCGCGGGCTTTGGCGGGCGGCCCGGGTGCGGTGGAAGGACACAGGTCCGCATCACCTTTTTTTTCCGGTGAGATATGGTGGAATTGACTGGGTCGCCATCACCATAATTTAGTTGAAACTCATAACCTTATATACTCTTGTACGTGCCACGGTCTCCTTTAAATGCGCCGATGTTATGTCCTAAGTTTGCCGACCAGGCAAAAACTAAAATGCATGTATGGAATCCCTGCTTGTGCGTCGCGTCTGGAATGCACTCGACCGGTTGCTTGCTTAAAAACTAGGAAGGCCTTGTTTTTGCCAAAATTTTCTTTTTGCTTGCTTGCTTGCTCTTTGAAAAATGGTTTTACAATTTAAAACCATTTGCTTCCTTACTTGCTTGAAAAATGGTTTAATCATTCAAAACCATTTGCTTACTTACTTATTTGCTTCTTGAAAATGGTTTACAAACAAAACCATTAAATACCAGTTAAGCAGTTTATTATACACTAGTATTTGGAAAATGAGTTTAAGCAACTCCCTCTCTTTGCTTGCTAAAACTTGAGGGCACAGTTCCACACTTTTCCCGCCTTTACTTTTTAACCTACACACTCAACCGAATACGACGATATATTAATCGCCTATGTATAGCGTATAAACTTAACGTACTTCACCTGCTGAAGTCTTTGGGTCACACAACATTCATATAAAGTCAAATTAACAATTTACCCTTGAGCACTAAAAAATCCCTAACAAAAAAACCACTCATTTTGGTACCCTTTTTCCAACAATACTCTATGGACTTTATTACCCAAAAATTATTCAAAAGGTCTTCAAAAATTATGGAAACTTTCAGATCAGTCCTCTATATCCAATGACATCTCTTTAAATTTCAATGTAAAATTCCTTCTCTAAGGTCCTCCCAACCACATAACACAAGTTACAGCATGTTTTATTCCTAAACTCACTGAATCACCTACTGTTATCCTTGATTTCTGAGATCTTAACTCCATAATTTGGAAATGGTTTCTTCACTCATTTGACTATGATTCTAAGGTTTCTTCTCAATTGGAATCACCCAATTTGGATCACCAAAACTCAAGTTATTGTATTTTACATCTAGATTACTCAAATTGGCAGAACAGAATCTGCACATAGCTCCACTTAGAAAAATTTCTGGGCACTCTGAGGTTAAAATTTTCTTGAACTTCCTTCAGATAACTTATTCCTCTAGAAGTCTAGTTTACCCAGAATTTTGAATCACTCAATTTGGATGAGTGAAACTCCACTTATGGCCAAAACACTACAACCATATCCAAAACAGAGCAAAATCAGTGAGCTACACGAGCTCACCTTTCAGTCCATGTTGGGAGCTTAGAGCTACAATTTATCTGGTTCCTTCTATACATTTGTAGCTATATCTTATGGTTGTTACCAATTGGAATCAATTCATTTGGATGATTATAACTTAATCTATAACCAAAACAAAAACAGTGGTTTTACCAAATTTTGACAGAATGTCCTTTAAAAACCTAACATTCTCCTTTTTACAACAATTCATCAAAACCAACATAGAATTCATCCAAAACAACTTCACAACACTTGACTTGGTGCTTTGGAACCTCAAACCACAAAACCCTAGGTGAAAATGCAAGAACTCTACCTAAGGTCCTCCAATTTTTATAAAACCATAAAATTATGATGATTCCATGTTTAATTTCACCAATTGGGGTTTTTCCCCACAAAACTAAGGTAGGGTTAATGTGATCTCTCCAAAACCTAGGAACAAGGAGTAACTAAGTTCCATGAAAATGCATACCAAAAGCTCAAGACATCAAATTACCCATGATTTCCAAATGAAAACTTACCTTGGTTTTGGTCTCCTTCCACTTCTTCCTCTCCTTCCTCCTCTTCCTCTTCTTTTGGCTCTCTCCTTCTTACGTGACTAGCCTAAAATGAGACAAATGACTTATTTGTTTGTCTCATCTCTATTCCAATCTCAACTTTCCTTTAATTGCACTTAGGTCCTCCAAGCACTCAACATTTGCATATCAGCTCTCATTATTTATAATATCAACTTTTCATTAATTGAAATTTGACCCTCATCTCTTTAATTTTCAATTGCCAACTTATGCTATTTGTATTGTGGCCCATCTCTACACTTAATGATTTTCCTTATTCATGTCCTATTTGCTAAATAACCAATTGTACCCTTGTTCTCATACACAAATCCGGGTTCATAAACTTTAATTTCCTACTTTAGTCTCAAAATACTACTATGTGACACTTAGAGCTCTTATATGCCCCTACAGTTGTTGTACTGTACACTTTCCCGGGACGGGGCGTTACAAAATCCTCCCCCCTTAGAACATTTCGTCCTCGAAATGAATAAACTAAACTTCTAAAAGAAAGGGAAGGAAAATACCTCATCCTGAAAATAATTGAGGGGGTACTGGCCGGCATCACAGGCCTCTGGTTCCAAGTAGTTTGCCTCCCTCGTGATTCTTCCATAAGACTTTAACGAAGGAATCACCTTAGTCCTGACACTTGTTCCTTGCGGTCTGATACGCGGGTATCTCCTCATAAGTCAAATTCTCCTTTAACTGCACTGGTTGCTCTTTCAATATATGTGAAGGATCCGGGATATATTTCCTCAACATCGACACATGGAATGTATCATGAATCCTTGATAACTGTAGGGGTAACTTCAACTTGTAAGCTACTGGCCCCACCTTGCTCACAATCTCATAAGGTCCTATAAATCTTGGACTGAGCTTGCCTCGCTTCCCAAATCTCAAAACACCTTTCCAAGGTGAAATCTTCAAAAAGACTTGGTCACCTATCTCGAATTGCAAGTCTCTACGACGGTTGTCATAGCTTTTGTCTATCTCTTGCTATCTTCAAGTTATCACGAAACGACCTTTCTCTGGAAGTGATGCATGCTGATTCCGGGGCCTATTAGTCTTCTCTCACCAACCTCATCCCGGCTGCTGAGTCCACACATTTCTGCCATACAACGCCTCAGAATGGAGCCATGTCTATGCGGCTTGATAGCTATTGTTGTAAAAGTGACTCCATTAGTGCTAAGTGAGTATCCCAACTTCCTTTGAATTCCATCCACACAAAAGCTCTCAGCATATCCTCTAACTTGTCCCGAATAGTCCTCTCGGTACGACCATCCGTCGAGGATGAAATCTTATCTTGAAATGAAGCGAGTACCTAAAGATGTTTGCAAACTAGAGGCCAAAACCTGGATGTGAACACAGGGTCTAAATACGAAACTATCGAAGCTGAGACCCGGCCAGAATCTCACTATCTCATCCCACATACAAGCAGGCTAGCTTTTCCAATGAATCCTCAGCATTAGCGAGAAAATGAGCAGACTTCGTCAATCGATCAACTATCACCCATATAGCATCATCGCCTTTGAGTCTGTGGAAGACTGTCCACCAAAATTCATAGTGATCTTCTCCCATTTCCATACTGGAATAGGGAGTAACTGTATCTTCCCCACGGGCCTCTGATGCTCTGCCTTCACCTATTGACAGGTTAGGCACCTGGAGACGAAACTTGCAATCTCTTTCTTCATCCCATTCCACCAGTAATGTTCTTTCAAAGTCTGTACATCTTGAAATGCTTACTGGATGCATAACATCTGTGAGATAGATATGCTTCTTCCATAATGTCTCTTATTTCGCCATACTCGCAGCACACACATTCTCTGTCCTTTCCACTATCATGCCATCATCTCTAATTTGAAACTACGCTTTCTTTCCTTTTATCTCTTCCTTAAGCTTAATCATCTTTGGATCCACAACGACGCCTGCTAGAATCTGATCGGCTAGAGAGGTCTAACATGAAATGTGGCTAACAAGGCTCCTGAATCCTCAGCCTCGATATCACCCCTAAAGCTCTTAGATCCACCAACAGTGGAAGATAACCTGATCATATGAGACAAAGAGAACTCTCTGTCGCCTACTCGAGGCATCTGCTCGACATTAGCTTTCCACGGATGGTACTCAATAGTACAATCAGTAGTCTTTAATCAACTTTCGAGCCATCTTCTTTGCCTCGAGGTTTAACTCTTTACGGGTGAAAATATATTGAAAGACTCTTATGATCTGTAAAGATCACGCAGGAACACCATATAAGTAATGTCTCCATATCTTGGAGCAAACACTCGCTGCAAGCTCTAAGTCATGTGTGGTAATTCTCCTCATGCTTCTTATTTGTCTAGAGAGGCATATCGCGATCACCACATCGATGCGCATCAAAACCTAACCAAGGCCTTGCTTGGAAGCATCACTATAAACCACAAACCCATCTCTCCCATTAGGCAAAGCTAGAACTGGAGCTGAAGTCAATCTACCCTTCAACTCCTCGAAACTCTGTTGGCAGGCATCCACCCAATCATACTTGACATCTTTCCTTCGGCAATTGATTAGAGTACGCTATCTTGGGAGAACCCCTCGACAAACTTCTGTAATATCTGCTAAACCAAGGAAGCTTGACCTCTGACACATTCTTTGGCGGTTTCAATTTACACTGACTTCTATTTTACGGGGATCCCACACTCACCCCCTGGTGAGATCACATGACCTAGGAATGCTACCTTGTCAAACAGCGACACTTGCTCGACTTGGCATACAAGCTGTCTCTCCCTTAGAGATGCTGACACAATCCTCGAGAGTGCTCACGAATGTTCCTCTGAACTTCTTGAATACACTAGAGGATATCATCAATAAAGACTATGACAGACCTATCCAAATACGGTTGGAATACGGTTCATCAAATCCGCCATGGCTGCGGAGCATTAGTGACCAAACGGCATCACGAGAAACTCATAATGTCCGTAGCGTGTCACGAATCGTCTGATCTTAGGAACATCACCCTCCTGCACCCCTCGGCCCAGTGATACCCCGACCTCAAATCTATCTTGAGTACACTCGGGACCTAGACTGGTCGAATAACTCATCGATCCTGGGAGTGGATGCGGTGCGGATGGTAACTTTGTTCGGTACTTTGTAATCTATACACGGCCGCAAACTCCCATCTTTCTTTTCACGAAGAAGAAGCTGGAGCTCCCCATGGGGATATGCTGGTCAGATGAATCCTTACTTAACAATTCTTCTGGCGGGCCTTAAAAACACTCTGACTCTGAGGAGCCATCTATGGGAGGGAATGGAAATGGGCTCGATCCACGGGATCAAATCAATGGTGAACTCCACCTCTCTTTACGCAGGGGTAATCCTGCAATATCATGCAGGAACATGCGGGAACTCTCTAACAAACTGGAATCCATACGAGTCCCTCCTTTCCTGTTTCCACCACATAAGCTAGATAACCCTGACAACCCTTATGCAGCATTCTCTGCGCTGTCATGGCAGAGATCATACTGGAACATAACTCTCTACATATTCCCCTGAACTTAACCTCCAATTTCCTTGGCCTATGCAACTTTACTTCCTTTTTATAACAATCTAATGTGGCTCTATGAGATAGCCAATCCATGCCGAGAACCACATCAAAATCCCTCATATCTAAGGCCACAAGATCCGCTGGGAACTCTTGTCCCTCAGTCGAACTCTACTATCTCACGACTATAAATGCGAGAATAACGGATCTCGGTGGAAGGAAACTCCTCCCGACCCTCTAATGGTGGTCTCTATGCGAAAACGATCTAAGAATGGCTTGGATGCAAATGAATCACGTAGCTCCTAAGATCATAATGTATATGCATCATGATCAGGATAGAAATAATACCGGTGACCAGTGAATTGCATCTGCATCTTCTTGGAGTCCACGGCATATACTCTAGCACGAGTGCGAGGCTCTGTCTGCATCCACTGGGAGCGCGCCTCTCTGCTCTACCACGACCGCCTCTACTGTAATTGCAGCCCCTACGGCAGGAAACCTCTCCCTGAAGACCTTTGAGTGCTCATCTCGGGTGTGGGGGTAGCTAAGCTAGCTACTGATGTCTCCGCACCAATCAGCTGAGGACACTCCCTAATAAAATGGCCTTCCTGGCCACAGTGGAAACACCCTGTACTGAATCTCTTACACTCCCCATGATGTCGCTCGACACATATGACATCTGGGAGAGGAGCTCTGGGTACCCTTGCTGCCCGAGGAGCCTCAGCGATCCACGACTAGAGGTAGCTCCTCGACCTGCTCGGCCTCTTGTAGCCTCTACCCTTGTTCCTCTTCTGCGTGCGTCCCGAGGAGCTACGTTGGGAAGTGCTGGTGCACTCCTCTTCCTTTCTTGCCTACCCTACGATACATAGCGTGGTTTTTGCTCAACTCTGAATTGCCTCAACTAAGTCCCCGTCTATTATGAGGAACCGCGAGACAAATCTGCCGGATCCGTCACGCAATCCCGGCGAAAACCTTTTGCACTTCATGGCTTCATCAGCTTGAATATATGGAACCAATCTAGCTAGTTAGAGAACCTCTTCTCATAATCCCAACCATGACATGTTCTTACATTCTACAACTTTGAAGAACTCATCAGTCCACGAATCCTTATGACTGCGAGAAGAACCTGTCAGTGAACTCTTGTTGAAATTGGTCCCATGATATGCCATTAGGATACCTCCTCTCCACAGCGTCCACAAATGTAGCCACATCTTCCATTAGAAAAGCGAAAACAAGACCCTTTGCTCATCAGGTGCAGCCCATAACTCCATAAACCTCGGTCTAGCGCCATAACGGAACATACGGATCACCCACTTCTTGATCATATGGCTTGGCGCCCAAACTTAATACTCTTTCTATCGGCCTCCGTGAATTCCATAACCTCTCTATGTGGTGGTGGAGGTTCTGTGTGTCGGGTCGCTATGGCTACTATTTGCTGTCATTGCCGCACTCTGCAAGTAAACAATCCTGGCATTTGGAGGCTCCTTCTGGTGGCGCGAGATGGTCGGCTGACACTTCTGCGGAGGCGATTCATAAGAGGCGTAGTGGAACCTACTACGTGCTCATCCCTCCACAGTACTTGGGGCGCTGAAGCTTGCTGGAACTACTCTCCTGGGCGGCCTCGGCGTCCTCTTGCGACATAGTCTTTGTATAAAAAAATCAAGCTGTTAATACTTTGAATCACCTCTTATCCTTGTATGTACTTTGAATTGGAAAATGCATGGTTGCCCGATGTAGTGGCAAAATAGTGTATCTGAAAACTACGATGCTTAATAACCACTTATGCTACGATACCTTGTCACACCCCACCCCCTACTATCGGCGGGTGGCCGGCTCCTCCCACACAATCCCAGCCCGTTACCTCTAGCGACTAGAAACTCACAATGGCGAAGCCGTATTGCTTCTTAAAACCTCTATAAATTTTTTTTTTTTTTTTTTCTAAACTTGTGATTTTATAAAATTTCGGCAGCATAACAGCTACATATAGGACATGTCCCAAAACTTGTACTTACAATTTTACAATTCCAAATATGGCAACCAACAGCATTCTTTCAAAAAAGAGCCTCAAAACCACATTTTCACAAAACTATACTATGTACATACGCTATGCTCCATTATACAAATTCAAAGTATTTCCTTCTGGTGTGGAATACAGCGATACAAAAGTCGGAGAATCCTACTATGCTCCATTGTCACGGCACTTTACTGTACAGAGAGAAATAGTTTTAAAGCAAATAATGAGCTAAACGAGCTCAGTGAGTGTATGCTTTTAGAAAATGTTTTGCTTTTTCGGAGGAAAACATCTAAGCTAATAAAACTTTCGTTTACATGATATTTTCGAAATATTTCTTTCTTTACTTTATTTTACTTTAAAAGTTTCTGAAACTTTATTGTGATACTTGAAAGTTTATAAAACCTTTCAAAAATCTCTTACAACTTGCTTGCTTTATCTTACTTTAAAAATTTCTAAAACTTTCTCAACTCTTGCTTTAAAGTTGCTCAAAGCGAAATGCCTTTTGAAATGTTTTATCAAGGTGAGCCACTCGATAGAGTAAACTCCTACAAAGGTTACTTCCCACATAAGTGCACATCCAATGGTCATGTTCATAATTCACATTCACATTCCAAGTAAAACATGCTATTTCTAATATAGAATTCTACATGTCATGAAATGAGATGAGACTCAATCATGTACCCTGCCTGCACCCGAGTCCCTACCGACTCCACATCTTACTCGAATCCTTACCGACTCCTACTACTCAATGCGATGTTAAAGTGTGATAAAACCCATCATTTATGGATTACATCCAATGATCATTTTACAACAAAATTCATTTGTTTTTAAACCAAAATCTTTTTGGATGTTACACCTCAATGATAATTTATATTCAAAACCATGTGTCTTTTTATGGGTAGCGAATTTTCGGGGTCTCACCGCAGGCTTCGCACACCTTCCTACACTTTCATGGGCTTTCATCGTTGGACACATATGTATAACAAAAAATACCGGGGCTTTCACCTGAGGAGATATCTATCCCTACTTGCTATTACCCGACACATATTTTTATTTTCATGTATATAGCCGTGCGACCCTATTGGACGTTGTCCCATCGTACCGATCCTACCTAATCAAACACCAAATGTAGTGCTGATTATGTTTATATATTCACACCCATGTCATGCAATGTTCTCCTGCATAAATGCAATGCGATGCGCCATTGCATGCTATATCACAACACATGCATAATAAATGCTACATGGACACACAATTCCACAACACTTATCAGGTGTCATGGACAATCACATCACCTGCATATGATTTCCATACATCATTTCATTCATGTCAATATATCATGCACACATATATCAACATCAACATACAACATGTCATTCTATATTTAAGCAATGGCACATATGCAATCAAGGCATGTAATGACCATTTGCACATAGAAATCCATCACATGTCAATACACTGGAACACACATACTAACATCCAAACAAGTCACTACTTAGTCAAACAATGACACTCTTGATCCTCGAGGCTAAGTGTGACATATACTATGCCCAAAAAACAGTCCACAAAACGGTCCCGAGACAAGCCATAAATAGGCTACCAAACCAGCCATCCACAAGCCTCAATCATGCCCTAAACATGACATGAAAACAGTCCCAAATTTAGTCCCATAGTAGCATTGAATTTAGTCCTAATCAGTCCTAGAATCTGGACATAAACAAATAACAACCTAAGCTGTGGTAATCCTGGGAATGAAATTGACCATAACTTGAGTTGTAGAGGTCCAATTTAGGTGATTCAAAATCCTAACATCAAGTTCACTAATGCATCTACAATTTCCATGAAGGACACTAGTCCAAATTCCCTCTTTTTCCCAACCTAAAATCAGTTCCAAAATCTGGACAGTGTATAGGGTCAAAATAGGGTAGTCTGTGGCAGTATCGGAAAATGGACCATAACTTGAGCTATAAAGGTCCAATTTGGGTGATTCAAAAGCCTACATCAAATTTACAGATGCGACTATAATTTCCATGAAGAACACTAGTCCAAATTTGTAACGCCCTGAAAATACCCTAACAGTTTTATAACTTGTTTAGGGTATAAAATAAATTAAATTGTATTTTTTTCCAGTGTTTAAATTGCTAAAAACGAAAAATGATAAAAAAAAATAAAACCTGGAAATTATACAGGAGTCAGATAAATTTGGTAAAAATGTCAAATGAGGACCCAAGGGTCATAAATGAAAAAGAATAAATGCCAAAGTGAGAATATTGAGAAGTGGAATGTCAAATAGGGATAATAGGAGGTCTTTAATGCAAAAATGAGAAAAGATGATTTAAAATGTGCTAGCCAAACATGGCATTACACATATGGGATAAGACCAAAAATTGGTCTTAGAAGGAGCTCATTTTGGGCATTCACATTTGAGAGTTAGGGCTCTCACGTTTTGAGAAGGGAGAAACCTTGTTGGGTTGATTGTCCCCCATTTGGTCCAAGGTTTTGCAAGCAAAGTGAAGGAAAAGAAGAGAAGGAAGGAAGAAGAGAAGGTAAAAGGGAAGCTAGGGTTTCAAGTTGTAAGAGAATCAAGGTTAGAAACCCTTCCTAATTACATATTTGTTTGTTTTGGGGTTGTATTGGGTTAGCTTTCAAGGTGTATTGTGGTTTGGATTGGTGTTGAGGAATTTTTGTATAAAGAAAATGTTGGGTTTTTAGGGGAGATGCTGTCAAAATTTTCCAAAACCCATATTTTTTTTTTTGCCATAACTTGTCCATCACTTATCCAAATTGAGTGATTCAATTTTTTAGGTAAACTAGACTTCTAGGAGAACAAATCTCCCTTAAATAAGTGTATCCAAATTTGGATTCTATTAGACCCATAAATTCGTCAAAGTGAAGCTCTATTTTCAGGTCAATTATGGTTCAGTTCTGATACAGTTTTGATGTTTCAGAACTTTTTTGGTATTTAGGCCATAAGTTAAGTTTCACTCTTCAAAATTGAGTGATTAAAATTTCTGGGTAAACTATACTTCTACGAGAACAAATCTCACTGAAATAAGTGTATCCATATTTGAACTCCATTAGACCCAGAAATTCGTCAAAGTAAGGCTCTGTTTTTGGGTCAATTCTGTTCAGTTCTGATACAGTTTTGGTGTTTTGGAACAATTTTGGTATTTAGGCCATAAATTGAATTCCACTCATCCAAATTGAGTGATTCAAATTTCTAGGTAAACTAGACTTATAGGAGAACAAATTTTCCTGAAATAAGTATATTCAAATTTGGACCCCATTATACTTAGAAATTCATCTAAAGGGAGCTCTGTTTTTGGGAAAATTCTGGTTCTGTGTTGAAAATATAATAGTCCTGGATGTTTAGGACATATTTGGAGCTTCGGTGCTCCGACTTGGATGATTCCAATTTCTGAATAAAATAGATTTATAGAGGAACAATGGACAAGTGAAGGTGTGTTGGATAGAAAACAACACTAAATAGAAACCTAAATAAGCCAACTGATATTGTTATCTAATTGTGATGGATTACGGGTTAGCGACGAGGAAAACCTGAATTGAAGTCGAGATTCCGAGGATAGGAATCGAAGTGCGACAACCTTTTTGGTTCTTTCTCTATTATTCTCTTTTTATTTCAAGTATCAAAATTGCTTGCGCAATTATTGAAATGGTTTTCAATAAATATTGATTGATTTTAAGTGATTTTAGAAAATTGATTGTGAAATGATTGCCATGAAAAATGGCATGAGTATTGAAATGTGCTATTTGAGTATAATTGTATGTACCCTATTGAAAATTTCTATGATTGATTTTTAATGCCCTTAATAGAATGTTATGTCGCCAACCGAGTTAGGATAGATTGGTATACCAATAAGGTCAAACCGCGATGCGTGAATGAACGTAATGTAGTGTCACTCCGATCTATAGCCCAGCGGGACAGTATCGGTAGTGTTCACAAAATAATTTTTAATAACTAGTCAGCAGCCCAGTGGGACCATAATGTGTAATAAAACCTTTTTATACCGGCCTACAGCCCAATGGGACCGTGTCGGTGATTTCGTTATCCTACGCATCGAAAACATTGACTAAATTCGTTTAAGGGCAAAATGATAAGAACATTTGTGAAATGCATGATTTGAGTTTTGAATGAGTTATTGCATATGAAAATATTTGGAATGATTAATGAATTGTAAATGAATGTATATGAAATATATATATATATATATATATATATATATATATATATATAACTATATATATATTTATATATATATATATATATATATACATCGTATTGTATTGCATTGATCATTCAGTAAGGTTCAAAAGCATTGTTTTACAAAATTCGCATGCTTTGTGTTAAAATGAAATGAAGAGATAACTGTATAGAACCATTAAGTATGAAAATGCTTAGCGCGTTGTTTTTATCATCACGCAGGTACCGAGTGAACAAGTTCAAAAGAAAAGACCGTGTAAGCACAGAGTCATCATCAAAAGTCGCATAGAGTAAAAGTAAAGCTCCGACCATTACTCACATTGAGAGCCCTATGATCGCTTTTTGATACTTTTGTATTAAAACTATGTTGTGAAAATTGAACTATGATAGATGTTTGTAAATGTTTTGATATTTTAAAGCGACTCATAATAATAAGTAATGTATAAAGGTGGGAAATGGAGCAAATGAGCACATAATGTCATATTGAATAAAAATGTGTATTGTGAATAAAATGATGGGCCCCGTTTAAGTTAACGTGATATATATGCGTATATATTTTCATAAGGATAATTATCCTTTACAAATGAGTATTTGAAATGTGTTTTATTGAGAAAATGAATTGTATTTGGATTTGTAAAAGAGAGGATTGCGAACCAGATCCGGTTCGTACTCCGGGTCGGGTCTGGTACTAGGGCGCGAGCCCTCTCACAAAATTCCCCTCTTTTTCCCAACCGAAAATAAGTCCCAAAATCTGAACAATGTATATGGTCAAACTGGGCAGCCTTTGGCAGTCCTAGAAAACGAACCATAACTTGAGCTATAGAGGTTCAATTTGGGTGATTAAAAAACCTAACATAAAGTTCACAATTGCAGCTACAATTTCCATGAAGGACACTAATTCAAGTTCCCTCTTTTTCCAATCGAAAATCAGTCCCAAAATCTGGACGTTTCGTAGGGCCAAAACAAGACAGCATTCCCATAGCCCAAAATTATTTCCAAACAACCCCTTATGGCAAAAACACAGCCAAATAACCCCTTAGGGAAAAAAAAACACAACCAAACAGCCCTTAGAGCGGAAAATAAACCAAAGTAGGAAGAATCTCTACCTTTTGGAGTGTATAAGAAACTCTAAGAAGTCCCGTGGACACTTCCTAAACCTGAAATCTTTGCTTAAATCCTCGATGAAATCCCTTGTTTCCAGTACCCACGCGTAGCCCTCTTCGAGTAGATGAACTTTCGTTCTTGGCCCGACGAATTCTAACAAACCGATCTTTGTAGATCGTAAAGAGAAGTTGGAGCTCTCTCTCTCTCTCTCTCTCTCTCTCTCTCTCTCTCTCTCTCTCTCTCTCTCTCTCTCTCTTCTCCTCTCTCATGGCCAAACAAAAGAAAAAAATGGGTCTTCTCTTGCCTTAACCACCTTTTGTTTAACTTTACTTAAGTTAGATGAGTGGCCCACGTCGCACCACGTGCCCACTCCTGGTCTAGGCTCATTTCTGTCCCAAAACAATTTATTTCGTCTCGATTCAAGTTCAATTTATTTTAAATGAAATTTACTTAATTTATTTTCCACTTTTGATATTTTTCTCAAAAATCCCGTTTTTGGGGTCCACCCATACCAGTCGCCCCAAAAATCGTGAAAATTCCGACTATCTCCGAAATCGACTAAATTCGTTTGGGTAACTAGATTTCGTGAGACGAATCCAACAGTGAGGTCTCTTTTGTCATTCGAGATCTATAAAATTCAAGGTTTGCAAACCTGTACTATTGCGACAATTTACCGTTTTGCTATTTTTCAGAAAAATTCAAATTTACCCGGGTTTTACAATCACTCTATGTGTTAGCACATTTAGCCTAAATATGTTCATACCCTTCACATTTCATGCATTGGATCCTTAGGTATCTGTTATTTGCATCAAGATTAGCTTTCTAATTCTTGCTTATTTTATGAAAAGCATTGAAGATGTTAAGGGCATAAATCATATTTGTATATGAGGGAAGAAACCTTTCATTTGCTTGTTCAAATTCTTCACTACCCTACAACACTTTGAGACAAACAGTTACATAATCCATGGATTTCACTCAATAACTTGGAGTGACTTGCTCTGATACCAATTAAAAGAGAATAATATGTCTGTCAAGGAAAGTGTTCTACTAGTTGTTGCATTAAGTGATGCAACAATGTCAAGACCGAGGTCTACCAAGATATATATTAATAATTAATCACGAAATAAAACTACAAGAGATGTAAGAAAATAAACCACCATACACAAGGAGACAAAAGATTGGTCACACTATTCGACAAAAGCCTAAGTCCTCGGGTTGAGTGTAGATGTAAGGAATTTCACTATATTTCAATTAGGTTACACATTGGTCTTATATGAGACAAGACTCTCCCTTTCTCACAGTCGTCTTGTTCTAACTCTCTCATAGTAAAACACGGAAATAAGCTCTCCTTATTACCCCATACAGCGACATCTGGACTCCTACACGCTCAACATTGCTTATCCTCAAGAATAAGAGCAGTAGTTGTAGCAGTTGCTTCACCTCGTGAATAGATTTTCTAGACCATCTCTTGCATGTGTGCTCGAAATCCATCACTTAGTGAAAAGTCTCTTCTTTTTTTAAGAAGCTCCTAGGTGATCTTCTCAATATTCAAGATCTTCATGTTACGTAAACTGTCTCAACAGGCCAGTTGGAGAATTTGATCTCATTCTATATTCACCATAGTACAATATCTTCTTCCCATAGAAATCTTATCAAATAAGATCCAATCTCTCTAATTTGATTTGTCTAATATTGACTAATATTCTCATCTACTATTCTTTATTCATCACATTGAATATTGCCTCATGATTTGTAGAATATTGCCTCTAAAATTCATGTGGACCAAATAAGGAAAGTTTTGTCACACGACTTATTCTACCATCACGTGTGATACTAGCTGTGACATACCAAATAAGGTAAGTTGTGTCACACGACTTGTTCTACCATCACGTGGGACACTGTTAGATTACATGCGATTTATTTTTGTGTAAGATTATGATAAGAAATATCTCCAACAAAATACATGATCATTGAATAGTTTTTTTTTTTTTGTAATATATAATAATGCTTACAATCCGAATACTTAATGAATTTTTCATAAAAATAAACAATCTTTGGGCTATTTAGGCGCTTAATTTGAGCCCGATTCTTAGGCTTCTTTCGATCAACTCCAGAGTACTGATTATTCTATTTGTCTGCACAGAAAAAGCGAGCCAAATTTGACTTGGTCGAATATTTCTTTGAGTCAAATCTGATTACAAGAAAGAAGCAAATTAGAAATGACCAAATCCGTTTCTAATTCCGTAGCTATTTGCAAATAGCGACGGAATTAGAAGCGAAAATATTCCGTTTCAAAAAGGCTCCTTTCTAAATTTTAGAAATGGAATTTGCGTGTGCGTTTCTAATTTTTGCGACGGAACAATTCCGTTTCTAAACATAGCGACGGAATAAAAACTCTATCTCCGTTTCTAAATGTGCAAAATAGAAAGGGAATTTTCGTTTCTAATTCAATACTAAAATAGTAGTGAGGCCAAGCCTTTATTTCCATTTCTAAATTTGCTTCTAACCCGATACTAAAATAGCGACGGATAGGTTTTGCGACAAAATTGGAAATGGCATTTTCCGTTTCTATATTAGCAACGGAAATATTTCCGTTTCTAAATAGAGACGGATGTTCCGTTTCAATATGCGACATTAGAAACGGAAATAGAAATGGACTGTTCTGTTTCTAAAATATCCGGATTGATAATAGAAACGGAACTTCCGTTGCTAAAAATAGAAACAGAAATAATTCCATCTCTATTTTGTTGGAATTTGAAACCGATTAGAAACGGAATTTCCATCGCTATTTACAAAATAGAAATTTTCACCCCCAAAATTTTTCAATAATTTATTAAATTGTTTATTTTTGGTACGGAAGAAATATTTTATTAATTATGCTTTTTTGGACAAATATTTTTCATTTAAAAATAAGTTTAAATACACCCATCTTAATATTTTTCATATTACATATATAAATTCCAATAACATACAACAAACTTTAGCCATCTGTATTGCATATAGATTACATACAACAAAGTTTAACACAACAAAGTTTAACGCAACAATGTTTAATAAAAAAAAAAAAAACTATCACTCAGAGTCAGTATGAGTAGTCACCTCTGGAGATTTGGATGGATCTTCTTTTGAAGGTTGATAAATAGATGAAGTCTGGGCTAATTTACACATAATTTGCTCCATCTGTAAAATCTTCTGTTGCATTTCATCCTCTCTTTTCAGTCTTTCTTCTTCTCTTTTTTTCATCTCTTCAATTTGTTTTTGCATATCTTCATTCTTCTGTTGTATCTCTTCATTTTTTTTTGTGTAAATTTTCTTGAATTTCCTGCAACTCCTCTCGTAAACCGCTCATCAAATAAAGTATTGTAATGGGAAGAAGCAGAGGATGAGCTCGAGACAGAATCTGGATAAAATGTAGATGCATGGGTACCAAAATTTGTACACTGCCGCTTTTCGGCTCCACTCCAAGACACGAAGGTAAATATGAGCAACATCGATCTACGGAGCCTCTTTAGATTAAATACGTCGGGTGAAGCAATTGCAATCATATTCTCCACAGCTTCCTACAATTGTATAATACAATAATATATAGTATATTAGTTCAAAAAAAATAAAAACATAAAAAAACAAAAAAAACAAACACAAGTGCATGCATATCCTATAATTATTATTTAAAGGAAAAAATATATATAAATTCACTTAGGAAGACAACAATTATATTTTTCCATCACATATATTACCAATTGTCATTGTCCACACCAAAATTCTAAGCAGCTCTGGTGATTTGAGGTCAAAAGTTTTACTTTAAGAGTTACGCAGTCACACCTATTCTAATTGACAATCATTCTGGTAGTCTAACTTTTTCTAATAAATTAATATCTAATCTGGAATAAATTTATTAAGCTACGTTTTATGTAGGAAATTATTTTTTCTTTAAGACCAACCATCATTTATTCACAATTATAACAAACCTATTAATTATTTTAATTACCATCTAGAATGGGCGGGAAGCAAAAATATTATGAGGCCAAAGACTCGAGAAAAAAAAGAAAAGGGTTGTGGTTGCGAAAAGAAAAGGAGTTTAAAGCAGAAAAACAGCACACAGCTTAAACGAGACTAAGAGAACTTTATATATATGGAGGAGCAATACAAGTGGCATCAACCCAAGGTTGCTCGACATTTACCATACAATAAACAAGAAAAGAAAAACAACATTTCTATAAAAACAAATATAGAGACAACACTAAGGCAAAATAGAGCATTGAAGTTGGGCACAACACTAGGCAAAGGACTTTGTTTATCAAGGGTTAGTGGAATAAACACCTCACAAGTTGCAAATTCAAATTTGAAACACAGAAAACTGAATTAAAAAACCAAAGGTTATATATAAAGCTATGTATATGGCAGAGTATTATTTTCATAAGCAATTTTTTGAAGAAAAAAAAACTCTCCCAATGGGCTCTTTAGGCCCAATTGGCCCATGTTGAGCCCAGGCCCAGGCCTAGGGCCATTATGTGGTAAGACAGTGTTTAGGTATGGGTATTTTCAGAGTTTCAGAACCCTTTAATGATCTAAAATTTATAAGCGAGCCATGTTTTTCTTGAAAATTAATCTATTTTGGAAGTAAATGTTCTTTGTTATATAGTATTTTTACATACAGAGATTTTGAAAATATATATATATTTTTAAACATTAAGGGTATTTTGGATTTTCTAAAACCTTTTAATGAAATCAAACAACCCTTTCAAAAATAAAACCAAACTAGCGGAAATATATTATGACAATGGATCAAATCAAATGCAATTAAGAACTTCATATGTGACGCCCCAAATCCCGAGGGTCCGTTGACTACCCGTCAACCCGCGAAATACAAGTGGATGTCGGGTTACCCGACGCCACTTCAGAAAATCGGGCAGAGTCTCCTTTGTACGGGGAGCTCTACCCAACTACAATACCTGCATATACTTGTCCAATATAATCCCGACATGAGTAAAACGGCCACTTGGGCCCATAAACAATACTCATCACAATATATTAACTATGAATCCACTATATCCAATAGTTTCAAGAGAGTTAATCAATTCTCTTTTATCTGTAATATATTAAAATTAGGAATTTTAATACATGTATACATCACAAAACCAAAGCCCGCAATCCCAGGCTTTTCTTCTAAGTCGACCTCACAGAGTCAGCGGAGTCCCCTCGCACGCTCCCTGTACCTGTAAAATAATATCCCTCGACAGGGTGAGCTAATGCTCAGTAGTGGAATTGCCCTAAGTGGGCTACTCTCCACCTAAGTGCAGTGCAATGTTCCAAAATAAACAAACATTCAAGCAAATGCATGATCCTACTTGAATGTCTACATGACCAACTCAGATCCCGAGTCCTCACCCACTCTCTCACACTCGCCTAAGCCTCGTATGAAATTATTGTTTATTAGTTTGTTAATAACCCTCCGATGAATATATATCAATTGGGCCGCTCAGGCGATTGATATATTATTTGTTGTGGACTACCCTCGATGAATATCCCGATTGGGCGCTCGACGATTGATATTTTTCAATTTGAACTACCCTCCGATAATTAATATTTTAGACTACCCTCCGAACCATTTTCTCTAGACTCGTCTCATGCACTAACTCCTATAGTCCTAGGATGTTCCATTGCATATGGAATGCATGTATGCCAATTCCAATACAGTCTAATTCACATGTAAATATATATAAACATGCATATATTTACAAGAATTCAATTCACACAATCATGTCATGTAAATTCCACATTTCCACATCAAATTAGCTCACTTGGGCTAATGATCAAACACGAACAATTTAATTTAAATCACTCGACCAAACACATATTTTCACAAAAATATATTTTTGTGACCAACTGACTAAGAACTGATGAAACCACAAATTCTTTGTTCCTAGCCAAGACCACAAATTTATCGGTTCACTTTGTGAACCCATTATTTCGGCGGTCGGCCTCCACACACATCAAAGCACAAACTAGGAACCCACATCAGCCCGTGGACAGTCACGGACTGTCCACGTGGGTTTCAAAATCCAACATCTCGGTTCCAAGCTTTGGTGAAAGATCCCGACCCGGATTAACCTCATGAACCCGAGGGGACCTCCCGGCACTCCAATGGATATAGAAACTTTTCCTTAAAACCATCAAATAAAATCCATGGAGCGAACCCCTTTACAATCCTTAACATATCTTTAGAAAATAATGCAGGCGAAGTGGTAAATTTTTTTCAAACACTTAGATTTTCGAGAGAAAATGGTGGAGTTTCCCTCACATTTTTGGACTTTCCCAAATTTACAAAATACACGTATAGCATTTAAAAACACTTCTAATCTTCCAATTTTCAACTTCCGTTTTAGGACTCTCGTCCACAACTCAATCCACACAATATATATACCATACATTTATTCATTTCAATCATCAAACATTCAAAACTTCTTCAATTCCATGCACGGTTTATAAAAGATTGAGCTTGAGCGGACTTAAGCCAACCGCCCTAAAGTAGTTCCTTTTCCAAAATATATCCATATATGCATATACGCGACAAATTAATATTTGACATATAAAATATGCAAACTATTTATACAATGCAGTTCACATGTGTCGTCTCCTCGATGGCTCGACTCCTTTGCCTTGGGGAGGGTGCTCTATGGCGTCATCTGGGTCACGAAAATGATTTTGAAACATATGAAACAAAATGAGCTAAAGGAGCCCAGTGAGTGTACATTTTCATTAAGATAACATTTTCAGTATATACCAAAGTAATACATACTTATACAATTAAAAATCCATTTATGCCTTAAACTTTCTTTTCAAAGTAATACATACTTATACAATTAAAAATCCCTTTATGCCTTAAACTTTCTTTTATACAATTAAAAATCCATTTGTGCATGGCTTTCTTTCTTTCTTTCTTTGCTGATGGAACCCGGGAATAAACACGAACAGTTTCCGAGTGCGACGGTGAGGACGATCGCATTTTGATCATAACCGCTCGCTGCGGAGAAACTCACGCTTTGCATAGGGTTCCAGTCATAGCACACCTTATCACGTGCTTGAGATATTACTCTAGACACCTAATTCCCTCCCTCGGTTAGTAACCTATAACTACCCTCTAAATCCTTACGGCAAGGTACTCGGCGATCTCCAGTCATATAAAGTCATATAGGGTTAGGGTAACCATCGGTAAAACATTTATCAAATAAATTTATAAATCCATTTAAATCCTTTACTTTATCATTAAAACACATATGCATTCTTTACATTTTAAACTTTCATAATACCTTACGCATACATATTTAATATACATATAAATATATATATTGATCAAGATAAACAATTCCATATGCCTTAACATTTACATAAACATTTCCATTAAACTTTCAGTTTAACATTAAAACCATTACTTTTAAAAACTCCATTTTCAAATATGATTTTCACTCACGGAGTTCACCGCTTTCAGTCGCTTGCTTCCCGTCGAGTTCAGTTCCGTCAGTAATTACTTTCACCTTTTTCAAAACCACCACTACATTAACCATAATTTCCATTTTAATCCTTACACACTCATTCCACCTGTTCTTATTCCTCCTATGAATCTATTTTACTTAGAATTGGAATCAATCAATCGGATCATCGACTAAAGTTATGGCATTTTCATACCCGCTAGTCCATTCTGGAATTACTAGGGACAGTTTGTATTACTCATTTTCCAGGGTCTTAACTTCATATTTGACATTATCTCTTTGTACTATTTTAAAGCTAAGGTGCTAAGGGTTCTTCTCCAATTGGAATCACTCAAATCGGAGCACCAAAACTCACGTTACATCCAAAACAACCGGGCTAACCTATATTCAAAAACTGAACCAGACAGTGGCTTACACATGGTCTTACTTTGAGTAAATTTTTAGGCCACTTATAATCAGATTTTGACGATGCCTATTTCTATATGTTTAATTTTCCTTGAAGTCTATTTTAACCAGCAACTTGAATCACTCAAATCGGATCAGAAATAGGCAAGTTATGGTCAAGAAAATACAACAAATGGTCGAAACAGAAAAGCAGGCATTTCTGTACCAAGAACGGGCGGTGGCTTACACATGGCCCTACTTTGGAAGTAAATTTTAGGCCACTTATAATCAGAATTTGAAGATGCCTATTTCTATATGTTGATTCTCCTTGAGTCTATTTTAACCAGAAACTTGATTCACTCAAAATCGGATCAGAAATGAGTGATTATGGTCAAAATCGACAATTAGTCAACGAGGGAAAACATAGCATTTCTGTAGAAACAGAGACCGATCATGAAATTTTTCGAGTATGTTTACTTCCCATTTTCCATATGTTTCCACATCAGATTCAACTCTATAGTCGATATATACACTTCTATAATTCTATACCTCCAAATTTACATGAATTCATCTAAAAACAACTCCCTTGACACTTAAGTGAATTGCTATGGAACCTCGAGCCTCAAAACCACACAGAAGTGAAAATCAAAAGCACTTTTCAAGTCGTGATTCTTTATAAAAAACCACATAATTTGATGATTTCATGGTTATTTTCTCCCAATTGGGGTTTACTCTCTGCTTAAAATTTAAAGAGTTTATATGACCTTTGCACAAAACCTAACCAAGGAGAGCGTCTATTCTCCCGAACTAAACCTTAAGAATCAGAAATATATTTGATTCTAAAACATACATACCTTAAATCTTTGGACTTCTCCTCTTCCTTCTTCTTCCTCTTCTTCTCTTCCTTGCTCTCCTTTCCCTCCTCAAGCGTGAACCCTAGCCTTGTAGAACAAAAATGAATTTGGCTTTTGTCTCATGTGTTATACTCCATATTCCTCCATATTTGCAATTAAGTCCTCAAACATTTTAATTTTGCAATGCCCTTGTTTAAATTTCCACTGTGGCCCATCTCTACTTTGATTCTAATTTCCATATCCTTTTCTTTAAATAATGATTGTACCGCTTCTTTGTACCGCCATTCCGGGTTCCATAATTATCATTTCCTACTTTAGTACCAAAAATACTACTATCGACACTTAGTACTCTTATACCCTACGGTATCATGTCTTTGTCACGCTCTCTCGGGACGGGGTGTTAATTTAAACCGTCAAGCCAATGAATTCGAGGCCTTAAGCAAGCCGGCGTTAGCAAAATAACCCAAATAGCGTAAAACCCGAGTAAAGGGAGAAACCCCTACCTCTTGGAGTTTGTCAAAAAATCACAAATCCGGTACCCACGTGAAGCCCTCTCCAGCGTAGAAGCGGTTCTCATGCTTGTCTCGAAGGCTAGGCGGTCGGATCGATATTTTAGAGAGAAGGAAAATGATTTCTACAGAAAATGAGATCCAGCCTCCTGCGTCATCCTCACTTTTCTTTACTCCCACGTTTTCCTTTTTTGCTTTTGGAAGACAAGTCACGCTATTCTATTTTGTGTAGTGACGAAGCAAATCCCAATCGCAATATGTCGCCAATTTCCAGTTTACATTGTCACTATCTGGCCCCTTCCGTTTCATAATTTCTCTACTCCATTTGCCCATGGCGCATGATGCTCATTATATCAACCGATGACTTTCGTCGCATCGAAAGTAATTTTATGGCACGAGAAGCGTGATGCCTCAGCGTGTAAATTCAGATTATCTCGGGTCGACGAGAACCTGCGTGCTAGCTAGATTTCGCGAGACGATTCCAACGGTGAAATCCGTTTCATCATCTGAGATCTAGAGAATAAATTGCGGATTTTTCTTGCTGAAATTTCAATTTTGTAATTGAAATTACGATTTTGCCCTTTTTCCAGAAATTTGAATTTCTCGGGTCTTACATCATATGAGAATATTCACATAATCACAGAGCATAAACATACATTAATACCCATATAAATATTTAAAAAATTAAAAATAAATAAATAAAAGGGGGAGAAGAAGGATTCAACCCATGAGAAGACTTTTCAATAACGATTGTGCCAGGGTATTAATTCAAGGCTATGCCAAGAGAGGAGTCAAAGATACAATACCAACCTTGAGTGATTGACCTTTTTGGTGTCACAGTCCATCAGACAACAAACACAAAAATAAACTTCAAAAAGCGCACTATCTTTGAAAAGTCTTCTGAGGTTGAAAAATCAACAAAATGCCAAAGAAATTGATCACAGAAAGAAAAAAAAAAATTAAGAGTTGGGTCATTATTTTACCATCTAAGTTATATGATTGAGTGATGTATATATTATAATTCCTAGTAAAATTATAATTAATGAATTACTACAACCACAAACTTCTTAAATACTCTTAAGTTGTCAAAGGAGAAATATTATCTTAATCTCTATTGATATCATGGTTTGTCGGGATATTAACTACTGCGAAAGAGTGTAATAGACCATAAAAAAAAAAATTGTTTTTAATATTCATTTTTTAAATAGCCTTTCATGTTTTCAATTATTTTTCTAGTTTATATTACAATTTTATCTATTTTCCATTTGGCTCATATCTCCTATATCGTACATGACTTAGGAGCATTAGTAGTTGCTAAAGATACAAATCATAGGTTCTTTGTAATTAGATAAGTTATGCACACGTAGAGTCACTAAAAATTATAATGTCATCTTCTCATTAGAGGGATGACTTGTTTGATTATTGGGATGAGTTTCCCATGGTTAGTTCACTGATATTCTATACTATATACATTGTATAAGGCTTATGGTGATTTGTGATGTAGTATGTATTGCTCAGTTGTATGATTTACTAAATATTAATATTAGGTGAATTGCTGTCAAAATTCATTAGAGGCTTGCGTGCCTTATGGATGAGACCTTAAAGTGGTTATGTATTCGTGCAAATTAGGTCACTACTGATGGAGGTTGAAGGCTACAAGTATTCTCAGTAAAGATATCAAAACAAATTACACTTCTATCACTAATCCCCTCCAATTCCACAATATTCAATAAATTCTAAGTGCAATAAACATGTATCTTTTCTACTATTATATAATAATAAATATTAAAAAACTTACATTAATATCATTTGGCTAAGCTTGTCTACAAACGATCTGTAAGACGAGAAATTCTAATTTTTTTGGAAAAGAGATTAAAATCGTAATTTCGGTAAAATTCGAAATTTATTCTCTCTAGATCTTGGATGGAAATAGGTTTACCGTTGGAATGGAATCTTGCGAAATCTACAGCTTCACGTCAGATTTCGTCGGTGTAGACGGTCGAATTTACGTGTTTTTCGAGGGCGTCGAGTTTGGTCTTAGAAAACGATTTGAATGTGAGAAAAAAAGTCACATATAACATGTACACATGTTATACATGTTCCATGAGTAGAGAGATGATGGAAATGGACGGCCGGGATAGTGCCAAATGGCAAAAATCTAGAATAAGGGACAAAATTGGCATTATTGAAATTGTTAAGTTGGATAATAAGACGAAAAATTGAATAGTACTCATCTTCTCAAATTAAAAAGGGGAGAAAACGTGAAAATCAAAAGGAAGAAAAGATGTAGAAGGTTTTGAATTCGTTTTTAGTGAGAGGGTATGTTGCTTCTCTCTAAATTTCCGACAAATCCGACCGTCAGAATTTTTCGGGACAAGGAAGGAAAGCTGCTCTATGCGAAGAGACATACGCGTGGGCTCCGATTTTAGGAAGTTTCGTCAAACTCCGAGAGGTAGGGGTTTTATTCTACTTGGGTTTTACACTTTATTTAAGTGTTTTGTAATGTTTTGGATGGTTTGGGGGTATAAGCGGTCGTTTGATTGGTTCCCCAAATCTTGGGCAGGATGAAGTGCAAGCCATTAGACTGATCGTGGCCTTCACGGACTATTTGGGTTACTAGTTTGTGCATTATGCTATAAATGATGCCCCAGTGTGTATAAGGCGATAGCCGTGAAATTAGATTCTAGTGGGTGATGATTAGTGAAGTATGGAGCTCAGTTTTGTCAGAGCGTGGCTATGTAAGTATTTAGGTGTTTATTTCATAGAATTGCTTTGCGACCAATCTTGTGTTAAATGGTATGGGCAGAATGGCTTGGTGTGTGGAAAATGTAATGTGGCCGTGAATTGCGCTGGGGCACCCTAAAACAATAGGAGTGAGTGCAGGAGGTGATTCTTGAGAGAATGGTTTCGGAGGGTTGACTAAAAATAATAATTATCGGAGGGTAGTCCATATAAAATATCAATCGTCGGAGTTGGCCCAATTGATATACATCGGAGGGTTGTCCACTAAATATAACATCGGAGTCAGTCTACTACTTATATCGGAGGGTTGTCAATAAATAAAAACAAACATCTTTGTTGAAAATAAGGTTTCTCATATGTGGCTTAGGCAAGTGTGAGGCAGTCGGTGAGGACTCGGGATATGGAACGATCATGTGGACATTCCCAGTAGGATCATACATTTACTTGAATGTATGTTTTTCATTAGACATTGCATATGCACTTAGGTGAAGAGTAGCCCAATTAGGGTGATTCCACTACTAAGCATTAGCTCACCTGTCGAGGGATATTATTTTCGAATGGGAGCGCACGAGGGAACGGCTCGTCATAGGAGTGGCTTTAGAAGAAAGCGGATTGTGGCTTACTGGTTTATTATGTATACATGTATTAGAATTCTAGAATTTTGATATATGTTTGTATAAGAGTGAATTATCAACTTTTAAACCATGAGATATGTATTTGGTTGGGATATATTGGTTGAGTGATGCGGGGCCCAGTGGCCCATTGTCCCGCTCTCATTTGGACCACATGTGGTGCGATTGGATGTGTTGGGAGGTTATGTCTTGCCCAGGGTAGGCTCAGGTCTGGGGAGACTCTTGCCGGATGTCGGGTCACCCGACATTCACGAGTGTTTCCACGGGTTGACGGGTAGTCAACGGACCCCCGGGATTTGGGGCGTCGTAGATCCATCCTTCTTCTTGTGCATGCGCTTAAACACCTCAAACGGTGTTAGTGGACGTCCTAACTCAGCATCCTAAAAATAAATAATATTAACAAATTATGTACATGACATATTTTGATGTGATTAGTATTCTTTTGCATACCTGAGTTAACAACAAAATTAAATTGGAAAAGACTTTTACAAATCTATAGAATGTTGGATGTGGTCGTTTTGGAGGCCACCCGATATGTTTTTGAAAGGTCACGATCCTTCACCGCTTTCTCTAATCAGCTGGGGCATATACAGGATAAGGCCTTGAACTCTTCGCTATTCCAATATTCCCACCATTTGTTCCAAACTTCTTGAGGAACACTATTTGGCTTTGCATCTTTACCATACTTCTTTCTCCATTTTCCAAGCTTGTCATTGTATCGGACACTAGCCACATGTTTCCATGTATCCTTCAGAGGTCTGACAAAGCGAGGATTCCATTTATATTTTTCTGCAACAAAAAAGCGAAAAAAAAAAAACAGTTATAGTAGTGCATTATTTGTATTATAATTATTAATAATTCAACACTTATCAAATAGGCTAAATGCATTAAATTGTACTTCAAATTCTTCCCAATAATATTCCTTCATATTTGAAGGCACTTTGCTCCACTTAATACCCTCCTCAACTAATTTCTCCTTAAATACTACGATTCTCACGAGAGCTGAAGGAATAAACACCTTAAATAAAAATAACATAAGCATATACATATACATATAAAAGAAAAAAAATTACTTTTGTTAATAATTTGATATAATTTTCATTTTTATTATTTTTTAAAAATAAAGTAATGCAAACATAAATTAGCATGATATTATTTTTTATTCTTAATGATAATGATGGTGAAATAAAAAAAGAAAAGTTAGTTAATCTAAATTATACAAGATTATCAACTAAAAAAAAACTACATTTACAAGATAATCAACAACTATAAAAAAAATCCATCAAAAAACAAAACAAAAAATAATAATCATGCATGAGGTAATAAATTTTTGTAAAATACGTAGTGTTTATTGTCGAGAGTGGGCCGAATAAAGATTTTATCATTAGTTTGCATGCTAGGCATGAATTGTGAAAATCGGTAGTTATCGATCTTCTTGATGCTTTATCGGATGTACACTCAAGGTAGGTAGGATAGAGCTAACATTACCAGCTAGTGCAGAATGAGATGAAGATGGAATGTCAGTGGCAGACAATACGGGTGTGTCAAGAGGAGGTGATGCCAACGTATCCTCTGTACATGTAGGTGAATGAGGTAAAACATTTGTAGTATTGTTCCCACTAAAGAATTGTTGAATTCCTCCTCCACGAACTATTTGTTGACTTCCTCTACCCCAACCTAGGAGTTGAGATCCTCGGCCCTTAGATGGTTACCTCTCATACCTAATACAATTTCCATAAACATCGAGCATTGAAACTGACAATTATAGTTAATCAATAATACATACTAACAAAGATCCATCTAAACATTAACAAATACATAAAGTTAAAAACAATTTATATGTTAATATTGAAATACAGCAGTTAAAAAAAAAGAAAATATAACATAACATCCAGGATTAATTAAGTCTAATCATCGCCAGATATCAAACAAATCATCTCCATCTAACTCTTGTCCTCATCTGGATTAAGCATTAATTCTTGCTCGTATCTTCTTCAACATATTGCATCATCGATGTCTAAATAGTTTCCATTTCACCAAGCAATATTTGAGGTCCATCATCTGCCATAGGATTAATTGGATGAATTTCCACAATATTCTCTTGAAATGCAGGTACATGCGATGGTGTATTTCTGTATCGTTTCAGGAACTTCTGGCCGATCTAGCTTTTATTTTACAAATAGCCCACCAGTCACCAAGATTTCTTCTTGTGGTTGGATAAGTGGTATAACACACACTTGTTACGCTTGCCTTAGCAAGAATGAATCAGGATTGTACTTCGATAGATTTCTTATGGTGCACATCCACAAGGTTGTATTGATGATGAATTGTACCCAATTTGGAATCGGATCAAACCATTCACACTTAAACAGAATTGTCCTCTTAATTGGTAAAGCAGGATACTCCAATTGTAGAATTTCAACCAATCGACCATAAAAGTCTATATTAGATGCACTATAGTTAGACCCCTTAATGCATACACCATTGTGAACCATGTTTTAAAGTGTGAAATTTGTATCCATTTACATAATGTATAGGATACGTCTAATGGCCCTCTTGCAAGATCCTTTATTTGTCTATTAGAGGATGTTTGATGTGGTTAATAATATGTCTAATGAAGGAAAAAAAAATATAATCAAACATCATATAGGCAAGTTATTTATTTGAAGGACAAATCAAAAGTTATTTAGTGACAAATTTCTCAAACCAAGATGCAAAATCTTGGTCAAGCTTAGCATCAATCGTAGCATCATCAATATGCGGTTCACTTTGCCTTAATTTGTTAGCATAAATTCTACAAAAACAAGATTGAAGTAATTTTGAATATTAAAATTGGTATATGACATACCATGAGAAATAAAAGCTTATGTAAACAAAAATTAAATCTTACTCAATATATGGTTTAACTTCCTCGCAGTTCAATAAGATATATGTGTGAGCAGCATGATACTCCTGGTCATCTGAATAATATCTTGATTTTGCTCTACCATATGATCGACCCGTATTATTGAAAATGGAAAGCATACCTTCTTGTTCTAATCCATCCCCCATACCATAATCAAAATTTCGTGGCATTTTTCGATGCCTAGTATAAACTTAGCCAGTAGTGCACCTGAAATGCGAAGCTTCTTGACCAAGTACGCATTACATGTCGATCCTTCAACTTTAGCTTTATTTCTAACATTGTTTTTCAATTTTTCGAATGTCTACGAAAAAATACTTCATTACAATAATGTTTATTTGTAAGATACATTGGAAATTATAGATGTGAAATGAAAGAAATATATAACCTCTCAAATGAATTACATCCATCTTATGTGCCTGAACTGCTATCATTGATTCATAAGCTAAGTGGTCGGAAGATGTTCCATGGAATTCAAAAGCTTGGAGGAAAATGCGCTCAAGTCTACATAAAATGATGGGTATATCATTTTCTAAGTGCTCCATGTCTTCCTTTGTTGCCAGCCCGGTAGAAGTAGGGTTTAAAAAAAAAAAATGCTTATTTCGTTCGCGAAACGCGAAACATTTCACAGAGTAATTCACGAAAATCGCATGGGTATTAGCCCTCTGCATAAACATGACAATCATGACTTTTCATCCCAAATAACTATGCTTCTTGTATCAACACATCTTCATGTTGATCATAATAATTCGAGGGAACTGAGCTCTCTTTCAGCCACACGCAAAGCTTCCTTTGCATCCTTCTCCAGGCTATAACAAGCCTTAGGGAATTTATTTGTTGTTTCATTCCTATGTAACTCTGGACGTGAACAAAACTCTTTTAAATCCTCTTGATTTAGCATTGTCTTTTGTTTTTCCTTCTACATTCATGATAGTATTAAAAATATTATCAAAAAGTTCTTCTCAATGTGCATGACATCTAAGTTGTGCACACAATTGAGTTTGTTTTCCAATAAGGCCAAATCCCAGATGTCGTTTCTTCCAACCATAGTGACAATTCTTGGAAATTTGTGCATTTATCCCATCAGCATCGATTTTTGTAACCTTTTTGAAGCCATAATTTTTAATGAGCTCTAATATTTCTACACCTGACCTAATAGGTGGTGCACCTTTTAGAATTGTCCGTCCTTTCCTAAATGCCTTCTTATTCCTCCGAAATGGATGTTCCATTAGTAAGAACTTACGATGGTTATCAAACCAAGATGTCTTTCCACCTTTGCTCAAGGAAAATGCATCATAATTCTCCATGCAATAAGGACAAGCTAATTTTCTGCGTATATCTGACAACATATAATATCTTTGGAAAATCACTTATAGTCCACATAAGTGCTGCTCGCATTTGGAAGTTCTGCTTACTAGATACATCATATGTTTGTACACCCACCTCCCACAAATGTTTTAGCTCCGTAATTAGGGGTTGTAGGAAAACATCCAACTTCTCTTTTGGGTTTCTCAGACCAGGCACTATAATAGATAGAAACATGTATTCATCTTTCATGCACATCCATGGCGGCAAATTATAAGGTGTAACTATCACCGGCCATGAAGAGTATTGTTGCCCTGTTTGGCCAAATGGTTGAAATCCATCTGTGCAAAGCCCTAATCTAACATTTCGACTTTCAACTGCAAAAGAAGGATTAATTTGATCAAAATGTTTCCAAGCTGGAGAATTTGAGCAATGTCGCATGACACCTTCTTCAGTATTATGCTCTTTGTGCCACCTTATGTCATTAGCGGTGGATTTAGATGCATATAATCTTTGCAAATGAGGAGTGAGCGGAAAGTAATACATCTTCTTATGAGGAACATTTGTTTTCTGCCTATTAGATGCATGATGTCTTTTATACCGAGGATGGTTACAAAATTTGCAGCTAATTGGTTCCGCTGTCTTCACCCAATATATCATGCACCATTAATGCAACAATGAATTTTTCTGAGCTGACCCAAACCTTGCATTAATTTCTTTGTACTGTAAAAGCTATCTGTCATGACATTATTCTCTGGTAACAATTCAGATAAGAACTGGCAAATGTCATCAAAACACCTTTCAGAAAAATGATGTTTGGCCTTTAGAATTCTTGATCACGGCCACCGGATAACTTTGAGTGGCCATATAGTTCAGGCCAAACCTCTTGTTCTAATGCTTTAAGCATTTCATAAAGTTCTTGTGCTGCTGGGTTTGGGATATCCTCAATGACATCAGGATTGAAGGATGGACCAATAACATCCATTAACATTGCTTAACATGCATTGTTGGGTTGGGTATATTCTATTGCAACATCTGATTCAACACTTTATCTATGCATTTGGTTTGAAGATTTGTTGCACAAAAATGTTTCCCCATGTTTATACCAAACATAATAGTCTCTAACAAATCCATTTTTTGCAAGATGGAATCGCACAATGTCTAGCTCTTGAAAACTCTGATTCTGACATTTACGGTCATTACATAGGCATCTTATTTTTGTTCCATCCATTAATTCGGGGTGCCTTTGAGCAAAATCAACAAACTCCTCAATCCCCGCTTCAAACTCATCAGTCAAAAACCCATCTCTTAATCTAACATTCATCGTGCGATCGATTCGATCATGTTTTTCCATTCTGTTAAATATAATAAGGATGTATATTTACTAAATTACAATGTAGTGAATGATTATTATGTAGTAGAATTTTCCAACATGCTGTATATTTAAATAACAAAACACAATAAGCACTAAATTGGACTCACTAGCCTGAAGGAACAATTACAAAACTAAACCCTTTGAGATACAAGCCGGTATGGTTATACATCTTCACAACATAGGCAATATCCAAATCTACATCACTATTCCATTCCTTATAAAAAAAAAATGCAAAATAGAGATATACATGTATATAACAATCATATGCATATCAAGCGAAAACAATGACAAAAAGCAAGCGTAAACAAATGATGCTAAATTGCCCATCTGGCCATAAGAACACGAGAGCAAGGTTATGCCCCAAAAAATCTATACCATTTAGCTACAACCCTTATTTATTAATCTTTGTCAAACTTATGCAACTTAAACATGCATGTTTGGTTTTTATTTTTGAAAATTGTTTTCTGCTCTACAAAACAAGGAAGATGGGAAGAACACCTTTGATTCCCAAAGAATAAGAACAATTTTAAGAGAACACAAAAATAATGTTATTTGTGTTTTCAAAAACTATTCTCAAAAACAATTTTCAAATAACCAATCAGCCCCCTAAGTACCCCATCTAGCCTTCACTGTTCAAGAATTTTCTCCTTAAGACTCTTAGATCATTATATTCCCTTTCCCCTATTTTTTTTTTCAATGGGTCATTGGACATTTTCTCCAAAATGGACCAGGCAAGCCACCTACCATGCTTGAAATTTGAGGTAGAAACTAACTGATTTTCTAGTTCTCATTTTGTAGAACAAAAAACAGTTTCAAAAACTATAAACAAACGGACCCTAAAATGGTGTTCTATATGTTTTTAAAAACTGTTATCAAGAACAGTTTTCAAAAACAGAAATCAAATAGACGCTAGTTAGTATTCATTTCATGGAATCATCCAAGTATAGAAAAAAGTATGGTGAAGGAAAGAAAGTATACTATTTTACCCCAGGAAGCCTCCCAAAATGTTAATCACTCACTAATCTCATACTCGTTTTCTTCATAATAAGTAGGGGAACAAACTAAAGAAACTATGATGAAGTAGTTTCTTAATGAAATTTCCATAAATAAATGTATACAAAATATGAGAAAACTATATAATCTTATATCCCATGATTTAACATTTTTCTTTCCTGTATATTATTATTTAATTCTAAATATCACTTTTATTCAACTTAATGCTAAATAGTGATTAATAGTGGTAAACATTAAATTATTCATTTTTATTACTTTATTTCTTACAGGATAATGGGAGTGAGAGAGAAGGGAAAAACAAACAGGATAAGGGGTGGGGGGATAACTATGGCTTCTTCTTCTAGAGAGAGAGAGTGAGAGATTACTCTGACCAACAACACCACATGTTTGGGGTGATTCCACCTAAAGACAGCCGATCCTCAATTCCTCTGAATTTTTTAAATTAGAAGAGATTCGAGGGGGGTGACATTAGATTCTCAAGCAAAAAAACAAAAATCGGATCACAATTTGCCATAAATTAGATTAGTCACCAATTAGGCACCCATCATTTGTTCCCCCAAAAAGAGTCATTAGAAATAATAATAATAATAATAAAACAAAGGAAACAAACAATCTAAATTCAAAAAGGAAATTGCTTTCAACTAAAAACCAGAAAAATAAACACCTACTGGTAGGACTGATACCAATTTCAAAGAAACGTGTTTTTTATTAGTATAATACCAGGTCAACTGGGTATGTCAGTCATTCACTGTATTGGTATGATTATGCTACTCGATAGTTGGTAATCATGATACATCAACATGAAAGAAGAATAAATCATTCAAATTCATCAAAAGCGATTAAAGATGGGAAAAATGTCTACTTTGGAACAATGAAATGGAAAAATCATACGGTTTGAAAATATATTTTGGTAATACAAACTCTTTGAAAACCTAGGAGTAAGGTATTCGAGAAAAAATACAGATCCAATATTAAATAAACCAACCCTAGACAACCATAAATGATAAAAATAAACCAACACAGGCTCTACTTGGAAGATGATAAAGATTCAAAAACCTCGGAGCTTCTACCCCCTTGGCAGCGATAGCGGGCCTTGATGGCTGGAGCTGTGATATACCACTAGACAATTACTCGATCTGAACACATATACCAAGCTAAAGAATTGCAAACATAAGTTTTTATTTTGTTTCTCCCAATAGAGGCTATGGGCTCATGAAAGGTCTGCACTAGGCCCATTACAAATAGCCATGGTATAAAGTGGGCTAGGTCTTGGAATTTCATCCAGTAAAAAATCAAAAGTTGTGTAAGACCTTAGAAATTCCAATTTCTGGAAAAATGGAAAAATCGTAATTTCGGTTACAAAATTGTAATTTCGGTTAAAAATCCGGAATTTATTCTCTAGATCTTGGATGATGAAGCAGTTTCAGATTTGGAATCGATCAGCGAAATCTGGCTATCGTCGAATTTCATAAAATTAGAGCGGTCGGAATTGACACGTTTTTTGAGGCATCGCAATTCGGGTCTAGTAAAACAATTTTGATACTACTAAGGTCACATATAACTTGCGTACTCTGTGCCGCCAAGCCACCCTCATCAGCACTCCAAAAAATGGATAGCGAGATAGTCTTAGAATGTCAAAAGCCCCAGGAAAAAGGACATAATAGTCATTATAAATTATTTTAAATGAGAATAATGCCAAAATAGTGCATAGTACTCATCTTCTCAAATTGAAAAGAGAAGAAAACGGGCAGGATATGGCAGTAGCCAAAAATGGTGGGTTCTAGTGAGAGAGAGTCTTCCTTCTCTCTAGAATATCGGGCAATCCGATCGTCGGCAGTCTTTGGGACGAGAAGGAAAGGCGCTCTGCGGCGGGGAGGAGGCTTGCGCGTGGGTGCAGTTTAAGGGTTTAGACAAACTCCAAGTGGGGTGAGGTTCTCCCTACTTGGGGTTTATTCTTTATTTAAGTACTTTGTTAATGTTTGAGTTGAATGAGACCGTGAGGGGCCGTGAGGGGCCGTTTGATCGGTCCCAAAACTGGGACAGGTGGGATTTTGAGATTTTAGCGGTACGTGACAGTCCCGGAGATTTAGTGGGCTGCTTGTGTTGAGTATGCATTAAAAATGTATGCTTGATATGAAAAAGTAGGAATGGCCGTGAAGCTGGGTTCTAAAGTGAACCGACAGGTGAATGATTTTTCGGGAATAGTAGTAGGGTTTCCTTATTCAGGAATAGTATTCTACAAAATAAATTTTGTGAATTAATGTGTTGGTCGAGTAATTCAAGTGAGAATTTTCGTGTTTGATCATTAGCCGTGAGCTAATTTTGTTGTGATGAAATGAAATTACATGACATGATTGTGTGATTTAATTTTATGTGAATATATGCATGGTTATATATTTGCATGTGTTATAGACTGTAATGGAATTGGCATCATGCATTCCATATGCAGCACAGGACACCTAGGGCCCGGTAGGAGTGAGTGCATGAGATGAGTCTAGAGAAAATGGTTTGGAGGGTTGTCCTAAAACTAAAAATGGTGGTAGTCCATACTAAAAATATCAATCATCGACGGCCCCGATTGATATACATCGGAGGTAGTCCATAAATAATATCAATCATCGAGCGTTTGTAACACCCCGTCCGAGAGTGCTCTGATCTGTGATGCGTAAGGGGTGTATAAGAGTACCAAGTGTCACATTGTAATATTTTGGAGACTAAAGTAAGAAATGAAAGTTTATGGAACCCGGGATTTGTGTATGAGAATAAGGGTACAATTGTCATTAGCAAAAAGGATATGAAAATCAAAAATCAAATTAAAGATGGGCCATAATACAAATAACATAAGTTACAATTACAATATTAAATGCTTGAGGACTAAATTTGCAATTAAGGGAAAGTGGAAAATATAAAAAATGGGAAATAAAACCAAAATGTCATTTTGGTCTCAAAATTCTACATAAGCCAGTAGGAGGAAGAAGGAGAGAGCTAAGGAAGAGGAAGAGAAGGAAGAAGAAGGAGGAGGAGAAGAAGAAGATCAAGGTATGTTGCCTTAGAATCTAGTGTATTTTTGGATTCCTAGGGCTTTGGTATGGAGATTAGTTCCTCCTTTGGTCTAGGTTTTGTGCAAAGATCACATAAACCTTAGAATTGTTGGGGTTATGAGAGTAAAACCCCAATTGGGAGAAAATAAACATGGAATCATCAAAATTATGTGGTTTTATAAAGAATTGGTGGACCTTAGGAAGAGTTCTTGGTTACTGCTAGGGTTTTGAGGTTTGAGGTTCCATAGCACCATTCCAAAGTGTGTGGATGATTCGCAATCATTCTTGAGGTGTTATGAATTATAGAAGTTGTATGAAATGAATTGGTAGCAAAAGTGGCAAAGAAGCAAATGCAGGCGGTTTCGCAAGGTGTACGGTATGTACGAGGGTGTGCGGTACACTAGCGAATACAAGTGTACCCGTACATGTACGAGGGTGTGCAGTACATAATAGAAACCAAATATATACCGGTACATGTTGAGTGTCACCGTACATGTGTGCCCAAAATGCCCGAGAATGCTATGTTTTGTGTATTTAAGCCAGTCGTGCAAATGGTTTAGGAACCTTATTAAATGATTAAAGATAGGTTCGAATAAGATTGGGACTCCGTGGCGTGTGTACCTTGCCGCCTCAGAGGTGATATTAGTTGGCGTGATTAAATTACGGGAGTATGTTAAGTTATGCGTTACATAGGCGATTAATATATCGTCGTATTCGTTTGAGTTAGTAGAGTTGTTAAAAAGCAAAGCGGGAAAAGTGTGGAGGCGTGCTCAAGTTGTAAGCAAAAGAGGTGAGTGTTCAAAACTCATTTTCCAAATACTAGTGTATTATTATTATTATTATAAACTGTTTTGCACTGGTATTCCATGGTTTTGATTACAAACCATTTTCAAGAAGCAAGCAATGACTTAGAAAGCAAGCAAATGGTTTTGAGTTAAACCATTTTTGAAAAGCAAGCGTTGGTTGTAAATGGTAAAACCATTTTTCAAATAAGCAAGCAAGTAAACGAATGGTTTTGAATAAGTAAACCATTTTTCAAGCAAGTAAACAAATGGTTTTGAATAATTAAATATTTTAATAACGACCGATAAGCAAATGGTTTTGAATAATTAAACCATTTTTAAGCAACAAGCAAGCAAATGATTTTAATTGTAAAACCATCTTTCAAGAACAAGCAAACAAGCAAACAAAAGAATATTTGCGAAAAAACAGGTAACTTCCACTAGTTCTAAACAAAAACAAACGGTCAGAGTATTCCATGCACGTGCGGTGGTGTTAGGATCTCATACATGCATTGTACTTTTGCCTGGTCGGCAAACTTAGGTCATACATCATGCATTTAAAGGAGACCGTCGCACGTACAGGAGTATATAAGGTTATGAGCTCTAACTAAATTATGGTGATGGCGACCCAGGTCAATTCCACCATATTCATTAGGAAAAGGTGGTGATGGAGACAAGGTCCTTCCGCACGGTTGAGCACAGTTCCGTGTTCACTTGGTTCTGAGTAAGCAAAATAGGCCTCCGGTGATTTGATGTTTTATAAGCATGATATACGAGTTTTGAAAAATCGTAAATTTGGTTCCGATCGCCAGGCTTCCGTGGGGATTTTAAAGCAAGCGGTTGAGCCAAGCTCAGTTTAGATTTCAAAAGCGATCGGTGAAGCCAAGCTCCATGGGATTTTATTTTTCAAAGCATGCGGTTGAGCCCGGGCTCCATTTTGTGAGTTTTAGCTTAAATTATAAATTAACTCAGTAAGAGGTGTGATTTTATAGCTTCTAGTAAGCGAAGCAATAAGAGTTTTATAAGCTTTTAAAGAAAAGCAAAACAAAGCACAAGCAAGTAATAAAAGTTTTATTGATCTTTTAAAAGCAAGCAAGCAAAGAAAAGTTTTAGAAACTTTTAAAAGCAAGCAAAGCAAAGTAAAGCTTCTGGAAAATATTTGTAAAAGAGAGTTTTACATTTTCGAGATATTTTCCGGAAAGGCAAAACATTTTATAAAAGCATACACTCGCTGAGCTCGTTTAGCTCATTATTTTCTATTTTAAAAACTATTTTCCAGGTACATGTACGCAAGACGCTGGAGCACAATAGGATTTATCCTGACATCAGTGCAAGTGCTGTAATTAATATTATTTTGTAAGGAAACACTTTGAATATGTATAATGGAACATATGTATGTACATAGAGTAGTTTTGTGAGAATGTGTTGGTATGTTGGTTGCCATATTTGGATATAGTGTAAATTGGATGTATACAGGATTTGAAATTGTTCTATATGCAGTCGTCATGCTGCCGAAGTTTTTCCGCTGCTAAGATTTTACCAAATCCTAAGTTATAAAAATAAAAGAAAAATTTTATAGGATGTCTTTTAGCGAAGCAATCTGGCTCCGCTTCCACGGGAGTTTCTAGTTGTTAGGAATAGCGGTGTTTGAGGGATTTACGTGGAGTGGCCCGACACCCTTATTTGGTAGGGGGTGGGGGTGTGCCAACGGCCCAATTTATATATATATACATCGGAGGGTTGTCCACAAACAAACATAATAATTCTCATACGAGGCTTAGGCGAGTGTGAGGGAGTCGGTGAGTGTCACACCCCCATCCCCTACTATCGGCAGGTGTGCCGGCCACTTCACAGAAATCCCCAGCCGTTACCTCTAACGACTAGAAAATCCTATGAAGCGAAGCCGTATTGCTTGCTTCAATCTCGTATAAAAAAATTTTCTTTTCTAAACTTGTGATTTTATAAAATTTCGGCAGCATAACAGCTGTATATAGGACATGTCCCAAAACCTGTATACACAATTTTACACTATATCAAACATGGCAACCAACAACCTCCACACATTTTCATAAACCACATTATGTACATACATATATTCCTTTATACAAGTTCAAGGTATTTCCATACAAAATTCTATTTATACAACACTTATGTCTTCGGAGGGACTCTCATTGTGCTCCGGTGTCGCATACTGTACCTGGAAAATAGTTTTTAAAACAGAAAATAATGAGCTAAACGAGCTCAGTGAGTGTATGCTTTTAGAAAATGTTTTGTTTTTTCGGAAAACATCTAAAAACTGTAAAACTTCCGTTTACATGATATTTTCCAGAAATATTTCTTTCTTTGCTTTGCTTTACTTTAAGTTTTACGAACTTTTATTGCTTATACTTGAAAGTTTATAAAACCTTTCAAAAATCTCTTGTTGCTTGCTTTATCTTACTTTAAAAGTTTCTAAAAAACTTTTCTCAAATCTTAGCACAAAAGTTGCTCAAACTTTTCATAAACCTTTACCTTCAAAAAACTTTTCATAAACACGGGAGCACAGGCTCCCGACAGCATGCTTTGAAATAAAGCGGGGCTGGGCTCAGCCGTTTGTTTAAAACAAGCGGGAGCCCTAGGCTCAACCGTTTCTTTAAAACAAACCACGGGAGCCTAGGCTCAGCCCAGTGTGCCAATGGATGATTTTAAAAACCGTATAAACATGTATAAATCATCCAACCCTTTAGGCCTTTCCTATGCGGCGTACGCACAGTGAACCGCAGGGCACAGCATCGACCGTGCCGGTGGGAACTAGTCCACATCACCCTAGGTGAAAGACCTTGGCCCCGTCACCTTTCCGGTAAATATGGTGGAATTGACACAGGCTCTCCATTACCATGTAGAGAGCTCTAAACCTGCTCTCCGATGCGATCTGCCGGTCTCCTTTACTTCTTATGATGCATGTTCTAAATTTGCCGACCAGGAAATCTAAAATGCATGTATGGGAAATCCTAACACCACCAGCCCTGCGTCTTAGCCTCGACGAATGCTACTTAAGATTAAGGATTTTAGACCCAGGCCTATTTTACAAAATAAACTTTTGTTTGCTTGCTTGCTCTTTAATGTAGTTTTATAGTTAAAAACCATTGCTTGCTAAACTCATTCTTGCTTTTTTTAAAAGTATGGTTGAATGAACCAAAACCATTACTTGGCTTACCTTTCATATATAGTTTAAAATCAAAACCGTTTGCTTGCTTGTTAAACTCATTGCTTGCCTTTCAAACATGGTTTACTATCAAAACCATTTAAATACCAGTGCAAAACAGTTCATAATAATACACTAGTATTTGGAAAAATAGGTTTAGAACACCCACCTCTTTGTTTCCCAAACTTGAGCACAAATCCACTACTTTGCCTCCTTTGCTTTTAGCCTACATACTCGAAGCGAATACGACAGCGTATTAATCACTACGTATAGACATAAAGCTTGCGTGCCCGCACGCAGAACCACTTTAAGGTCACACAACATTCATATAAAGTCAAATTGTGAATTTACCCTTGAGCACTAAAAAGCCCATAACAAAAAAAACCACTCATTTTGGTAACCTTTTTTCCAACAATACTCTATGGACTTTATTACCCAAAAATTATTCAAAAGGTCTTCAAAAATTATGAAACTCTCCAGATCAGTCCTTTATATATCCAATGACATCTCTTTAAAATTTCAATATAAAATTCCTTCTCTAAGGTCCTCAACCACATAACACAAGTTACAGCATGTTTTTTATTCCAAACTCACTGAATCACCTACTGTTATCCTTGATTTCTGGGATCTTAACTGCATAAATTTGAAATGGTTTCTTCACTCATTTGAAGCTATGATTCTAAGGTTTCTTCTCCAATTGGAATCACCCAATTTGGATCACAAAACTCAAGTTATTGTATTTACATCTAGATGACTCAATTTGGCAGAACAAGTCTGCACACTTAAGCTCCATGACAAATTTTCTGGTCACTTTTGGCTTACAATTTGAATGCACTTCCTTCCAGCTAACTTATTCCTAAGTCTATTTTACCCATAATTTGAATCACTCAATTTGGATGAAACTCCACTTATGGCCAAAACACTACAACCATACCCAAAACAGAGCATAATCAGTGAGCTACGAGGCTCACCTTTCAATCCGTATTTGGGGAGCCTTAGGCTAATTTGCTCTTGGTTCCTTCTATACATTTGTATCCCTATCTCTTATGGTTCTTTACCAATTGGAATCAATTCATTGGATAATTATAACAATCTATAACCAAAACAAAACAGGGTTTTACCAAATTTTGACAAATTTCCTTTAAAACCCAACATTCTCCTTTTACAACAATTCCTCCAAAAACCAACATGGAATTCATCCAAAAACAACTCTACAACACTTGAATTGGTGCTTTGGAACCTCAAACCTACAAAACCCTAAGGTAAAATCACAGAACTCTACCACTAAGGTCCTCCAATTCTTTATAAAACCACATAAATGTGATGATTCCATGGTTATTTTCTCCCAATTGGGGTTTTAATCTCATAACCCCAACAATTCAAAGGTTTATGTGATCTTTCCACAAAACCTAGACCAAAGGAGCATCTATTCTCCAAACTAAACCTTAAGAATCCCAAAATACACAAATTAAACATGATTCCATACCTGAATTTGGTCTTCTCCTCCTTCTCCTTCCTCTTCCTTTCTCCCTTCTTCTCCTTTGCTCTCTTCTCCCCCTTCTCCACGTTTTTACCCTAGCAAAATTTGAGACCAAATGACTTTTGTTTGTCTAATGGCTATTTATAGCTTCAAACTTCTCCAATTTGCAAGTTGGTCCTTCATCTTTTTAATTTTTCACATCAACTTATTTTATTTGTATTGTGGCCCGTCTCTAATTTGCTTTTTGCTTTTCATATCCTTTTTGCTTAATGACAATTGTACCCTTGCACTAATACCAAAATTTCGGGTTCCATAATTTATCATTTCCTACTTTAGTCTCCAAATTACTACAATGTGACACTTGGTACTCTTATACACCCTTACAGTATCATGTACTGTACACTCTCTCGGAACAGGGTGTTACAAAATCCTCCCTCCTTAGGAACATTTCGTCCTCGAAATGAATATAATAAACTTCTAAAAGAAAGGGAAGGAAAATACCTCATCCTGAAAATAATTGAAGTGCGACGAGCATCTGGGCCTCTGGCTCCCAATGGTTGCCCCTCCCTCTCGTGATTCTTCCATAGGAGCTTTAGCCAAGGAATCACCTTAGTCCTCGAGCACTTGTTCCTTACGGTCTGATCTGCACGAGGTATCTCCTCATAAAGTCAAATTCTCCTTTAAGCACTTAGCTGGTTGCTCTCTCAAAACATATGAAGGATCTGGGTGTACTTCCTTAACATCGACATGGAATGTCATGAATCATGACAACTACGGGGGTAACTTCAGCTTGTGAAGCTGCGGCCCCACCTTGCTCACAATCTCATAAGGTCCTATAAATCTTGGGTAGGCTTGCCTCGCTTCCCCAAATCTCAAAACCTTTCCAAGGAGAAATCTTCAAAAGACCCGATCACCTATGTCTGGGCCCCATGAGTCTCACGACGGTTGTCCGCATAACTTTTGTCTATCTCTTGCTTTCTTTAAGTTATCACGAACAATTTTCCTTTCTCTAAAGTGATTTGCACCTAGTTCGAACTACTAGTCTTCTCTCACCAACCTCATCCCGGCCCCTGCCCAGGTCACCATTTCCTACCATGCGTGCCTCGAATGGTGCCATTCCTATGCGGCACGATAGATTTGTTGTTATAGCGAGACTCCATTAGTGCCAAATGAGTATCGACTCCCCTTGAGATTCCATCACACAAGCTCTCGGCCATATCCTCCTAACGTCTGAATGGTCCTCATTGGCCATCACAATACGAGGATGAAATGTTATTATTATGAAATGGCAGTACCTAATTGTTGCAAACTAGGCCCAAACACGGATGTGAACACGGGGTCTCGATCTGGAAACTATCAGCGGAACCCCATGAAGTCTCACTATCTCATCCACATCTGATTAGACTGACTTTTCGGAGAATCCTTAACATTAAGCGGTAGAAAATGGCGAGACCGTCAATCGATCAACTATCACCCATATGGCATCATCGCACTTTGAGTCCGTGGAAGACACATCCACAGATCCATGAAGTGATCTTCTCATTTCCATATTGGAATAGGGGGTAAGCGCCATCTTCCTACAGACCTCGATGCTACGCCTTCACTGGCAGCGGGTTAGACATGCAGGCGAAACTTGCAATCTTTTTCTTCATCCCATTCCACCGGTAATGTTCTTTCAAAGTCTGGCCCACATCTTAGTACTACCTGGATGCACCAACATACCGCAGATGAATGTGCTTAGCACCCATAATGTCTCTCTTATTTCGCCATACTCTGGCACGCACATTCTCTGTCCTTTCACTATCATGCCGTCATCTCTAATTTGAAACTCTACTTTCTTTCCTTTTTCTAAGCTCTTCCTTAAAAGCAATCATACATGGATCTGCGGCCGCCTTGCTAGAATCGATCCACTAAGGAGAATTAACATGAAATGGTAATAAGGCTCCTGAATCCTCGGCCTCGATATCACCCCTAAAGCTCTTGATCCACCAACGTGGAAGATAACTTGATCTCATATGAGACAAAGAACTCTTTGGTATCTACTCAAGGCATCTGCTAAGACGTAGCTTTCCCACCCAGATGGTACTCAATGAAATACGGTCGTAGTCCTTAATCCTTCAGGCCATCTTCTTTGCCTCGGGTTTAACTCTTTAAGGTGAAAATATATTGAAGACTCTTATGATCTGTAAAGATCTTGCAAGGAACACCATATAGAAGTAAATGTCTCCATATCTTGAGAGCAAACCACCAGTGCTTTATAGCTCTAAGTCATGTGTGGGAGTAATTCTCCTCATGTTTCTTTAGGTTGTCTGAGGCATGCAATCACCACATCATTCTGCATCAAAACCTGACCAAGGCCTTGCCGGAAGCATCCGCACTTGTAAACCCTGACCCATCTCTCCCATTGGGCAAAGCTAGAACTGGAGCTGAAGTCAATCTACCCTTCAACTCCTCGAAACTCTACTGGCAGGCATCCACCCAATCATACTTGACATCTTTCCTTGTCAGCTTAGTCAGTGGGGCTGCTATCTTGGAGAACCCCTCAACAAACTTCCTGTAATATCACCTTTAAACCAAAGGAAGCTTCTGACCTCGACATTCTTTGGCGGTTTTCCAATTTGCCCACGGCTTCTGGCCACTACAGGGATCCACACTCACCCCCTCAGCTGAGATCACATGACCTAGGAATGCCACCTTATCAAGCCAAAACTGACACTTGCTCAACTTGGCATACAACTGTCGCTCCCTTAGGGTCTGCAACACAATCCTCAGGTGCTCTGAATGTTCCTCTGAACTACCTGAATACACTAGGATATCATCAATAAAGACTATGACGAACCTATTCAAATACGGCTGGAATACCTGGGGCACTACCTCTACCTCTACCACGGTCGCCTCTACCTGCGGCTGCACTGGCCCCTTTGCTTGGGAAACCTCTCCCTGAAGACCATTGAGTGCTCATCTCGGGTGTGGGGGTAGCTAGGCTAATGCGATGTCTACTGCACCAATCCAGCGGGGACACTCTCTAGTAAATGGCCTTCACGGCCCACGATTAGAGCATCTTGTACTATATCTCTTACACTCCCATGGTGTCGCCTCGACACATATGATAGACTGAGGAATACTGGGTGCCACCGCTTAGCAACTCGGGGCCTCTATTGATCCCCGACTCAGGTAGCCCGACCCGCACTTCGGCCTCTATAACCTCTACCCTTGTTCCTCTTCCCGCGTATCGTCTGTGAGTTTCCGTTGGAAGTGCCTCGTGCACTCTTCCTTTCTTTCCTACTCACAGCCGCCGTATTGCTCAACTCCCGAGTCGCCCAACTAAGTCCCAAAATCTATTATTAGGAACCGCAGACAAATGCACTTCTGGATCCGGCAGGTCAGAATCCTACTAAAAACTCAGACTTCACGGCTTCACTGTTTTGAATATATGGAACCAATCTAACTAGTTCGAACCTCTTCTCATAATCTCGATAATCGACATGTTCTTCGTTTCTAACCTCAAGAACTCATCAATTTTCGAATCCTTATGACTTTAAGTGAAAGAACCTATTAGTGAACTCTCATTAAATTTGGTCCCATGATATTAGGGATACCTCCTCTCCACTGAGTCCCACCAATTTAAAGCCCCGTCTTCCATCGTAAAAACTGGAAAAAAGACCCTTTGCTCATCCGTGCACCCCATAACTCCATAAACCTTATTTACTCGATCTAGCCATAACCAGCCGCTGACCACCACCGCCGTCATATGGCTTAGCCGCCCGGGCCAGACTCCCTCCCATCGACCTCCCGTGTTCTTCGAGAACTTCTCTAGGGTGGCGGTGGAGGCCGCGATTGTCGACGGCCCGCTATGGCTACTATCTGTGCAATCTGTGCCACCTGCTCTGCCGTAAACAATCCTGGCACTTGAGCTCCTTCCGGTGGCCCAGATGGTCCAGCCTTGACCTCCCGCTGAGGCCACTCCATAGAGTGCTGTGAATGGAACCAACTATGTGCCTATCTCTCTCGTGCACGCAGGACGCTCTGAACCTCTGAATGACTCTCCTAGGGACGACTCGACGCCCTCCGCCTCGACATAGTGTCATTTGGTAACCAACTGTTAACATTTTAATTACTTTAATCAATACAATGTTTAGTGTAAAATTGTGCATAATCTAACTCGATGCTTTGATAACACAAAGTTTCAAGATCAGCCTCCTATTACTAACTCAGCACCTACTCTCCCTCAAGCCTTGAATGTAACTGGTTTCATCACCACCTGTCACACCCTCATCCCTAGCACATTCCAAGAAAAGTCGCCACCCACGTAAATCCCCACCGCTACCTCTAACGACTCAGAAAATCCCGCGGAAAGTCGGTCGTATTACTGCTTAATCTCTCGTATAAAAAATTTCTTTTCTAAACTTGTGATTTGATAAAATTCAAAAGATATTAGTTAAATATATATATTATGTCCCAAACCTGTATACACAATTTTACATCATATCAACATAAAACCAACAACTTCCCACACATTTTCATAAACCACATTATGTACATACATATTCCTTTATACAAGTTCAAGGTATTTCCATATTAAATTCCATTATGGCACAAAGACTTATAATTGTTATCATGACTTATCATGTTTCCGTTGTCCGCTTAATTGCACTGAAAATAGTTTTAAACAAAAATAATGAGCTAAACGAGCTCAAAGGAGTGTATGCTTAGAAATGTTTTTACTTTTTGAAATTAAACTGTAAATCATTTATAAGATATTTCAGAATATTTTCTTTTGTTATTTACTTTAAAAGTTTCTAAACCTTATTATTGTTTATCGAAAGTTTTATAAAACCTTCAAAAATCTCATTGTTTGCTTTATCTTACTTTAAAAGTTTCTAAAACTTTTCAAATCTCTTGTTTTAAAGTTGTCAGAACTTATAAACTTTTTTGCTTCAAAAGTTTCTCAAAACTTTTTATAAACACGGAGTTCGCTCAACCGTCATTTAAACAAACACAGAGCCTAGGCTCAACCCAGGTGCCAATGGCTGATTTTAAAACCGTATAAACATGCTTATAATCATCAACCACCTGAGTCTTTCCTAATAGTCAGACTAGTGAACAATGGGAGTCTGGCACCACAGCAGCTGCGGAAGAACTAGAGTCCATCACCTAGTGGAAGGGCCTCACCACACCTTCCAGAATATGGTGGAATCGACTCAGTCTCCACTGCAATTGAATGATATTTAACCTTTATATACTAGCACATGCCACGCCTTTGAATGTATGATACGCCCAAATTTATTACCAGAAACTGTAAAATACACACAAAGAAGATTAACACCACATACTACTTAATACCTCAATCTGACAAGTTTGGTTGTGACTTAGGATTTTTAAGAATTATTTTTAAGTAAAGACTTGTTTGTCGGTTGTTTTAAACATATTTATAAGAAAACCATTGCTTGTTAAACCTATTTCTAAGTTTTTGAAGTATATTAATTAATCAAACCATTATTTATTTGTTTTCATATAATAAAATCAAACCATTACTGTTGTTAAACCTCCCATTGTTGGTTTTCAATATGGTTATTTATCAAACCATTAACTAAGGCAAACAAACATACATCATATTTTGAAAAACAGGCTGAATACTTCACCCTTTTTATTTCCTGTAAACTCGGAAAGGCATAAATCCTACTTTTTAGTCTTTGCTTTAGCCTACATACACTCAAACGAATACTGTAAATGTATAATTCACCATGTAATGAGATGAGAGAGAAACCTTAACTTACTTCAACACAAATAATGTTTTTATATCATAATAATATTCATATAAAGTCAATTAATAATACCTCTATAATTAGTGTCTTATAATAAAAACTCACCATTTTGGTAACCTTTTTCCAACAATACTTGTTAATTATTAACGCAAAAATTATTCAAAGGTCTTCAAAATTATGAAACTTCCAGATCAGTCCTTTATATATCCAATGACATCTTAAATTTCTAATAAAATTCCTTCTTTAAGGCCCTCAACCACAGCAACACAAGTTGTGGTGCTTTTTGATCTTAAACCTAATTGAATCAATTACTGTTATCCTGATTTTTAGATCAACTCCATAACGAAATGGTTTCTTCACCTATTTCTGAAGGGTGATTTATGTTTTCCAATGAACCACCAATTTTGATCACTAAACTCAAAGTTATTGTATTTTAGATCGATGACTCAATTGGCAGAACAAATCGCAAATAGTTCCACTTTGAAAATTTCAAATTTCTAGCTATAATTGCATGCAACTTCCTTCCAGTTATAACTTTATTTCCTAGAAGTATATTTTACTAGAATTTTGAATCACTCAATTTGGATGAGTGAAACTCCAATTTATACAAAACATCAACAACCATAACAAAACAGAGCATAATCAGTGGAGCTTACAAGAGCACCTTTCAGTCCATTTGGGAGCCTTAGAGCTAATTTAGTTTTGCCCTTCTATACATTTGTATCCCTATTCTTATGGTTCTACCAATTGAACACCTACTTGGATAATTATAACTTAATCTATAACCAAAACAAAAACAGGGGTTTTACCAAATTTTGACAGAATTTTTAAACCTAAACATTCTCCTTTTACAACAATTCAAAACTAAATATGGACTATATCCAAACTGAACTTCAAGAACATCTGAATTTAGTGCTTGAACTAACCATAAAACCAGTAAAAACAAGAACTCTACCCAAGGTCCTCCAATCTTTATAAACCACATAAATGTGATGATTCCATGGTTATTTTCTCCCACTGGGGTTGAAATCTCATAACCTCATCAATCTAAAGGTTTATGTGATCTTCCACAAAACCTAGACCAAAGGAGCATCTATTCTCCAAACTAAACCTAAGAACTCAAAATACAACAAACATACCCCATACCTGAATTTGGGTCCTTCCTTCCTTCCCTTCTTCTCCCTTCTTCGCTTCTTCTCCCCCTTCTTCTCCACGCTTTTACTCCTAAAGAAAATTTGGCACTAAATGACTTTTGTTTGTCTAATGGCCATTATGAGTTTCCAAACTTCTCCAATTGTGTTGTCTTATCTTTTTAATTTTCACATCAACTGATTTAATTCAGACAGGCCCATCTCTAATTTGCATTTTTTCATATCCTTTTTGCTTAATGACAATTGTACCCTTGCACTAATACCAAAATTCCAGGTTCCATAATTTATCATTTCCTACTTTAGTTCCAAATTACTACAATGTGACACTAAATTTTTATACATCCCTACAAAGATCACATCGACACCTTCGAACGGTTCACAAGAGGACTCTGGGTACGGTATTTATTTAGTTAAACATTCAAGGGCACTTATTTGGCTTGAATGTGTGTTTATTTTGGAACATTGCATGCATCTCTGGGTGGAGAGTAGCCCACTTAGGTAATCAGCCACTGAAAGCATTAGCTCACCCCGTCGAAGGATATTATTTGTTGTGCACAAGATATATCTACCATCCTAGAGATTGAACTTTTTAGAAGAAAGTTTGACATGTTTCTGGTTATGATGTATGACATGTATTAGACTTCTCTAATTTTAATATATGTGTTGTATAAGAGTAAAATTCGAACTTTGAAACTATTGGATATAGTTGGATATATATGTTTTGATGTGAGTATTGTCTATGGGTCCAAGGCTGCTTTACTCACAAGTATTCTGTATTGATGCCTGGGGATGACATATACTGTGCTCATAGTTTCTGTAGCCTCCCCGTACAAATGGCACTCCGGCCGATTTTCAAAAATGCCTGGTCAAACTGACATTCACTTGTATTCCTGCTGGCTGGTCGACTTAAAGAGTCAACTTGACCCCTGTGTTTTGGGGCTGCCACAAGTTAGGCCTAGGATGACCCTTCTAGAATTAACATGTTATTTTAGGCCCATTGGGTCCACCAAAAAACCAAAGTCATGAATTCTCAATTTTCATATTAAAAAATATACAAATATTCTCAGTTTTATTAAAAAAAAAAAATCATATACACATTTTACCCAAGAACCATCCAACACCTATACACCAAATTACCTAAACAACATAGAAAATGAAAATGTTTTTTTTTCGTATATTTCCCTTTAAGGCAATTTGTATTGGTAAAAGATTTGTAATATTTTGATTAGTCAAAATTTTTCAACTTTAAATCAGGACAGAAGATATATAACATAGCTAAGGTTATATGTATGTATGTGCATAAATAACCCTAATAAATTTCTCAAATTATGGGATTTTTTTTCTTATCTTAATTTTTTAAAATTTAAACATCATTTTACAATTATTGAACAATCATTCTTATTTTATTTTATTTTAATAAATAATTGATAGTTTTTTTTTGGAAATAATATAATGATTTGGTTATTCTCTCTAAAAAAACATAAATCATTCTTTAAGATTTATAAGTACTATTTTTAGATTTTTAAAAATATTATACAAATTATCCATCATGTCTAGTTCATATAATAAGTGCTTAATATTACAAAAAACAAAACATAAGAAGAGGTGGGTCTAGAGTTTTTCAAATTTAGCAAACGCCTAGGGGGTAGGTTTTTCAAAAAATAGCAACGGAATCAAATTCTGTTTCTATTTTTAGAAACGGAATTTATTCCCTTTCTATTTTTACACATAACAAATTAATATTTATACTTTATAACGAAATATTCAAATAATTTTAATTTTTTAATATCAAAAAAATATTAATATGTAATTACCAAATTGGAATATATATATATATATATATATATATATATATATAGCATATATATATATATATATATATATATATATGAAGGTTTTTAATATTTAAAATCCTACTTTAAAATAATTCATATGTAATATTTAAATCAACTTTAATAATTTTATTAAATTCATTTTCAGTTCTATTTTTCTCGTTAAAATAATCAATGTTAATAAAATCAAAATCACTTATTTTTAATAATGAAATTAATAATTATAAAATAACTTATTAGTTAATTTACATTAGCAATAATATTTATAAAATACTATTTCTAAAATAGCGGAATTTTGTTTCTAAAAGTATAATGAAAATAGAAACTAATACATTCCGCTTCTAAAATAGCTGATTGAATTGAAACTGTTTCTATTTGTGAAACTTTTAATCACCCTTTTCATTTTTGTAGTTTGAATTCAATCGCTTAATTTTAGAAACGGAATTTATTCCCTCTGCTTTTACACATAACAAATTAATATTTATACTTTATAAATTAAAATATTCAAATAATTTTAATTTTTTAATATAAAAATAATATAATTCACTTAATTGAACATATGAGATATATATATATATATATATATATATATATATATATATATATATATATATATATGATGAAGGTTTTTAATATTTAAAAATCCATTTTAAAATAATTCATATATGTAATATTAAATTGAACTTAATAATTTTTAATAAATTCATTTTCATCATTTTTCGTTAAAATAATCAATGTTAATAAAATCAAAATTTCAATTTCTTATTTTTAATAATGAAAATTAATAATTATAAAAATAACTTATTAGTTAATTTTTACATTCGCAATAACATTTATAAAAATACCGTTTCTAAAAATAGTGGAATTTTGTTTCTAAAAATACAAACGAAAATAGAAATGGAATACATTCCGTTTCGAAAAATAACAACGGAATTGAAATCCGTTTCTAATTTTAGAAACATAATTGAAATCCGTTTCTAGTTTAGAAACGAAATCGAATTCCGTTTCTAATTTTAGAAACGAAATTCAATTCCGTTTCTAATTTTTAGAAACGAAATTTATTCCCTTTCTATTTTTACACATAACAATTTAATATTTATACTTTATAACGAAATATTCAAATAATTTTAATTTTTTAATATAAAAATATTATATAATTACTTAAATTGAACATATATATATATATGATGAAGGCTTTAATATTTAAAATCCATTTTTAAAATAATTCATATGTAATATTTAAATTGAACTTCAATAATTTTTAATAAATTAATTTTCAAATTTTATTTTTGTTAAAATAATCAATGTTAATAAAACTGTACTTCACTTATTTTTTAATAATGAAATTAATAATTATAAAAATAACTTATATTAGTTAATTTTTACATTCGCAATAACATTTATAAAAAAAATACCAAGGATAAAAATAAGAGACTTTGTTTCAAAATATAAACGAAATAGAAACTTAATACATTTCGTTTCTAAAATAGCGACTTTAATTGAATTCCGTTTCTATTTTTACACCTAACAAATTAATATTTATACTTTATATTTTAGGAATCCAATTCCACGCTAAAGGCAACTCATTTTACCCGCCAATGTTCCCGCTGATAGTTATGACTTAAAAAATCTGACTAGCTTCACTTCCGTCTCAGTTCGTCTATCCTCCCGCCATTTACTCTCGCCAACAATTAGGCGACTGAGTTTTCCATTTCAAATTTCAAAGAATATTTGCTTTCTCCGTTTAACTTTAGAAACTTTAAATGGCCGTTTCTATTTTCCATTTCTATATCGTTATTTTCTTGTAGTAGCATCGGGTCGGGTTGACCCGGTTGCCAAATTAAAAATAAAAATAGCCCCCTTCTTATCCCAATGCAGTCGTTTCAGCCACCATAATAGTAAAAAAACTCACTCTCAGGTCTTCCCAAACCTAACCATTAAACATGCTGTCAAGTTTGATCTCCACACGTGGTCAATGTCTACGCCTGAAGTCAATGCATGGGTCGGAGCGGCGAGTTCACTCACTCCCAAAATTGGCCCACTAGGTCTCTCTTCGAAGAAGATCGGAGAAGACATCGCCAAAGAGACAACTAAGGAATAAAAGGGTCTCCGAGTCACTTTGAAGCTTACCTTTCAGAGTCGGTAGGCCAAGGTCTCGGTCATCCCCTCTGGTCATAAAAGCGCTCAAAGAGCCCGAGCGCGACCACAAGATGACCAAGAATATCAAACACAATGGCAACATCTCGCTCGAGGATGTGATAGAGATCGCGAAGATCATGCGGCCTAGATCAATGGCAAAGGATTGAACCTGATCGTGAAGGAGATTCTCTAAGATTTACATGTCCGTAGGATGGACATGGGAAGGAACCCAAGATTATGAGGAGAGTACCATTTAAGATGTTGAGATCCCTCAAGACTGAGATCCAACACTCAAGTGAGGTTTTTATTTTTTGAAAATTTAACTTTGGATATTTCAGGAATTTTAAGGATTTTAATATAAATTTCGGTATGAGGTTCGAACATTAATTTTGTAAAACTCGAGAAAAATTCAATTTTTCTGAAATATGGTAAAACGTACTTCGGGGCTGAAAAACCAAAAATTCTCTATATCTCGACGACGAAACGGATTACACCGCAATTCGCCTCGCTGAATCTAAATGTAATCTGCAGCTTTCGCCGACTCGAGAGATGTCGTAATATTTTACAGAATTTCTCAAGTGATAAATCGTCAAGGACTTATGGGACTAGATTTTTAATAAAAATCTCTAAGTCTAAAAATGACTTGGAGTTAAAGTTCATTTAAAAGAATTGAACTCAAAAGAAATAAAATTTTTCGGATAAAAACTGACCGACGAGGTAATATAAGTTACATCCTAAATGATAATAATAATAATAATAATAATAATATAATAATATTATAATAATAAATAAAAGGATAAAATGGAAAAAATCAAAGGGGAATGAGAGAGGCTGGTGGAGAATGGAGGAGAGAGAGAGATTTTAATTATTTTTTTTCTCTTACTTTTTTCGTATCTACGAAAATCTAATCACATTAATTTCGTCTGGTCATGCAAATTGATCTACGCGATGAGAGCCACGCGTGACACCAAAATAGAGTTTGACAAACTCCGTGAGGGTTTTATCTTACTTGTTTTAATTCCCTTTGTTTGAAGTGTTTTGTAAATAAGCCAGGTTGGTTTGAGGCCGTGAGGGGTTGCTTTTGATCGGTCCCAAATCTCGAACCGAAATGTGGAAATTTTTGGAGAATTTTTGAGCCTATTCGGGACAATCCAAGGATCGTGTGGGCTATTTGGGTGTTTGTATCAGTAATTTATATAATAAATTGTGTTTGGTGTATATAGGCCATTGGAGAGCAAATTATGATTTGGTCAATTATATATATAATTGTGTGTGAGCCATTGAGATAAAATTGTGATTTACTCAATTATATGGAATATAATTGTGAGTATAGGCCATTGGATGAAATTGTGAATTGCTCAAGTGAGCTAGTTTGGGTGATGGTTGATCCATGTTAAATTACATGTGGTGTGAATGTAATTTGTGAATATATGATGAATGATATTGTATAAAATGATTGAAATAGCACAATGCATTTCATATGCAATCGGGTAACCCAGAATTTAGGTGAGTGCATGAGACATGAATTTTCCAAAACGAACATGGTTGCGAAAGGAATTTCAATGCTGTGATGGATTTTCCCGAGAATCAAGGGGAGATGGGCCAACAGATCATTTCGACAGTAATCATGACTGCTTTTAAAGCTCACCAACCAATTCCGCTCGAGGGTAGTCCTATATTTTTACCTGACATCGTTCTAGGTACATTTTCAAGAATGTTTTGTTTGAAATGATATTTTCTCATACATAGCTAGGTGTTTTTGGAGGGTTTGGTGGAGGACTCAGATATGGGAACTGGCATCAGACATTCAAGTAGGACTGCGATTACTTGAGCGTGTGTTTAAATTACATCAGATATGTACTTAGGTGGAGAGTAACCCATTTAGAGTGATTCAACTACTGGGCGATAGCTCACCCTGTCGAGGGAACATTATTTCAAGTACATGGAGCGTTTGAGATGATGGATCACTTTAGAGGCCGATTTTGAAGAAAGCCCGGTTGTGGCTTTGATGTTTTTGGATAATATGTATTAGAATCATAGATTTTAATATGTATTTGTATTAAGAGAAATGTTATAACTCTTTAACCATGTAATATATTTGGTTGGGATATAGATTTTGTGAGTTGAACTATTGGAATATAGTTGGGTATATTTGATGAGTATTGATGCAAAATCTAAGTGCATTATTTTTACCGTGTATGTGTCTCAGGATACTAAACGATAGAGATTTTCCGCAGTTGACTGTAGTCAACGGACCCCTGGGATTTGGGGCGTCACAAATTTAATACTCTGACTCACTGCCCACCTCGCTGGCACTGGTGTAGATGTCAATTCACCCATGGGATCAAACTTCGGCGGCATCGTTTCAACTTGTGATTTCTTCATTCATTTTGGATTTAATTTTTGTGTTGGATTTTTTTCTTGTTATTGTTTGATTCAGTTCGCTTGATGAAGATTTAAGAAAAGGAAGTTTTTTTTTCCTAAGTAAAATAAATATCCGTTGAAGGAAATTTATAATTTGTTTTGGCGAATTTGTTTTTTCCGTAGCCATTTGTTGAAATGTTTGGAAATGATGGGAAAGAGGCGAAAAATAAGATTTTGATTTTTGAGTTTTGTGTTTTATGCTTGCTTTGTTTATTTGATGATGGAAAACTTGAATCTATTGAGACAAATAGTTGGGGTGGGTTCAGTGTAGTTGAGTTTTTTTCCTCAGTTCTTATGATGATGTTTGGCTTACGTCTGGTTTGGTCATTGGTGCTTGACAAAAGGTAAGGGTAGAAAAAGAAATGAAAACTTTCAATTATGTTTGACTAATGAAAAACAGAGAAAAAATCCTTTTCCCCCTCTGTTGACCTATTTTCAATTTAATCATATTTTTTATTACGTGCTATTTCATTGGTTTGATTTGTTCTTTGTGTATATTCACCATCTTTGTATAATCATCTATAATTATTGGTAAAATGACAACATTGTTTTACGTTTTTAACCTTTTTTTTGTACACATAAGACTAGGTTTATTTTTTCAATTTTAATCTGGCTCTTTTTTAGATACGTTCTATTTTTAGCTGGTTTGATATGTTCTTTGTGTATATTCACCATCTTTGTATAATCATCTATAATTATTGGTAAAATGACAACATTGTTTTACGTTTTTAACCTTTTTTTTGTACACATAAGACTAGGCTGGCCCGATATAAGGTCGGGCTGGTCCAACAAAATAAAAGTATGAAATAAATTAGGCCTGGCTCGGCTGGTTTTGCCCTTGGCTCGAGTGGGGCCGACCTGGTCCGATCGACTTGCCCGAATTGCCAACTCTAAAGCTAATTTTTAGTTGCTTAGTTGAAGATAATACCTTAACAAAGGTTAAATAAATTAAATAATTATTAAATTACAAAGATATTTAGGATAGAAAAAAAATTAGCTAATATGATTTTTTTTTTGTATTTTGTTATTCTATCAAAATTTTTAAAGATACTCCAAAATTTTCATTTTCTATACCCGTATCTTGAGAAAACATAGCTACTTAATTTTAAATAAAATTTAAAAACTAAATAATATTTAATTGCATTAAATGTAAGATTATTTGTTTTTATAATGGTTTATTTCTATTAAGCATTAAAAAAACAATATGTATTATTTTTATTCAAAAAAAAAATCAAAAAATTAAATATTTTGATTTTTTATATAGTAAAAAGTTTAATAATAGTTCATAAAACATAAAAAAACATATAAACTAAGAGTGTTGTAGACTCTCTAATTTAGAGTCTTAATACGCCCAACCAGTCCCGCTGACAAACCTGTGAAACCCTAATTCGTATTTCGGGTGACCCGACACCACACTACAGGTCCCATTTATCTATCCATATTTAAAAAAATCATTAAAGCCTCATTTGTTCAGAGTTACCCAACATACAACCCGAATAACAAGATAATTATAACTCATCCAGGTTTTAACAGAAGAGACACCCCACAGCATCTTATCCGTCCATATCCCCAATATACATCCCTTATCGGATCCATTCATTCATTTAAATCTAAAAATATGAAAATAAAATGCTTAATTATACCATAAGAGTCCGATCACGCCCTTCTTACTCATAATTACATACCGACTATTTATACACACAGTCCAAAGAATTTAATTACAATTTTTTTACATAAAATACTTTTACAAAAGTATTGTCAAGGCCACATGCTCCACTTCTTCACAATCACGCCTTATCGAGCGGGCAATACTCCTAAATATGCCCTCAATCATTTTCAGCATGTTTAGGTATTTTATAGGTATAATGTGAATTTTCATAATTTGGGAACAAGTAAATATGGAAATTGAGAAACCCGGAATTTGTACAAGATATATATGGCAAATTTATAATTTGTCAAAATAGGACATAAAAGTCATAAGACAAGAAGAGGAGAGACTATTGTAGAAATAGCATAAGATGTAAAGAAAATATAAAGAGATGGGGGACAAAAGTGCAAATAAAAGGCAAATTAAATATAAAAAGGGGTGGACCAAATTGGTCTCTCATTTTTGGAGACCCAAAATGTAGAGTGAAGAAGAAGAGAGGAGAAGAGAAGAGGAGGAAGAAGAAGAAGAAGAAGAAGAGAAAAGAAGGAAGAAGAAGAGAAAAGAAGGAAGAAGAAAGCCAAGAAGGCCAAAAAAGGTATGGAAACTAAGATTATGGTTTCAGATGAATTGTTATGGGTCATGAATTTGTAGACTTTTATTTTAAACTTCCTGGTTAGGGTTCGAGGGTGTTAGCGAAGTGTGATTACTTGTTAGGAGTATGGAATCCTCCCTTTGAGTATGGATTTTAGTATGGAAGTATGAATTTTAGTATGGAAGTATGGGTTTTTATGGATTAGTTTGGATTTTGTATGGAACTTACTAAGTTTTGTGTAGAACTGTGATGCTATGCTTGTGTAGAACTGGCGGATTTTTTGAACTGCTTATTCCTACTCTCTTGGGCTGATTTTGGGATTGATTGTAAGATGGTCTTATGCCGTGTTTTTGGCATGTTTTGTGTCATGTTTGTGGCATGTTTTATGGCCTCAATTGGGAGGATATTGTGACCGGTGGACAAGGGTTATTCCGGGATGGTTTCAAGTCAAAATGGCTTGTACTGGAGCTGCCAAGGAGCTCTCTAGCATGATGTTGCATGGAAGCCATGCTATTCCGTGGTTAGGCTCAAAATTGAAGCCCTCGGGTACGCAATTGCGTGGGTTTCCACGAGATTGCGTGTAGAGTCTTCCCTCGCGACACTCTTCAAGTTTCCAAACTCACAGTCATAACTCTTCTGGTCCGACCTGCTTTCATAAGTTCTTAGACTCTATAGAAAGCCATTTGAGTCTAGAATCCATCCATATATATCTTTATAGTATTGGAACTCATATTAAGTCTAGAAATCACGAAAACAGTAGGCCTTGCTGGTTGCTCGTAGCCACTGTTCATGGGAAGCCTCCCAACTTCTCGACGGCCATAACTTATCTGCCCTCGAACTTCGTTGATGTTCTTAGACTCTATGGAAACCTCGAGTCTAGAATCCATCCATATATAGCTTGATAATATTGGAAACCCAAGTATTAAGTCCATAAATCACAAAACAATAGGCCCTACCGGTGTTGCTCGTAGCCACTGCTCTCATGGAAGCCTCCAACTTTTGATCACATAATTTCTTTGTCCAATTCGCTGGATGTTCTTAGACTCTATGGAAAGCCTTGAGTCCATAATCCATCCATATGGGCAGCTTGATGAAATTGAATGATATTAATAGTTTCATAAGCATACATGGTAACCATAGTTATTCATGCATATAATGAGATATGAAAAATGCAAAGATACTAATAAATGATTGTAAATATTGCATATGATTACCGGATGACAATAATTATTCGGGAATATAAGATATATAATGAACATAAAAACATACATGGGATTGTCTCATGAACTCAAAAGGATAGATGGGCATGCCTATTAGGAAAAACAAGCTCCAAAGATATCGATCAATTGGCCCCGTTAGTCATTACGCGCCTCAGCCCTTATGATAGTCATCGCCTTGCATAATGATAATGAACTCATTCTGCCCTTATAGACCACCGTTTAGGCTAAGATACACATTTTCTCGGGCCCTTATAGTTCCTTTTTAGAATTTCTAAGGTTTTTGCAGTGCATGAAAACATAAAAGCAAATGACGAGTATACAAGAAATGAAATGTATATGATATATGACATAATATGAGAAAGATAGCATCAAGTATGTTATGATATAAACAAGGACAAGTACATGTTGGACAAGAATAAGAAGAAAAGTGTAAATGACATGAAATGAAATAAGATATGATAACAAAGTAAGATTTCTATAAGCATGAGTAAATTATATGTATGCAACATATATAAGCATGTGTATATGACAAGTATGGAATATGAGATAAGTATTTGATATGTTATAAGTATATGTATATGTGTAAAGTGTGATGACTCTTATTGTCGTCCACGAGTATTATTCCCACTAAGCTATAAGCTTACCATAGGTGTTTCATTTGTGTAGGTACAGAAGAGGAAACCAAAGGACTGGATAATCCACATCAACAGTCAAAGCCAAGACATCACTAGGTGTCCACTGGAAGACCTTTTGGTATATTTTTGTATATGTAGTTTTGGTTTCTTTTGTAAACAATGTAAATATTGTAACTGTCGAACATTTCCATATAAGGAGATTGTATATATGAGAATTAGCACATGTGACAGGTGTGCCAGTTAAATGTTTAACATTAAATGAATGAACAAGCTTTAAAGGTTATCGCTTTATAAAAAATAAAAATGAGACTCCGCTCGACACCGGGTGCCCGGTCGGGAGCTGCCACCAAGTCTCCCTATGTCCCCTGCACTGGAAGGGGTCCTGAAGGGTGAGCAATGCCCAGTAGTAATAATCTCCTCCAATGGTTACTCACCACCTAAGTGCTCATACAATGATCAAACCAACCCATACACATCTAAGTGAAAATATCTACATGAATGTCATATGTTATGCATGAAATGTCTTTATGCTCATATCCTGAGTCACTCAATTAACCCCTCACATGCCTATGCTAAGCGTGACAAACTGCCACCGGGTAGCATTCAATGACACACATATACGAGCCCTTATCGGCTCACCAAGACTCCAATGGCGCCAATGGCAACTAATCCTGAGCCAATCCAACTCCGGTCACACAACTCGAAGTCTGCGGATGGATTAACCATGCACCGTGTCTCTTCGGGGCAATGTAACCTTTCGCCTACGCCGCGGCCCTTACACCCATTATTAAACTTTTGCATCAAATTGCGGTCTCTTACACTCATGTTCCGTGCTTTTCACCGAGGGGATTAACGCCCCTTCTTACCCACCCAACACACACTATGTTTCTCACTTTTATGTTTTAAACCGTGAGACATTTATTAGACGTCGTCCAGTACGAAGTTCACTAACACCATCAACACGGCAACGATGATAATTCATACTTTGGGTAATATACACCCAATATGCCGATGTCACTATGCATATGTTTGCATATATGTCATTTCCTCATGTTATGTCATGCATGCATAATAAGAGAGCTACATGCAACATTTATAAATTTCGATAATTTATATTTCACATTTAATTTCCATTCATCACCATTTCCATGTTAATACATCACGCCAGTTAATATTAACATGATTTACACACAACAAAGATGTTATTTAATATTTTCCAACAATAATACAAAATGCCCAAATCTCTGACCCACATAAAATAGGGCACCTCTGATCCCTCTACTCGCTCATCACCCACTCATTGTGATAGCAAACACGCCACAAAACCCCAAGACATCAGTCTAGGATTAAAACCAACCAACTCCACCCAGACCGCTCAAAACAGTTTTGGAAATTACCGGACTGTCTGAAAATAGTCCCGAAAATTTGGCCAGAACTGTCTAAAAACAATCCCGAAAATTCAAACCAAACTTTCTGAAAACAGTCTAAAAAATTCCTACACTCAGTCCTAAAAATTTGGCACTGAAATTTACAACCTCTCACTGCCTCTAAGATAACCTCAAGCCATTAAATGACCTTTAGGTTAAAAATAATCCAAGTAGGAAAATTCCTTACCTCATAGAGTTTGACGAAACTCCAAGATTTTGGTACCCACGCGTAGCTTGCAATGCGTGGATCAACTTTGTCTTTTGCGCCGACGAAAACCTACGGTCTGATTTCCGTAGATCTTAGAGAGAAGAAAAAATTTTTTCCTTTTCTCTCTCTCTCTCTTCTCGCTATCCCTCCGTTTTCCTTCCTTCATTTGTTTTCCTTTTTTGACTTTTTATCCTTTGTCATGTGTTCATATCTCATTCGAGTCTGTTTATGATCCGAAACATTTATTTATTTTCAGTTCAATTTATTTTAAATGAACTTAGCTCAAGCCATTTCTCGGCTTCCGAGGTTTTCATAAAAATCTCGTCCCTGGAGTCATTGGTGACTTATCACCCAGAAACTCGTAAAAAAATTCCGATCGTCTGTAATTCAATCAATTTTCTGGTCACTGATTCGTGAGGCGAATTTAATCACGCTAGCCTGCTTGGCCATCTGATCTAGAGAATTTTCTAGGCTTCCCTGAACCATTATGGCAATTTATTATTATTAACATCATTTTTCCATTTTTGAAAATTTCTAATTTTCCCGGGTTTTACATTCTTCCTCCCTTAAAAGAATTTCGTCCCTGAAATGCACACACACACGAGTACATGCAAACATATATATGTAAGAAGTATTCTTAGTCTCCCAATATTAGACTTCCAATATTAGATAAACGCACTTTCATCCTCAAATAGGAATGATAGGTGGCCCGTGACGTGCCTCATGCTCCCAAGTCGCTTTCCTCTACTTCGTGTTACCACAACACCTTCACTAGCCGCATGGTCTTGCATCGCAAAACCTGATCCCGACTATCCATGATACGCATCGGTCCCTCCTCAAAGGTTTCATCTGTATCAACAACAATCCCTCCCTAATCCACTACATGAGCTGGATCTGGAGTATACTTCTGGAGCATGGAGACGTGAAGACTCTCATGGACAAATCTTACAACTCTGTAGCGCCAACCGATATGTACCAGCCTCACCTCGAGTACCTCAAGGGGCCCAATATACCTCGGCGCTAGCTTCCTTCGCTTGCCGAATCAGACCACTCATCTTTTAGTCATCACCTTCAAGAAGACGTGATCACCCACCACAAACTCTAGAGGTCGACGCCGTTCGCTGACGAAGCTCTACCTATTGAGTCAGAAGAAGACGCCTCAGACAAACCCACCTTCTCCGAGGTGTCTCTAATCAGATCCGGACCAGTTATGGAACTCTCTCCCACCTCTATCTAACAAATTAGGGATTGACATGGCCTCCCATATAAAGCCTCATAGGGTTCCATCTGTATACTCGCCTGATAACTGTTGTTGTAGGCGAATTCCACTAAGGGTAAGTGCTCCTCCCAACTACCTTAAGATTTAGGACGTATGCTCGCAGCATGTCCTCTAAAACCTGTATGGTCCTTTCCGACTGACCATATGTCGATGGATAAAAAAAACGGTGCTCCTCATCCACTACGTCCCCATGGCCTTCTGGAAACTCTTCCAAAAATGTGCCGAAAACCTGGGATCCATGTTCGATATGATAAAGACTGACACTCCATGTAGCCGGGCAATCTCATGAATATACAACCGGCATAATTCCTCCAGTGTGAAGGTCATCCGCACCACTAGAAATTGTGCCGACTTAGTGAGCCGATCCACTATAACCCATATGGCATCATGCCTCTGCTGTGGCCATGGCAAGTGGGTCACAAAATCCATCGTGACATGCTCCCACTTCCACTCTACTACCTCTAAAGGCTGGAGTAGCCCTGTTGGCTTCTAATGCTCAGCTTTTACTAGCTGACACGTGAGACATCATCAAACAAAATCCCCAACATGTGGCTTCATTCCGTCAGAATACCGGTAATGAAGGGTCACCAGACATCTTCGTACACTGACGCATCAGCCAATCGAGAACAATGGAACTCCCCAGGATCTCCTTCAAATCGTCATTGGGAACCACAACGGTCCCTATATCAAAGACTACCATATTTGTTGATGGCCCAGCCTTCGTCACTCGTACCTGCCCGTACCTAGTCCCTGATGGACACTATCTATGCGTCCTGCCCTTAGGACTCAATCACTCTACTCAGTAGGGATGGCGTAGCCACCAAACTCCCTAACGCTCCCTGAGCCTCACCACTGCACGCCTAAACCGTCCCATAGTCTTGGAGATGAGCACTGAACGCACCAGCCGCACTTCGTGACTTCCGAATGAGTGCATCAGCCACTTTGCATTTGCCTTACCAGATGGTACGCAAAGTGAAGTCATAGTCCTCCCGTGATACTCCATCCATCCGCGTTGCCTCATGTCAGGTTCCGCTGTGTGAAAATATACTTCATAATTTTTGCGGGTCTCAAAATACTCAAACTACTTCACCATACAAGTAGTGGCACCAAATCTTTAAGGCAAAGACAATGGCCACCAACTCCAGATGATGTGTAGGGTAATTCTACTCATGATTCTTTAGCTGTCTGAACCATGCTGCACCTCTCCTGATTCGCATCACACATCCTAGTCCGTCCCTGAGGCACTATAGACACCGTGTACCTCGTCCATGTTCCGGGGACCATCTGGACAAGAGCCGGGCAGTTCCTTTCAACCTCTTGGAATTCCTCCTCAAACAGTCATCCCACTCAAACCCACCCCTTCCGGTCGACCCAGCCAGGTGCCGCTTAGCCTGAGAAATCCTCAATAAACATCTTGTAATACCCTATCAATCCCAAGAAACTGCATAACTCAAAGATTGACTTCGGCCTCTCCCAACTCATAATGTTCTACCTTCTCAAGGCTCCATCGACACACCTGAAGCCTATTAATGACGTGTCCTACGAATCTCACCTCAGTGAAGCTAAAACTCGCACTTATCAACTCTACAACCGATGGTCCTGAAAGTGCCCGAGAACAATCCGCAAATGATCCTCATGCTTCTCCTCAAACTAGGAGTAGATCAAGATGTCGTCAACAAAAACCACAACAAACTAATCCAAATAAGTTGGAATACCCTATGCATGAGATCCATGAATGCAAATGACGATTGTCACTTAAAGGGTACCAACGTGAATTTGAAATGTCTATACGCATCCCAAACGTTGTCTTGATATTAACTCCTTAGCTCTCGCAACCGATGGTAACTCCTCGTGCGAAGGCTCCACCTTGAGTAAACTCGCGCCCTCTCACCGCCATCAAACAAATTATCAATCCTGGGTAGTGATATCGATTCTCATCATAACCCTATTTAACTGTTTGCAGTAAATGCACAAAGGGAAGTAGTCTCACCCTTCTTAGCAAACAAAACCGGAGCGCCCCATGGTGAAGTGCTCGCCTATCAGTATGACTTGTCCAATACTCCCGCAGCTTAGACCTTGAGTTCCCAGAATCTCACCTAGTGTCATCTTATGAGGAGTCATAGAAATGGGCGACGTACTAGGGTGTAACTCAATAACAAAGTCTACATCCCTATGCGGAGGTAATCCTTGTAGCTCATACGAAAAGACATCCTCATACTCGCAAACCACCCGAGGTAGAACCAAGTCCTGTCTCCCCTCGTCCTCTAGGGTAAGGCTTGCTAGCCAACCCATCAACCGGCCCACCCACCCGGAGTCGCGAACGGCCTGCAACATCATGCTTCTCCCCCTGAAACGTAACACAATACCGTCCTGTGTGTAGGCGGTAACCCACCTATGATCACAATCAATGATGACTCTATGGGCCGTCAACCAGTCCATCCTAAGGATGACATTGAACTCCGATATGTCCATGACCTTCAGGTCCATAGTGAGTAGAATCCTTGAGATCTCTGACTCACAATCCCAACATATCACACTCACCCTAGTTCCTAAGGGAGAACTCACGATAATCTGCCATCCAAGTCCCACTTCTAAACCCAAACATCCACACTGGGATGCAAACACAAAGAAGATAACGAGAATCAAACAATATCTAAATGAGTACGAGATAATTAAACATACCCTATATCACTGACTGATCAACTAGCTCAGTATGTGGTGTGATGGCGTAGACACGCCCCTGGGTTCTTGATGTCTCGGCCCGTGAACCCTCTCCTCGACCTCGACCTTAACCCATACCCTGGTCTCTATGGCATATCTGTATAGCAGAAGGCGCCCGTGTAGCACCTTGAGATTGATACTAGTCCCTTTGGCCCGTATTGGGGTGAGAAGGAACAAACTACGTCCGCGCCTATCCCACTGATGACTAGGAATGCGCTGTCCCATAATTTCGGGATCCTAGCCTCTATGGACAATTCTGTCTCATGTACCTAACCTGATGGCACTGATAGCATGTCATCTGCCCTATCTAGCAGCTTCCAGCAATTTTACCTTTACCTTTGATAGCGTCGCCGCCCGTCCTTGAAACCCTTGAAGAAGTCATTCCTTCCCCGAATTAGAAGAAGATTGATTCTCCTTCCTTCTTAGTACTAAAGCAATCTATATCCCAATGCTCTGTGTGTCATCTACTCTTCCAATGGCCAAGGTCAACAACTATCGAGTCCCATCCCTCCCATGTATGTTAGAGGATGATGTGCCTAAACCCAGAGGTTACCTCTGCCTCCCTGGGCCCACCCATTGATTCAATTCCATGCAATGGTAGTAGCCACCAAAGACTCTCTCAGGCAATGATGGCCACCGCAATACCTCAGATCCTTCCACTAATTAGAAACAATGACCCGCCACCATCTGGCTCTCCTTCCCATATAATGATAATCATGTGTGCCTCAACCCAGGCTACTGACCCCCCGTCTCAATCGCACTAGCCAGGCGATGGTGGCAAAGAACAACACCGCCCTCGCATAAGGGTAGCAATCACAGCACACGGCCTTCACTGGGTGTCCCATCAAAGCCTGCAAGGGTGGGTTATTACCCGCCCACCACTCTGCCCTCTCTCTAGCGCATCTATACGTGTCAAATACAGCAATAGTTTCAAATTTTATCTGGGCTTCACCTTAGTGTTATGGGGTCCACACTTTCGCGACCCCTCAGTGGTACCCTTCAAAGGGAGCCCACCAGGTACCTGTTACTACAGTCCTAACCGCCTTTTTCGCCCGTGGAGAGTTTCAATCATGCGAAAGGACCTATGAGAATGGGGATACCCACTCACAACCAGCCAGGATACAAGAGTTTACTTAGACCATTAAGAATGCCAAACGTGTCGCCTATGTTTCGATGATTTGAAGGCATGAACATAACTTCTTTCTTCTTTCTTTTCACAAGCCCGAGTACATATCATGACAACAACAAAACAACTAACTCCAAGCGTTTAACCCGCCACTCATGGGAGGATTCATCACACATTCTTCATGCCAAACGCATGGCTAGGTTTTTACGATAAGAAAATTTGTTACAATAATATTTTAATTGTGTGATCACATTATATACATTTTGTATTTAACCTATAAGGAACAAAGTTTCTATAAAGAAGTTTACATACTATGAGCGTTTATTCGCAATCATACTAGTGCTAGAGAGTTGACACTTATTCATCAATGAAAGCCAAAGCTACTGTGCCAGCATTCCAATTGAATTATGTTTATTATATTAATAGTTAATTCTTTCATTACTAACTAGTAAATTCTAATGATGTGTTGTTGAGCGTGTGATGATTTCATCCTCACTCACGGAGGAGATGTCTCAACCAGCAGGTCGTCCAACCTGTCCAATTGATGACAATTAAACTTTTGTTAAAATGTCAGGAAGGAAGAAATTGGACCAGGCAGTATTGGCTCCAAATATCAACATATTGTAGCATTGCCTTTAGTGTACCACGGCGACGGTCATAGCCATGAGTTGGGAGGATCAATTATGAGCCTTTGTGCAGAAGAAAATAAGCTTTGCGCATCGCTTTAAGGATTTGCAGACTAGCACCAAAAATACAAGAGCAAATGAAAATATAATAACCAAAATGCAGGAGGGAGGCGAACAGTCAGGAGATGCAAAGACAGATGCAGGAGCAGATGAAATCACAGTTGGTTGCTTTTTTTCGTGGTGACAATGATCATTAGCTATATTTGACACTAATATTACCATTTTGTTATTTAAGAATACTATTGATTTTATAATTAATTAAAGATTGGTATGTATTTCAATTATTTAATGATATCTATTAATTTAACTATTAAGCTACATCTTAATGATTTCATATAATTAGCTTTGAATGACAATAAGATCGGTATGAAAAGTCAAGACATGTCAACAAAAAATATTAGTATATATAGACATAATAGAAACAAAATTTTTCGTCTCTGATTAGATATAGAGACGGAATTTTTCTGTCTTAGATCTCGATTCGCTTCGTAGACGGAAATTTTTGGTCTTAACAAGATCAATGTTAAGGCCTTTGATCGAGACGGGAATTTGAGATCAAAATTCCGCCTTTCCCCGATTAGAGACGAAATCATTCCGTCTTTGAATGTGAGACGGAATTCAGACCGAAATACCTTGGTTTTGATTAGAGATTTTAATCAAATCCGTCTTTTAAGAGATCTTTAATCCATCCGCCTTTGTTTAGAGACTGGAACTTGAGATCAAAATTCTCGTCTCGATCGCAGACACTGGCCTCGGGAATTATTAATTTAGAGACGGGAAAATCCGGTTTTCATCCGTCTCGACAGACGGAATTTTCCGTCTCGAATCAGCACGGATTAGAGACTATCATCAAATCACATATCAGCATTTTAAGACCTGAAAATTCCGCTTCTAATATATGTCCGGAATTTGCTTAGACTGATTAGAGAATTTGCACCATCCGTCTCAAACGGTTTTTTTGTGTTAATTCCCGATGTATATCGTGCTTCGTGGGTTTAGAAAGATATTGAGTGATCCTCATCTTGAGCAGAAAGAAGACAATAAGATCTTTGTTGATAATCAAGCATTAATAACTATTTCCTACAATCCAGTTTTTCACGGGAAAACTAAACATTTCAACATCAAGTTGTTTTTCTTGAGGGAAAGGCAAAAGGATGGTGTTGTAACTCTTGTTTATTGCAAAATAGAAGAGCAAATAGCTGATGTTTTTACTAAAGCCTTACCAACTAGCAAGTTTGAGTTTTTGAGAATGAAACTTGGTGTTTGCAGTCTCTAAATCAAGGAGGAATGTTAGCTGTTGTGCTTAGGACTGTTGCCACATTTCTAGATATTTTTTTAAGTGTTCTGTTTTAAATATTTCAAAGTTTGTTGACTAGTCTCTAAAAAGTTGTTAATGTTTTGTTTTTCTGTTTTTAATGATGACCTAATTACAGGACATGATCTTAGTGATTAGTTATGTTTAAGTATTTAAATTCTAAGAATCGATTCAAGGAATAACAAGTCTTTCTTCCTCGAATTAATCTCTACTGTTATTTTACTAACTTATTTTTTTTCTTCCTTCAAAGTTGTCTTTGTTTTTGTAGTTGCAACTTTACAAACAACAAAACCGCTAACTAGCAATAATTTTCTCCCATGGAGCAAATCTGTTAAAATCTCACTTGGAGAGAAGACAAAGCTTGGATTTATTGACAATACATGTGAAGCACCTCCAATGGATTCGTCGGAATATCCTGTGTGGAAGAAAGTGGATTGTATAGTGTTTTCATGGATTTTAAATTCTATGTCAAAAGAGATTGTAGAATCATTCATTTATGTCGAATCAACGAGAGCTTTATGGAAAGAAGTAGAAGATCATTTTGGTGAAAGCAATGCTCCTTTGATTTACCATATCAGGAGGGAAATTAATGTTATAGTGCAAAGAGGATTATCAGTGACTCAGTATTATACAAAACTTAATAAACTCTAGGATGAACTTGGCTGCCTTAAATCTCTACCAACATGTGACTGTGGAGCAGCCAAAGGCTATATCATAAATAATGTAGACGCATAAGGTAATGCAGTTTCTTATGGGATTGAGTAAAGATTTTTATAACTCTTAAGGATCATATCTTGTTGATGGAGCCGCTTCCTATTGTCAGTAAAGTATTTTCATTTATTCTTAATGCTGAAAAACAAAAAACAACACAGGTGTCTCATCTAGAAAACAATGAGATGACTGCTTTGTTAGCAAAATTACAAAATAATTTTGGAAATTCTGTGTATATTGCAAGAGGAAGCCAACAACAAGAAAAGTGGAATATGATGGATTCTGATGCCTTACGAGGTTTCTCTGGTGGTCATTCAAACTTGAGACAACTGAATGATTTTAAAAAAGGCGGAAATTCTAAAGTTTGATCACTGCAACATGATTGTGTTGGAAAATGATCCAAAATTCATGATATATCTGCTGTAGTTATTGTTATTATTTTTATTAATTTTATATGTTTGTTGAGTCCATTATTAGTTTGCTTAGTCCGTCGAGTCCACTCTATTTTCTCTGAGTCCCTCGCACTTTAGCTTCACGCTACATGTTTTGCACATTTCCATTTCTATTATGGTTTGTAATGCCTATATATAAGGCCACATCTTTTTTAATAATGTAGTAGAATTCAAGAAAAAACACCTCTTATGTTATCTTCTATTTTCTTCCCACAATTGTGTATCAAGCCAAAGTCAAATCTCGTGACTCGCGGTAGCAAGTATGGCAAAGAAGAACACAATCTCAAAGATCTCAACCAAAGGATTCTACTCAATGGAGAAAAATATGAATTCTAGAGCATCAAGATGAAGACACTGTTTAAGTCATAAGATTTGTGGGATATGGTTGAGCATGGCTACTCCTACGATCCAGATGATGAAGCATGATTAAGAGAAAACAAGAAAAAGGATTCAAAAGCTCTCTTCTTCATTCAGCAGGCAGTACACGAGAGCATTTTCTCCAGGATAGATGCACCAAACACCTCCAAAGAAGCATGGCAGATTCTCAAGAAAGAATTTCAAGGAGACTCGAGTAGTTGCAGTGAAGCTTCAGATTCTTCGACATGACTTTGAAACTTCATTAATGAAACATGGAGAGTCTGTCCAAGATTTTCTCTCAAGGTGTCCTCCATTGTAAGTCAAATGAGAATATATGGTGAGAACTATTCTGACCAAACTGTAGTTGCAAAGTATTAAGAAGCCACAATTAAAATTTGATCATATAGTTGCAAAATAGAAGAACAAGCAATTTAATCGTGTTTTCTTATGAGTTAATGGGTTCTTTACAGTCATAGAAGCCAAAGTTGAATAGAACAATGGAACAAACAAGAAAAGGTGCTCCAGATGAAGTGTGGAAATCTCCAAATTCACGCAAAGTGGTAATCGATACGAAGAATCGTAACAAGTGAGTGTAAGAGGCCGAGGCGCAGGCTGTGGACAAAGGGTATGAGGAGGACGGACAGGATGTTCTAGAGAAGAATGGAGACGACAACCCATTCAGTGCTATTATTGTAAGAGATATGGTCATGTTAAGGTGAATTGCTGGAAAAAAGCAAATCGGGTAAATTATGCTGAAGAGGCAGATGAGGGATATGGAGAGGAGATCAAATTGTTTATGGAAAAGGATGAAACTACACAAGAGATGGAAAGCTCCGGTTCTGGACAAGGGTGTTCAAATCATATGACAGTATACACTCATTTGCTCAAAGACATTTATGACACATATAGAATGAAAGTGAGGCTTGGTGATGATAAACAAATGCTGGAAGGTAAAGGTATCAAGTGCAATCAACAATGGTATGAAAACATAAAAACGATGGTATGATGTATTATTTGTTCCTTGTCTCACATAATCTCACGAGTGTGGTCCAATTTGATGCAAAGTGGAATGTCCGTGTTATTCAAAATAACTCTACTCATCAGGGATTGACCAAAACTAGCCATGTGATAGTTGAAATCAACATGACTAAGAATAAACTCTTTCCGATGGAAATCTCAAATCTTGAAAGCTATGCAATGGTAGTAAAGGAAAAGGAGACATCCAAGCTTTGGCATATGAGGTATGGTCATTTAAATGAGAAAAGTCTAGAACTTCTACAACAAAAAGAAATGGTGCAAGGCTTACCACATATTAAATCAATGGAGTAGTGTGAGGCATGCATTTATGGAAAACAAAGCAAGAAGCCATTCCCTGAAGGAACATCATGGAGAGCACTAGGTAATCTTGACCTTATGCATGGTGATTTATGTGGCCTTATGAAGACTAAATCTTTAGGTGGAAATTGGTATTTTATGTTGTTAACTGATGATCATAGTCGTATGAGTTGGGTCTTTTTTCTATAAGAAAAATCTGAAGCATTTAAAGCCTTTAAGAAATTTAAGGTTCTTATTGAAAAACAAAGTGGAAGGTTTATTAAGGCTTTACAAACTGATAGGGGAGGAGAATTTGTGTCTAATGAGTTTAACTCGTTTTATGAGAAGCATGGAATCTGAGGAACTAACTACCCATACACACCCAGAGCATGGAGTGGCTGGAATGGAAAAATCACATCATGGGTGGGGATGGTAAGGAGTATGTTGCAAGAAAAAAAATCTTCCTAACAAATTTTGGGGAGAAGCAGTTGCCACAACTGTGTATCTATTGAATTCATCTCCTACCAAAGCTGTTCGTGATCTAATTCCTTATGAAGCTTGGACGGGAAGAAGACCATGGGTAAGTCATCTAAGAGTTTTTTGTTGTATTGCATATGTTCTAATTGACAATCACAGGAGGAGCAAACTTGATGAAAATGCTATAAAGTGTATATTTGTGGGAGGAGGATGAAAAAAGGAAAGGGAAAGAAAGGAAAGAAAGAAAGAGAGAGAAAGAGAAGAAAGGGAGAGAGAAAGAGTGAGAAAAGGAAGTCGGCGTTCCGACAGTCGGAACTCGTCAGACCAAGAAGTAAAGGCTGTATATTCGACGAGGGCTACGCTCCAAGAGGTAGGGATTCTTCCTAATTTGGTTTATTTCCACCCTAAGGGGTTGTTTGTAAAATATGGGAATGCTGCCTGTTTTGATCCTACGCACTAGCCGGATGTTATCACCAGTTTTAGGTTAGGAAACTGAGTGAATTTGGACTCATGTCCTTCATAGAAATTGTAGCTGCATTTGTGAACTTGATGTTAGGCTTTTGAATCACCCGAATTGGACCTCTACAACTTAAGTTATGGTCCAATTCCCGGGACTACTGCAGCTTAGGCTGTCTCTCACTTTGGGTCCGGATTTTAAGATTGTTCTATGCTTGGGTTGTGGCATGTTTATGTGGCTTGTGATGGCTATATGTGTGGACTACTTTGTGGGCTGCTTTGTGGGCATCTCTTATGCCACAATTGGTCTTGAGAATCAAGTTGTCTTTGCTTGCTTTTGATTGACTTACTTGATGATAATTGTTGATTGAATATATGAACTCTAATATATTGACATGAACTATTTGAAAGTTATATGCTTTTGATATAATTGTTCATGATACATGATAAATTGTCCATATGTAATGTATTACATATGTGATAGGGAATTGACATACAATGGCATAATGCATTGTATATGCACTAAGGCATCACATTCATGGGTGTAAGTGCATAGTACCATCACACGCCATCCTTGGTGGTTGATGAGTGAGCTCGATACGTTGAACGAAGTTCAGCAGAGTTCTGCTGTTCGTAGAATATGAAATAGTGCCATCACACACCATCCTTGGTGGTTGATGAGTGGGATGTGTATTGTTGAACGAAGTTCAGTAGAGTTCCATTATTCGCAGAGCATGAAAACTTGTGTCGGGTAGTAGTAAGCAAGGATAGATTCCCCCTTGAGTGAAAGACTCAGTATCTTTGGTTATACATATGCGTCCAACAGTGAAAGTCTGTGAAAGTGTAGGAAGGCGTGCAAAGCCTACGGTGACACCCCGAAAATTCTCCTACCCAAAAAAGACACATGTTTTGTTAATAAAATGATCCTTATAGGTGAAACATCCAGTAAGTTTTGATTTCTAAAAACTTAATTTTGTTTCAAAGTGATCATTGGATGAAATTCATCGAAGATGGATGTTATCACACATTGGTTATGCATTGTGTGATGGGAGTCTGTGATGACTCGGATTTTTCATGCATCGAGTGAGTCTTGTCTTATTTCATGGCATGGCATGCTAGTAAATACATTAAATTTATCATTCAGTAGAATGTGGATATATGTATGTGAATGTGTCTAAGTCAGACATTGCATGTGCATTTTAGGGAGAGTGTAATAGCTGTAGGAGTCTTTCTACTAAGGCGTGGCTCATCACATGGGAAAACATTTCGGGTGTCACGCCCCTGCCCTGGCAGGGGCGAAGGGGCACGACCACTGGGGCGAGACTCTTTCACACCTTTTCTAACATCGGTGGGCCTATTTCATATATAATTTCATAATGAAATAAAACTCGTGTAACTACCACACCATAGTGGTGTTTAAAATGTCCTGTATATATATTCCTAAGTCTCATTTACTTAATTCCACTATTACAAAAATATTACAAAACAGAGTAAAAAACCTACATCAATTGGACTTCTATTGCTATGTTGGCCCTGTTGTATGTGAAATACTTCGGATGTCCTCTTCAGTACCTACCCTGAATGAAACGCACTGTTAAACATAGCTTAGTGGGAGGAAACGGTGCAGTCTGGCCACTTGAGTGATACATTTACGGATACATAACACAAGGCATATGTCATAGTTTATGTATAACAGAATTCTATATCAGAGTTTTCATATAACATATTTCTTATAACAAGGTTTTCATATCTCCCGTAGGAGTTCAGAACAGAGATCTTGTATAGAAGGTACCCGTAGGTATATTAAAGAACATAACTGATTCCTTATGCTTCTTAGTGTTCATTATTCAGATTATTATCATATAAATGTTTGCCTGTATAGACTAAAAATAATGAATGAGGGGACACATCTGATGAGGACACATCACAATAGGGACCCAGTCTGATCACGGTATTGAACGAGGCGTGCACGCCGCGTAGCGAAGTGTTGTGCCTTAGTAAGTGTCGAAGCATTAGCTGAGAGACATGTCTACCCATGCGAAGTGCCAAAGCATTAGCGAGGCGATGTCGTATTAGTCTTGCCCGACGAGAGTGCAAAGCTTTCAGCGAAACATGTTTGCCGCGTGGAAATTATTAAGTAGCCTTGGCAAGAGTGTCGTAACACTGATTAGAGGTGCCTATTCATTCGCTATTCGGTCTTAAGTAGGCATACCATTATATGTATTACTGAGCTTGTTATTTTATTCTTAATCACATTAGCAAATAAGGGGCAAGAAACAATGTCTACCCAATGACAGAATTAACGGACCCTTTCATTCACTTATTATGATCCTCATTAATCCAATGGATAATTGCTAGAATTAATGGAAGAGAGTAAACAAAACAGGATTTGCAGGAATGCTTAAGCGAATCAGACAATCGGAAATTTTAGCCTCAAGTTCACCTAGGCGAAGACCTTCGCCTAAGCGAGCACTCCTTCACTAGGCGAAGAGGTGTCGAGACGGGAACATAGAAATAAAGCGAGATTGTGACATTTCACCGGAAATTTCCTTCCAAACCAAAACCAAAACTCAAAGTAAACCATAAAACTCATCTTATACCAACCAACAACATTTCTAATAGGATTTTTCCTACACAACTTAGACAAAGAAGGATTTACATACATATATGCCATACTTATAATATCCATACTAACAAATATGAGAGTTCCAAACTTGGATTTCTTCTCTTCTTCTTTTCCTTCTCTTTGCTTGAATAATTGGAAACCCAAAAATGACTTATTCTCTTCAAACCGTAGCCTTAGCTCCCAAAGCTAACAAAATCAACATAAGAACTTGTCATTAAAGAGACAAGTTGGTGTATCCCAATTGGGCAAGGAAATGTGTTTATTTATCGCTTTTGAACTAGAATTTTTCACTGTGCGTTTAGTCACCATTAAGACCTCCCATTCTGCTGTCTGACTTATCCAAAATCTACAATAACATATCATCTTCTTGTGTTATGACCCTTGAGTCCTCATTTTACAAATTACCAATTTACCCTTAGTACTTAAATTTATGAAAAATTCAAATTTTACTTATATGATACCCTAAACATGTAATAAACTACTAGAGGTATAATTTGGGGTGTTACATCAGGTGTAGGGTATATACCGATGGACGACTATCATTTGAGGCCAAGAGGTTGAAGAAAGCCAACCTATGGCTGGTATAGTTTTTTTTGTAAAAACTTTGGAAAGAACTAGTTTTGGCATATGCTGTGTATGTAATAGAGTTTGTAATTAAACTCACAGTAATATGTTTTGAAAATAACAAAAAAAGTTTATTGAATGTGGCTAAACGGATCCCGATAAATGGGATTTGACAGTGTGATATCGAGACACATGATATCCATAGGTAATTCTGACCCTCGCTTCACAGCTTGGTGTCAGGGTGTAGGTATGTGATTACCTAGGACTCAATGGATGGATCCCAATTAAGGGGATTAGACAGCCTGGGTACCGAGATATATGATATCCACGAGTATTTCCTCAGGTTGACGGTTGGTCAACAGACCCCCGGGTTTTGAGATGTCACATTATATGTTGATGACATGATATATATGGGATCTTCTTCATCTCTTATGAGAGAGTTTCAAATGAACATGAAAAAAAGGTTTGAAATGACAGATTTGGGCAAGCTGCACTACTTTCTGGGTATAGAAGTGAAAAGGTTGAAGATGGAGTTTTTATTTCCCAAAAAAAACTATGCAACTGATCTCTTAAAGAGATTTAACATGCTACATTGAAAGACCGCTCTGACACCTATGAATTTGAATGAGAAACTACAAGCAAATGATGGTACTGAATATGCCAATGGGAAACAATTCAGAAGTATGGTGGGTGGTTTGGTGTGTTGCTCATCAGACTGACATTACTATTTTGTTGGAGTCATATCCGGGGTTTTATACTGAAATCCAGGCTAAGCACCATCTTGGGACAAAGAGGATCATGCGATATGTAGATTGGAGCAATCAACTTTGGAATATGGTATGGTAAGACCACAAACTTTAAGAGCTATATGGATTCTTGATGGTGGCCCAGGCGGGTTGTATAGAAGATGAAAAAAGAAAGTACTTAAGGTTTCACTTTTAATATGGCTCAGAGTCATAACATGGAGCTAAAAGCATTGACCACGGCCTTATCTTCTTTTTAAGGCCCGAGATATGTATTCAGGCTTCCCTCCCGATGCCAGAAATTTGGCTGAGAAGAATTCTTTACGATGTAAGGCAAGAACAAGATGGAACAACATTGATCCTCTATGACAACAAATCAACGATTTCCATGACCGAAGAATCAGATTACCGTGGTAGAACAAATATTGACATAGAGCTCATTTCATTTAGAACTTGTGGCGGATGGTGTAATCGGTAAAGTTTTGTGGTGCAGGAAAAAGGATGATATATTGCCAAAAATTCCCTTCTAAGATGACATGAAGAATTCGACGGCTTGGAGTGTGTGAATTTGGATCGAGGGGATGTTGGAAATGATCAGGAATTCTACCAATATATACATTGCGGGTATTGTATTATTTTATTAATTTTATCTGTATGTTGAGTCCATTATCAGTTTGTTCAGTGTGTTGAGTCCACTCTTATTTTCTCTCGAGTCCTTGCACTTTTGGTTTTCCATGTTTACACGTTTTCACGTTTCCATTTCTGTTATGGTTTGTCATGCCTATATATTAGGCCACATCTTTTTTAATAATGTACTAGAATTCAAGAAAATACGCCTCTTGTATTATCTTCTGTTTTCTCTTCCCCTACAGATTGGCCATACAGTTGCAACTTGTTTTTGCGCCCATGGGTATCCTGACTGTATAAGAACCTAAAGACACAAAGATCTCAAGCGTACAGATAAGCAAATGTTGCACATGTAGTAGCAGATACTCCTCTGGACAAATCTAAATATTCAGAACCAAAAACATAGACTGGCAATTCAGGAAATGTAGACTGATAAAGCATTATTCAAAAGGAGATTACTAAATATCTGAAGGACAAAACTCCTCTCTCACATGTTAATTTTGCTCAAGCAGATTATGCAGGTATTCAATCTCATCTTGGGCTCATTTCTTCTACAACAAATATATTGAGCAAGGGAATTTGGATTATCGACACAGGTGCCTCTAACCATATGTGCAATAACCTCAATTTCCTTGATCAACCTACTCTCCTTAACCCTCCCATTCCGGTGTATCTTCCTGATGGTAGTGGTCAACTTGTTGAATACTCTAGAACTGTCTCCTTACATTCTACCTTGGTTCTCCAAGATGTTTTGTTCATTTCTACTTTTAAATACAACCATATCTCTGTTAGCAAACTTTGTGACTCAGCTGCCCTCAATTTTATTTTTTACTTCCTCCAATTGTCTTCTACAAGACCTGAAAACTAAATCTATATTGACAATTGGGAAGCACATTGGTTCCCTCTACGTGCTTGATGAGTCCAGATTTTTTCTTTGGTTTCTTACGCTGGAGAGCCTCCACATTCTGTTTTGGCTTCTCTTTCCAAACCATGTGTAAATACATCTTCTTTGATTTATGACTTAGATCCTTTACTTTGGCACCATGGTTTTGGGCACACTTCTACTTCAATTCTTCACCACCTTCCTTTTCTCTCACATTTGCAAGTTCATCATCTCTCTACTTGTCTCATTTACCCTCTTGCTAAACAGTCTCGTCTCCCATTTCTTCTCAGCCATACCCGATCTCCAGCACTCTTTGACTTGCTTCATCTGGATCTTTGGGGATCCTACTGGCATAGGTCTCTTAGTGGAGCAAAATATATGCTCTGTTGAACATGCACCTTGCTCACTATTGTGGATGATCACAGTGGATCCACTTGGACCTATTTGCTCACCACTAAATCTCAGACTTCTCTAATCCTTATCGATTTCTTCAAAATGGTCCCTACTCAGTTTCACAAACATGTTGAGGCAATTCGGTTTGAAAATGGCTCCGAGTTTATCAATTCCTCTTTTCAAAATTTTCTTGCTCAACATGGCATTTTGCATCAACGTGCTATGTCTTTCAACCTGGCATGAAGGCTTATAAAATTTACGATCTTCTTTCTCACTCCATCCTTTTTTTTTCTCGGGATGTCATTTTTCATGAAACCGTTTTTCCTTTTCAATCTATTACTTTGCTTGACTCCCCTTCTCCTCTTCTCTAATCCTTACCGATTTCTTCAAAATGGTCCCTACTCAGTTTCACAAACATGTTGAGGCAATTCGGTTTGACAATGGCTCCGAGTTTATCAATTCCTCTTTTCAAAATTTTCTTGCTCAACATGGCATTTTGCATCAACGTGCTATGTCTTTCAACCAGGCATGAAGGCTTATAAAATTTAAGATCTTCTTTCTCACTCCATCCTTTTTTTTCTCGAGATGTTATTTTTCATGAAACCGTTTTTCCTTTTCAATCTATTGCTTTGCTTGACTCCCCTTCTCCTCTTCCTCTGCCCTCTTTTGATGTCTCTCCACAAACACCTCTCCCCGCTTCTCCTGTTCTTGTGATTTGTCTCTGACACCTCTGCCTTCTCCTACCTCTCCTCCCCTATCTTCTCGAAGCAGTACTCGCATCCATTCTAAACCCACATGGCTGCAGGATTTTGTCTCGGTCACAGCACATCCTCTAATCCAAGGACGGGCCCGGGATTTTATTTATCGAGGAATTTACTTCATAACATGTCTAAGCATTCATATGACTAACAAAATACAAATGTAAACTCATAAACATATATTTAATAATACAAATGTAAACTCATAAACACTTACTAATGAAATTGGACTCTTCGATCCTTACTAGAACAAAAGGCATCTATAACTGAATCTGTATCGATTGCTTCCGTTATTTCTCTTTCAATGTAGACAACTAATGAATCATTCAAATACTCATCTTCCATCTAGTTACGAAGAGTACTTTTGACATGTTTCATGGTTGTCTTTCTTTACGGCGAGTTGCTTAGTAGAAGCGGGAAGGGTTAAAATAAGACGAATCAACCTATCAATCAAATTGTAGGACTCTGTCTTATTTGTTTCTACTAAACCACGACATAATTCTGAAATTGTAGACATACTTTGAAACCTCTCATGGCGAACCACATCAAAATTGGCAATGATCTAGTTGGCTTCATTTCAAATAATGCATGTCTTGTACATCAAAATCAAGCGCATAAAACTTCTCGGCAAAGTAAGCAAAATCTGATCATGATTTGAAAGATTTAAAGTTGTCCAGGGATCTAAAGCGGCGAGGCATAGCGATTCCATTGTCTCTTCATTGGAATCTACTATATATAACTCTTCTAGCGATGATCAATCGTGGCATTAAATATATCATATGATAGTGATGATCAATTGTAATGTTATCGATACATTGACATGAGCGTCTTGCCCCTTTAATCTTGGCTCATATAGGTATATCCGACATCAAATTTCATACCAGCTTGATTTCACATGGTGAGGTGTCAACCTTCTACTCGCAAGGTTTGAAGCAATGATTTTGTCTAGATGAGACTAAATTCATTGCATTCAAAATATCTAATGATTTATCTTTGTAATACCGACAAAGCATATCAGTAATCCCCGTAATCTTGTGCATAGATGCAATATGAATGAAATCGAAGGACGCTTCATTGTCATTAAAACCACCCGGCTTCCACAAAATTGTATTTGAAAGTCCTTACGTTAACGCCATACATTCAAACACTAATGATAGCACCATACATATCCTATCGGACCGCAAAATGGATTCAAAATGTGAGGCTAGCAGGTAGTACCCATTTCGATCTGAAAGTACCCATTTGATTAGCCGCTACCGATCTCGTTCACCAGCTGGTTGTCCCCCTTTCAATCTCAGTAAGCTTGAAATTGGTCCTTGTAGCTACATTATGGCGCTTAGGAGAAGCATTAATAAGATTGACAATGCATGTCAATTTGGAAAAGAATTGCCATATTGAAATCTCATCTTCAGCAGTTGCAACTAATGCAAGTTGTAAACGATGAGCAAAGCAATGAACATAGTATGCATACTCACATTCATTGCGGAACAAAGCTTGCAATCCATTAAATGCACCACGCGTGTTGCTAGCACCATCATATCCTTGACCTCGTAAATCTCGAATGTGCAAATTGTGTTGAGTAAGAACTTTTGATATTTTCTTCTTAAGAGTTAAAGAAGTGGTATCTTTAACATGCATAATCTCAAAAAAATCTCTTTATGAAAAACCACTGAACATCGGCAAATCTCGGAACAATTGCCATTTGTTCTTTATTTGATATCATCCTTTTGCTTCATCGACTAAAATAAAACTTTGCATTTCCAACTTCTTCCACGGTTTTTCTCTTTTACTTTAGTAGCTAGAATATGCAATATCTTTTTTGGATATAGGAGACGTATACTTTGCATTTCATGGAGCTTTCTCTAAACGACATCATTTATCTCAACATTCGACTTTGCCGTCAAACTAATCATCTGGATTAAAATTCACCCACGTTTCTTTGACATTCTGATTCATCCACGACCTCTCAAGGCACATCCCTATAAAGTAAGCCATTGAACACACTATCGGCTGGTAGCCTTAAAACGTAATCGATTTTTCTTTATTTCTTCTGAACTTTGAACATTTCATAACTTTATCCAATGTACTTAATATATTTAATAACGCCTCCGCTTCTCCGCGGCGGTGTGTGTGTGGAAAGCGGGACCTCCCATATGTGACAAGAAAACACATTTGACCCCATTATTCACTATCTTCGGCTACTAAAACCATCAATGGTAAATCACCGGGATAGCAGAGGTTCACGACGAAAAACAAAGCACGGAGAAGCAAAATGCATCTTTTGAAATAGAATACTCCTAACCATGGAAATTTTTGTACACCAACTTTCTTGAAAATCTTCGATTTTGAACTCGATTTAGTCATCGGATACTCAGCCAAGATAGGTTGGTTTGGTCCCCACTTTATATAAACCGTCTAACTTCATCTTGATTATAAGCAAAGATGTTTCCATATCGGAATACGTGATGCGGGTCTCGTTGAGTTCGATTCTCGTAGAAAGGAATCCTTAGCTTGAAACTTTGTTTGAGGTTGAGGACCTTGAGGTTCAACAAGTAGGAATCATAGGAACATCAACACTTGTTGATGCTTCTACTAAACTCAAGGTTTAAGACTAGAATTTGATGTTTCTTCTCGGCTTTTCTTTTGAAGAAACGAAAAAATTGTTTTATACTTTTAGTTCTTGATTTTCACATCCTAATAAAGTAGAGATATGGTTGAAAATTAGAGAAACAAACTAGATAAGAATCAATTGAGCTATTTTTAAAAACGAGAAAAATTGCATCTAGATTCTTTGCAATTTAGCAAGTTTATGAATTTTACGAAATTGAGCGGCTGTTAAAAGCTTCCTCGAACAACGACGATAGTCACTGTATAGAAGCAGAAGAAACATTAGCAACTACGTAAAGGCGAGAGTTTATAAAATAAATGCAAAACCCTTGAAAAAACAATGGGTACAATTACACATACTAGATGTTCTTAACGAGGTTTCATCATTTGGGCATAATCAAATTTTAATTGAATTACAAACCTATTCTTGAATCCACTATAATAATAAAGTTACAAGAAAAAAATTGGAAGCCGAGTAAAGGAAATTATGAAAGAAAACAAATAAAAAATTAAGATAGCCTGTTTGATTGATGAAGAATACGGGAAGAATAAAATTTACCGGTTATTTACAAAATTAGATTTAAACCTATATAAAAATAAAAATAAAAAGCTCCTCGAGTGGACTCAATTGATGTATGTCTTTTGAGTTGGGAGACTTAAGAAACAACGATTTGCCTGTCTTTTATACATAAATGCATAAATAAATTGCCCAACAAACCTTAAAAAAAAAAAACCTTAAAATATTTTGGATTATGCCATTATATCAACTTTTGAAAGAAGAAAATGGACCTAGCACATTAAATCATAATTTAAAATTTTATGATCTTTTCTTTCATGAGTTCTCGTTAAACTGAGATAATTAAAAGAGTGTTTTTTACAATTTTAAAACAAAATAAATAAATGAAAATATAAACCATCATTTTTTGGGAGTAAGCTGGAGATGATAGCAAATGGAGGAAAACTAGAAAGGCAAACTCAGAGAAAAGAATTGTTTTATCACATAGTCATTGAAACTCCAGAAAGATTCACACAAGGAGAATGTGAAATTTAAATAATAAAAAAATTTGAAAGGCCACTTGCAAGAGAATCTGCTGAATTCTACCAGTGGCTCGTTTGTTAGCTTTTATGACATATAAAATAAGACAAAAAAGAAACTGACTTTTGATAAAGTTGCTTGGAAAGTAACACATGAACCCATCAATTATATAATAATAGCAAATGCAAGAAAGAAAACCAAAAACGATGCGGTGGGGCCTTTCTTGGTGTTTTCTCGGCCCACGATAAGCAGCGTCTTAGTGGAGAAAAAGTCGAATAAACCACACTAACAATGGCGGGATATAAATTTGATACTACGATTTTTCGCCAAACAAACAGAAAAAGAAAACCGTAATGTACCTCCAAAGCTTCATGAAAAAGAAAAACAAAAGGCGAACTGGGCTAGGGGGAAAGTAGAACGAAAGGAGAAAGGAGAAAGAAAACATCTTACCCAAAGGAAAATCAAGTAAAGACTTAAAGCCTACCAAGCTCTCAAGCTCTCTAACTTAATCAAAACCCTAAATGAAATAAAAACTAAAGAGGGATTTTTTTTTGGAATGGGGTGGGCTGGAATAATGATAAATTTTTTTTTTTTTACCCTGGGCTGAAGCCCACCTTAGCCCACTCATAGATCCGTCCCTGCTGAGGTCGAACACCGCAGCATGGTTGCAACCACCTACGAGCTCCAATGGTGTATTTATCTTCTCCAGGATTTTTTCATTCCCTTCAACTTTCTATTACCTTTTGGTGCGATAATCAGGCTGACTTACATATTGTTGAAAACCCTGTTTTCTATGAGTGGACCAAACACCTCGAGATCGACTGTTATTTGGTGCGTGAAAAGTTCAAGGCTGGGTTACTCATTCAGCGCCACATTCCCTCTCATTCTCAGTTGGCTGACTTGTTGATCAAGTCTTTATCGGCTCCTCAGTTCACCAATTTGGTCTGCAAGTTGGGCTTGGTTGATCTGCCTCCACCAGCTCCAACTTGAGGGGCGGTGAAGAAATATTATGCTCTATTTTAGTTTACGCTCTGTTTTGCTTTCCTTTGTTCTAGCTCCCGTGCTCTAAGCTTTAGTTGAGTCACATGCACTTGATTGGTGTTTGTATATAATGGCCTCTTTGTTTACTGTTGAATAACAGAGAATAAGAGAATTCTGTTTTAGTTTATGTCTTTTTCTACATTGAGTTCCATCTACAAGGAGGGAAAATTTTTCCAACACCATATACAAGAAGGGAAAATTGTTTTAAGATAGAAAAATAGCTAGACGTCCCAACAAGAAATTAAGATTATGTTTTGTTCTATCAAAGGGGAAATAGAAGGGAAATAAAATTTAAAGGAAAAGTGAAATCCAATATACTATTCTTATTTGATATTTTAAAATCATTTTATTTATTTAACTCATCAATATAAAAATTAAATAATTTAAAATTATGTAAATTTCTAAAGAATTAAATTTATATTCAATTTTCTTTAGAATTCTTTATTTTAATTTTTTATAATTAAACGTTTTGTTATAATATAGTAAATTATTTATATTGAGACTAAAAAATGACACCACTCTCCATCCTTTATGTCCTACCTTTTTAAAGGTACCAATGTGCACTTTAAAATTCTTTATTAGTTGACCAAATATAAGAAAAACATTTTCTTTTAATATATTTTTTTTTAATTTGCTAAGTGGTTTGGAGGAACCAAACAAAACAAGGGCCTACTTCTCTAGCAACGGAAGGGGTTATTGCCACTAATGAATTTGGATTGATAACGTTTTTCCTTCAGACGTCATGATCGACCTCACTTTCATTAACTAGATATCACCACCTTTGAGGGAAAAATCTATGCTTCTTCTGGAATCTGTAACAATATTCTCTCAGCTTAATTTAACAGCACATTACTTAAAAAATTATTAAGTATTATTTTGTTAATTTCGAATTACATGATCGATTGAATAGTTTTATTTTTTATTTTTTTTCTTTATTTTGTTCACTATACTTTCTTTTTAAATTTTATTTTCCTTACATTTTTTTCTCTGAGTTTGTTTAGAATCAAATAAAACCTAGGAACACTGAAAATCTAGCATTATTTTTTCACAACTTTTTCTTCTTAGTCTCTTTTCCTTAAGTAAGGAGTGATGATTTTTTTACACTGTTTTCAATCGAAATTTACACATTTTACACCTCTTTATCATTTTCCCCTCAATTATTTCATGCACTACATCTGTGCTTACTTTGCTTTTTCTCTATCCCTGCCATGACTCGTAGTTGTGTGGTCCGAGTACGACGCTTATATCATCAAGTACGAGACGCATTATATGGTAGCGATTCACACGGTGTGGAATATATCAAATTAATGATACAAATCAACCAACATTATTAATATGCTAAGGTAATCCAAATCCATGACATCACAACAATAATATCAAATGTTTAGACTTAACTATTAAATACATAAAGCAGTTCGATTTATCACGCTATTAACCTGTATTTAATGTGCTTTTATAATTTATAATTTCTGCGATTTTATCCACAAAATTATTTTTCTTTTGAAAAAAATAAAAATAAAACCTAGGAGAAATAATTATTGGATTTATATTTATTTATTGTGAGTTATATTATATATTTAGAAAAAATTAACATATAATAATAATAATAATAATAATATGTTTTGAGAAATTGCTCCAAAGATTTCATTGCCTTAACTCAAATCAGGAATCTTGATAAGTGTCTGATGGTCAAATTTCTTAAATATGTTATAAATATTAATTTTAAAAATTAATATGGTTATCTTTCCAATAGCGTTTGTAATATTTTTATTCTGTACGTAGTCTTCTTTCAGAATTTTTTTTTTAAAAAAAATCAGGAATCTTGAGATCTGAAGACGTAGCCAAGTTCAGTGGTGTTGCACACCTCCGACGTGGCCCGAACTGAAGTTCAAGACCCTTCCAGCAGAATTTGATCAGGATTTAGTACCTTTGTACGTATCGGTTCTCTTATATATATATATAGATATGGTGCCAATTCTAATCTAAGGTTTGAGGGATCGATGAAGGTAGATGCCGCCATGTCAGTGGCCGGCGACCGATGCTCAAAGGAGCTGTACACTGAATGAATTGAGAATTGAAGACTATGACAGAAGATTTAATGGAGGCTTTTGCAGCCCCACCCCCACACTTGACGCCAATAAAAGTACGTATTCCCACCCCAACTGATGTACAGCCACCGGGGTTTGGTGATAACTATAAATTTAATTACATCTTCAACATGCATGTCTTCTGGTCTTCCCGAATTCCAGGAGTGTATTTGAATGGATCCAACCCAACCCCATTGAATAGTTTTATAAATTCAACTCAACTTCGTGTATCCATTATTCCAAGAAATTAAGACCAAGTCTACAAGCCCCAATTTCAACACACATTAATTTAATTTGTCTAACCTGATAAACATTTTGTGAATTCACTATAACACTTTAGCAGAGTCGTAGTGTCTTATTCTTCTTTTCTGACCTTAATTTGAACATCGATCGAGGCAGCTCTACTTGGATGCATAAAATATAAGGGCACCCACCGCCCTTACCAATGGATGTGGTGACCTTCAACCCTTTTTCCATAATTTTAATTAATTATAGGGCAGGCAATGGCTTCAAAGGTGATACAAATGATACAAATAAAAATATATGTACACCCAAGCTGCAATAACCTATGACTATCCAAATCAAGATTGATGAATTCCACATATATCTTCGGCTTTTAAACTACATATACCTGGAAATTAATGTTGAGCATTATTATTGGACTATATATATATATATATATATATATATATATATATATATATATATATATATATATATATATATATATATATATATATATATATATATATATATAATCCATGTATAATGAAATCACCGTTATCCAAATAAATATTATAAGCAACTTCTACAAATATTAAATTTGTTACAAAATCATATGAGAGGAAAAAAAAATCACTAATTAAGTTACCTTAAAATATATTTCTAAACATTCAACAAGGTAAAGATAGAGAAATAACAATACCACGTACCGCCAATGAAGGCAAAAACTAAGTATAAAATATCACATATAATATGTGTACCATGGATGGATCATGGATGTGTTGATGATTCATGGAGTGAACTGAGACAGAAACAGTTCAAGTAGTGCTGGTCCTCGGGGCTGTGCTGCAGGATAGGAGCCATTCCCTGCGCCCAACATACATATATATGTTACTTGTCACAATTCATTCACAAAATCAACTCTATTATGCGTTGAAACAGTAAATTAAGTCCATACTAACTCTATATTGTAACAATTTTACTTCGTAGACTTAACTATAAAATAACTTCCTACTCAACATGCAAAATTACAGCTTTTCCTAGTAGCTGTTACTTCACCTAGGGTTTCATACTTTCTCATTTACATCATTTTTGTTGACAGGATATATTTGATGGCAAAGGAGAGCTGGTATTTGATGTAGTTTAGCTATTGGAAGGCTCGGTTTGAAGCCAGAAACTATTAAATAAAAAAAATAAAGAAAAATAATTTTCTTATATTTAATTTTACTATAAAAAGTTAAAATAAAATAATCAAAAATTTTAAATTTTTTTACATATCTTTAAATTTCTTAGTCCTAAATCATGATAAAGAAAAATTAGCAAAGGGAATAAATAAATATAGGTAATTATTTTACTAAGTTATCTAATTTAAATTGAGAAAGGAAAATAATTTTCTCCCAATTTTTTTCTTTCCATTTTTTCTCTCTATCTTCTCTCTATTTTTTTTCCCTTAGTACTTGTAGTACATTCAGGGTTTCAGACTGAGCCAAAAAGAAAACTTATTTCAAAGAAGGGAGGATGTTAGTGAAGCACCTGTTGCGGACGAATAAAAGTCAGCCCATGGAGAAAGATTTACATCGATGGCTGGGGCAAACTCAGGACGCTGCACATTATTGTCTTCCTCCATCCCGCTTCCGGGGCTCATGTGATCCTCTAGATGAATGTTTTGACCCTGAAGGAGGGTCGAAGACGGCGGTAGGATTTCGACCATGCGCTGTTGTTGCTCTCTGTAAAACAACAACAAAATAAGGACCAAGAAATTATAGATGCTGTCTTATATATGACTTATTTTCTTCCATAGTAGTGTAAGCACCTCATGGGGAGGAGACCGTTGGAATCCAAGAAATTCAAGATCTGCACTTGTGGATCTCTCTGTGGGAACCAATCCAACATATTGTTAGGATTTCCTGAGATAAAACCATTTACATTTGCAGTCTCTGGAGGCAGATGCACCTGATTCATTCCAATCACCAGTTAATTTCCATACTTGAATGTTTTTTCTTCTTTTTAAGCAGTAAATTGGACAGAAATCCCAAGAAGGCAAACTCTACATACCTGTGCAGTTGGCTGCGGCTCTGTAGTATTATACTTTTCCTCCAAAACTCGCTGTTATATATGCATGTAATGAATTCAGTAGGTTGCTATATATCATAAAAGGTGGGGTTTAGTCGCGAAGGAATATGAATAAGCAATAGATTTTACCTTCTGCAACTGAACCTGTTTCAAGGTTTCCTCAAGGATCTGCTCCCGGTACTCAACCTCTCTCACTGTTGTGATCTCAGAAGGATCGCCTTCAAAAATCCTTTAAAAAGAGCGGGATATAATTTCCTATCACTTCTATAAAGGATGTCTAGAGAATAAGGTTTTAGGTGTGATATATGAATACTATATAGTAATCGTGTACCTTAGTCTTTTCTGCATATCATCCAGCTGCGACTTATATTTCAGGATCTCTTGTTGAATCTCCTGTAATCCATGTAATAATTTAGTACTAATAGCACAAGAATAAAAAAAACTGAAAATCAAATCAATTCTCATGCATAAAATACCTCAAGCTGGGAACCAGTACTCATGGGGCTGCTCCACGCAACGGCAAGAAAAAAAAAAGTGGTAAAAGCATAAGAAAAGAGCAAATTAGCAAATTAACAAAAGGTTGGGAATGAAATCATTAAGAATTAAGCAGGGGGTTTTGCAAAGAGGAGGGATCTTAACCTGGCTGCAGCTTGATAGGTTCGATTAACTTCACTTTTCAACTTACCAAGAGCCCTTTGGAGGAACTGCAAATAAAAAAGAAGAAATTACAAAAAAAAAGAAGAAAAATTCATCATTTCTAACAAATTGACAACAAGCCCTAAAGCTATGGCGGCCCGGAAAAATGATAATAACTTGGTAGGTAGGGATCACCTCTTGATTATGCAGCCTTTTTTTTGGGCACGTAAAAGTACAGATGCATCCGTATCAAAGAGAGAAAAAGCTATTAACATCGGCACAAGAAAAAGATACTTAATTCTGTGTGAAATTACTTGAACTGAGATATGATCCTTACCTGCCTCGTTCATGTTCAGGAAGATTCACATACCGAGTCATGATCTCTTCGATGCTTCAACAAGACAACCAAGTAGATTTAGTTGAAACATGTATGGATGGAAAGACACGACCATTTATTTTTAAAAAAGAAAAAAGAGAAGAAAAGAGAAGAAGATAGGGTGAATCCGTATCTGGAGCGGACCTCTTATTTCCAGAGAAAAGACTGACTCTTCCAGATGGGGAAAACATGATGAGAGCCACATCAACATCACAGAGAACAGAAAGTTCATAAGCTTTCTTGATAAGCCCATTTCTCCTTTTTGAGAAGGTGACCTGCCTATTTGTGGTGTTCTCAATTTTCTTGATTTGAAGCTTCACCCTCCCCATCTCTCCGACCGGTTTATTTCCTTTTCTTGGAAGGAATTGAAGCCCACAGTACTCTTTTGGAGGAGGATGTGTTTTATATAATTTGAAGCAGTGAATAGGGAGAGAATCAAATCTGTCACTCTCAGATACCCCCCTGGAGATATCAAATTAACAAACCCCAACAAAAGTAAATCGCCGCGTTTGGGACGTAATAGAGGAAGAAAAAGGATGGTGCAAAAGCAAGACTTGGAAAGGGAAGGATAAACCATGGTTTTTGTCACTGTCAGGCCATTCAAAGAAGATGACAAGAGTGATATATGGCGGTGTATCGCCTAGTTGGTGCTTCTAGTAAGTAAGGAAAGTGATTGGGGCACCCACCAATATTATCTGTAAGAGGGACAGACTCCTATAACTCTCCCTACTTCTCATTTCCCATTTCTGCCACTGTGGTTGTGGTTATTTCACATTCACACCTTTGCTTCTTGGAGGTGCCCACAGAGTCAAGAACACGTGTGCACAAATCAGTGTGAGCAAATAATGTAATTGCCTCCACTTGTTATACACACTTTTTTTTTTTTTCTTGTGGTTGCATGAAGTTATATGAAACCCTCTTTTGTATTTCAATTTCACCACATGGGCAGAAGTCTCCAAATCTAAGTATCTGATATCTCAACAGCATTAATACTGAAGAAGTTTTGTTTTTTTATTTTTTATTTTTCCCACTCGGGGGTTTCCAATTCCGTATCCCAAATGGAAAATTACAATAATTAAATAATGGTGATAAAAACTAGGAAAGGGAATTATAATTGGCTTAAAGCTGCAGTATTGGTATGTTGGAGGGAGGGTGAAGATCAGGTGGATCAGTACTGGTTGCAGGCTAAATATCTCAGGTAGCAGACAGTTGTAGTTCGAGTTTTGCGAGGGGGAGGATGATACCAGTGTGGAGCCAGAGACTGGGCATTTGCCACGTGTCTTTACTGTCTTTGTTTTTCTTCAACCTAATTCTGCTAGACATATTTAGGATTTCTTTTTAAAATTATCAAAACAGTTTGGAATATTATTGACTGTGATATTACTATTTACGTGTTAGCTTCACCATTATTTTTATTTTTAAACTATTTTAATAATTAAAAAAAAAACTAAAAAACTCTAATTCTACATTCCCACCCCACCTGCAAGGCCAACTTGTCCCTGCCCCCTGCCCCCTCCACCCTCGTCTCTTTTCTTCGGTCAGTTAATCATGAAATTGGATTTTCTAACACCCGGGTACCTTTAAAGAGTGATGTTAAACACATCCATCTTTACTCTCTTAACACCCACCTTATTTTTAAAAAATAAATAAATGACTATTAATAAATCGTTTTAATAATTTAATTTACATCATCAAATAAATTAAAAATATTTGAAAAATAACTTAATATCATAACTTTAAAGCTAAAATTAAATTTAAATATTATTCAAAGTAATTAAGATGATGTTTGTTTTTTAACTTTTTAGTATAAACAATTTACTTTTGGATATTTGTTTACTTTTTTTCTACTGTTCACAACCTATTATAAACTTTTTACACCAAGATATTTGGCTTTTTTCTAATAGAAAAAACAATATATTAATTTTTTCTTTTAGTTTTTAATACTTAATAGTGGCATCCCCCTCTCATTTGGTTCTTTTCAGCTCTTTTTCCTTAAACAATTAGTGATTTTTTTGTTATCCTTGACCTGAAATCATTCATCTATATCTCTTTCTATAATTTTTTCTTCAATAAAGTGGTTCTTCCATAAAAATCTAGATTTTTAATTTGTTTATTCGTGTTTTGTTGTGATTTTGTGCGACATGTTTTTAACGTCATCTTGTTTGGCATATGGTTTATGCCGTTTTAGTATGAAATATTAGTTTTCGCCATCTTGGTGTGGTGCTTTTTATGCATGGGTGATTATAAAGACAAAGCGGATTTGATTAAGTAGAAACATCATATCAAATCATAGTAGTCACTATGCTGTAAAACTGTAGCCATATGTATTCTAGTCATCATACAATTATAAAATATGTAGGCTTTGAGCAATTAATCAGGTTATTAATTTTATGTCGTGGCGGTCATTTGGGTGTTTGTAATATCCCAAAATATGTTATACGCTTTATAACATGTTTAGGGTATAAAATAAGTTAAAATTGTATTCGTTCGAAAAAAAAGGACATTTTTATGAAAAATGGCAAAACGGTAATTTTGCCACTTTGGAAAAACCTAGAAAATTCTCTAGATCTCGGATGACGAAATGGACTATGTAGTTAAATTCGTCTCGCGAAATCTAGCTACCTTGTCGACCCTCAAGTAAATTCGAGACACCGGAATATTTTATGAATTTCAGGCTTAATGCAGATTGAACTCGAAACTAGATTTGAGAAAATCTCAAAAATTGTAATATAAAGAATAATACCAATTATGATAAACAAAATTGAAACTGGGACGAAATGATTTATTTCGGAGCTAAAACGGACCAAGAAGTGAAAGAAAAGTAGACATGTGGGTCCCACTTATAATAATAATAATAATAATAATAATAATAAATAAATAAACGTTTTCATGTTTGTCTCAGACAGAGACGGGAGCAACGTGAGATTTTTATTTTTATTTTTCTCTCACTTCTCTTTTCGATATATGGAAATCTGATCGCTTCGATTGGTTTAGTTAAGAATGAAAAGCTTCACTGACTATAAGATAATGCGAGCATCAAAATAAGGGATTTTATCGAGATTTCAATTCAAATATTCAAAATTCCTAATTTTTGGTATTTTCTCGTATCTACGGTCACTGGGCGACCGACGGAGAGGCAAATTGGAATCCACGACGCGAGCCTACGCAAATCTGAGTTTAGTCAAACTCCACAAGGTATAAAATTTTCCCTACTTGAAATATTTTTATCATAAAAGCCATGTAATGACATAGGTTGTTTCGGCTCGAATAAAGTCAGGTGATTTAGTCGTCCCAAGATTTTGGGACTCGAATATTAGAAATTCTTGGTGATCGATTCGCAAGCCCCGAATCGTATTGAAGGATATAAATTAGATAAATAATAAAAATATATATGAATATATGAGATGATATGAATAGATAAATGATATGAATATAGGAATATATGAAATGAATATATGATAGAAATACATGAGATTAGGAAGTATACGATTAGACAACACATGCTAGAAATGTACAAATGATAGGAAAATAGTTACATATATGGTAAAGAATTCTAAATACAGTAAATTGAAGTTAAAAGATATATGAAAAAGATACGATAGTCTGATAGAGTACATGAAGATATAAGTTAACAAGATATAAGATGTTACAAGTAGATGACATAGATAGGATCCGATAGGTTATATGCAAATGTTATATGCTAATATATGATGAGTATATGATGTAACATAATATGAATACAAGAGTGAATAGATGGAATATGAATAAATAAAACTTGAAACTTAAATTATATGTATTGTAGACATATATGAAATAATATACATGTATGTAAAGAAAGAAATATGAGAATAGTGATATGAAGCTACAAATATAAGAACGAATTTAGATTAAAGTAATCATAGTAATATCGCATATGATTACCGAATAATAATAATTATTCGGGAATATGAGATATTTACTGAATATAAAATACATATGGATTTTCCCGCTTTAGAACTCAGTGACAGATAGCATGCCTATAGGACACAAATGGGCCGCAAAGATACAAATTTTACAGATATCGAGTCCCGCTTGGGTCGGTGATGACATAGATCCCGTCAGATCATTATACTACCTGCTTCAGTCAGCATAGCACATGGCATAGTCACTGCCTCGGGGCATAAAGGATGATACCTTCAAAGATATACAGATGTAGATCATCGCCCGCATGCTGATAGTACCTTCGTACATACACTATTTCCCGGGTGATCCGCTTCTAAGGTATTTGCAGACATGAAACCTAAAAGAAAATGACAAGTATATGCAAATGACATGTATAGAATATATGACATGATATGACAAACATAGCACTGCTATGCGATGATAGTATACAGTTACAAGAACAAGAAGTAAAGTACAAGATGAAAGTATATGAACAAGTACAAAGAGGGCGGTGAAAGAAAGAGCATGATGCGATACAAGAGATAAATAAAGCAAAGAATGATACCTAAATGTATATGCGATATTAAAGTATATGAAAAGTATATGAAAGTACAAAGATATGAAAAGCACAATATATGAAAATCATAGGAAAGTATAGTATATGAAAAATACAAGATGAAAATATAGGGAAGTACAATATGACAGTATAAGATGAAATGAAAGTATATGACAATACAAGTTCGTATAAGAAAAAAATATGATAAAACAATATGTAAGAACACAAGATAAAGATGGGCAGCCATTACATGAAAGAGACATGATATAGGTACAGATAAGAAAGATATATGTAATAGTACATAGAATATAATAAGTCATAGAATTGAAAGTATGGAAAAGACTAGAATGTAAAAGAGACAGAAAGTATAGTACATGAAAAGTACCATATTAAAGCATACAAAAGTACTGTATATGAAAAGTATAAGAATGTAGATAAAAGTACAGGACAAGATAAGATAGATTATATGAAAGTATACAAGATATGAAAGTATATGACATGCACAATGATATAACAGCGAAAGTGGAAATGAACATGAGTATAGAAACTGCAAAGACAATATGATATAAGAAATAATATGAAATGTATTAAGTATACGATGAAGCTTGCGACGATCAATGCTATCGTCGCCCACGATATGTTTCACTAAACAGAAAGCCGAAGACGGGTTTTTAATCCGTAGGTACAGTAGCAGAAGACAAGGACAGAGGATGCGATTATCCCACATCAAGAATAAGAAAGCCATCTCGTGAGATAAAGGTTTCACCGCACTATTCAGAATCGATTTTATATGTATAGTTTTGTAATAGCAACATTGTAATAGCATAAGTAAAGTGACTTAATATATGTGTATGGGGACATATGAATACCACTACGACTTATTTTATTTCCAGATATGTATACTTATTTTATTATTACGTAAATCAGGTATATGAATGAGAAAACAGACAAAAAGTCACAATTAAGAGTCCTAGTCATACAGATACCCGCCGATACTCCATCTGGTGCCGGTTAGCTGCGTTTTTATAAAATAATTGATTCGTTATTTTTATCGATATGCACTAATCAATAAAATTATTCTCCTTTAAAAAAAAAACTTAATATAAATAAAACATTATAAAATCAAATAATCTAATACTTAATACAATTAAGTATTGTTTATTTTGTAAGTTCTATTTCAAAATGAGTAAAAAACGCCACCTAAATTACATTGAAACGACTATTTTTTATATCTAATAAGAATGTCTTCTACTTCCATAACTCTAATTAGATCCAATCTTGAGTTACGTTCACAACCAAATTGAACTATATAAGCTATCGTTCAATAATCCACCCGGTGATTGAACCAATAAATTCAAAATTACAAATACTAAGCAAAAATAAAGATTATATGCAAATAACTAAAAATTTGAAATATTTTATTGTTTAATTTTTAACATTATTATATTAAATCAAGCCATTCTTCATTAGATAGAAGTGGTGATTTTTTTTTATCATTTTTGGTTTGAAATCACACATTTCATTGTCTCTTCCACATAATGTGGTTTCTTCCACACCGATCTCTTCTACATGGGTGTTCTTGTTGCCAGTTCATATGACTCCGATAGAGCTCATATCACACCGTGTTCGTCAATATGTTGCAAATCTGGAATCATAGGTATTTTAGGCATTTTTGGATTATCAAATATATAGGTCTTGAACCGATCGTTTTTTCTATTAACTTGGATACTAAGTCATCATTTAAATTTTTTAGCACTTTTGATTCTATGTTTATATGGATTGTACTGCTAATCTAAATCAATACATTTATCTCTTAAAAAAACATTATTATATTAAATCATGATAACAAAGAGTTTTATATATATATATATATATATATATATATATATATATATATATATATATATATATATATATATGTATATATATATATAAGTTTTATTCTCTTAGAAGTGGGATAGCTAAAAAGTGTTCAAAGTTGAGAAAGGAGGTTAGTCATGATGGGGCTGGGGATGAAAGATTATTTGCAAAGGCTTTTTGGTTGTTTGTTTTTTGACTGAATGCTGAAAGCTGAATAGCTCTCGGCATTCAGTTGTTTATTTTTTTAAATTTTCACAACTTATTACTAAAATTAAAAAAAGAAAGTTATGAATAGAAAAAGTGAAAATATTTGGTTTTTCTATTCAGAAAAAGTCATCTTTCACCAAAACAATAAAAACTCCACCATTGTCCAACAAGGAGGAGGGCTAACAATACTCACTACTCGGGATGACAATGGGGGGTTTAGGACGGGGCGGCCCCATCTCGACCTGCCTCGTTTATTTTTTTAAATTCCCAAGCATGTCCTATTTAAAAAAAATTAAACGGGGCGAGTTGGCGGGGATGGGAAAAATTCTCAAACCCACCCCGTTTACATTTGATTTTTGTTTTTATTTTTTTATTTTTTATTTTTCTATATATTTATATTTATATTTTTATTATATTAAAATTAAAAATTTTAACCCTAATCCGTCTCGGATTTGAGAAAATAAACCCGAACCTGCTAAAAACCCGATTAGAGTGAAACCAAATTGCCTCATGGCATGGGTAGGCGAAACTAAATAATCCATCCCGTTGTCATCCCTACTCACTACCCAATGTTAAAAAACAAACAACTTAATTTTTAATGCTATTAAGTACTATTCGGTATTGAGCTAAAAAAAAAAGTTCTATTTAGCATTAAGTAAAAAAAAAAAACAAACGCCACCTTAGTCTTGGGCATGGTAACTTCCAAGCCAGGGCTCATGTCCACCCTTTCCCACTCAAAGCACTGTATGAGCCAAATGCCAATGAAACTATCTTCATTCCTAAGATATGTCTAGGACATGCCTGTGAGTACTGTGGTTTTTAAACCTACTACTTGATGGGCCCAGGGCCTAGGGCCTGGCCCGCTTGGTCCATGGTCCGTCTAGCCCATGATGTGGAGCGACCCAAGCCCACTGATCATATTAAAAATGGTAGGCACCACTTAGACTGGAAATTCAGAGGCCCATCTATGAAAGTCAAGGTATCCCCTCCCAGACTCAAATTTCGTATACTTCTTCTAAAGTTCCAAGTCCCCAAATTCGACCTGGCCCTCCCGCTATGGAAGCTCCGCAATGAACGATCGGATACATGAATACAAAAGTATTTATCCACGAATTTCCTAGTATCTAAATCTCTTACTTCTCGGAAGATTAATCATTGATAAGGAAGAATTAGTTTTTGATAAGGAAAGAGAGATTTTGTTCCTAAGAAAAGGAGATTCATTTCAAAGAAAAAAGGGGAGGGATTCATGAACCACTCTCTATAAATCAGGAGGATCCCCACGATGAGAAGATATCCAATCCCAATTGTGAGAACTTTCTTCTACTTCATCTCCATATTCTTTGTTGACTTAATCATCGGAGAGGCGATCGGCCCACTGTCGCCGGATCGCCCTTTTTGTAGGTTCACATTGCCCCGTTGATGCCCCGGAGGTTAGATGATCAAGGTAACTACAATTGGCATCATCCATGGGAAGCGAATAGAAAGTCTTGTTTATAGGCTACAAGAGCTTGGCTTCAATAGCTATCAAGCAGCTCTTCATCACTTGGAGCTCTATTAATCACCCATTCCATGTTTAACGCCGAGGCGCCTTATGATGACACTATTCAAGGAACTAATTCCTGATAAGATCAATTCCTCCACCGGCATTAGGACATGAGAGAAAGCAAGAGGAACAAGTGCATATGAAGGAGCTGTATACGCTGAGCGCTTACGATGCGAATGACCAATATGTGCCTAGATCGGGGTAAAAGTCACAATCTTTGAAAAGACGCACGAGATAGCGATCGCGATGCGCAATCGATCGCCATTGATAAAGGGAAAGGGCCCGTTGTTCTTAACAACGTCGATACCCCAGCGGACCATGAACTGTCCTCGGGCTCCTTATCCCTGAATCTCTCATCGAAAAGGAAACACTCTGAGAGCACAAGGACCCAGATAAAGGCAAAGAGGCCTTTGCCTCACTTCGCCTCCCGACGCCTACTAGTGGTGCATCTCGTAGGCAAGGAGAGAGGCAAGCATGCAAGACACCACTAGTTAGCCCACATCCCGGGGAATCCTCACCGCCGCATTGCCCTCGCCACGCTACCACTAGTGCCGCCCGCATAACCCGCCTCAGGCCAACGCCAACGCTTTATACCCAGCCAAAGGACTTAATTCAGACCATGACATACCTTCTTCACCCCTAGGGCAACACATCCTTGACTATGAGCCACCCCGTGGCTTTGTCATTCCAGCTTTCACCACGTTCAATGGCTAGGCTGACCCCTACGACCATATGCTCCATTATAATCAGGCGATGACACTAAATACTGGTAATGACCGACTGTTATGCAAAATATTCCTAGTTAGTTTGCAGGGAACGGTGTTGGCTTGGTTTCACAAGCTCCTGTGCTACTCAATAAATTTGTTCGACGAACTATGGGCCGCATTCATATCACAATATCTCTGCTTCGTGTAACAAAAGAGAAACATCAGCTCCTTACAAACCATTCTCAAATAGGAAGAAGAGACCATTTGTAACTTCACATGGAGGTTCGGGTAATTCGTCTAACAAATAGAGTCGTATAGCATGGATGTCGTCCTCCAAAACTTTAGGAGAAGCTTTGGGCCATCTACTCCTTTTTTCCAGTCACTATCTTTAGACCCGCTAGCAACGATGGAAGAATTATACAGACGGGCTGATAGTTACTCAATGCTGGAGGACAATTGATGAGTCCTACACTCATCTAGTTTTAATCCATATTTCTAGCATGTTTCTAGATTTTATGAGCAATTTTAATGCTGAAATATGGAATATTTAAGCAACTTTGAGTTTAGCGGGTTTTAAATGAAAAATAGACAATTCCAACAAGAAAAGCAGAAAAATTGGCTAAGGCAAAAATCTTTGTTGCGATAGAGAAATTTTATATCGCGATAGGATCTCAATAGAACCAGCAGAAGCTATGTCGCAACAGGAAACACTATGTCGCAACAAAGTTCAAGCTGAACTCAAACCAGAAACCAAGATTGTCGCGACATCTCATAACTCTGTCACAACATAATATGAGAGAGATTGACTAAGAAATGTTGTGACAAAGAAGTGAGTGTTGAGACATAAAGGAAATCAAAAGACAAAACTTTGTCGCGACAAAAGACAACTCTATCGCGACATTGATCAAGGAAAATGGCAGTGGAACCTTGTCGCGACACAAAATTCAGAGTTAGTAATGGAAGGCAAGACAACTTTGTAGTGACAAACACAACATAAGGTTAAAGTGAAGTATGTTGTGACAAAGAAATCTATTATCGTGACAAAATATGAGAAGAGTTTCAAGATTAATGTTGCGACACAAAAAAGTATGTCGCGACACAATGAAGAACTGAAGGCAGAGATCTCTTTCGCGACAATGATCAAGCAATGGCAATAGAGTTTGTCTCAATAATCAGGTTTATGCCACGACAATAAACACTGCAGAGTAAGAAATTCATGTCACGACAAAAGAAAACTATGTCATGATAGAAAATGGAAGAGAAATGAAACCAGCCAAGACAAGTTTGTCGCGTTAAGGATGTCGCGACAAGGATTTCAATGTTGCAACTAACAGTCCAGCCAACAACAAAGATCAAAGAAGAAAATATGTCACGACATCTTCTAAGTCTATTGCAACACAGAGTTCAGTCTCAGTAGTGCAAGACAACAAGACTCTGTTGCAACAAATAAAAAGTCTGTCTCGACAACATACCCATGTAGTAGTAAGAAACTCTATTGCAATAAAAGAGATTATTATCGCGACAGAGATTAAGAAGAACCACAAAGGCTCTAACATAAAGAATAAAAATGTTGCAAATAAAGTTAAAGAGTCGAGGGCGTAGAATTCTATCGCAAGTAAAAATCGTGGTCACGGCTGTAAGATGAAGAGTGAGAGAATAGAAGATCAAGGTAATAGGTAGTATTTTATGTTGCGACATTTCAAACTTATGTCGCAAATATAGAGCAAGGCCAAAGACAAGAATTTGCCGCGACAAAGAAATCGGTATGCCGCAACAGAATTCAAAAGCAAAAGATAAAATGACAAGTCAGGTTGCAACAAAGTTTTGCGTCGCGACAAAGACTCAGGAGCACCTCATTATAATCCATGTCAGACATTGTCAAATTATGTCGCTGCGTAATCTAAGAAAAGAATGAATATATGTCGACAGAATTGTAGGCCACGACAAGAGCCGGGCTGATAAAGATGAGAAACTATGTCGCAATGTAACTTTCTATGTCGCGGACAAAGTAGGCACTGGGCTTCGACTTTGGGGATCCATACAATTTCAAACTCGCGCTTATCATTTGAAAATCTATAAATAGACACATCTAGTGCACTGTGTGTAGCTTCCGCCAAACCAGGAATTTCTAGGTAGCTGGAACTCCTTTGTATATTATTTTCTTTTTATTTTTTATTTTAATTTTCTTTTCTTTCATTTAGTTTTTAGAGTAGCATTTTAGTTGGTTTTTCTGAATCGGTAGTGATCCAAAAGCATGTTTCGAAATGGGTTTTCTCCTCAAAATTATGCTTTTCATTACCGTCTAAATAATGAATTTGGAAATTTTCAAGTCTATCTATTTTGTAGTTCGCTTGCAATTCTTGTTGAATTTACTCGATCCATTAGTCACTGCTTCGTAATCCAAATAAAGATCGAGCTCCATTTTGGATCGATCGATGTTACTTTATCGTTTTTTCTCGTCAACTCAAAGAATGTCATAATTCGAAATCCTGAATTTATTTAAGTGGTATTGATTTTGTAGTTACTTGTTTAGAATGTTAGTAGTTTGTACCTAGAAAAGGATTGTATCTTGCTCTGATTTCCAGGAAGCCCTCTGAGTGACATAGAGATGAAGATTCCTGAGAGTATAGAGCAGTTACTTGGGGGTATGTTAGACTAATATTATGGAACTAATGAACTTTGAAGGACTACTTCAATAAATCACTGATTTACTCATGGTGTGAGGATTGGTCGAATGATATATCAATTTAGTTGATCAAAGGTTTCTCCTTTGTCTGATAAAGGATCTTGATCCCGTGTTAGTTGAGATCTAATCAAGAAGACAGAGAATTTTCATTACATTCACGGACGATGCCACTAAATCGGGAAGGTCAGATTATCCTATCTATAAGGGCAAGTAGTCTTTAATCCTAAGAAAATGGTGTGAAGTACTGAGAAGGAAAAATACCCAGATCTTATAAAAATGATTATATTCTACAAGTAATTGATTAGACTCATGTGTCTGAAAGAAAATGGATTTCTAATTAGTGAAATGTATGATATGTAGAGAAATCTGCCACACTACCCCATCTCGATGTCTGCGTATTTCAAACTCATGACTGAACTAATGTTATAAAATGATGCAAAAATTGATAATTATACATTGAACTTAATCCCAGTGTTACTTACCCAGTGAACTTTTCAATCCAATTATTCTAAATTCTTTATACATAAGTTATAGAGTTTTTATTTTTATTTTTACTTTCCTTTAGTTTAAAACCAAACCACTTTTAATTTTGGAGTTTGACGGGCTGAAAGTGAGCGTGTAAAAGTTGGTAAAAAATGTAGACCCGTGTGCGCAAGTATATGCGTCGAGTTCACGCAGTTTAGTGGCGAGTCAAGTGTCGTTCCCAAGCAGAGAAGCGTGCTAAATATTGATTTAGTGACCTAGACAATATTTGGATCCAGTCTGGTAGCGAATTATGAATAAATTAACTAAAGTAAAGAAAGGCTAATATTAAAGTTTCGGTTTAAGGTAATGATGAGAAAACCTAGGGTTTTGCCTTCACCTACCACACCTGATAGATTTTAACCTAGCTAGCGCATTTATTTAATAAACCATATGATTTCTGTTAGCGGGTTAATCGTGTCTACAAAATATTCTCTCTCGAGATATAATTGCCTATCTCACTAGTAGGTATTGCATCCTCGTCGACCCTCAACCCAAGATGCCGAATGTGCAAACCCGGTGCTACACTGAACGCGGATATATCTATTCCCTAGTTGACCAAGTGTTGCTTTACCCATGTCCCTACGAGTCATCATCTCTCGATATCATACTCCTAGCATTAGCATGCCACAATTGGCCAAAGAATGACATGTGATTAAATTCGAGAGTAAAACAACCATAGAAATTCATATCGATATTAAATAAAACACAATTAAAGTATTAATCCATAATGGTGCGGTTAGGGTTGACAAAACCCTAGAGAGAAAAGTTAGTTCATAGTGATTTTCATTACAAACTGAAAGATTTCCAGCATCACACGAATTAGAGAAAGAAATACAAAAGAAGCCATCTTCGCGATCTCCCGGAATCCGTCTTCGCCAATCTCTCTCTATCCTTCTCTCCTTGTCTTTAGTCTATCTCCAATCCCCATTTTTTGCCTTGAAATCGCTCTCTTTTTATACCTTAGAACTCGAGACCATCAATGTACCCAAATTCGTAACTTTCTTGAGCTCCATTTTGGAATGGGAGATTCACAGCATCAAGAATAAGGAGCTTCACGGCAGGTACCCTCGAGGCAACCATGCTCCTGAATTCAGTTCGCCACAGATCGGGCTCCTCTCGATAAGCCGTGAAGCGCTACGCCATACGTGGGTCTCCTCACCGTCGCGTACCGCGAGGCGTACCATCTCTCGTACACTTCTTTGTCAGATTCTGCTTTGGTCATTTCTTCTATTGTTAGCTTCCTTTTTTATTCCAATATCGCCATGTTCTATGAAACATTAGAGTATAGGGATTGTATGTTAATATCGCAAGAATATGAATGAATCATAAGTCAGGCTATAAAAACACATAGAAATTGTACTGTAATGTATGCATGATTCACTCCGATCAACACTCCTAAACTTAGCTTCTTGCTTGTCATCAAGTAAGAACAGACTCTAACCAGGGCATGCAAGGATAAAACGCAACTAACACTGACGATATGGGTCTAGTACACATGATACCAGCAAGGAGGGGTAAACAAGAACCAGTTCAAAAGATCCAGGGACTACCTTGGTCAGCTCAACTTCAAGAATCAAGATCGAAGTCGGGCCCCTTGCTAACTGCTGCGTCAACCCCATTTTTAGTGCTCAATAATTTTTCCCAAGGAGTCTAAGTGCTGCTAAAGTGTGATTCCAATGTATACTGACCAGCATCCCAAACTCAATCTAACCTCACTATTTGGAATAGCTTAACACGTATGATGAGAACGCACCAATTTATTCACTCAACTACTCCTAAGGGATTTCAAGCTCCAAGACAACCCTGCAGTTATACTAGTACCAAGAGGTTTCGTGAGGTTCTTTAGCTGATCCATCGTGACTCTCACTGGGCCGGCTAAGAGCACCAGCATCTGGGCTTCCCTAGAACTTCACCCCGAACACTCAACCAACCTCGAGGTTCAGGGACTATGGAGATCATCCATCCTCTGCCTCATAAAGTGTAGTGAAGTCACCGGCCCCCGGCCTGGTTAAGGCATTAGTGTTTGAAAAGCCCTGATCGTAAGCTCGGTTTCATCGAATGATCTAATTTATTATTGTTTCGTTATATATATATATATATATATATATATATATATATATATATATATATATATATATATATATATATATATATATATATATATATATATATATATTCGGGGGCTCAAATCTATTTCCATCCTCTTTTCTAAGGTGTCCCATCAATTAGGTGTTTATCTCCTAAGGTTCATGTAATCCTCAGATAGTGAGTCCTGAGTCAAAAGCATACCCTCGGGATCACGTGGTATGTGTGCATGATAGCCTACTGGGAATTGATTTCTCGAGATCTAAAAGGCATTTTATACATGGTTATTCTCGATTGTTATACAATGCAAATCAATTGTCACACAACCTTCGAGTTCCCTATTTTATCGAACACCTGCTTTCATTTATGACTATGACTTATCAGAATCATGGTAAACTAGAGCTGAGAACAATTAAACCAAATCTGGAAGTCACCATATCATAATGTTGCTAAATGCAAAATATGTTAGTACATATGACAAGGCTCTATTTTTAAACAAGTGCTAAAGCACACTAAACAACCAAAACAAAACTAAACAATCTAAACCTATAACATGCAAAGATAAAATAAAAATACAATAAAATAAACAAATATCTCCGAGTAGCCACCCATATGCCCATACATATATCCCCAAACTTAAAACTAATTGTGTCCTCATTGACAAAAAGAAAAAGAAAATAAAGGTCAAGAGATACGTCCCAGGATCATCAGGCGGTGGTGGCGAGCAGCGGTGGCTGCGGTGAAGAGATAGGAGCGAGCCACCTTCCTCGCGGTGATGCGTCCCAGCTTAAGGCGTGAATGGTGGCCATTCCACTGGTGATGGCGGTCCATGTCCCAACTCAGGCAACCCTTGCTCACGACTCATCCTTAAATAGGAGTCAAACTGGGTGGTAAGTGCATGAATCCTGGCCTCATGAGGATCGAAGGTCGAACTCGGGAGGGGACCTCGTGGTCACTTCGCCCCTGGCCATATCAAGGTCACAATCGGATCATCCTCCCCGCCTCCCTATCCCGAATCCGCCCGCGGCTCTAACTCGCCTTAGGCAAATGCAGATGGGTAGGCGCTCCTGCACTTGCTCCTCAAAGTCCAACATCGAGACTTCTGGCCAAATACATAACCATGTAATGAGTGAAGGGTGTATCAGTGGCTCGCATCTCCTGGTCGACCAATCAACCTCGCTCAATGATCTATCCCGATGTCAACCGGAACCTCCTTGATCACGGCGCACGGGAGGATCGCCTGCCCTTCAGAATTGTACTAAATGAAAGGAAGGCTTGATTTTACATACAAAAAGTTATACTGCACTCGCCACGGCGTGAGTGAAAGTGCATCCGGTAAGTGGTGAAATCACTACCGATCAAGCCGCTTCTCCACACGCCTTATCGTGAGTGAGCTCCTACATCAGCGCCAGCAGTTCAGGTCAAGAATAAAGCCCTATATTTTTAATACGTTGCCATCCATTAGGCAAGATCCGCGACGGCCCGGCACCAAACTCGACCCACCTACCCCAATGAAGACGCTGGTGCCGAATTTGAAAGTAAGATCGAGTGGAACTCAGATATCGGCGGCCACCCCGAACAAAGGCCGACATAGTGGTCCGCCATCCACGCTCGATGGTGAAGTCAAGAACGTGATTGACGTGGGAAAATCGCGTTTCGAGACGGTAACGAGCGATTGAAAAGCTTACCTCGTGATAGATTCACTGGCCTCCCGAAACGGCAATCTGAGATGTGGATCTTCCGAGGGTGGTGCATACTAGTATGGAGCGATCATTGTCGTCAGGTGACTTCCTGTAGAGCCACGGAGGCTCATCTATGGGGCAAATCTGCAAAAAACATAAAGAAAACAAGAGAGGAAGCAGAAAAGGTAGCAAAATGGTTGGTGGAGGGAAAAACGATCGGCCGCGCGGGTATTTATAGAGCCCAAAATATTCGCCGCTTTGCCGTGGCAAAGGGCTCTTCGCAGCGGCAAAGAGTGCTCCACAGAAGATAGAGACCTTCGCCAGATCCCCGGGCAAGGCGGCCACGAGCTGTAGGATGCCACGCCGCCGCGACTAGGAAAGATAGAATGCAAAATTATGCTTGCTATGCTAGCCGCGCAGACTCACACACAAGGCATCGTAAGGTATGGATAGGGGTTTTTTTTTGTTATTAAAACACGAATTTTTGACCCTCTCACACTCTAATGAACATTGAAATCCCTTAGTGACTGTGCTTGCACCCTTTGGTATCCCTGAAAAACTCACAAACCCATTTAAAACCAACAAAAGTAGGAAGCCCCAAAACGAAAATTATACCGAAAAGCAATTAAAAAAAAATTGAAAATACTACTAGTTCAAAAGAGAAGGTGATCTCACAATACTTGGGTTACCTCCCAAGAAGCGCTATGTTTAACGTCATTACCGACATTCTACAACGCATAAACATTCAAAGGAAAATAACCCATCTTGATGGTGACCTTTCGCACTTTACCGTCCCGGTCTGCCGTGCCTCGTGATGGTGTCCCCTACTTCCTAAGGAATTCTCCTCTGAAATAAGGTTTCAATCTTTGGGCATTGACTTTGAACTGTCTCTTCTCTAGATGCATTATCTTAACACCTCCATAGGGGAATACTTGCACCACTGTGAATGGACTTGACCATTTTGACTTCAACTTACCAGGGAAGAGTTTCAGCCTAGAATTGAACAACAAGATTTGTTGACTCAGCTCAAACTCTTTCCTTACAATATGCTTGTCATGCCAAGCTTTCGTCTTCTTCTTATAGATTCGAGCATTCTCATAGGCTTCATTGCGGAATTCCTCTGACTAATTCGGCCGTAGCATCCGCTCTCTCTCCTGGCCATCACCTTACTATCCATGTTCGTAAGCCTAGCTGCCTAAGATGCTCTTATGTTCTAATCTATCAAGTAAATGTGGAAGGCTTTCCCATAGACTAGTCGGAATACACATACCTAACGGGGTTTTAAATGTCATTCCCTATATGCCCAAAGTGCATCATCAATCTTCTTTGACCAGTCATTCCTTGAACTATTGACTATTTTCTCCATAATGGACTTTATTTCCCGATTTGACACCTCGGTCAGTCCATTTTCCTGTGGGTGATAAGTAAGTGAAGTTCGATGCCGCACACAATATTTTTGCAGGACTTTATCAACTAACTTGTTGTAGAAATGAGTACCACCATTCGTGATCAATGCCCATGGAGTACCGAACCGTGTAAATATGTGGCTGCGAAGGAACTTGACTACCACACTGGCATCATTCGTGCGTGTTGGTATTGCCTCTACCCATTTGGAGACGTAGTCTACGGTAAGGAGAATATACAAGTTGTTGAATGAAGAGGGAAATGGACCCATGAAGTCCATCCCCCATAAGTCAAATAACTCAACCTCTAGAATTGTGCGCATGGGTGGCTCACCTGCGAAATGCCGCCCGCTCTTTGGCACTCTGTCACAGGATACAACCGGTGTGCATCCTGAACAAACTAGCAAGAGAAACCCGATTGTGGCTACTCAAGCATCGTCCTCTAGCCTCCAAAGTGTCCCTCACATGATAAGGTGTGGCAGTGAGTTAGAATACTATACATTTCATCTTTCGGTACATACTGCCTTATCACTTGATCCGCACAATGTTTGTACAAAATAGGCTCTTCCTAGTAATAATGCTTTAAGTGTGCAAAGAACCTCTTCTTTGGCCGTAGCTAAAATCAAGTGATAACCTTTGACCACTGGTAGTTCACATAGCTCGCAAACCATGGAACGGTCTTTGTGTTCCAATTGCTAAAGCCACTCATCCGGGAAATTATCATTAACCTGTACTCCTCCTCTCGTCTCAGCCTTCCACCGTGACGTATGGTCTCAATTAGGTTCTCTGCTCTCTTCGTCTTGATTTTTAGGTCAAATTCTTGCAATAAGAGCACCCACCTTATTAGTCTCACTCTTGCATCCTTTAGCCACAGTACTTAATGGCTGAGTGGTCGCTGTGCAATTATTACTCCTATTGTCGATCAAGAGTGGCCTAAATTTATCAAACTAAAAACAATGGCCTAGCTCTTTCGCGTATACCAAATTCGGGCACCATTCAAAGTATGGCTAGCATAGTGAATCACTTGGAATATCCTGTCTCTTTTCTACCCCAACACTGCTCCGATCACATAGTCACTAGCGTCGCACATTAGCTCAAACGGAAGGTCCCAGTCTAGGGCTACCACTATGGGGGCAGATACCAATTTATCTTTCAGGATTGAAAAAGCTTGAACACACTCCTTATCAAAATCAAATGGTGTCCCCTGAACTAGCAAACTGGACAAGGGCTTGGCAATCCGAGAGAAATCCTTTATGAACCGCCTACAGAACCCTACGTGTCCTAAAAAGCTCCTTATGCCCTTTACTGATGATGGTGGCGAGTTTCATCGTCGTAGCTTTATCTACCTCTATTCCCTCTCGCAAAATTCTGCGCCCAAGTATTATGCCTTCTACCATAAAGTGGCACTTCTCCTAATTCAAAGACAAGATCGGGTCTCACATCTAACAAGCACCGACCTCAGGTTTTCCAGACAATTGTCAAAGGAGTTCCCCAATACTGAAAAGTTGTCCATGAACACCTCAATTTTCTTTTCAACCATATCCGAGAATATGGCCATTTTACAGCGCTGAAATGTGCCTAGCGCATTGCACAGCCAAAAGGGCATTCGCCTAAATGCAAATGTACCATAAGGGCAAGTGAAGGTCATCTTCTCTTGATCCTCTAAGGCTATAGTGATCTGATTGTATCCGGAATACCCATCTAAGAAACAGTAATATTCATGCCCTACCAAATTTATCTAACATCCGATCTTAACGGCAAAATGAAAATGGTCTTTCTCGTAGCCTTATTCAATTTACTTCGTGATTTAAATTTAAATTAACCTCGTGATCTGCTCAGAAGCAATAAGATATTATTCTCTCCGGTTTCTTTATCATTATTGTTCCTCCCTTTTCTAAGACAACTCAGACCGGATCCATGCAATGCCTTAAATGAAGATAAATTCCCGCATCTAGCCCTTCTCAAGATTTCCTTTGTGGACTACTTTCTTTCATAGTTGGATCTGGGCCCCTCAGGCTTCCACTGGCTTATGACCATCTTTCTCATGAGGATGCGATGCATTACACATGTATGGGCTAATCCTTTAAATCGTCGCAGACCAACCAAGCGCATCCTCGTGGATCCCTGGGCAATTCTCAAGAACTTATCCTCTCTTCCGTCGTCGTGATACGAAATAATCACCGGTGCTGTGGAGGCGCCCTAAGATGGGCACACCAAACGGGCCGGGTATGGGCTTCTTGCTCCATCTTGTGGTTGTTCGAAGGATAGCGTTGATCGTCGAGCAATTTCCCTTAAAATTGTGAGTATTTCTTCATTAGTCGAAGGAGTCCATCCATTTCCCACATACTCTCGACTTCTCCACTTCTTTGATTCACCTGCACTGCGCCTCCAAAGGGTCAGTGGGACCACTATGGCTAGACACTATAGCCTCCACGGTCTCTATCATGAAGCATGTGTCACTTTCTACCGGGTGTCTCACAGCCTCAAAGACATTGAACTTGACCTCATCCTCCTGTACTGTCAATTTCATCTCTCCCTGCTGCACATCAATCATTGCCCTGCTAGTAGCTAGAAAAGGTCTACCCAATATTATGGGTATTTCTTTATCTTCTTCCATGTCTAGAACGATGAAATATGTCGGGAAGATAAACTTGTCTACCTTTACGAAGATGTCTTCTAACTGGAGTGTTTCAGTGACCTATCTACTAATTGGAGTGTGACTGTAGTTGGGCGAGCTTCACCTAATCCCCACCATCCGAATATGGATAATCGATACGAGGCTATACTAAATTCCTAAGTCACACAAAGCCTCTCAAAGACGGAGTTCCCCGATGGTATAAGGAATAGTAAAACCGCTCGGGTCTTTCACTTTCCCCTGCGGAAGTTTCTCCGGATGAAACTACATTCCTGAGGTTCACCGCCTTGAAATCCGATAATCTCTTTTCTTCGATAAAGATATCATCCTTCATGAATTTTACATAACTGGGCATCTGTTCTAACGCGTCAGCAAATGGAACGTTGATATGCAGTTTCTTGAACACTTCCATAAATTTAGTGAATTGCTTGTCCAATTTATTCTTCCTCAGGTGTTGAGGGTACGAAATTGTGACGTGGGTTCGGGCTTTATTCCATGATCTTTAGCCCCGCCCTTATGCGTGACTTTTTCTCTTGGGGTTGTTCCCTTTCTATCTTATCATCCTGACTGGTCTAGGCTACTTCCTCAGTTTCTACCTCCTTTATCATCGGTGGCAGCCTTGGTACTGCTAATTCTCTACCACTTCTCAATGTGATAGCTTTAACCTGTTCATTACCTTCTCGTCTCGGGTTCACCTTTGAGTTGCTAGGTAATGATCCGTGGCGCCTCCTCGGTCATGCGATGTGGCCATTTGCTTTGTTGCACTCCCGGGTTTCCCAGGTTGAGCCCCTTGATTATTTGGGTAAATTGGTTCTGTAGCTATTGAGCCTGATTTTGGAATGTGGCCTTCGTCTCATTCATAAATGTGCTATGGGAAGTCATCATATGACAGGTTTCTTCCAAATCCACTTTCTTCTCAGGTAGCGGCTTACTCGCTTGAAGTGGTGGCATACTATTTTGGTTGTTCCTCGGCCATGATTAGGTGCTCGATTGTCACGATTACTCGACCATTTTGATTTTGATTCGATTAATTTGTTCGATATGTATTACCTCCATGTGTGTCTGTTGTTGTTGATTCTGGCGATTCACATACGTGCTTGCTCTCTTACCATACATCTGGCCCGACAATCCATAGTCTTGTGTTGTCCTCCCTGAAGACTCGTAGATCTCAGGGTTGTCGAGATCACATTCAACGTACTTAGGTACCTTTTGTGGTTGGCATTTGTTTGGCAGTTAATTGTGCGAGCATGGTTTACCTGGAAGTGCGAGAACTTCTATGTGCGCTCCCGGCCCAAGAATCTTCCTGAGTCTTGATCTATCTTGAGGCCACCGATTAGAATTAGTGGATGTATCCTCCAATATCTCATAGGTTTGATATGTAGTTTTTTTCATCAGGGCACCTCCTGCAGAGGCATCAACGATTGTCCTAGCCGAATGGCTTAAACCGTTATAAAACGTGTGCACCTGCATCCACCTAGTCAACCTGTGGTGTGGGCATCCCTTAATAACTGATGAAATCTCTCCCAGGAATGTGTTAATTTCTTGCACCAGCTGTGCGATCTTTACGGGTGGAAAATATTTGGTTAGAAATTTCTACACTAAGTCATTCCATGAGGTAATGGAGTTCGATGGTTGGCTAGTCAATCAATGCTTAGCTCGGTCGCTAAGTGACAATGGGAATAGATACGTCACGAGGAGCTTCCTACATTTACCCCAGGTATACTTGATTGTGTCACGGACTTGATAGCTGGTCGGATGTGCATTGGTTCTCAACTGGCTGACCAATGATGTATATTGTGGAGCATTTGTAGAGTTACTCCTTTCAATTCGAAGTTGTTCGCTTGAATGGGTGGTAGGCAAACTCACTCAGTAGCATATCGCAGTTATCGAATTTGTACAAATGATCGGGTGGCTTTGATCTACATAATTTGTCCGTCTGATCCACGTGGTTCATTCCTTTCTTGGAATTGTCCTTCATCCTCTTGATTTTGCATGATTTCAAATTGGGTTGCGTGTGCTTCTCAGCGTAATCGATGTAATGTTCGTTCTGGTTCAGGATCGAATGGAAGTAATTCCCTACGACCTTGTCTTTGCATGCACACTAAATGCTTTCTTGAAATCACAAGTATGAAGTCGAGACCAAGTCACAGCACAGATGATATAAGTCACAATGCCTAAAACGAAGGATGATAATAATAAAAAAATTAATAATAAGTAAAAAGAACTAACTAAAATAAAATTGATCCAAAGTACAATCTATGACATGGTTGTCAATATCAACAGCAAACTTCTCCCCAACAACGGCGCCAAAAACTTGACGGGCTGAAAGTGAGCGTGTAAAAGTTGGTAAAAAATGCAAACCCGTGTGAGCAAGTATATGCGTCGAGTTCACGTAGTGTAGTGGTGAGTCAAGTTTCATTCCCACGAAGAGAAGCGTGCTAAATATTGATTTAGTGACCTAGACAATATTTGGATCCAGTCTAGTAGCGAATCACGAATAAATTAACTAAAGTAAAGAAAGCCTAATATTAAAGTTTTGGTTTAAGGTAATGATGAGAAAACCTAGGGTTTTGCCTTCACCTACCACATCTTATGGATTTTAACCTAGGTAACGCATTTATTTAATACACCATATGGTTTCTTTTAGTAGGTTGATCGTGTCTACAAGATATTCTCGAGATATAACTACCTATCTCGCTAGTAGGGTGTATTGCATCTTTGTTTCGACCCCTCGACTCCGAGATACATGAATGTGCAAACCCTGGTGCTACACTTGGAACACGGGATATATCTATTCCCTGGTTGACCAAGTGTTGCTATACCCATCGATGCTAGACTCCTAGCATTAGCATGCCACAATTGGCTAAAGAATGACATGTGATTAAATTTGGGAGTAAAACAACCATAGAAATTCATATCGATATTAAATAAAACACAATTAAAGTATTAACCCATAATGGTGCGGTAAGGGTTGACAAAACCTTAGAGAGAAAAGTTAGTTCATAGTGATTTTCATTACAAGGCGAAAAGATTTCAACATCACGAATTAGAGAAAGAAATACAAAAGAAGTTGTCTTCGCGATCTCCTGGAATCCATCTTCACCAATCTCTCTCTATCCGTCTCTCCTTGTCTTCAGTCTGTCTCCAATCCCCATTTTTGCCTCGAAATAGCTCTCTTTTTATACCTTGGAACTCGGGCCCATCAATGGCCTAGAAAAAAGAAACTTTTGGAGCTCCCGTTTTGGAATAGGAGACCTCGCCACGCCGCGGCGAAGGGAGCTTCGCTGCGGTGCACTCGAGGCAACCATGCTCTGGAATTCGGGTTCGTTGCGGCGTAAGCGCTACGCTGCAATGTGGGTCTCCTAGCTGCTGCTTACTCAAGGCAACTATCTCTGCTGCACTTCTTTGTTGCATTCTTAGTTTTGGTCCTTTCTTCTATTGTTAGCTTCCTTTTTTATTCCAATATCGCCATGTTCTATGAAACTGTAATGTATGCATGGTTCACTCCGATCAGAGTTCAAATAGCAAGGATCTTGAGTAGATGGGGTAATTGATGTTTAGATTTCTCATCAATCTTCATGGGAACGATATCTGGACTTAAATCCACTTTTATTACTTGAATGACCTGTGCACTTGCAGTGATCTAGACCAAAACACAAATTTAATTGAAGCCTTCTCATCCAAGGCAACAACATATTTTCTATACAAAAACCAGTCAACAAGTTTTTGGCGTCGTTGTCGGGGACTGAATAAAGTTTTTGGTAGCTGTGTTGAATACAAATATTTTGGTCTTAACAAGTTTTTGGTGCCGTTGCCAGGGACTGTGTCAAGCCCGTCGGATCCCGGTCCGACCCGATTGGCGGATCCGAACTAAAGTCCGGGGCGTGATACTATCTATACTATCTATATACTATACTGTATTGGGACTCTCATTGATCCGTTCTTCATCAGATCGGTACCTGTACCTGTAGTATACAAACAATTTCTGTAATAACAAAAATCATTTACATATACCAAAAGAACTACCACCGGAGTGGTGTCATCCACGATCTATACACATATCTGAGTCCGTTTTACTTATTCTGATTTCTATTACAAAACATCGGAAGTTGCGGAGCGTATTTGGTAGAGAGCTTTTATCCACGAGTCGGCTGCTTTGCTAATGTGGAATGTCCTGTCCTCTAGCCTCCTCTTCGGTACCTACACAGTTGAACACGAGTCTTGAAAGCTACGCTTAGTGGGAACATAAGCATGGACAACCACTAATGGTGACCGTCACAAGCTTATACATATGCATTTCATATAACTATACATATTCATATAACTTTTATTACTTATCATCTTTACATGCTTATTGCATGTCAACCTTTTTCCCGTTACCTGTACTATGTCTTTGGCATATCTTTTATCTATACTACTGTATTCCTATACTTCTCATCTTTTTGTACTATGACTTATTGCATTCCATGTACTATTCGTATAAACTACTATGCGTTCTTTTTCTATCATATACTTTTTGTACTTTTCTTGTGTTGGCTTAAAGCCAATACTTTCATATCATATCTTTATTTTCGTATTACGTGAATTTCTATCTCATCTTTCATATCTCCCGTAGGAGTATAAGACTTATACTTTTACTATCATATCATATACTATCATATGTTTTCATATATGTTTTCATGTGTTTTCATATCTTATACTTTCATATACCTTTCTCTTTTCTACTTTACGTACTTTGCTTGTTCATATCCTTTTCGTGTCTTATGCTGTACTTTCTATGTATTCATGTGCATTTCATATACTATCTTCATATACCTATATTCATGTACTGTTCATTTTATATCTTGTTTTCTGTTATACTTTTCATATGATAGTCATATCTTGCATGCTTTTCATCTTATCTTTGTCATATACTATACTTTCATATGATATTCATATACGATTTCTTTTCATATCTTTATTACTTACTGTTTTCTCTTTGTCATCTTGTACTTTTTACTTCTTGTTTCTTATGCATCTATACTTTCATCACATAGTAGTGCTTATGCTTCTCATATCATGTCATATATTCTATACATGTCATTTCCTTTTAGGTTTCATGTCTGCAAATACCTTAGAGAGCGGATGCGGGTAACCATATGTGCGGCTACTATCAGCATGCGAGGCCGGTGATCTCTATCACAGCCATGTACCCCGAAGGAGTCTTATCCTTTGTATGCGAGGCAGTGATCTGTCTGTTATACTCGAGAAGGTATCATCAACATGCGAGAGACGGGTGACCTATGCCATGTGCTATGTAGTGACCCTTTGGAGACCCGCAGTGATCAAACGCGGGATCCCTATGTCATCGACCAAACGGGGCCTCGATATCTTGTCTATGTATATGTTTGTGCTTGTATGTCTTCATAAGTACTGTCATCACTACCCGGGTTCTAAGCGGGACAATCAGTTTTATTACGTTTTCTATACATATCTCATAAACATGAATAACTATTGTTATCATAATTGCTTATGCAATATATACTATCATTACTTTACTCTGTATTCGTTCTCATATCTGCAGCTTCATATTACGGTTCTCATATATCTCTATAATACATATATTCATATCTTTTTCTATCATTTAGTTTTGTCTATCATATATCATGAATGCATCTATGCACTTTTGTATTCATATATTCATATATATAGCTTTCTATATTCATATCCCTTTATATCATTTATACATCATATCCTTTATACGTTTCTATCAGGATTTAGCTATTCATGTACTTTCTATATTTCTATCATGTATGCTTTTACTCATTCATATATTCATATATGTGCCTATCATATGTGTACTTGTACTCATTCCTATGCTTGGTCATCTTTTACTTATCTCTATCGTTCTTAGCATTTATGCATTTCTTATCATGTGTTCCTAGCATGTTTCCTCTTATTCATTTCGGTATGTCTATCATATATTCCTATCATGTATAAGTATTCATGTCATGTCTTTATCTATTCATATACTTTCTATATTTTCATCTTTGTAGTATGTATTATACTTTCCTATGATTTTCATATATTTTATCTATCATATATTCATATCATATATTTTGCATATACATTTCCTTTACATATACTTTTTCATGTACTTTTATGTTCATGTTCATGTTCATATTTCAGTTCGTTTTCATGTTTCATATCATATTCATGTTTTCTTGTTCCTCTATGAATATACTTTACTTAGAAATTGGAATCATTCCAATCGGATCATCCAAACTAAAGTTATGGCATTTTCATGCCAAACTAGTCATTTTATCGATTTTACATTCGAGACTGTTTGAAGCCACTCATTTCCAGTGTGTGGATCATATTTGACACTTTTTCGCTGTACTCCTTTAAAGCTAAGGTGCTAAGGATTCTTCCACTCCAACTGAATCACCCAAATCGAACAGAAACTCAAGATATGACCCTAGACACCCAGGACTACTCTATGTTCAAAGTTGGAACCAGAATTTGGCTTGAACATGGCTCTTTGAGTGAATTTTAGAGTACCCTAGAATCAGAATTTGACGATGCCTATTTCTGGATGTTTGGTTTTCCTTGAAGTCTATTTTAATTATCCACTTGAATCACTCAAATCGGATAAGAAATGAGCAAGTTATGGCTAAAATAAGAAAACTAGTCAAAATAGAGCAGGGTGTACCGGTATAGGTTCAAGGTGTACTGGTAAAGGTCACCGAAAAATGTCTAGAATGTGTATTTTTCTCCCATTTTTCCATGTGTTGATACCCAAATCAACCCAATACTCCATAAACACGTCAAGACCACTCCAATTAATCTTGAAATATCTACTTTTACTCAAATCATCTTTCATTACTTATCTTCTTTCAAAAAGCTATCATGAATTACTCTCAAGCCAACTATAATAGGGATCCTAACCCATACATAACCCTAACATGAAGATTAGTTAGGGTTTATTCTAAACCCTAACTCAATTACTTTCCATTGAACTATGAATCCATCCTCAAAGAGAGGATTTCATATGCTTCTTGTACTATTTAAGGCTTTACCAAGCTTACTTTTAAGAATTTTAGGGTTAGGAAGAAATCCTAACAAAACCCTAGGTTTGGAGACAACTAATAACCATCCAAGCATGTAAATTCATACAAAACTTTAGAATTCCATGTAGTTCCATACCTTTTTGGCCTTGCTTGAACTTCTCTCCTTCTTCCTCTCTTCTCTTCTTCTTCTCTTCCTCTTCCTCTTCTTCTCTCTTTTCCTCTTCTCCTCTCTCTCTACGGTTTGGTCTCTAAAAAATGAGACCAAATTTGCTCTTATCCATGTTTTGTTAAGGCCATGTTTGGCCTTTGCATTTTTCAACACTTTTCTCATTTTTGCACTTAAGCCCTTCCATTCTTTATTATTTCTATTCCATTTTATTAAATTTTATACTTTGGCATCCCCTCTTTTCATCTTATGACACTTAAGTCCTCAAGTGGTAAATGACTAAGTTACCCTTGGCTTTATTATTAATTCCAGGTCTCTCGTTTTATTTTCGAATAATTCCTATTTAACTTTTAATATAAACAAGTCAGAAAGCTATTTAGGGTATTTTTAAGTGTTAATTTGAATAAAGTCTTTGGTAGCCATGTTGAAGATTTGGTTGAACACATACATTTTGGTCTTAACAAGTTTTTGGCGTCGTTGTCGGGAATTTAAAAAGATGAATCTAAATATCAATATTCTAACCACAGAGAATTGCTAATCTGGACATTTTTCTTTATTTTATCATAAAGTTTAGAAAATCACAAAATAGTTTTAACTGAGTAATAAAGTAAGCTACTATTTTTGTGAGCTTAAATGGATACAAGCCCATTTTCCATAGGTTTAATTTGGTCTCGATGTGTTTCTATTTGGAAGATTTACATGCATAGAAACGGAAGCGAGCTATTTGCCTTTGGATCTGAACTAGAAGAACACTAAAAATATGAGAAAGGTTAAAAGTGTTGAATCAACAACTATGGAAAATCATAGAGAAAGAATGCCACCTATTCGGAAGAAGCGAGGCGAGAGACCTGTAAATGACTATAAGGAGACTTTTGGAGACGGTTATTCAAGGCCAGATACTCTCTTGTGGGACGACTATTATAGAAGCAATGATTTTTGAACTTAAGTCAGCTTTGATCGCAATGGTGTAGCAAGACCAATTTACTGGGCATCCTAGTGAAGACCCCAACAAGCATATGGGAAGATTTATGAGGATGGTTAATACAGTCAAATTGAATCAGGGTTAGGCACGAAGTGATCAAGCGACCTCTTATTTCCATTTTCAAGAGATGTAGCGGCTGACTTGGTTTGAGTCACTGCCTATTGGATCAGTGAACAATTGGGAAGAGTTGGTGAAGGCCTACATGAGCAAATTCTTCCCTCTTGCCCTCACTTTTGAAAGGAGAAGGGAAATAAAAGTGTTCAAGCAAGGCGAGGATGAAAGTCTTTATAATACATGGGAAAGATACAAAAGATTGTTGAAAATATGCCAAATGCATGGAATAGATCTGACCACTTAGATATTTTTTTATCATTCTATGAATTATACCTCAAAGGTATAGTGTCACGACCTATTATTAGGAGCTTTTAAAGAAAAAGTGCTGAAGAGGCAAACCAGTTGATAGAAGACCTTGCTAAATACAATTATAGAGCTCTATCTGAAACTTTAGGGAGTAGCAGCAAACTGAAAGGAAGTGGTATGATAGAGTTGAATCGGATGACTGCCATTGAAGCAAAATTAGATGCATTGATGAGCAATATGGGGAACCATGAGAGAAGAATGTACTCAATAAATGAAGTGGGAACAGTTGATGAAAATAAGAAGAGGAATAGTCTTTGAGAGGAACTAGCCACGTGAGGTCCACTATCGAGTTGAGAGGCCTGATATCTCGATGCTAGTAGGGATTCACAACTAAGCCCAACCTCAACTTGCCAACTCATTACACACCAGCACTTAGGAACCATGAGAATTTCTCATATAGGGGAGAAGCATAGCAAGGTTAAAGACCTGGATAGAATTTTCAACAACATTGCTTCACAGGTTATGACAATAGCACAACAACGTGAGGAAGTCGAGAGACGAGAAAATCAGACAAGGAGATCTCCTTCCTTTGAATAGAAGATGCTGACTTTCATGGGAGAAAATATGAGACTACTGAACATTCACGAGTAGAAATTTGCTGATCAAGTAGCATTTGGGGGCCAGCCTTGATTGTGTTTCGGGCGATACGAATGCCTCTACAAGAATGAAGACCTGAGTAGAATGGAGTTGGCCTTAGCTATGCATAATCGGTCCAAGGATGCCTTCCCAAGTGACACAAGGAAGAATCCGAAGGATTGTATGGTGGTAACTCTAAGAAATTGGGCCAGAAGATAGAGCGAGAAAAGAGAAAAAATAAAGAAAAATGGAAGATAAAGAAAAATTAGGGGAGAGATTGAAAGCGGTCTGATTCGAGGAGTTCTTGAAGAATAGAGAATAACAAAGAAATGCGCCAAAGCTGACAAGTTGAAGAGAGATCTAAGGAAGAAGGAAAAGGTTCAAGCTTACAAGCCTCAAGTCCCATTTCCTTAGAGGCTGCAAAAGGCTAAGTTTGAAGAGCTATACTTTATATTCTTGAACATGTTCAAGAAAATATAGGTTAATATCCCTTTTTCAGAGGCATTGACTCAAATGCCTCGCTATGCTAAATATATGAAGGATATGTTGAGAAGAAAAATAAAAATTGCTGAAGAAGGAGTAGTGAGCCTAAAAGCAACCTACAGTGCAATTATCCAAAGATCTCTACCAGAGAAAATGCAGGATCCAGGCAGTTTCACTATTCTTGCATAATAGGGAATTCTAAAATGGGAAAAGCACTGTGTGATTTTGGAGCCAACATCAACTTGATGCCCTTATTTGTAATCAAGAGACTAAGTTTGGGGGAGCTTACTCCCACAGCCATGATCCTGCAGCTGGCAAACATAACCTTAGCTCAACTTGACGGTATACTTGAAGATGTGCTTATCAAAGTGGGAAAGTTCATTTTTCCAGTGGACTTTGTGGTTATTGATATTGAAGAAGACAAACAAGTCCCACTACTGCTAGGAAGGCCTTTCCTTGCTATAGGAGTAGCTTTGATAGATGTGAAAAAATGAGAGCTTACTCTAAGGGTTAGATATGAGGCAGTGCACTTCAATCTCAATTGCAATTTGAAACAGCCAGAATTTGATACTATTGATTATAAGATTGTAGAAACAAAAGTACCCATAAGTTCTGACCTAATAAATGGTTGTAAGATTCAGAGGTCAATGAATGAAAAAAAGATGAATTTCCAGTATCTTGATGTTCTTGATGTTGAATTTCTGAACTCCAATTTTGAATCAAAAGAGACAGTACTCATTATTGATGAAAACAATATAGAAAAATACAGCAATTAACAGAAGGCAAAAGACACAGAAACTAGTTTAAAAGGGTTAGCCTTAAAGGAATTACCAAGTCATTCAAAGTATGCTTTCTTGGAACTAGAAAAAGCAAAACTTGTTATTATTTCAACTGCATTGACTGAGCCTAAAGAACAAAAACTGCTTGAAACTCTCAGAAAATACAAGGAAGCAATTGCCTGGTCTATAGAAGATTTGAAAGGAATCAGTCATTCTATCTGCATGCACAAGATTCTCTTGGAGGATAATGCAAAGACCTCTATAGAACATCAAAGAAGACTGAATCCAGTAATGAAAGAAGTTGTCAGAAAGGAAGTACTAAAATGGCTGAATGCGGGTTTCATATATGCAATCTCAGACAGCCCTTGGGTGAGCCCAGTTCATGTGGTTCCCAAGAAGGGTGGATTCACTGTTATCATAAATGAGAATAATGAATTGATTCCTACAAGAACTGTGACAAGATGGAGGATGTGTATATACTACAGAAAACTAAACACTACTACCAGAAAGGATCATTACCCTGTACCTTTCATTGACAAAAAATTGGACAGGTTAGTAGGACACCCCCATTACTGTTTTCTTAATGGATATTCTAGTTATAACCAAATTTCTATAACCCCTGAGGATCAGGAGAAGACTACGTTTACATGTCCTTATGGAACCTTTGCTTTCAGAAGGATGCGATTTGGATTATGTAATGCTCTTGCCACCTTCCAAATATGTATGATGTCTATGTTTTCAGACTTGGTGGAAGAGGCTATGAAAATCTTCATGGATAACTTCTTAGTATATGGATCCAGTTTTGAGAAATGTTTGGAAAATTTGGAAACAGTACTTCAGAGGTGTCAAGACAAGAATTTACCCTTAATCTGGGAAAAATGTCATTTCATGGTAAAAGAGGGGATTGTCTTGGGAATGAATTTCTCTGTTGGATTAAGTAGACCGAAACAAGGTTTCTATCATAAAAACTCTCTACCACCTACGATTGTCAAAGGGATACAAAGAAGTTTCTTGAGGCGTGCTGGTTTATAGGAGGTCATAAAGGATTTCTCAAAAATCTCTAGACCATTATACAAAATGCTGAAAAAATATGCAAAGTTTGAATTTGATGAAGCATGCAAGGCTACATTTGATGAAATTAAATCAGTTGAATTCTGACCTCCATCGCGTAGTGGCTGATTGGAACAAGGAGTTTGAAATTATGTGTGATGCCAGTGACTATGCAATGGGAGCTGTATTGGGACAAAGAATTGAGAAGAGATTCAAGGCCATATACTATGCCAGTAAAACCTTAAATGAGGCACAAGAGAACTACTCTACAACTGAAAAGGAGATGTTGACAATGGTGTTTGCTTGTGAAAAATTCAGGCCTTCCATATTAGGGTCTCATGTTATAATACACACTAATCATGCTACAATTACATATCTGATGGCTAAGAAAGATGCCAAGCCAAGACTGATTGAGGCGAATTATTATTACCGCAAGAGTTTGATCCTAGAAATTAAAATGAAGGGTAGTGACAATGTGATGGCGATCGCTTATGCAGAAATAGGAAAAAACTGCGAAAGAAGAAAATGGAGGTGAAATAGCATAAAACTTTCGTGATGAGTAGTTGTTTTTGTTATCAATCCAAACACCCCGGTATGATCATATTGTGAATTTCTTAGCTTGTGAAATTATGTCATATGAATTCAGTAGCCAACAGAAAAGAAAGTTGAGAACTGATAACAGATTCTATATTTGGGATGATCCACTACTTTTCAGAAGATGAGTAGATATGATTATCAGGAGATGTCTACCAAAAACAGAACAAGGTAAAATTATTGAGAAATGTCATACATCACCATATGGAGGACATTTTGCAAGAGATAGAACAACCTAAAAAATTCTTCAATCAGGTTTTTATTAGCCTATTCTATTCAAAGACTGTTTTGAATGGGTAAAACATTGTGATAAATGTCAGATAATGGGCAACATAAGCAGAATAAATGAGATTCTCTTGCAAGGAATCCTGGTGGTGTATGGGGAATAGACTTTATGGGACCTTACCCATCATCATTTAGAAATCTATACATTCTCCTAGCTATGGATTATGTATCCAAATGGGTGGAAGCACTATCTTGTCCCAGAAATGATGCTAGCATAGTGGTTGGGTTTATACAAATAAATATTTTGAGCAGGTTTGGAGCACCCCGAACAATCATTAGTGATGAGGGAACCCATTTTGAAAATAAAGTTTTTGTAAAACTCATGAGCCAATATGGAATTAGACATGTAATGAGATTGACTTATCATCCTCAGTCAAATGGGTAAGCAGAAATTTCCAATAGGGAGATAAAGAAAATTATGGAAAAAACAGTGAATACAAGCAGAAAAGACCGGTCTATAAAGCTAGATGATGCATTGTGGGCTTATAGAACTGCTTACAAAACTCCCATTGGAATGTCCCCATACAGAATTGTATTTGGAAAACCTTGTCATCTCTCTGGGCTGGAATCTCTGAGATTATGTGGGCCATCAATAAAATGAATTGTGACTTTCAAGTTGCCAAAGAAGAAAGATTACTCCAAATGAATGAACTGGAAGAGTTGAGGAATGAAGCTTATGATAATGCTAGAATCTACAAAGATAAAACAAAGAAGTGGCATGATCATAAGGTTTTGAGAAAGGAATTCAAAGCGAGGAACAAGTCTGTTATCTGATTCCATGTTATTTGTTTCGAAAGCGAAATCAAGATAGAGTGATCCTTACGGTAGTAGCAAGTACACCCCTTTGGAGCGGTGACACTTTGGCGAGATACGGGAGTGAGTTTAAATGGTGGTGGAGGCTGAAACACTACCTTGGAGGGAACATAAATGAAGATTAATCCAGATTTGAAGAGAGAGGAGAATTTGCTGAAAGGAAAACATTTTTTAGCAAATGTCTAGCTACAAACATTAAATTGAGCAGTTTCTTAGGAGGCAACCTAAGAAAAATTTTAATTTTCACAATTAGCTTGTTTTTTTTAAATTTGGTATTTGAAATTTAGTTTTAATTTTGTTTGAAATTTTATTTTGTGAATTGTGTTAAGTTTACAAGACATTGTTGTACTAGAGATGGATTTTATTGAGGATCATTCCTTCTCAGGCTTATCAGGCAAAAAGTGCTATATGGGAGAGTTTTTCTTTTTCCCTAACTGTCCTTAATAAGAATGCATAGTTGAAGTTTGGGGGAATGTAATTTTTTTTAGAGTAGGAAATTTTAAACAGCTTTGTTGTGCTCATTCCTTGAATATCTTAATGATGATCATGCTGAGTTATATTAGGTGAAGAAATGAAATATGATTGTTAATACTTGAATTGAGATTCTTTGATGATGAAATGTGTTTTCACAAGTATGATTTGAGTGGGAGGAAGATATTGCATATTGTTATTTGTGTGTTGATTGAAAAACAGTTAATTGTGCAATTCTGAGGAAAGCCAAAAGATTGTCGCGACAAACAATATTTAGTCGCAACAAAAATTAGTCTCTATTGCGACACTAGTTCTCTTTGTCGCGATAAAGAGTGCACTAACCTGTTTGAAGTCACAGGGAAAATAAGTTGTGACATGTATCTTTATGCCACCACAGAAATGTCAAGTGGGACAAATGAACTAGGTCACGACATTATTTCTCTATGTCGCAACCAAATTTTCTCTAAACTCTGATTTTGCAAGAAATTGTTTGTCGTGACATATTTCTCTTTGTCGTGACACAAATACACTGGAACATAATATTTTTCTATCGCGACATACTTGCTCTGTCGCAACAAATGACTATCCTAGCTTTTAGAAAATATGTTAACATTATTTCTCTATGTCGTGACATAAGATTAAAAAGGGAATAAACCCTAGGTTAGTTTTTGTCGCGACATTTAATGAAGGCACAACAAACATTTGGCCTATAAATAGAAAATTTTAAAAACTTGAAAGGCCACCTGCCTCATAAGCCATCAACCCACTCAACTTTCTTCACCAAATCTTTCTCTCCTTTAGAAAACCCTACATTCGCAAAAACCTGACTCTTACCATGTATGACCCCTCACCCCTGGTTCCTAATCTGAACAAAATGATGGAAAAGCATGCCAAGAGGGAGGAAGAAATAGTCTAAGCAACTCAGGCAGAATTAGAACAAGAAGGAGAAAGAGCTACAAAAGCTAGAGTAGAGACTGAGCAACCCGTGGAAGATGTTGGGCATGGTGCCCTAAAAGCATGTAATTTGTACTGCTTCATGAAAACAATTTTCTTTATTTAATTGTTTATACATGTGTTGTATAATTTAGTAAATATCATAAAATCCTAAGTTTATTAATGTAACTATAATCTTAGTATATAACAGTTATATATGAGATGATAAAGATTATAGGTAATAAACTAAAGCATACGTAGTAAATCCAGTAGGGATCTTTGATCTATAATACTACTAGTACGATCCATTGAACATTAAGAATGCAGTAATCTTGATCTGGATTATTGATGTAGTGACATTAAAATGGAGGTGCTTTATGTAATCTGATTATATAGGACATGACCAGATATGGATTAAACTCTTAAATAATATACCATTACAATTAAGAGTTTAAACCGTGTCACTAGATGATCATATGCAGATTGATCTTAATCTGATAGCCATGGACTCTGTCTATTTTAATAGGGCCTTTTGATTCATAGGTTATAGTGTCTTAGGACATGCCAATACTTATGTCTTGGAGGCCATTGAGATAGGTGGTGAGAGCAGTATCCTACCAGTATGGAATCGAACCACTTCTTGGGAAGTCGGGATAATTGGTTCCCTTAAGTGTTGGTGCAGGCCCGAATAATTTGAAACTACAATTTATAGCAGGGTTTATAAATTAACTATTCGCTAATGAATTAATGGAACTTAAGGACAAAGATATCACTAGAGGGGTAAAACAGTAATTTCACCTGGCTATAATGATGGACCAATTTTGGAGGATTGAATTGCATGTAATGATCATATCAATGGACTGCTTGAGTATCACTACGTAAATTATTCTATAATTACAAGAATTCAGTTTCCGATTTTTAGTGGAATAATACTAGAACTAATAAATTAGATTAATTGATTAAATAGTTTAATTAATTATAAAATTTATTGGAGCTTGGAATTACAGGTTCGTAGGTCCTCCAATTGCCTCTGTAAACCACTGTATAGGATTAAATTAACAAAGAAATCCCTTGGAGGGTATAGTTGTAAAAGAAATTGTTTCATAGCAACTATGTAGTAATTATTGGATAATTAAATGTTAATTAATTAATTTATTTAATTAATTAATTAATAGTAATTACTATATGGATGAAACGGTTAATTTGAGAAATTAATCTTGTTTATTTTTTGTCACTTAATTTGAATTAATTTTAATTTAGTATTTAAATATGTCACTTGATCCAATGGTTGAGATCAATCCAAGACATACTATAAATATAGGCAAAACCCTAGGCGTCAAGGGGTGATAAAAAATTAGAAAAAAAAAAAAGAAAAAGAAAAGAGTTTCATTTTTTTGCCTCCATCTAACCCTCTTGATTTCATGTGTTGAGAATATCAAGAGTTCTAAAAACAAAACCTTTGTTAATCTGTACGCCCACACGTACCCTATAGTGAAGAGAAACGGCCTAGAAGATCGTGGAAAACGGGGGAAAAAAAAAGATCTTGAGTTGTCAACCTGCCAGAAAAATCTCCTTAATTTGATTGAGGTAATTCTTCTTTATTGTTTGTTGATTAGTATGCACGTACCATAGGATCGTAAAAAGAGTTTTTATTAATTTTTCAAATTTCCTAGACCAAAATCTTCCGCTGCAAACTTTGTTTTGAACTTTAAAAACCTTCAGAAGAAACTAGAAAGAAGATTGAGAGGAGCTAAAGAAGCTAGAGCCGAGCATAGAAAAGAAAAGGCAAGTGATTTAGTCTCAGAGTGTGCTTATTTCGCCTAGAGGGACAAATTGCACAAGGATGGCACCCTTTTTTGTGAGCACAAGGCTCCTAGTTTCGTAGATGTACGCAAACATGGTGGGAATGAAAGACAAGACAATATATGTCAGGAACAAATGGATATCGTTTAACAGGGAAGAGATTGACAAAACCTACAATCTAAACGTGAGGAAGAATGGTTCGAAGTTCGAAATTGAAGTAAAGAACCGGACTTCGGAGAAAATGCGAATGATTTCTTTGACTAATGGCAAAGGGAAGTGGAATGCCACTAGGAAGAACCCACATGAGAGTCCATAGTGAGAGGTTCACTGCTTGAACAAGCAAAGGTCTTATTTTATTTCCTCTGTTCAGTCATTTTACCTTCCAAGCATTTGAGTACTGTCAGGGAGAAGGAGGTAGTACTGTTGTATGCCATCCTGAAGGGTTACAAGTTTAGTGTTGGAAAAATCATAAAAAACTCAATTTCTAGTTATTACAGAGAAGGCTATAGGGGACTAGTACCTCATCCAACACTGATCACGAGGCTCTATATTTTGGGGGGTATAAAAGGAGACTGGGAGGAAGAAGAGACCTGCCCTAAGACCTCGCCCCTAACATTGACAAGAGTAATCAAAGCGCCTAAAAACAGAGGAAAGGAAAAAGAGGCAGAAACAGAAAGAAAGGAAAGAGATAATGTGGAAATAAATCAGATACAATTTGATAGTACAACTCCAAAGCATTGATTCGTGTGCGGTAGGTTAAGCCGGAATCAACAAAATTTATAAACCTAAACCTCCTACTTTCGTAGCATAGCTACTGCAGTATAGTGGCTCTAGGGTCCAACACGAGGATGGGTTTTCTTCGCACAAATGATTAACAGTTGGCTCAAAATGGTGACTTTCAATTTGGATTTGGGGTTTTGATAAAAATAGTGAGAGTTGGTGGTTTGCAGACTGAAAATAAAATGAAGTAAAATGTGAAAAGAACTCATTGAAGCCTTGGGCCACTGGGTTTGAGGTTCTAGGGCAACTGAGAGGTCCTCGGGTCCTTTTCCTCGCGTTGGGGAAGATGACTTATAGTCATTTCCCGAACCGAATCTTCATTTGGCTATAAAAACCGAACCCTAATAATTTTCCTTTTAAGATATAGCATTTATTGGTCTACCCTACAGTGGAACTTTATCCTTTGATCTACCCTACAGTGGAAAATAAATGGCAACTAAACGAGCCTCAGTGGATCTAGCAATAAGCATCCACTGAACCCTAAAAGATTGTCAAGCATTGGTCAATCAAGATACATCAAAGGGGTTTAAACCTACAGTGAAAGATAGAAACATAAATGACAATAACTGCTGCGTTAAAAACAAGAGGACCAGCAATTTACCTCAAAACCCTAGCCTAGTAGCCCTCCTCTTCAAGGATGAGGGGGGTTTAGCCAATCATCCTCTGAGTTGTTATCCTCAGGGGGTGTTTGGTAGGCGAGAAAGTGAAGGAAAGTGAAGGAAAGAAAAAACGGCGGGAGAAATTTAGAAAGCTTCGCTGGCCCAAAATTTATTGCAATGTGATAATTTTTTACAAAGCCTTAGTGAGCCTTATATCTTTGCTCGAGAACAAGGGTACAAAAATGCATGAACTACCAATAATACATAGAGGGTAGTTTGGGAAAAAGTTACAAAAAGTGGTCAAAATGGGATCAAACAGGACACAGGGAAGCAGGTTGCGAAGAAATTTTGCAGGTTGCGAAATTTTCGCAACCTTGCAAAATTCTATGATAGCCCGATTTCTTGTTTTACGCTCCATTTCCTTATGGCTTAAACCTGTATTTCCAGGAGTTCGTCTTAGATTCTTTGTGTTTGAGTCGACTAAATGATTTTGGCATAGTTAGCTCGCAAAAACTACAAAAGTTTCCTCAAAATGTGATCAGAAGTATAGCAAGGACCTTAATGTGCCAATTGGGTTAATTAAGTTGATTAGTACACACAAAAAGTTTCTCAAGGCTGCAATAAACGGGGCTGAAAATAGCACTATTTGGGCACTAATCACTCCAGCAGACACGTGCTAGTCAACCCTTGATAGAAAGAAAGAAATAAAGAGAAGCTGACGAGTATGATGAAATTATGTTCGCAAAAAAATGGTATTTCAAAACGAATGTGAATGAGTAATGCCTAATCCTGAGTATGAATCACCAAAACCCTGCTCAATAACCATCTTGAGAGAATGAATGCCATCTGAAAATCAGAAAGCGAGGTATCAGGCTGAGAATCAACACGAAACTGCTGAAAATCTAAGTGTTTGTATGGTGATTTTTTAAGCGATAAGCGCGAATGCATCTCTGACCAAGCGCTACGCCGCAACCTAGAACATTGACCGACTTAAACAAGTCAGGATCCACTCTTATTTCACAATTCTTTTTGTGTTGTTGCAATGATGAGGAATCGACTTCACCAAAGTCCATGTAATGGGGATCCACCAATGACTCCCAACCAATTAAGGTTTAGGGCATCAAGTCATAAGGATCTTTCGGTCGCTAACTCTTCAGGTTTCACCCCGGACTCCGAATGATTTCGAGACTCCAGCACCTACAACTCGCTAAACCTCACCCATCCACCCGTATGGCGAGCACTAGTCGGGTGACTCGACCCGGTTGGCAGGGCACCGGGCTTTGAGACACCGTCGTATACCCCTCGGACCGTGCTTAGGTTTCAAGGCAAAGCGCCGCGGCTTTCTTTTTCTTTTTCACTTCTTTTTATTTTGGAAGACTTCATTGGCCTTCTTTTCATGGGGGTCCTTTATCTATTTCCGGTAGTCAACGAAGCTAGGTCAGGCTCTTGCAAGGCTTAGGAGGCTAGGCAGTTTTTCAAGTTATTGATGAAACCTAATGTGCATTATGTGTGGTTAGCTAAAGGTGGAAGAAAAGGGTTGAAAACAATGAGATTTCAACTAATCATCCACTTAATCAAGCATGGAACTAATCTAATCATCAATAAAATTGGACAGTGTTTCAATTTTTCAAACTGCAGGCTAGGCAAAACACAAAAAAAAAAAAAGGTGTTATTTTGAAGCCGTAAATATAAGCTGTATGGTATGTATAAAAAGAAATGTGACTAGATTTTTAGCTTTACAAACAAAAACTAACAGCTTCACCAAAAAGGATAAATAACAAGCCATTGGACATCACAAAATGAGCTTGTTCAAAATAGTAAAAAAACATGAATGTAAAAGTCACTTCCATCGCTAACTCACCACTACGTGAATGTCACATTGATCATGATAGGGCTCGAATTAGAAAGTTAGAGGAAGGAAGTGCTACCTCCTCAATGTGTAATGGGTGGAAGGTCGTCCCTCTCATCTTGGGCGGGGCGAGAGTCTTTGTTGGGGTGTAGCTACCTCTGCCGCTACCTAGCGGTCGAGAGAAGGCTGCGAGAGTTTGGCTAAATCGGGCACGGTGTTGGCTTTCTTCAGAGGATGAACTAAAGAGGCTGGGCGAAGCTGATGATGGGAAAAAAAACGAGGAGGTAGGCCCGGGTGACTCACGAATGCGCACGAGGATGGCCTAATTACATGAGGCATGGTGTTGATGAATGCAGGCGACGACCTCTGTAAAATGTAATCCTCTCAACTAGGGCTGCATGAGCAACCCATGAGTAGTCTGGTATTGGGCGGATTGTGCGAATTTGCCTCAATAATGGCCCGAAATCCCGAGTAGAGATGGATATATGTTGCGATGGCGATGCTGTGGTACTAGGTCCAGTAGAGTCTATATGAACCATGGTACTAGGAGCTAAGGGATCTAGAGGTATAAAATCTGAGAGTACACGTGGGTAATAGACGGAGTGGTAGCTGGAGCTGGAGCGGGACGTGGAATGAGGCTCCTTTGTATGCACTACTGGAGGTGGCTGCTCCTCTGTAGGAAGGTGTTCTTGGGTGGTCTGTTGGATCTGAGGTGGGAGGTGATGAACGGGGCATAATCTACCACTTATCATGATGGGACGACCTCGCAATCTTAGCGACGCTACAGCACAGGCTCGGCGGGAAAACCGATGTGCTCTGCCATGGCATAATGGTCTCGAGGAACGGGGGAAGGGAGTGGACTCGACTAAGTCGGATTACACGGTGGACCTTGTCCTCAAAATGGAACAAGGAGGTCATGATGAGCTCGGCAAGGCTGAACCAAAAGCCCTCGGAGATGCGGTTTAGAGCCTCTAGAATAGCTCCTCTCCTCTGTACAAGAAGTTGGAGCGGAAACAGATTGGACCACAAAATATGATCGATAAGGAGAATACTTGGGGGGAGCTGCCTCCTGAACAAGATAGACCTGGCTGTCGTGGCCCGGGATAATAAACGAATCATCTCCCTGGTAAAGGGATGGGGCCACTGTCTGTAATTAGCCGAGTTAGGGAGGACCACCGGCAGATTGAACGTAGCTGTAATATCTGTGGCCTGAAGTACCCCTGATCGGCCATCGTTAGCAAAATGACTAGTAGTCGGATTGGGCTCTCGCCTGGATGTCATAGTGCGATAGAACTCGATGACCACCCGGGGGTAGAAAAATCGGTGTGGGGTCGCCGTGGCTTCCAGGCAATACCTGCACACTAGTCACATAGAGTCCTCGAGGCTGGATCTTCGACGGCGGGAAGATCAAAATAGACTTCGCTATCTTGGTCCACTAATCACTACTTGATATAATTTTAGGTAATAAATTGCATTTAGTGGAAGATGTGTCGGCAATGATCGAGCCCGGGACCAGGATCGGAGGAGATCTCGACGGGGCGCGATTGGGTGGTGAATAAGGCTCTTGGGGCATGGGCGAAAGACTCCTGAGGCGGAGAATTCCAGGGCCCTTTTGGAAGGTGGGGCCCTCGGGTTGGCACGGGATGTGGAGGAGATGGAGAACGAGGGGCCCCGAGCTTGCATATCATACTGCGTGGGCGGGGAGCAGATGACGGGGCCAGTACTTGTTAACGCGACTGCTTGATAGCCATGGTAAGAGTACTGGCTGGCGGGAGGCGGGTGGTGCGGGAGGCGCATCGGTAGTGGTGACGGGGTCGAGACGAGGTTGGAGGCGCGAGAAGGGGGGGAGGAGAGGAGAGGCCTCCTGCCCCGAAGATTACGTAGTTGTGTCCTCCGTGCGTCTTAGCCATGCTCGGGCTAGAGAAGGAAAGGAGATGGAGAGAATGGGAGGAGAAGGATTTCTGCTTTGAAGGAAAGGAAATGGTGTGAAATGAAAAATGAAAGGAAGGGGTGGTTTAAATAGGGGGCTAAGGAAGGTGAAAAGGCTTAACCCATTTAATGTCCAAAAAAAGGTATCAAAACTAGGGTTCAAAAATCTGGACTAATTATTGCAAAGGTACAGGAAACGAAAGGCTCTAAAAGATGAACAGGCTGGGGACGAAGAGTCGTACAGGTGGAATTTCAAAACCTTGCGAATTTTGGCAGGTTGCGAAATTTCTCAACACAACTAAATTTCCGCAGATTGCGGGAATTCCTTTCTGAAAACTTCTTTTGTTACTTATTGTATGATTAAACACAGCAGAGAACCAAAATTCATGAGAATATGCAATACAAAAAGCGATAAACTGGAATTAAAATGGGCTACAGTTAAGAAAACAAATGAAAAACACAAATAATGTTTTAAGTAGATTAAATAAAATTCTCAAAAAAAAAAAAATAGAGTGGCATTTTAGTCTCGGTGGGCAGGCCCACCTGAGGGTAACTGTTAGAATTCATAGAGATTCGAGGAGGGGGATCTCCTCCTTGTGCAATGCAGTGTGCTATCTTTGCGTACCGGTTTTAGTCTCTGTCCATTGACCTTAAACACCTTACTGTCCTTGGAATTAAGAAGGTCCATTGATCCATTGAGATAGACTTGATGGATGATGAATGGACCGGTCCACCTTAACTTGAGCTTGCTCGGAGAGAGGTGGAGCTTGGAGTCATAGAGTAGCACTTGGTCTCCTTGTTTGAAATTTTACGGGCTATTAGCTGATCATGCCACTACTTAAGTATGTCTTTTTCAATTTTCGAGTTGAAGTATGCATCATTCCTAAGCTCTTCTAGCTCATTTATATCAAGGAGCCTTTTAAGGCCAGCTCTTCCCATGTTTAGGTTCAGCTTTTTTACTGCCCAGCATGCCTTATATTCAATTTCCACATGCAGGTGACATGCCTTGCCATAAACTAGGAGATAAGGGGACATGCGAGGATGGTCTTTGTATCTTGTTACGTATGCCCACCGGAATCCGGCGACGGGAGCCGATCCTTTATGTTGAGCTCACTACTTTCATCGATATTGTTTTGATTTCCGCATTGGTGAGCTCGGCAACCAGCAGTTTGAGGATGGTAAGGGTGGCCACTTTATGCTTGACCCATGTGGCCCCCCAGTTAAGAGGTTCTCAAAAGGTTTGTTGCGAAGTGTGAACCTCCATCGCTGAATTATGGCTTTGGGGTTGAATGCGGAAGATGTTCTTGAGAATTTCAACATCCTGTGAATTGGCTGCTCTGCGAGCACTACTTCAGCCACGTTTCGACACATAGTCAACTCCTTTAATATGTATAAATGGTCGAAGAAGAAGGGAATGGTCCCATGTGGGAAATCAATGCCTAAACATCGAATAAATCGGCCTTCTGATATTGGGTTTAAGAGGCATCGTGTGGCCAACCGAGAGAGATTTTCCCTAATCTTTGGCATTTGTCGCAATCACAGCATATGGTGTGGGCATCTTTGAAAAGAGAAGGCCAGTAGAACCCATATTGGAGCACCTCCATGGCAGTCTTCTGGGAAGCAAAATGGACCTCCCCATGCATTCTCATAGCAGTGATTCAGTATCCCTTGTTATTCTCCACTCGGGCACATATTACAATTTATTGATCAACCTGATATTTGTCTGAAGGGCTTCTTCCCGATAGTAGGAGTGAATTTTCTGAAAAACTTCTGTCTTAATACTTGATCTGTTGGTAATTCGTGTTACCCGAAATTGGCTATGTGGAGCATACCATGGGGGCTTTTCTCACGCAGGAGGCGGGGACTCCTCGGGAGACTCATCGTTGATTGGAGTTGTAGTGTTGTATTATTGTTAGTCTCGAGAGATGGTCATGATGACATTCCTCCACACCCTTTTTATCCTAATCTACTTGGGGTTAGACTCTTGGAGGCGGGAGAACCCATCGATAAGCTGGCCAGCTTTTGTTTGGTATTCGGATACTTGAAGGTGGGTGATCACGTAAATATGATTATGTCAGGTGACGAATAAGCTCGAAACTTATCTAAGGCATAGACCATTGCCAACAGCTGTTTCTCAGTGGTGGTGTAATTCCTCTGTGCCTCATTCAACGTTTTGCTTGCATAGTAGACCACATAAGGTTTTCCTTCTTACTCTGCGCCAGGAAGCGCCCCACAATGGTGAGGTCGGCTTGCAGCTCGGAACCATAACACTCGAAAGTGCTTTGTATTGGGGCTCTGGAAACTGTTGATGTGGTCAAGTAGACCTTGAGCTCCTCAAAGCTCTTCTAGCAGTCTTTATCCCAAATGAATTTGGCATCCTTCTCCAATAGCTTATAAAGAGGCTTAGCAATTTTTGAAAAATCCTTAATGAACCTCCTGTAAAAACCCACATGCCTTAAGAATTGCCTCACATTCTTCACATTCATGGGGGAAGGCAGTTTGGAAATCACTTCAATTTTAGCCTTGTCAACCTCAATTCCTTTGTTGGAAATAATATGTCAACACAATTCCCTGGTTGACCATAAAATGGCATTTTCCCAGTCGGCACCAAGTTCTTCTCAATACATCTATGCGGGACCAGGTCTAGGAGTTGATTAAGCATTCTTAAAGCTCCTCCATAAACGCCAATATCATCATATAGACCTCCATAATGCGCTCCACCAAATCAGAAGAAGATCACCCGAGGCATGCATGTTGGAATGTCGGGGCATTACACAGGCCGAAGGGCATCCTCCTGTAGGCATATGTGCCAAATGGGCAGGTGAAAGTGGTCTTTTCTTGGTCTTTTGCAACAATCTCAATCTGGAAGTAGCCTGAATAGCCATCCGAAAAGCAGTAAAAGGGGTGGCCGGAAATTCTTTCAAGAAGCTGGTCTATGAAAGATAGAGGGATGTGATCCTTTATTGTCACCTCATTTAACCTTCTATAATCAATACATACCCTCCAACTCGTGGTAAGGCGGGTGGGCATTTCCTCTCCCTTCTCATTATGCACAGTGGTTACCCCTGATTTCTTGGGCACAACCTAGGTTAGACTCACCCAGTGCCTCCCGGATATGGGGTAAATGATGCCGGCTGTAAGCAATTTTAGGACTTACGCGCGCGTGCCGCCTTTTGCGTAGCTGAGGGATTCAATCTCCTGCCCGGGCGCCTTCTTGATTTTGCTTCCTCCTCGAATGGGTATGATGTGTACAAGCTATTTGGAGCTAATTCCATTTAAGTTAGTGATTTTCCACTTGTAAGCTTGCTTGTTCTCCCTTGGCGATGTCGGCCAATTTGTTTTCTGTGAAGTCTTGAGCGGGGAGGATGTAACTGGCCGGGCCTTGCTTTCGTATTCTTCCGGTATGCATATTTTTAGTTCCACGGGCGGAGGCTTGAGATCGACTTTGAGTATCATTGGCTTCTTCCCGGTCGGTAGAGGTATAAATTTTGCTTCCATTTTTCTCCATGGCCCATGCGATTGCATAGATTAAGCGGTTCCACTGCGACTCTTGAGGAACGGTCGAACTGACTCCTCACTTAGCACATCCTGCATTTGCTATGATCAGCTTGTTCCTCCATTATAGTATCAATTATGCAAACTTCCTCTGGGCCATCTACCACTAGTTGCATATGCTTTTAACTCAAGTGGAAGATGTTGAGTTCCAAAGTCATGTTCCCAAATGTAAGTTGCATAACTCCATTTCGGCTGATTAGTCCCACACCTGCTTAGGTTGTATCGAAACCTGACAAAGTCTACGAGGATAGTAGAATTTGTCCACTTATAGCCAAAACATCTCCTGGTGCCCTTTGGTATTTTTATGGATCATATAGGAGACAGTAATGGAAGTGGTTTAATTCTCCCAACCATTTTAGCATATTACATCGAATAAAGCGATAGGTTTGCTTTAGCCCCACAGGGTCACAGTAATGCCTTTTCTACACAAGTGCCTTCGATATTTATCGAGATGGTAGGGCAACTCAGATCTTTGTACTTTACTGAAGTCTTGCACTAGATGATATCACTGACCTGTTCAGTCAGGAAGGCCTTCTTGTCGAAATTTAACCCTCTCTTCACTGTGCACAAGTCCTTTAAAAATTTGGCATATGTTGGGATCTGTTTAATCATGTCAAGCAGGGGGATGTTAACCTTCACCTGCCTTAGCACCTCTAATATTTCAGCCTGGTTGATGGCCTTTTTCTTGGCTTTTAGTGATTGTGGAAAAGGTGGGGGTGTGCTCTTTTTCACTGCATTTTCTTTGATCACTTCCTCCTCTGGTTCGGCTTCTTTTGCCTCCTGGCCTTCTTAACTGGTTTTCAAGGTAGTGTTTAACCTCATACCACTTCTCAAAGTGATAAGCGCTTTGACTTCATCTATACTAGAAGTTGGCTCATTTGGAAAGAGCTCGATTCATGCACTCCCTTGAGGTTAGGAGGTACGTAATGCGGGAAGGAAATTTTCCGCACTCACACTTCGCATTTGTGGTTAGTCGACAACCAAATTGAATGCTGTAGGGTGTCAAATTTTTGAGCCATTTCGTTTTGAAACCCATCCATTCTGTTGTTAAGAGTGCTCTCCATAGTGTTGATTCTCTTGTGCTTTGGACATTATTTGCTACGCTCTTCTACACCTTGAGTCGATTGCACATTGGCGCATACCTTTCTCCAAGAATTTCCCATAACCTTGCTCAGATTCAGATAGCTTGATCAACTGGAGATGAGGATGGTGGTGGCTATGGTTGAGATGAGGAACCACAATGTTGTCTTGCACCAGGGGTTACATATGCTGGAGGGTTTGGCTTCCAGGAGAGGTTAGGATGGTTTCTCCGGTTAAGGTTATATGTGTTGTTGTATGGGGCATTAGTTGGTGGCTTGTATTGGTCCACAACATTGGCTTGTTCAGCCATCATATCCCTCACTGAAGGAGCAATTGGGAAATGCTCTCCTCGGTGATCAGTGGACTGGCAAATGAAGCAAGGTTGGTTAGGCACAGGTGCCTCAGCCACTGCCCGCACCTTATGTTGATTTCGCATTTCAAGCTCCTCCAACCTCCTAGCCAAGGTGGATAGCTTTGCCTTCATCTCCGTGTCCTCACAAAGTGAGTACATGCCTCCCCCTGATTGGCTGCGGGCCCCTCACCCTTTCTACTTCCACACGGGGTTGGGTTCGTCCCTGCACGCTTTTGAAGTCTCCGCCGTAATTGAGAAATCCATGGCTTCCTCTAGATGTTTGCTCATGAAGTCCTCTACACACATTGTTTCCTTATTTGCTTCATAGCAAAGGGACATTCCGTTATAAGTGATTAGCAACATCTAAGTATCAAAGCCATGGTGGACAGACATTGATGGTCTCAGGGTACCTTTCAAACCATGTAGAATTTCTCATTTTCTTGAGAGTACATAAAGGTGTAAATCTGCCTCCTTAGTGTGGTTTTATGGGTAATGAAGAATTTCTTTAAAAAATCAGTCGCATATCTCCCCAATTCCTAATAGTTCTCGACCTCAAAGAGTTGAGCCAGATTTTAGCCTTGTCCTTCAGAGTTAGAGGAAAGAACTTCAGTCTCATCAGATCCACATTGGAGATGTCCTCTTTGAAGGTATTGCATACTTCCTCGAATTCCCGGATGTGTGAGTATGGATTTTCACTCTCCATTCCATGGAAAGTGGGGAGCAAGGGCACTATGTAGGGCTTGATAATTACCAAGGGTGCACTCACTCTTGGGGAGCACTGATCCTTTCTAATGCGCACATTTGTGTTCCTATCCCGGGTGGTGCGTAAACTCTGATAAAGCGGCCTGAAACACGTGAAGCAAAAGCCGAGCTACCAGGTTACGTGCGCTAAGATAAAAAGAAAGAAACTGTATATGAACAGTACAAAATTGAATCAACCTAATAGTGAACTGCTAGGAGAAATAAATGTAAAGACAAAAGGGGTTGAAGTTTCACCAATACTTATGATGTGGATCACAAGTTTAATAAATCAACACTTGCACTAAGGCATCATCCCCAACAGCGGCGCCATTTGATTCGTGTGCGGTAGGGTATGTCGGAATCAACAAAATTTATAAACACAAACTGTATGCGTCGTAGCACCAGCTCTTTGCGAGTATAGTAATCTAGGGTCCAACCATGGATGGGTTTTCGCCCGCCTGAATAATTAACAGTTGGCTCAAAATGGTGACTTTCAATTTGGATTTAGGGTTTTGATAAAAATAGTGAGAGTTGGTGGTTTGCAGACTGAAAATAAAATGAAGTAAAATGTGAAAAGAACTCCTTGAAGCCTTGGGCCATTGCGTTTGAGGTTCTAGGGCAACTAAGAGGTCCTCGGGTCCTTTTCCTCGAGTTGGGGAGGATGACCTATAGTCATTTCCTGAATCGGATCTTCATTTGGCTATAAAAACCGAACCCTAATAATTTTCCTTTTAAGATATAGCATTTATTGGTCATCAATGTTTTCGGACAGTGAAACTTTATCCCTTGATCAACCCTACAGTGGCAAATAAATGGCAACTAAATGAGCCTCAATGGATCTAGCAATAAGCATCCGAACCTAAAGATTGCCAGGATTCTGGTCAATCGAGATACATCAGGGTTTAAACCTACAGTGAAATATAGAAACATAAATGGCTTGATAGCGCGTGTGAAACAAGAGGACTAAGTAAGTTTACCGCAAAGCCAGGCCCGGTGGCCCTCCTCTTCCAGGATGAGGGGTTTAATAACGTCCTCGAGTTGTTATCTCGGGGTGTTTGGTAGGCGAGAAAGTGAAGGAAATAAAAAAACCGACAGGAGAGCTGAAGCTTTCGCACCAAAATTTATTGCATGATGTGATGATTGTTTGTACAAAGCCTTGATTGAGCCTTATATACTACTCAGAACAAGGGAAATTACAAAAATGCATGAAATACCAATAATACATAGAGGGTAGTTTGGGAAAAAGTTACAAAAAGTGGTCAAAATGGGGTCGAGCGAGGACACGGAGCGAGGGTTGCGGGAATTTCCCAACTGTGTGAAATTACAACGGGGTTGCGAGGGTACTGCTGACCACAGTAAAATTCTAGGTGGCCCGATTTCTTCTGTTTTATGCTCCATTTTTCCTTCGGTTTCGACCTGCGAAGCCGAGTTCGGCAGTTCTTAGTGTTTGAGTCATTTAAAAATGATTTTACTGGCATAGTTGGCTTGCGAAAACTCTGAGGAAATTTTCCTGAAATCTGTCAAAGTATAGCGGGGACCTTAATGTGCAATTGGGTTCTTGCGATAAGTTGATTAGTATACAAAGAGATTCTCGAACACATGAAATAAACAAAGGCTCAAAATAACACTATTTGGGCACTAATCAAGCATCCACAGAGACAAGAATGTTTGAGCCCTATTTTGAAAGTCTCTCCATATCCAAGACATATCCATCAAGAGCAAGCTGAAGGCTCTAGGCATAATAGCAACAACACAGAATTTATGGAGATGCTTAATGTGTGTGGACCTGCAGGCCAGGCGGGCGCGACTAGCTTTTAAATGGAAGGAAAAATGTAAAGAAAGAAAATGTGGGTTGATTTTGAGTTTTGGAAAATCCGTCCTCGAGAGAGACGAGTTTTTCTTTAGATCGCCACTTACTTTTTTGTTGTTATTTTATAAAGGAAAACCAAGTAAGAACAAAACCCCTGATGACTCGGTATGGAAAAAGCGGTGCGGAAACTAAATTTAAGATCAGGAATTGGTTACTATCGGGAAGGTACCTCGTATGAGGTAGCACCCCTCCCAGGCAGGAACTTCGGTCTCTACTAGTGAATTGGGTATGAAGGAGGAGCATATGGGTCCGCAGTCGGATAGTCTCTAGGCTAAACATACAAGCTTAGATCGGACCGACCTAATTGTGGTATATAGCATGCTTAAAAACACCCGACCAAAGAGGCGATAAGCGTGTACCTGTGGTCCCTAGTTAAGCGTTGCATAAGAGGTCAGTCAAAGGCTCAAATGCATCACAAATGTCAAAATCAAACACCATGCGCATATGAATACAAATACCACGCATACAAAGCATGTGCAGGGTCCACACTAGCCATGCATAAGCGGGAATAGGTAGAGACGAATAATACATCATACATCTAATGCATTTAAAATAAATATTGGATCCCATACGAAAGGAAGCGGTGAAGGAGGTAAGTGGTTTGCTTACTTTGGCACATTCCTTTAAAAATCCCACAAACCAAACCATACATACCAATCTGACATTGCCCATTTTACCTTTGTTCGAGCCAGAGCGAACTCAGGACTTACTAAAGGCGGCTACGGGTTTCTTGCACCCTGGCCGGTTGGATCGAGTTCTCCAGCAAGTCCAAACGATTGAGAAAAATTCTGAACCTTTGTGGAAAATTCCTCACGAGTCAGGAATCCAAGCTCAAAGAATGCGATTCAATTTCGAATGACCCGAACTAGCGACAAAGAAAAGTACTAGCTATCATTCGGAAAGCCTAACCCGATGGTAGAAATTTGGTTCGATTTCCCAAACCGGTCGATCCGGGTGAAAGCTCTCAAAATTTTTTCAAAACCTTCCTAAAGATTAAGGAATCTAACAAAACAGCGGTGATCAATTCTCATCTCGGATGGTAGGCAACCAAAATAACCAAAGCACCCAAGCTTGCCGTTCCTGCAAACTGCCTAAATGAAGCAGGGCGTCTGGTTTCCCAGGAAACAGCCCATCTAGTTGAGAGGCTCTCAAAATTTTCAAAACCTTCCTAAAAGAGTCATAAATCTAAAAAAAACAAGCAGTGATCGATTCTCGAAAGCTCGGATGAGTAGGGAACCAACCAAACAAACCAAACTACCCACAAGCTACTTGGATTCTTGCAAACCTAACCTAAATGGGCATTGATCTGGTTTCCAACCAGTCCATCTCGTTGAGAGAGGCTCTCAAAATTTTAGAACCTTCTTAAAAGAGTCATGAATCTAGAAAAACAAACGGTGATCGATTCTCACTGGAGCAAGTGAGAACCAACCAAACAAACCAAACTACTCCAAACCTGCCTCGCAACCTAACCTAAATGAACTGACTGGACCGTTTCCAACCAGTCCATCTCGTTGAGAGAGGCTCTCAAAATTTTCCAGAACCTTATTAAAAGAGTCAGGGAATCTAAAAAAACAAATCCAAGGATCGATTCTCAACCCTGATGAGTGAGAACCAACCAAACAAACCAAATCCACCCAAACTGCCGTCTCTCGCAAACCTAACCTAACGAACCCGGATCGACCGGGTTTCCCAACTAAAGCCCATCTCGTTGAGAGGGCTCAAAATTTTCCAGAACCTTCCTAAAAGATTCATAAATCTAAAACAACTGATCGATTCTCAACCTCGATGAGTGAGAACCAAATCCAAAAAACAAACCAAACTACCCAAACCGCCTGCCTCGTAAACCTAACCTAATGAACCGACTGACTGGTTTCGAACCAGTCCAAGGGTCGCTGAGAGAGGATCTCAAAATTTTCCGTAACCTTCCTAAAAGATTCAGGAATATAACAAAACAAATTGGACGATTCTCAGCTCCTATGATGCCAGAACCAACCAAACAAACCAAACTACCCAAACCGTCGCCTCGCAACCTAACTCTTAAATGAACCCATCAACCGTTTCAACCACCCATCTCGTCAGCGAGGCTCAGACAAAATCTTCCGTAACCTTCCTAAAAGATTCAGGAATCTAATAAAACAAACGGATCAATTTCGCCTGATGAGTGAGAAACCAACCAAAACAAACCGCTGTTCTAAAACCTAGATTGCCCAAATAGGAATCGTTGAACCGCCTCACGTATGAGTACATGAAAAACCGGCCAAATGGTTGATGAGAACCTCGTAATGATCTGGGAATGTCTCTTAAAGAATAGAGGGAGCCAAGGTCTATTTCTAACCTTCCACAAAACAATGCAAGCTAAATCCAAGCTTAAGCATCCAAGTAGAATCAGAACGGCGTTTGAGCCCTAAAAGTGTCCCTCCAAAGGTCCCTTCCACTTTGATCTTTCTCTCCTCACTAATTCCCCACCTCAGCTTCCGAGCCTACTCTGGTGTTTTTCACCTTCGCTTTGAAAAGAGCCCAATCAGCCTCTAAACAGCCTTCCCGATTAACTCTCTCCTCATTTTCCATGCACGAATATCTTAAGTTTTCACTGCTTTCACCACCAAGTATCCATGTGGATTCATGTGGTGGGCCGTATGTAACTTAAGCCAGCCAAAATGGACCTTGCATTAATATCGCTCTTATGGTCGAGTTTCAGCTTATGGGCCCGAACCATATGATTCGTACCCAAAATCACAAAAATGGGCTTCCACACAGTCGGTCTACCAACCCAGTTGAACTAGGATGCCAACCAGTCCATTCGGGTTGACGAAAATTATGAAATTTTGATAGAATGTTCCTTGAAGAAAAAGGTGACCAACAAAAAACCCACCATTCCAAGTCCTGGATGAGGGGAGAGATATGATCAAACAAGGGAGGGAGTGCCACCAAAATCACCCCAAAAAACAATGTCGTATAATGACGCTTGATGAACCAAATAAACCGATTAGTCAACCATGAAAAAATTATGAATTTTTACCGTAAACCTCCCATGGTCATGAACTAACAAAACAAATAGTGAATCGATTCTGAAGCCTGGGACCAAGGAGATACGATCAAACAAGTTCAAGTGCTCTAATTTGACATACTCAATAAACTTTGATCGAAAGCAAATGAGGGGCCCCACTTGCTCTAAGTAGCATGATGCCAATAACCAAAAAAAGCCATGATGACCCTCTAAAGTGAACTACATATCGCATCAACTAATTGGCATACAGCCCACCCGAGGCTCAGAGACGTACCAGCTTCCAAAAGTGTCCTACGACGTTATATTTGCAACGACAAGAGCCGCGACACCCATAGGATAAATGCAGTGTTGAGGGGGCAAAACTGAGGGTCTACAAATATGCCTCTCTTCTGTAGAGTGAATTAACAAGTGAATCGTGGGTGCGGGCGGCAGCTGATGCAAGAGTGAAATGAACTCTAGCCGAAGAACCACAAGATGACTAAACAATTTTCATTCCCTTACTTAGTAATCGAAGACTAACTGAACAAAGTCATTCCTACTGGAAGGACTTAAAGAAAACTAGGCATGATGCCCGGGTGAGAGTGATCCGCATAATCCCTAAAGATAATGAAACCGGGGGCGATTCGAGAAGATGAGGAATCCGAGCAAACTATAGAGAAAGGTCCGGCAAGCACCGAAAAAGGTTGAACCCAAGCAGTACCGGAAAAGGTAATCCCAACGAGCGCCGAAAAGGTGGAATCCGGCCAGTACGTAAGAAGGGTAATCCGAAGCAGTATCTAAGGTAAACCGGTGAGTACCGAAGGGAAAACTCCTATGATTACCTAGTGCGTAGATCCGTGAGAGTACCCGAATCTGGGATCCGGCTAGTACCCCAAAATGTGGATCCGGCCAGTACCGAAATGTGGGATCCGGGATATTACAGGAAATGTGGGATCCGAGAGAGTACCGGGAAGGTAAAATCCGGGTGAGTACCGGAAAAGGTGGATTCGAGAGCACGTAAATACGATCTAGCGTAGTACCCGAATGCTGGGATCCGGCGAGCATCGAAATGGGGATTCGGCGAAAATGAAATGTAAAATCCGGTGAGTACCGAAAAGGTAGAATCCGGAGAGTACCGGAACTGGGATCCGGCGAGTACCGAAATGCGGGATCGAAGTAGTACCGGAATGCGCTGGATCCGGGAGTACGGGAAGGTAAAACTGGGGCGAAAACGGAAGGTAGATCCGGCGTAGTATCGGAATCAGGATCCGGCGAAAATCGAAGGTAAAATCCGGTGAACTAAAGTGTGGATTCGGGCAGTATCGAGAAGGTAAAATCCGGTGAGTACCTGAAAAGGTAGGATCCTGAGAGTACCCGAGAAGTGTGGATCCCGCGAGTACCAGAGAAGGTCTCTGAAGGAATACCTGAGGCTGGATCTGAGAAGGGGCAGAACCGGCGAAAACATGTGAGAACCACCAGATTAAAGTGCGGATAGGGATGCCAAACTAAGGCTCTGTACGAACTAAACTGAATTCGGGATGACCTTAAAACGAAACCCAGAGCATAACGGGGAAACCAGATGTAACCGTGAGATACCGACCTTGATGACAAAAGTGAAAGGTCCCAATGTGACGAAAGTGCCACAAATGATAAGCGAGAAACCAAGAACTTAATGACAAGATTCAAATAAAGTGGGTGGCGCCCCTATGACACCCCTACAATGTGGCTATGGGTGAAAGAGAAAGGGGTTGGCGCCTGGCCTGTGGTATCAACGCCATGTCAAAATCTCATAACCGCATGCGCCAAAGTCGAGTCAAACATCATAATCACTCATTCGTGAAAAATCATCCATTTCATTCCATAAACCGATATAGGGTAATGCCAAAGATGTAAGACCGATATGCAAGTGCCTTGATGAAAAAACTTAAAATAAATTTCTCAAGAATCCACCGCTCGAACAGTCAACAAGACACATATGGGGTGTGCTCCAAAGGTGCACCCCTATCGAGTCGATGAATATGAGAGAATCTTACCTCAGTTAGCCCTTAAGCACTCTCAATAGATGAAGAAACCCAACAGATGTGGAGCACACTCCAAACTGGACATGCCAAATATCTCTAGTGAATCTGCCGCAGTGCCATGCGCACAGCCAATGCCAACATGAAAGGATTCGGGGTATGCCCCAAAGGTGAACGCAGTTAGAGCATCAACAATGTGGCCATCAATGGTCCCGACCTCTCGTATCATCTATATCTAATCACGGACCCGAGGCAAGCAAACTAAATGGAGGGCAATATGTGACCCGACATTCCCAAGAACGTGACCACGGTCCGCACTAATCCGTGAATGACCGCACCAAATAATACAAGTTTGTAACATCAAGTCACCATGTTTGACTGTTTGACCAGATTGACTAGTTCGAATTAACACTTAGTATATGTGGACCAAAGTCGACTTCCTTTCAAGGACGAATAATTAGTCGACAAGCACACACCCTCAGTGCTCGTCGACATGAGTTCCATGTGACCGGTCAACTGGCCAAAATCGACCCACTACTAAAAAGTTATGACTCCAGAAGTTCAAATCCAAGAAGATTTTATCGTGCTGTCAAAAGTCAAGCTCCGCTTTTAATTCAAAGCAACCTAGACCTTGTGATGCCAAATGAAACCACCCCAGCCCAAAACACCCTCTTGAGCTCCCAAAGCCCTAGGAAAAAAGCTCATAAGCGGGAACCTGAGTTGGGTCGTTTAGCCATTTGCGCGTCGTGGAAGATTGGACCGAAGGAGGCACCTCCGGCCAACCACCAGCAACACTCGCCGGCCAAGGAGGAAGGGGACACCCAGACTCTGCCGCCGGTAAGTTTTCACGGCCAACCGCTGCCGGACGTGCCGGTATCGGGGCGAGAGCGCTTGGCGGCCCGGTATTTAATGGTGTAAGGGCATTTCGTGATTTTGGTATTTTCGGCCCGCCCGAGGCCACCCCATGGCTCCTTTCCACCATTTTGGACCCTCTGAACTCATCTCACGTGGTCCCTTTTTGCATATTCTTCACCGTTTAGAGATTCTGTGAAAACAAAGTTGGTAGACGATTGGATCGAGTTTTCATTACCCGCAGTTGTTGGACCAAGTTAATGGCACTGATGAGTTCTGGTCTTAGGCTTTCCATTGATATGTAGTTTGTAAATTTTGGGCTGTCGTTTAGTTAGTTTTTCCATTTTAGGTTGTTTAGGGAAATTCTGAGAAGTTGGGGCCCGGGGAAATAGAGTACGGTGGTCAAATTGGACAAAATTGAAGAGTTGGATTGAGTGAAATTGAATGTTTTTGAGGTATTGGACGGTTGATTTCGAAAATTAACTCGGGTGAAAGCCCTAATTTTGGGTATCGGGTCTATAGGGGCTGTTGTGTAATTAGACACATTAGAATCCCGATTAAGGATAGTTTCATAGTTCTAAGATTAATTCCAGAGCCCAACAAGGATATCGATATCGTTGGTTCAATTATTACAGACTAAGTGGTATTTTCTGTTTACAACCAGGCATTCACGCTTGGCCCGAGAGCGATCTGTGGAAGAATAGGCCCGGCGTGCACGTAATTCAGCGAGTGATTTATATGTTTTAAATGATTGAGGTATTATATTGATATATCTATTGTGATTAAATATTTTATATATATTCTGTTTTGATCGGCGATTGGTTGCATACAAGAATGTGATTATGGTCACATAAAACAAGTTATCATTTCATGTGAATTTTGTCAACATTTCCTTTGTTTGGAAGTTGTACTAGTTTATTGGATGATGTGGTATTTAGACATTTTGGGGGCATATGGGTGGGTTTCAAACCCTTGAGAAAAATTATTATTTTATGAAATGGATTTTGAAATATATATTGTTTAAACAATTTGGATTTAAGGAATATGGTCATTGAGGTATTTCTCAAATTCTGACGGTGAGAACTAAGGAATCTTCAATGTAGTTGATTGAGTTGTGGAAAGTAAGTTCATAAATTCTTAACCTAAGATACGGTGACATTGGAAAAAATGCGTGATGGGACATGAGTTAGAGGTTATAAGGTGATGTACCATATTGTACCGGAGATTGGGTTCGTGTGGTATATTGTAGTGCACTTGGGATTGCCACGGTGTCGTGAAGTTGGTTTATCCAGTTAAGCATATTATTTCCACGACGTGAGGTTGTTTGCAGACGGTTTTAGTGTATTGAGATTGCCCGCGATTGTCGTGAGGTTGGTTTTATCCCAGCGGTCATATATTATTTCCGACCGTGGTGAGTTTGCAACCGGTTTAGTATATTGCTTGAGATTGCCGCGGTGTCGTGAGGTTGGTTACATCCGACGGTTATATATTATTTCCGCGGCCGTGGTCGGGTTTACCCGGCGGTTTGGTAATGCAGGTTTTGCCGCGGTGGCGGTAGAGGTTGGTTTCATCCAGCGGTTATGTTATTTCCACGGTAGTGAATTAGGGTTTACCGGCCGGTTTATCATCATTAGTTTACTGCAACAATTCCCGATGTTATTTATCGTAAGGTGGGTGTCCCACGGTTTAGGATAGATTACATGGTATGGTGTATTAGTGTATATGGTATGGTACATTGTTGGCGTATAGCGTATGGTACATGTCGTTAGTGTATATGGTATGGTACATGGTTGGTTGCTAATTGCGGTACATTGTTGGTTTAAGGTAAGGCATAACCTTTTTAAATAGTTATGATTGTGTATTTTCCATGATTAATTGTACGACATGATATTCATATGTTTTATGCATCAAATTTTTATGTGGTGAATAAATTCAGGTTATAAGGTTCTTGATAATGAAGTGGGTTAACTTATTGAGCATGACTTTCATATTGTTGGGTTTTGGTAAAGTTGGGTTTTGTGAAATGTTTGCTAAACGGGGAACCTTACAAAGGAGTGGACGTGAGGTCTTGAGAGATGAAATGTTTAAAAATTAAAACATTTAATTTCATATAAATTGTGCCACTCTAAAGGATTTATTTCGAGTTTATTGTTTTAAATGTTCCTAGGTCGGAATGGGTTCGTAGGGCCTACCTCACGCCAGATCCAACACCGCTCTACTGCGGCTTGATTCTTTGTACTCTATCCCACCTATACATCCTTGTTTGTTGGACCTGTTGTTTTCATTTGTAATACTAGAGATTCATGAATACTCTTAGGAAATGCTATGATATTAGTATTAAACTCATATGGGTCCCTTTATTGTATGTTGGTTACTTGACCTGCATTTGGATGGAGTCGGTCGTGGATTTTTCTATATAATTGAGATATTGTGAGCATTGCATGGGTTTGCCTGTTTAGGTGGGTCGCCATTGCATTCCTTGGGATTGTACAATGGAACTCCACTAATTTGATTCCTTTCGGGAACCACGGAGAGTATCGAGGTCGAATCTGTCGGCAATATCGAGCTCTAGGTTTCTAAATTCCTTGGGGTTGTACATTATTGTGCAACTCATCCAGTGTTTTAGCCTTCCTAACCTTATCATGAAATTGATTAGTTCTTCTTCTTGATAGCATAGAGGTTGTGTATAGACTACGAGACGGTTGAATAAGGTAACCGTCGTAACTGATATTCTTTGCCTCGGATTGATGACCTATTTGGTCTGACCCGGATTGCAGAGTGTTCTCAAAGAGTGACTTGAGGTTAGGGTTCCGTGGTTGGGATTAGGGAGTGGGACATTCCCAAAGATGGCATTGAGGCGAGGATATGGGCGTCTCGTGGGTTTAAGTGATGTCTTTCGGTTCACCAATGCCCGACGGCTTTCATGGTTTAATGAGCCGGGTCTTTCGTCCATACTTAGAATCGGTTGTCATTGTCTTCATCGGCGATATCCCGGTGTGCTCGAGACGAGTTTGGAACATGAGACATTTGGGTTTGGTGTTGCAGGACTTTAAGGCAATACTCCAGGTTGTATACGAGTTCGACAAATGAGAATTTTGGATTTGAAGTAGAGTGGGGTTTCTCGGACATGTAGTTTCTGCTGATGGCATTTAGGTGGATCCTCAGAAAGTAGAAGCAGTGGCAAATTGGGAGCAACCAACTACGGTGACAGAGGTGCGGAGTTCCTAGGATTAGCGGGGTTTACCGTAGGTTCATAGAAGGGTTCTCAAAAATAACAGGACCACTTCATTTGTTTGATGAGGAAAGGAGATTGAGCGGTAAAGGTTGTTGGTTTTGATTCTTGTAAAATGGTTCTTTTCTAGGGTTTGGTTGGAAATTTCTCTAACCTAGATTTGAAGGATATGGGGAGGTAAGACCCTAATCCTTGGTTATTGTGTAAGGATTTGAGGGGATTTTGTATAGAGGGATATGATTCATAGATTACTCTCTTTTTGGAAATTAGGATTTCATCCTAACCTTAGATTGGTTGAGTGATGAGTTGGCAAAACCCTAGATTCTTGTTTAAGATGTGTTTTGGAAGATGTTTCGGGTTGAATAGAGTGGCTTTGATGTGTGTTTGAGTATTGGGATTGATTTGGTTGGAAACTTATGGAAAAAATTAGGAAAATCATAAATTACAGCATTTTGTGGGGTGCGGATTTTTACATTATGGCCAGTGTTAGTATTTTGGCCATAACTTGATCATTGCTCTCCAAAGCGCTGGGTGATTCGGTTGGAAAAGAACGCTTCGCCTTTGGCATCTTCAAACTAGGTAATATGGAGATAGAATCTGAGGTGATTTATGTTGAGTGCTGTTACTTCTTTCATTGTTTTGTGTAACCAATAATGAAGGTGTTGAATGTTGATCCTAGTAAGTGTAAGAGAGAGTGCACTTGGGGGATCAAGGTTTATGTTGGAATGTATAAGGATATATGTGAGTCGAGTGGTGATAAAGTAATAGACCACTTGAGTAATTTTATGTGACATGGATTGTGAGGAGGCTAAGGAGATCTTATGACTTGTTATTTGGACCCTTGGGTAGCCTCGGGTTTTGACTTCCTTAGGGAGACTTTACGAACATTTAGGAATCTAAGGAAAGTAGGGGATCTTATAGCCTTCTCACCTTTGTCTTGTGGTTTGATGTTATTAAATTCTGTACCATTTTGTGCTTTGACTGTGTGAGGGTCCGGACTTATGTAGTGGACACGGGACGATGACTAGTTCTTGGGTTGTAGTCAGGAAAGGTCCGCGAGGATATCACCCGGATGTGGAGCATATTCATGGTGGTAAGTCCCGACAATTTGTCGTTGCTACGGGATGATCGGCTAGTCCACGGGTGAAAGCCTAAAGAGTCACTGATGAGGGTTGAGATGGTGGTAGTATTGCATTCATGTGTTCATCATCGACTGGCCATACGTAAAATGCTCATGTTTTGAGATATCTTGAATTATGTATAGTGAAATGTTTTTATGAGCATGGCTTGTTAGAGTTCCTCTTAGGTTGTCAAACTCATCCCATTATTTCCCTCCACCTTAGATGTAGGTAAAGAGACCAGGCTAGCGTGACATGAAAGTTAGACACCGTAGGGTTTTTACGAGTATGGAAAGATTTTTATGCGACCTTAGCTTGTTGGTGGTTGAGCATACGTTTTGATGAATGTTGAGGGTTATGTGGATGATCTAAAGGGATCTTGAGTTTGAGGTCGAGGATCGGGTATTCCCAAACTCTCTCCTTGGGAAGGGGGGGTGGTGCGCTTTGGGGAAACGAGAGAAGCAATCCTCGTACATCGGACCTTTTGAGATTGTTGAGAGAGGATGAGTCCGATTGGCTTTATAGATTAGACTTGGGAGAGCTTTCGATCCATAATGTTCCCACATCTCCATGCTAAGCAAGTATATTCGGATCCCTCACATGTGTTGGAGATACGAGAGGGTGTGAGGGATGATCCTATGAGGGCAGCCGGTCACGGTCTGGGTAGAGGAAGAGGAGCCGCAACAAGACAATATCCTTAGTGAAGGTCCTTTGGAGGAACCACCTAGTCGAGAGGAAACAACTTGGGAGCGGGAGAGACCAAATGGGTCGATGTCCTCATCTCTTTCACCAGCACGGTCTGAATTTCGTGGATGAAATTTTTCTTTAAGGGGGGTAGATTGTAATGACCCGCACCAAATAATACAAGTTTGTAACAAGTTTGACCATGTTTAACTAAGTTTGACCAGATTTGACTAGGTTTGACCAACACTTAGTATGTGGACCAAAGTTGACTTTTTCAAGGATGAATAATTTTGGGTTGACTAAGACACCATTTCGTAGGCCTCGTCGACATGAGTTCATAGACGGGTTTAACGTCAAAATCCGACTCACGGATAAAAAGTTATGACCCCGGTAAGTTCAAACGGCAGCATTTTTTTATCAGTGTCAAAAGCTGTTTCCATTTTTTACCCGAAAGCGACCCTAGACCCTATATAAACATAACTTGTGATGCCAAATGAAACCCTAGCCCCAAAACACCCTCTTGAGCTCCCAAAACCCTAGGAAAAAAACTTAAGCCAAGGGAACCTGAAGTTGGGTCGTTTAGCCATTTGCGCGTCGTGGAAGATTGGACCGAAGGAGGCACCTCCGGCCAACCACCAGCAACACGCGCCGGCCAAGGAGGAAGGGGACACCCAAACGCTGTCGCCGGTAAGTTTTCACGGCGACCCATGGCCGGACAGCGCCCGGTATCGAGCCGTGAAGCGGCCGCCGTGGAGTAGTGGGCATTTCGTGATTTTGGCCATTTCCGGCCACTTCAGGCCACCATAGCTCCCTTTCACCATTTTTGGACCTCTAAACTCATCTCACGTGGTGCTTTGCCAGTTCCTCACCGTTTGAAATTCTGACAGCAAGTTGGCCCGGAGCGGTTGGATCAGGATTTTCCGGCCACCCGCCGGTGTTGTTGGACGAGGTAATGTGCGATGAGTTCCTGGTCTCTTGGGCTTTCCATTGATATGTGGTTTGTAAATTTTGGACGTCGTTTGGTTAATTTTCCATTTTTAGGTTGTTTCGGGAAATTACCGAGAAGTTGGGACTGAAATAGAGTACCAATTGGTCAAATTGGACAAAATTGAAGTTGGATTAGTGAAATTGGATGTTTTTAGGAATTATTGGATGGTTCAATTTCGAGAAATTAGCTCCCGGGTGAAAAGCTCCGATTTTGGGTATCGGGCACATAGAGACCTTATTGTGTAAGTGGACTGTCAGTCAGTTGGGATGAACTCATAGTTCTAAAAAGTTATTCCTGAGCCTTAGGGATATCCCAATGTCGTTGGTTCAATTATTGGAGCCTAAGTGGTATTTTATTTATATTACAGGCATTCACGCCGAGCTGGGAGACGATTCTGCGGAAGGACAAGACTGAGCATCTGTAGTCTGTGAGTGGTTTATATATTTTTAAATGATTGGGGTATTATATTGATATATCTATTGTGATTAAATATTTTATATATATTCTGTTTTAATCAACTGTTTGGTTGCATACAAAATGTGATTATCGGTCTTATATAAAACAAGTTATCATTTCATGTGAATTTTGTCAACATTTTCACTGTTTGGAAGTTGTACTGGTTTCGTGGATGAGTGTGGTATTTAGACATTTTGGGGCATGTAGATTGGGTTTTAAACCCCCTTGAGAAATTATTTTTTTATGAAATGGATTTTGAAATATATGTGTTTAATAATTGGTTAAGGAATATGGTCATTGAGGGTATTTCTCAAATTTAGAAGCGAATTGAGGAACTAAAGATCTTACGATGTAGTTGATTGAGTTAATGGGGGAAAGTAAGTTCATAAATTCTTAACACAAGATACGGTGACATTGGAAAAAGTACCCGTGAATGGAGACATTGAGTTAGAGGTTATAAGGTGATGTACCATATTGTCACGGGTGGGTTGATAATTATATTGTAGTGCCCCAGGTTACCCGCGGTGTCGTGAGGTTGTAGTTTTATCAGCGGTCATATATTATTTCCGCGACCCCGTGAGGTTGGGTTTCCAAGCGGTTTAGTGTGAATTGCCACGGTGTCGTGAAGTTGGTTTTATCCAACTGTCATATATTATTTCCACGACCGTGAGGTCGGGTTTACCCGACAGTTTAGTATATTGAGATTGCCATGGTGTCGTGAGGTTGGTTACATCCAACGGTTATATATTATTTCCACGGCCGTGAGGTCGGGTTTACCCGACGGTTTGGTATTCTGGGTTTTGCCACGGTGACGTGAGGTTGGTTTCATCCAACGGTTATATGTTATTTCCACGGTAGTGAAGGTGGGTTCTGAAGCGGTTTATCATCGACAGTTTACTACAGCAATTCCGATGTTGGTTATCGCAAAGGTGGGGTGTCCCGGTTTGGGATGGAATTTTATGGTATGGTACGGTGTTAGTGTATATAATTATGGTATTGTTGGCGTATAGCATTATGGTACTCTCGTTTAATTATTATATAATTTGTAATTACATGGATTGATTTATATGGTACGGTACATTGTTGGTTTGAGTAAGCCTCAAACCTTTTCCGTAGTTATGATTCATTTGTATTTTCCATGATTAATTGTCGACATGATATTTCCATATATTTTATACATCAGAGTACATGTGGTAGAACCAAATTCAGTTGTAAGGTTCTTGATAATGTAGTGGGTTAACATTAGACATGACTTTCATATTGTTGGGTTTTAGTAAAGTTGGGTTTGTGAAATGTTTGCTAAGCAGGGAACCTTACAAAGTGGGCGATGAGGGTCTTGAGGGTAAATATTTAAAAATTAAAACATTAATTTCCATATAATTGTGCAGCTCTACACAGGATTTATTTCTCACGTTTATTATTTTAAATCATTCCTAGGTGGGCGGTTCGTGGGGCCTGCCTGGCATTAAGATCGACACCGCTCTGCGGAGTTCTTTGTACTCTATCCACCCTATCCACATTATGCATTTTGTTGGACCTGTTATTTTGCATTTGTAATACTAAATTCGCAAATACTCTTTAGAATGCTGCGATATTAGTATTAAACTCATGTGGGTCCCTATTGTATGTTGTGGTTATGACCTACATTTGGATAGGTCCCGATTGTTGGATTTTTCTATATAATTGAGATATTGTGGTATTGCATGTGTTTACTTCTCTTTTAGGTGGGTCCCTTCGTGCATTCCCTTGGGATTGTACAATGGAACTCCACTAGGCGGAGACCAGGGGAACCACAGGGGTATCGGGTCGGGTCTGTCACCGATCGATGAATAGAACTGTCCATATAAAGTGGCCGAAGCAAACCACGAGATCTCATGGTCTCGGGGCGTCTTCACGACTCGGACCGTAATGTAGGCTGGGACTTGAAAGGTGAATGACATGATGGGAGGCGAAGGCCCGAATACCCGATAAATCTTTGCTTGAGCCACTTGTATGCGCAATGTCAAATATCAAAGGATCATGTGGCAGGGTGGCTTCCCGACCAACATCCAGAATGTTAATGTCAAATGACAGAGTGAAGTGCGCAAAGGACACATTAAACTAGAAATGAGCGATGATCAATAAGAGTAGAAAAGAAAGTGAAAGTGATAAGAAAATGATGAATGGATAAAGCAAAAAGGAAGAAACAAATTTAGGATACAAATGTGGCAATGTGTGCGATGACGAACTTCGTCCCAGACGTCAAGTTAAAGCAAGTCACTATAAGATGGGAGTGGTAGTCACGGGTGTGATCAAGGGGACCTAATGCAGAAGCAACCAGAGCCTCATTCTAATGTATTACCCAAATCCATGGAAAGATCGCACACTGATGCTCACTCGACCCTCGGAGGAATAATAAATCTCTCGAGCCTAAATGACCTTTGATGATCTCAAGTATATTAAAGATATCAAACAAACATTTTTTTTTTTTTTGTTTGCGAGTAGAACAACAGCTAAATGGGCCGAATGCTGCACAATTCAGCTTGAGAGAGACATAAACCTCCGAGCCCCGAATGGTCCCCTCGACACCAGAATCTCGGATCAAGAACCTATAAGGCGGAATAGGGGCATGACAAACTGTTGGCCTTCAGGGATGAGAGCACGTCATCATCACTCAAAAAGGAGATAAAGTGAAATGAATAGATGTGATGAAACTAGACTCAAAGGCAGACGGTGTGAAGATGCAAAATGGAGGAGAAAAGAAACAAGCAATGATGACGAAGAATGACACAATGCTTATAATGCTCCGCAGTCAATTAATATGTAATTGCTTAGGCGGGCCCCAACCCAGTAAAGAAAAAGTATGCAGAAATTTGAATGAAAGAATAGGCCATAATAAACCGTGAGGCTCGAAGGGCTAGCAATAGGATATATCAATGTATAGGTGTGCAAAAAGGAATATGGCTACTCAAAATGATGGCCACCCATCCTCTAACCATGATCTCAAGCATAAAACCTCTTTAGCTGATCCACATTGACTGGCTCTGTGAACTGATTTCCATCTAAGTTTGTCAACCAGGCTGCTCCCTCTTGTGTCAAATCTTGGATGACATAAGGCCCGCTCCAATTCGGTCTAAACTTACCTCTAGGGTCGTTGATCAATCCCAGGAGGACCTTCAAGACTAGATCGCCTTTTTGAAACTTCCTAGGACTGACCCTTTTTTCTAAATGCACGAGTCATTTTCCTCGTGGGGCTTTGAACATGTCTGCTACCCTCAGTCTCCTCTCATCCAAAGAGTTAAGCTGATATACTTGGAATTTGAACCCTCGAGTCTCGGATATCTGATGCTCTAATGCTACTCTTAAGGACCCCATCTCAATTTCAATAGGCAGCACTGCCTCCATGCCATATACCAAAGAATAAGGTGTATACCAGGTAGAAATCGCGAAAGATGTCTGATAGCCCATTAATGCGAAGACTTCGACCCGATCCCTAGAAGTCTCAACCATCTTTCTCAAAACTCTTGGATATTCTTATCATGGCCTCAATCGCCCATTAGTCCGCGGCCTATACGCAGATGATCGATGATGTCGAATACCATACTGACCGTTGTATCCACTTCTCGCCTCCGAAATGCGCCCTCCATCTGAGATCAACTCATGAGGGAATCCCATATTGATGTATAATGTGCGATCCGATGAATTCCGCCACTCCGTCATTAATCCAAAGATAAGAAGTAGAAGCCTCCCACCCACTTAGTGAAATAATCAATAGCCACCAGATGTACTCATGTCCACTAGAAGACTTGGGTGAGATCTTCCCAATAATATCAATACCCCATACTGAAAACGGCCAAGGGGATGTAAGTGCATGCAACTCAGAAGGTGGTACGTGTATCAAGTCTCCGTGCATTTGACACTCGGGACATCTCTGTACTAACTGGCAACAATTTGTCTCCATAGTCAACCAAAAGTAACCAGTCCTCATGATCTTACGTGCTAGCATGTGGCCTCCCATGTGTGGGCCATAGACTCCTACATGAACCTCTCTCATCACTCGACTTGGCAGAGGCGTGGTCCGCATAATAATAACAAAGCATCGGGTGATCTCCCTATAAAGCATCCCCACAAATAACAAACTGGGTGGCCAACCTGCCTCACGTTTCCTATCTCAGCGTGGGCTGTTTCCGTGGCAACCGCCACATGGCTGCAAAACTGATAAATATCATGATACTCATGGTAACTCATCCCCGACTTCCTCACATCTCCAATCAAACAACAAGAAGCTGGTGCGAACCCGGGTTCAATCATCAATGGCTCGCGATAGTCACCCCGCAGAATCTCAACCACGTGGCTAAGGTGGCTAAAGCATCAAAGAACCGATTCTCGCCCCAAAGCATGTATATATCTTAACTCATCAAATCAGCAAACCAAGTAGGGTTCAAGTAAGCATGGTATGGCTTCACGCTCATCTCGAGTCCCTCCAGATAATTGGTTCCATCAGATAACTAAACTGAATCCCCATGATTTAACTGCCTAATGCCATATGATCCAACAAGTATCGTGCCCGTAATGCGTTTCCCATACTCAACTATATTATTCACAACCTACGATGACTAAAATACTAATCGAATCGATTTGGGAATGTGATCACTCCTCGCGGTGATATCACTAAGATACCACGCTCAAAACCCCGACCGGACATGGTACCATCGAAGTACAATTGCCATCCATAATGCTGGTCATTGAAACAAATTGTTTCATCAGAAAATCATCGCCAATCGACATCTATCATCTAATAATCGAAAAGAAGCCAAATGGATTCGCGAACAATGCTTCCCTTTACCGATTTTTGTGTCTACATACGACATCAAACTCACAATGTAATCCAATCCATCTCACGAGCCTACCAATTAGAACAGTATATCAAAATGTGATAATTTAACGGATCCAATCGTGAGACCAAAAAGTATGAATACTGGCCACATAAGTGCCTAAGTCTTCCGTGGCCTAAAACCAACAATAAACAGAGGCGCCTAATCATAAGGTATTTGCACTCGTATTCCAAAGATCCTCTTACTTAGATAATAAATGGCCTCATTCCCTTTTCCGTAATCCCATCGAAATGAGCTAACATGCATCCCAAAGCTATATCCGAAACTGACAAATATAAAAGCAGGGGGCGCCCCGGTGTGGGAGACACTAAAACTGGGGGAGAAAGTAAACACTCCTTAATCTTCTCAAAAGCACGTTGGCAATCATCATTCCAAACCAGAGACGGTTCTTCCGAAGACGAAAGATAGGCTCAGATATGTCTCGTTAGGTCTAGCAAATGAAACGACCGATGTATTGACCGCCTGCCTTGGGATTTCACTATCATGTCATCCACGATACCAACATCTTTCTTTATGCATCATAAATGGAATAGAGTAGTAGCGACTCTCCATAGGTGGCCCCAGATTTTTCAACCCAAAATGGCATAACCCTAGCTAGCAGCACCCCATTCGCTGATGAAAGAAGTCTTCTCCACATCCTCCGGAGCCATCGTAACCACTATACCTAGAAAACCCATCCATGAAGGACAACATAGGTGCCCCGCAAGATCGTTAACTAACATATCGATGTGTGAGGGGAAAATCATCCTTAGAGCCGGGCCTTATTCAAATCCCGAAAGTCAACACGAACTCTAACCTTTGCCATCCTTTTAGGAACAGTGGGATCTACATTAGCCACCACCTCGTGGATACTCAACTAATCGACAAGAAGCCAACACTAAGTTGCTTCCCAATTCTTCCCTAACCCGTTGCACTCCATCGAGGCGTAGCCTCTCACCGCTAACCGTCTAGCATGTGCAAAAATAAAAAGTGTGGGATGTTGAACTATAGTGGGGTCAAGGCCTAGCATGTCCTCATACGACCATGCAAATACATCCAAGTATGACCTGAGCATGTCAATCAATTTACTCCTCTCATCCGGAGATAGGGAAGAGCCAATCCTAATCTCTCTAGCCATCCGGTACACCAAAATTCATCCACTCCGTATATCGAATGAGCGTAACTTTCCTCGTCTCTCCCAGATCATAATTAGACTGGATCGACCACCTAGTGGGTCATCCGTGTCTCCCATATCATTAATATCGATATGTATCGCGGGAGCCGGTGGTGCAATCAAAGGAAAATGCTGTGACACAAGCGAATACTCGAAAATACTCATGTCATTATTACCATCAGAAATGTCATCAAAGAGGGTGACAAACCCGGACATAGTGTTAAAAGAAAGAGGTGGGTCCATAGAGTCAGACGCTCCCTTAATAGAAATAGTATCATGAGTAATATCAGTAGCAACAAGCCCATCATCATCAAACTCAAGCATAGAAATTCCAAACACATCAAAAGAGAATCTGGGGTTCATGGGAAACATCCGTATCGCGCCAAAGGCCGACATTATGTCCATAGCCGCAAGCCTTACAAAGTGTCACAACATCGAACTTCAATCATAGAAACTCCAAACATGTCAAGAGCAGAATGGGGCCCATGTGGGGCTGTATCAAGGAAATGGCCGTCGCATCATGTCCATCTCCACCATGTGGTATCGTGAAGAGTCACCCATCGCTTCATCCCCCCAAATCCATAGATCATAGTCGTGGATCTCTCAAGAAAGCACATGGAAAACACACCGCTCTATCCCGGTGATGGGGTGCAACCGCCACGGCCCGAGTGGCTCGCGGTCTCGTAATTCAAACAAACTGGCCCTGTGGCGTCAATGCCTCGAATCTCAACCATCTTTGAAACACGGTTAACTCCCTCTCGCAATGGTGCATATTCGATCCTCCCAAGAAAATAGTCAGCCAACTGAAAAGTGTACGGGCGAAGGGGATAATCGAATGGAATGCCGTATTACGCGAGCTCACTCTCTCTACGCAGCCGTGCCATGTGTCGACATCATCCGTCATTGATGTAACCCAAACCCATAAGATATGTCATGATCAACCGTAGTAGTAAACTCGCGCCCCTACCGGGCGGCGCCCAATCCCAAACACCGGGCATATAAGACATACCTCTCATCATGCTAAGCACGAGTGCTCTTTGTCTTGTCCGGGCGACATGGGTACCATGTCCACTCGCGGTCATCCTCTAGGCTAACAGCACGAACCGTCGAATGTAAACCCGGTCGAATGTAGGTCATCCTCAGTGGCTGATGCGCCTTAGTTGGAGGAGTAATAACATCTCTATCGGCTGTATCGTGATGTCGCCCCTCGTGTATGAACTTCACCTTACGTTGAGAGGGGAAGATGGTATAGCGCTTCATGTGAATCGAGGCGACCAGAAGCTAGGTTAAGGATGATTGGATCCTCAAAACCTGAAAGAGTATAGAGTATATGATCGGACCAATCATGACATGTGTGTTAGTATACCTGACGTCACCACGAGTCCCGTCATAAGCTTTGGCGATGCGTATTGGATGGCCCAAAATCGGATGGTGAAAATCCTACAAAGTATGCGGTAACAGTGGACAAAGCGTTTAAGAGCGAGCCGTTGTCCGAGAATAAGGCGATGGCACCCGCCGACACGAACGAGCAACATCGATGAATAAAGGGACGAACATGGCTTAATCCCTCAGGTGGTAAATCATTGTCGAAAATGTTATCGCCTTCAGCCCTATAAGCTGTTAGAAAGTGGATCAGTCCCTCGAAATTGGTAGTGAGTGTCAACTCCAATCTAACTAAGAGTACGATCCAACGCATCTCTATGTGTCTTTGGATGGGACCAATAAACCAATGGAAATGCGGGCTGAGTAGTGGTAGCGTAAAATTTCATCTTCTTCCCTCTGAATCTCATCTCTAGCATCGATGCCAGAAAAAGGTCTATCAACAGGTGGGGGCTGAGCTACCCTCCCACTCCTCGTAACAATCTGCGAGACATCTCTGTAGACGCCCTTCTCCTCCGGGAACGGGAATGAAGGTGTCATGGGAGGAACATGTTGCAGTACGGCGATATTCGCGTGCATTAGAACATGCATCGGAATCAATCTAAATGGCCTAGAGACCTGCTGACCCTAGGTGTATACACTAAAATCTGAGTTTGCATACAAGCCCGATTAGGTGAGCCTCTCTCCATCCCATCCCATCATGAATATCTCATCTCTGAGATACCGATCAAATGTACACCCGGGTGGAGTGCGACTCTAGTGTCATGAGTGGTGCGAGTGCGTAGTCACGTGGACGTCCTAAATCAACCAAACCTTGATCAATCAAGTCTTGAATAGCGTGCTTCAGTGCAGCACAATTGTCTGTATCATGACCGGCTCTTTGATGATAAGCGATGAATGTCACGGTCCGGGTGGGGTAAGTGCGTAGTGGTGGTCTTGGTGGTAGTGGAATAATCAAACCCCCTTCAACCAATCTTTGAAATGCTCGGCTCAGTGGCATCAGTTGTTGTATGTCCGATCCGGTGGGTTTGCTCTATCTCGATATTGCAATAGTAGCCGACGTGCCATGCGGTGCACGATGTGAGTGATTCGCCGACGCGAGTGTTTGATCTGTGCGATCCATACATCATCGGTAAAGTGTCTAAGCACGCGCTGGCTTCAATTGGCGTGGGGACCTGTGTCTGTCATGCTGATAAGCTTGACATCCTATAGTGCGGGTCCCGGCTTCTATTTCCACTTTGAGTGAAGGAGGAGAAGAGTGCACTTTATAATCCTCTAGATATGCCCTCCTCGATGCCATAGGGCACAAACCAATTATCAAGAGTCTGTCTGTAGGAAGCCCATGAGGATGCCTAGCAAGCGAGGCTAGGAAGCTGCGCGTAATCATCAACGTCGATCGCGCTCACAGTCTATCTATAATGCGTGCTATCTTCTCCCTCCATCGGGAGATAATGCATCATAGCTCGTAGGCCTGAGGGCCTCGACCTCTCTCGGGATCCGTCCACTCACAGTATTAAAAAGAATATTATGCGATAAACTCTTGTCCAAATCAGCCCATGTCCCTCGCCTCGAAAGTCGATGTCTGAGCCAACGTTGAAGCGGTACCGCTCGGCGACGAGAGGAAAAAGCAATCATACGTGACTCATCCAATCTATGCTCGCGCATACGGCGTTGTATAGCGCAGAAGTGAATCTGAGGCACCTATCCCAATGTACCTCTCGATGTAGGCATGCGGAACTCAAGCGGCAAGTTTGCCAGCGGAGATATCATATCCGTCCCAACCTATAACTCCATCGAAGCATGCGGGGCGATCCTCTGCTCAATCCTATCGATACTGGGCTGAGTGTCATCAATGATCGGTGCGGGGTCCTAACGAGGAGAATGTGGCATGGTCTCGGTCGACCATGTAGAACAAAAGTTCCAACTGCGGGGCCCGATTCGAGAGGCAGTGGTGGTGGTGGAGTGGAAATTTGTATAGTCTGTGTACGGTGGGTCGGATAATGGTGGGGGTGGTGGAGGTGGGCGTGGCCAATCTGTTTGTCTGATGGGTCGGATGATGGTGGTGGTGGTGGAGTGGGGTAGAGTCATGCGGGATGCTCCCGAGTGGCAATGGTTGGGCTGATGCCCATCGATCCTCTGTCGATCCCAATATAGCATCCGGGAGAGATGCCATGGTATCGGTAATCTCGGCTAGGCCAGTCCACTTGATGGCGTACCGAGAGTCCATATCTCTATGATTTGATGCGATTTCTAGCCGGCGTGTGGATCTGAATCTCTAACGAGTCTACCTCGGTAGATCCAAGCTCGAGAACCAGTGGCTCTTAATCGATAATCTGGAAGAAGCAGAAGAGGCGTGTCAGTCCTGTGACTATCAATCCGAAATCGGTCCAATAATGCAATCGTGTGAAATCCTCTAAGGGAATGAGTGACATGTGATGTTAACATCTTATCGATAAATGGCCACACATGCGGGGCGAGATTACGACGGGAAGTAATACCTTAGAAGTAAGATGGCTCGAGGAAGCTAACAAAGAAAAGCTGAGTCTTAAAAGGCTATGGCCGTACCCTGCAGGATACACAACTTGAGATCCTAATCAACAATCAAAAAGTGACACCGCGGCCCGCATGTATCCATGAAATCTAACTTCGAGGCTATCTGGGTCTTCATTGCTCGGACATCGAGTCATCTCACGTAGTGCTCCGATGCATTACATTCTAGCCCTTATGCTAGACCCTATTCAAACCCTAAGCGGTCGAGAAGGCAAGCGGTTAGGAATGACTCCCAAGCAACTCAAGCAATCAATGAGGAATAATCGGCGAGACTAGTGATTCGAAACAAGGGGATATAACCATGCCCGCAAACACAAACAAATCAAGCAGTCATCACGAGAAAATTGAATCATCTGTTTGATTTATCATGCGTGAGCGACAGCTATCACATTCTTTTTAAATAGTTTATGACTGTTTCCAAATATCATAGCTAGATGTCGATCAATAATGAGAAAGCATGCTATAATCCAAAGGTGAACACCTGGTATAAACAAATCACAAATGTAGGCGAATACCAGTAAGTGTATGATCATCAATTATCTATGTAACCTAGAGCTTACCAATCAAAGAACCATGTGCTCGATAGACCCCATTCAAGTTCAAAGTTTGATCTCTTATGAAACGAGAGATTACAGGTTGGTCCCGATGCGTCGCCAATTTGGACCACTACCCGATCTACGGGCAGCGCGACTAAGCTTTTAAATGGAAGGAAAAATGTAAAAAGAAAAAGAAAAGAAAATGTGGGTTGATTTTGAGTTTTGAAAATCCGTCCTCGAGAGGGACAGTTTTTCTTTAGTCGCCACTTACTTTTGTTATTTTACCAAGGGAAAAACCAAGTAAGAACAAAAGCCCCATTGACTCCAGTATGGAAAAGCGATCTGCGAAAAACTAGTTTTAAGGTCAGGATGGATTTTCCTCCTCAGAAGGTACCTCATATGAAGTGGCACCTCTAGGCAGCAGACTCGGTCTCTACTAGTGAATTGGGTTTGTGGGAGCATATGGGTCCTGAATCGGATAAAGTCTCTAGGCTAAACCATGACTTAGATCGGGCCAAATGGTTGATCTTCTTTGATGAAGCTGAATTTGAATCAATAATATTTATATACCTAAGTTCCTCTCTACTGAGTAGTCGAAACTCTTTGTAATAGCAAGGTAGTCTAAGTCGAACATGGGGATGGGTTTTCATCCTAAGAATGATTTGCATAAGTGTAAAAGGTAAGGCTTTCTGTTGGACTTTTTGGATTTTTGTTTCAAAAGCAGTGTAATGAGTTTGAGCGGTCTTCGTAAAAAAGCTGAAAATGAAGTGCTGAAAAGTTAACTTTGAAGATTTGGAGTCACTAACTTGGCCAACTTAGGGCAAACAAGTGTCCTCGGGTTTTATCCTCGCGTTATGACCAAGCAACCTATAGTCGAGCCACAGCCCAGGATCTATGTTTAACTAGCAAACCTCACCCCTAAAATCAACTCCTATTTGAGTCAACACAGATAACATGCATCTATGGCCCCTTTAGATTTGAAACCTAACATTAAACATCATTTCGGTGGCTCGTAAAGACCCGTCTAAAAAACCCACAGTGCATCCCAGCAATAAGTATACAATATCCTAAGCATAAGTTATTCGGCCCGAAAATCACTAACATTCAATGCTATTCAACCATATTTTGAGAAGATATGGGTCATAAACCACCTGTAACTTTTAACTAAGGGGACAACATGCATATGCCCTTCTGGCTTCTTCCTTCCTCTTCAAAGAAAGAGGCTTTGTAAGCATCTCTTGAGTTGTATCCTCAAGAGAAATTAATTGGCAGCCAAACAGAAGAAAAGAGGAAGAAAAACAAAACCTAATAAAACTGAAAGATAATTACAAAAATAAAAACTTGCCAGAATTATCCTGATTTGTTTTGCTTAGGAATTCTGAAAATGGGAGGGCTTATATAGGCCATGATGGCATAGAAAAACATAAAAGCTAACATTTTGTAGCTTATTGGGTAGGAACAAAGGGAAGTAATACACAAAATTGAAGTGGGTTTGCATTAAAATACAAAGTGTGACAAAGCTGAAGGTGAATTTATTGGCCATCTGAAATTTCGCTAGCAATGAAAATTTCGCTAGCTAAGCGAAAGTGTAAATAATGAAATCACAAGAGATAGCGAAATCAAGAATTTTCCGCTGGGCGTGCAATTTCGCTAGCTAGCGAAATTTCGCTAACAGCGAGGAGATTCTTGTGAGTAAGCAATGCAAATTTATTGGAATAGTCACTTGCGAAAATCACGGAGTCTAGCGAAAATTCACAATTTAAGCTAAGATTGTGAAATTTTAAGCTAAAGTGAAATTTTCCCGCAATCCCGACAGAAAATTACCGCGATCTTAAGCGAGAACCACACGGAATTCTTGATTCTTCTTGCTGCACGCCTCTTGCTCCCTCTTCTACATTGATTTCCATTAAGCTGCCCTTCATTCTTTCTTTGATTTTGAATTTGTTTGATAGGCGACAATTGGAGTTCGATCTTCATGATTCATCATATGTCTCGATATTGAACTCCCAAAGTACCAAGAAGCTTTGCAAAGAAACAACCACAAATAACCTCTAAACGGCATAAGTGAAACTAAAAGACATGAACCTTCAATTAGCATAAATGACATGATTAGTGCGCAAAGCACTCAAAACCTATCTAATATAGGGTTCAAAATAGCACTTTTTGGGCACTAATCCACCCCCCCAACGGCGTTGCTAGTCCCTTAGCAATGCAAAAAACAAAGGAGATGCATGTAGTGATTTCCAAGATTTATGATTCAAAGGGTTTATGTATATATAAACATTGCAACAAAGAAAGCGAAAAATTGACACAAGTTTGGCTTAGGTATGAAGAACCAAAACCATACAAGACTAATTTCAGGTGAATATTGGTTCCATGATTCTCAACTTGAATTTCCTGATCTGTGGCTCTTTAAATAACCTTGATTAAGCGATAAATTGCAAAATTTGTCCCCTCCCCCGACCCTACTTGACATGTAAGTTGTTAGAGCAACTAGATAGGGCTAGTTACATACTCTTTCTTTATTCAACTTCACATTGTAGGGTGCAAGCTTAAAGTCGACTTCACAAGTCCGTTGTAGCGAGGTCCACCCGATGACTCCCGACGATTAAGGTTTAGGGCATCGTGAAAAGATCGCGACCACAGCTCCCGAGGCTTCACCGGACTGAATGACGAAAATCAAGCACTGACGTTAGACTCTACCTATCCACCCATGCAGCGACACTAAATCAATGACTCCCGACCAATTAAGGCTTAGGGCATCGGGCTTGAGCTTTAGCCATACTGGACCAGGTGCTCGGGTTTAAGGCAAAGGCTTCAAGCTTTTATCAGCTGCCTCTCTTTTTCTTTGCTTTTCTTTTCTTTTTTCTGCTTTTGAAGGCTTCACACATTGGTCGCTAATGTAGTAACCTAAACCCTATCTAGGTTGCCAACGCCCACCTAAGGCCGGCTATGCAAGCGAAAAGAAGCAAACAAATTCACGACCTATTGAAACAATCGGTGTGCGTGTGTGAATTAGCTTAAGGGAAAGTGCCAGTGATATCTTTGGAGCACATGTTTGACCAAAACAGTTTAAGCATGCGGTGTTTCAAATATAAAGCGACAAAAATATTGATTCTGTTCTCCAAGCAAAAGGCAATTCAAGATTGTCGATTTGAAACCAATTCAATTGTTGATTGAAAGAAAAACAAATATACATGGTAAAGGCACAAAACATGGTATGCAAAATTACCTTTAAAGGTTTGGGACACCGGTAACGAAACCATAAAGGAAAACAAAATTTTAACATCCAGGACATGTAGAGCATGAAAATTACCTTTAACCAGCTCCTTAAGTATGGTGGGGATTATAGGGCTCAGGGAGGATCCAGCAGGAGAATTTCCTCATGCGGCTGCACTGGTTCGGGAGGATCCGACGGTAGAATTTCCTCCTTTAATGGCGGCTGTACGCACCACATAAGGTTTCACCCTCTGTCCATTGACTTTAAATACCCTGTTATCATCTGGATTGAGTTAAAATCTATTTCTTGAACCATTGGGATATACACATTGGATTGATGAATGGACCTACATCCATCGTGACTTGAAACTTGCACGGAAATAGATGGAGTTTGGAGTCGTATAAAGAACTTAGTCTCCCTCTTTGAAATTCTTCACGATTATCATTTGATCATGCCATCTTTTTGATTTTTCCTTTATGTCTTGAATTCAAGTAAATCATTCCGTATTTCTTCCATCATTAAGATCAAGGAACCTCCTTGACTAAATTTTTACTTAGGTCCATGTTCAGCTTCTTGATTGCCGCCAGCGCGCCCATACTTTCGATCTCCCGCGGAAGGTGACGCTGCCTTACCATAGACCAACCGATAAGGGGACATTCCCGAGTTATCTTGAAAGATTTATCTGACTGTAGTCAGCGGTTTGATGGGCAATCTAACCACGGTAGTTGCTTACCACCTTCATTAGAATGGTCTTGATCTCTCCCTATTAGCCAGTTCTATGACCACTTGTTTGAGGATGAGTAAGAGTGGCCACTTTGTGTTTCACACCATATTTAGCCATGAGGTTTTCAAATGGTTTGTTACAGAAATGAGAACCTCCATCACTAATAATGGTTTTCGGTACCACAAACCTGGGAAAGATATTGGCTTTCAAGAATTTAATTACCACCCTATTGTCATTGGTCTTTGGGGTTGGCCAAAGCCCATTTGGAGACATAGTCTACTCCCCACCAAAATTTATGTATGACCATGAGAGGGAAAAGGTCCCATGAAATCGATACACATCAAATAATTCGACTACTAAAATTGGGTTCAAAGGCATCATATAATGTGAGGCGACCCGACCTTTTGCATCTATCACATATCGGCACATTTGGTGTGCTTCCTTGAATAAGGAAGGCAGTAGAAACCGGTATGGCACCTTCATTCTTTGTTTTTACGGGAAACAAAATGACCACCATGAACACTCTCATGGCGGTGGTTGAGATTCTAGCTGTTCCTCCTCGAATACGCACTTCTTTGATTATTTGATGCACAATACTTGAATAAGAGAGACTCTTCCGATCAGCAGAATGGATCTTAGCAAAGAAGTACTTCCTATCTGGCCTTTCCACTCATTTTGGAGTTTCTCTGTGGAGAAAAATTGGCAATGTGAGCATACCAGGGAGTTTTTTCCAGCTGCATCAGGGATTCCTCAGGAAATTCATCATTGATGGGTGGACTATGAGTGTCATGAGATATTGTTAACCTTGATAGATGATCTGCCACTACATTCTCTACTCCTTTCTTGTCTTAATTTACCAAATTAAACTCTGAAGTAAAGAACCCATCGAGGATGAGCCTTGCTTTTTGCATTTTGTTTAGTCGGAGGTATTTCAAAGCGGAATGGTGTAAAAATGACTATGGACCAACCAAGTATGCTCGAAATTTGTCTAAAGCATACACCACTTCTTTAACAATTCCTTCTCAGTAGTGGTATAGATTCCTTTAATGCTTCATTCAAGGTTTTTGCTTGCATAATAGACCATGAGGTTCCCGTCTTCTCTTTGGCGAGTCTTGCTCCTATAGCAAGATCACTTGCATCGCACATCACTTCAAAAGGTAGCGCCGGTTAAGATTTTCGTACTATAGGCCGATAGTCAAATAAATTTCAACTCTTCAAAACTATCACAGCATTCTCTCCCCAAACAAATTTAGCATCTTTCTCTAAGGAGCTTATCTGAAGTTAGCAATCTTCGAGAAGTCTTTAATGAATCGTCACATAGAAGCTGCATGACCAAGGAATTGCCTAATCATTTTACACTTGTTGAGGCGCGACTTGGGAAATAAGTTCAATCTTTTTATCCTTCCTATTCACCTTCAAAAATAATGTACTTTTGATACAATTCCTTAGTTAACCGTAAATAAGCATTTCTCAGTTAAGCACAAGTTCAGCACTACATGCACCTCTGCGGTATAGCTTCCCAGTTAGCCGGACATTCTTCAAAATTGCCTCCATATACGATGATGTCATCCATGTAGACCTGTTATGCGCTCACCATATCCTTTGAACATACTAAGCGCATCTTTGAAAGTGACGGTGCGTTGCAAAGACCAAAAGGCATCCTCTATAAGTATCCGTGCCCGAATGGACAAGTAAAAGTGGTCTTTTCACGATCTTGGAGCAATCTCTATTTTGAAAATATCTTTGAATACCCATCAAAAACAATAGAATGGGTGTCTAGAGACTCTTTCAGGCTGATCCAATAAAGGCAAGGAAGTAGGTCTTTTCGTGTTTATGTTGAGCCTCTATAATTGATACACACACTCCAGGCGGTAGTTAGTCGGGTAGACAATTCTTCACCCTTTTCATTCTTCCACGGTAGTCCTCGATTTTCTTAGGTACCACCTAAGTCGGACTACCAGTACTGTGAAATGGGGTAAATGATACCGACTTGGAGCAATTTTAAGACCTCAATCACGAACGCTACTTCTGCGGTGGGGTTGACCTCAGATTAATCTTGCTAATAACTTTAGACTCCTCTTCTAAATAGATGTGATGAGTGCAGTTGATGGACTATGCCACTTCAAATCAGAAATTTTCCCATCAATGCTTGCTTGTTCTTTTGAAGAGTGCGCGGGTTATCCTCTGTGCGTGAGAAAGTCAACGGTGAGGAAATTACAACTGGGCACTGCTCATTTTCTTCCAAAAATGCATACTTTAATTCGGCTGGGAGTGGTTTGAGCTCTAGCTGTTGAGGTCCCTTTGGTTCATTACCAGTTAATAAGTGAAATTTCTGTTTTCTTCTCAAATACCCTTGCTAACTCATGCTTTGAGAGTTCTTGTTGCATACGGACACTCAGAACAATTCTTGAGTTAATAAATCTTGCTCCACATTTGCTCATTGGCATTCTTTCAAGGATCGCATCTATGACACGAGACTTCTTCACGGATCATCTTCATACGAGTGCATATGCGCTTTGCTCAAATAAGAAAAATATTGAGTTCTAAGGTCATATTCCCAAATGAGTTGCATAACCCGTTTGACAATTTATTATGGCATTTAGAGTGACGAATGGCTCCCCAAAATAATGGGCACATGGTTGGGTCCTTTACAGCTGAGTTACAGTATCCAAGCACAACAAGTCGGATAGTAAAATCGGTCCACTTGTATTAGAACATCTCAATGGGTCCCTTTTGGTATTTTAGCAGTCTATCCGGCTATGTGATTATGTGATGGAAATTGGGTTTCGAGTTCACCCCAATTGATTGCTTGCATAAAATCTAGGTAAAATTGCACTAAGCTCCCAAGTCTAATAGGGCTTTCCTCGCACTAATGCCTCCAATATAGCAGAGATTGTAGGACATCACGGTCATATTTCTTGAAATCTTATTGATGATGGCACTCCTTGCTCGATCCAGAAAGGCGTTTTGTTCATTAAGACCGACTGCGTGTAAGTCCTTGAGAATTTTGCGTAGTGGGGACTTGTGATCATGTCAGGAAGAATAGTAACTTTCACATGAACTTCTAACATTTATGTTTGGTTAACGGAATTTTCTTTTCTTGAGAGCTTGTGGAAATGGAAGAATTTCTTGATCTTCTCTTCCACATTGAAGTCTTTATTCTTCTTGTGGATAATCAACGGTGTTGGATCACATTGGACTAGAAGCTGAATCTGTTGGCTTCAAATTCTTACCGCTTCTTAAGTCACATTTGCTTTAACTTCATCAGTTCTGGCATTTGGATCATTGGTCAAGCATATTTCATTCGCTCCTCTTTGATGTTCTTTGTGTGGAGGAGCCTTTTTTCCACCATCTGCATTCTTTGGGTGAATAGTTTTGAAATTTCAGAATGCATATTGTCCAGTTTCCTGTTTAGTGAACTTTCTAGTGCTTCAATTTTCTGATTAGTTTGAACATCCAGCACCTTCTGTTCTTCTACAAACGTGCCTACCACTTTACTTAAGTTCAGGATTGCTGTTCGACGGGAGATGAAAGTGGAAAGAATTTCATTGTTGTATTGAAATGGAACTGAAGCTGGCTGCTTTTGTGCTCCTAGAGGGCATATACAAGGGTTTGGTTCCATGGGCTTGGACAATTTCTCCCGGTTAGGAGTTATTAGTGTTACCATATGGAGCATCTATGGGTGGTTTTATTTTGACTTATGGCATGGGCATGCTCTTGATTGCACTCCTCGGGGTAATTATTTGATTGAAAAATTGAAGTAAAATTGGGATAGAAGATAACTCATTCTTGTTTGCATTTCATGCTGATTTTCATTTCAGATCCATCAATCTTTGAGTTAAAAGCGGTCGAATTTCGCTTTCATCTCTGTGTCTTGAAATGCGTACTGTCTCCCCTTTTGTGGATTCAGTAAGCCTTAATCTTCGGCTTCCCTTGGATTCGGTTCATCAGCACGAGGTTTCAAGCCACATAGTTCAAAAAAATCCATAGCTTCATCGGGATGCTTACTCAAGGATTCACCCCCACACATGAACATAATCGTTTCATAGGGTGGGGACATACCACCATAGAAATGGTTTACCGACATCCATGTATCAATTCATGGTATGGGCATGCGATGGTCTCCCATAAATCTCTCCCAACAACGATAAAACCTCTACTTGCATCTTGGCGCAAAGGTATAAATTTGTCTCTTCAAATTATTAGTCTTATGAGCCTTCGAAGAACTCTTCGAGAGTGCACTGCAACTCATTGTTCTAATGGTTCTTGGCCTCGACTGGAGTTGGGCGAATCTTGGCCTTGTCTTTAGGGTCGTGAAATGGCACTTCGGCTTAAGCAAATCCATGTCCATCATTCTCTTCCTTAAAGGTTGTACAGAAACCTCCTCAAATCCCTAATATGAGTGTATGGATTTTCATTTTCCATACCATGATATGTGGGGAGTAGAGTGCAGTGAGGCCTTTCTTGCCTTCTGGCGGGAGAGTATGTCTGGGAGGGGCACTAACTCTAGGAGGGTGGATGTGATCCCTCATGGTTCTGTAGGCTGTTGGATTCATTGGGAGTACTGGTGACTACGCTATTCTTGGGTAGTGGATCCATGGTATCGGTGTATTATTTTTAACTTCATTGTTTTTAGTCGAGGTGTCTTGATTCTGTAGTCTACCTGATGTGTCTATCCCAACTATTTATAAACACACATTTACAAAATTGTAGAGACAACAAAGAGCACAAACAAACTTGCAAAGGGTTATTGTTAGTAAAATAAAGCGTTATAAAAAGAACAAACGATGCGATTCTTGCAAAGTGATGAAAAGCTGGCGTTCACTGCCGTGAGTTACAAAGAGTTAAAAGGTTACCTTCACTTGTAGTGTGATCCACAAGTACACTTCAACTCATCATTAGTAGTTTGCTTTCATCGACAACGACGCCACGGGGAAGCTTTTTTTTTTAGTTCAAGTGCCACGGTGGTGGTGAATCAACAATATTTATATGCCTAAAGTTCCTCCCTCTTTTCAAAGAAAAACGTAGTATTTCACTGTGATATAGTGGTCTAGGGTCGAACACGGGGATGGGTTTTCATCCTAAGAATGATTTGCATAAGTGTAAAAAGGTAAGGCTTTCTATTTGGACTTTTTGGATTTTTGTTTCAAAAACAGTGTAATGAGTTTGAAAACTGATTAACTGTAAAAAAAATATGAAAATGAAGTGTGAAAAGTTAACTTTGAAGAAGATTTAGGTCACTAACGGCTTAGGGCAAGCAATTGTCCTCGGGTTTTATCCTCGACATGACAAGCAGCCTATAGTCCAAGCCACAACCGGATCTATGTTTAACTACTTAAACCTCACCTAAAATCAACTCTATTTGGTCGACCACAGATAACATGCATCACATGGCCCCTTTATAGTTTGAAACCTAACATTAAACATCATTTCGTGGCTCGTAAGAGACCATCTAAAACCACAGTGCATCAGCAATAAGTATCTGCTTTGTTTCCTAAAGCATGGTAAGTATTGGCCAAATCACTAACATTCAATGCTATTCAACCATATTTTGAGAAGATATGGGTCATAAACACAAGTACACAGTAACTTTAACACAAGAGAGGACAACTTGCATATGCCCCACCACAAGCTAGCTTCCTTCCTCTTCAAAGAGAGCAGCCAACATCTCTTGAGTTGTCATCCTCAAAGAGAGTGTTGGCAGCCCAGAAAATAAGAAAGAGGAGAGAGAAGAGAGAAAGAAAAACCTAACTAAAGCTACGAAAGATATTTACAAAAATAAAAACTTGCCAAAATTGCTTCCTCAGTTTTGTTGCTTAGGAGTTACAAAATGGGAGAACTATATAGGCTAATACACAATGTATGAAAATACCATAAAGCCTAACATTTGGAAATTTGAATTTAGGGACAAGGGTAATACACAAAAATTGAATTCGGTTTACGCTGTAATTACAAAAGAAGTGTAGTAGCCGATGAATTTCGTTAAGGCATCTGAATTTAGCTAAGCGTGAAAATTCGCCTAGATCTTGAAATGCAAGAATAAATCAAAATTTTAAGCTGGCGTTAACCCAATTTAAGCTAGCTAAGCGAAATTTCGCTAACAACGGAAATTCTTGTGATGTAATCTAAAGAATTCATTAGGAATAGTCTTCGCAATCCTGGAGTGCGAAAATTCACAATTCGCTAAGATTGCGAAATTTTAGCTAAGGCTGCGAAATTTTAGCAATCCCGAGCCTTCGCAATCCAGTGAGAGTACCGCAATCTTAAGCGAAATTCCACGGAATTGCTGATTCTTGACTTAACACTGCGCTCATATGCATTGATTTCATCGCTGCACTTCATTCTTTCTTTGATTTTTGGGTGTTTGATGGCGACAATTGGGTTTAGATCTTCATGATTCATCATGTATATAATGTGAACTCCCAAGAAATGCGCAAAAACATGCAAAACAACCACAAATAACCTCTAAACGGCATAAGTGAAACTAAGAAGACTTGAACACTTCAATTGGCATAAATGACATGATTAGTGCGCAAAAAGCACTCAAAACCTATCTAATATAGGGTTCAAAATAGCACTTTTTGGGCACTAATCACCAACCTAATTGGTATCTAGCATGCTTAAAAACACTCAACCAAAAGGGAAAATAACATGTGCACAGTGGTCCACAGACGTTGCATAAGGAGGTCGGTCCAAGAAAGGCTCAAAAATGCATCCTGAGTGTCAAAATCCAAACACCATGTGGTATATGAATACAAATACCAGCGCTAAGCATGTGTACCCCGAGGTCCCTAGCCATGCATAGCGGGAATAGGTAGGGCAAATAATACATCATACATCATGCATTTAAAACCAAATATTGGATCCCCATACCAAAGAAAGGAAGCGGTGAAGGAGGTAAAGTGGTTGCTTACTTTACTTTTACATTCCCTTTAAATTTCACAAACCAAACCATACATACCAATCCCGTGCCACTACCCACTGATCTGAGCCGAAACTGAACTCAGACCCTAAAGCCAGCCTACAGGTTCCTTGGGGCAACTAAGAACATGCCATGATAGATTCGAGACTGAAACATGCTAAAATAGGGGGCTGCCAATGAGCTGTCTTGCACAACCGGTTGAATCGGTTCTCAACAAGTCCAAACGATTGAGAAAAATTCTGAACCTTTGTCGAAGAATTCCTCACGAGTCGGGAATCCAACAAAACAAAGGAATGTGATTAGATTTCGAATGACCAGAACCTTAGCAAAGAAGAAAAAGTACCCAAACTATCGTGCGGAAAACCTGGCAATGAACCTTAGGCTAGTTCGATTTCCCAACCAGTCAATCCCGTTGAGAGAAGCTCTCAAAATTTTTCAGAACCTTCCTAAAAGAGTCAGGAATCTAACAAAACAAACGGTGATAAATTCTCATCTCGGATGAGTGAGAACCAACCAAAACCAACCAAACTACCCAAACTGCCGTTCCTGCAAATCTAACCTAAATGAACCGACTGATCTGGTTTCCCAACCAGTCCATATCATTGATAGAGGCTCTCAAAATTTGTCAAAACCTTCCTAAAAGAGTCAGGAATCTAAAAAAACAAACGGTGATCGATTCTCAGCTCGGATGAGTGAGAACCAACCAAAACAAACCAAACTACCCAAACTGCCGTTCCTGCAAACCTAACCTAAATGAATCGACTGATCTGGTTTCCCAACCAGTCCATCTCGTTGAGAGAGGCTCTCAAAATTTTCCATAACCTTCTTAAAATAGTCATGAATCTAACAAAACAAACGGTGATCGATTCTCATCTCGGATGAGTGAACCAACCCAAAAGCACGAATAAACTACCCATTTGCCGTTCCACGCAAACCTAACCTAAATGGGCAGGCGATGCGGTTTCCCAACCAGTCTATCTCTTTGATAGAGGCTCTCAAAATTTTTCAGAACCTTCCTAAAAGATTCAGGAATCTAAAAAAACAAACGGTGATTGATTCTCAACTCGGATGAGTGAGAACCAACCAAAACAATCCAAACTACCCAAGCTACTTGGATTTTCACTTGCAAACCTAACCTAAATGAATCGACTGATCTGGTTTCCCAACCAGTCCATCTCGTTGAGAGAGGCTCTCAAAATTTTCCAGGGCAATAAAAGATTCCAGGAATCCTAACAAAACAAACGGTGATCAATTCGCAGCTCGGATGGTGAGACCAACCAAAACAAACCAAACTACCCAAACTAAGGTTCTTGCAAACCTAACCTAAATGAATAGTTGTCTGGTTTCCCAACCGGTCCATCTCGTTGAGAGAGGCTCACAAAATTTTCAGAACCTTCCTAAAGATTCAGGAATCTAATAAAACAAGCGGTGATCGATTCAGCTCGGATGGTGAGAACCAGCAACTCAGCAGTTGTTCTCCCTGAACCTAATTTGCTCGGCCGAAGCGTTGAAGGCAAGCTCTCACGTATGAGCGTGGCTTAGGCTCAAATGGTTGAGGAGAAACCTCAAAATTAGTCAGAGTGTCTCTTAAAAAAGAATAGAGTGGTGCCGGGGTCTATTTCTTACCTCACACAAAACCTTGAGAAAAGAAACCAAGCTAAGCATCCCGGCGAGAATCGATGGCGATGCGTTTGAGCCGGGAAAAGTGTCCTCAAAGAAGGTCCCTTCCTGCTGATCTCTCTCCTTTTGTACTGATTCCCACCTCGATTCTGAGCCTACTGGTGTTTTCCACCTTCAAGCTTTGAAAAGAGCCCAATCAGTCTCGGAAACAGCTTCCCCATTAACTCCTCTCCTCATTTTCCATGCAAGTTGAATATCTTAAGTTTTCAGCTTGCTTCACCACCAAGTATCCATATGGATTCATGGTGGGATGCATGTAACTTAAGTCAAGGCCCAAAATGGACCCACAATACTGCCCATGGTCGAGCTGGAGCTTATGGGCCCGAACCATATAGGATTTGGGCTCCAAAATCACAAAAAAACAGCGCTCACACAAGGCGCGATAGCAGTTTAGACCGAGATGCCAACAGTCCATCCCGGTTGAGAAAATTATGAAATTTTGATAAGAATGTTCCCTGAAGAATAAGGAGACCAACAAAAACGGTGCACCATTCCCAGTCCGGATGAGGAGATATGATCGAAACAGGAGGAGTGCTCCTGCAAATCACCCAAAAAAACAATGTTGTATACGTATTGCCCTGATGAACCAGTCAAACTGATTAGTCAAACGGTTGAAAAAAATTATGAATTTTTAATAGAAACCTCCTTAGCGAATAAGGAATCCAACAAAACAAACAGTGAACGATTCTGAGTTTGGACCAAGGAGATACGATCGAAACAAGTTCAAGCGCTCTGAATTTGACATACTCTAATAAGCACGGTTGAGCTAAAACCTCGAGGGCCCACTTGCTTCCTATGCCCTTTATAGTATGTGCAAAAAAATAATGATGACCCTCTAAAGTGAACTACATAAGCACTCAGCGGACCCACATACAAGCCCACCCAGGGCTCGAGGAGGACCAGACTAAGCCTCAAAGGGCCCTAATGGTGTTATATGAGAACGATGGGTGAGTGTGACACCCATAGGATAAATGCAAGTGTTGAGGGGCAAAATTGAGGGTCTACAATTATGAGACAGGAGATGCACGAAAGGGATAACCAACTAAAAATCCAACTCCGACTAAGGGATGAGTACATGGATGCTGAGTTAAAAGAAAGAATCGAATCCTAGAGGAATCACTTGGCGGGAGATGAAGTGGAAAAGCGGATATGAGAAACTGAAAAGAAAACTTGAAGTGAAGAGCTCAAGGCAAGGGAAGATGCCTTCATGTCAAATCAACTCAAGAGGGACAGTGAGCTGTTCAAGATCATGAAGAAGAGAGAGGATGCCATGGAGAAGAACATGCTGCAAAAGGCAGATGCCTTTGAATATCTATATAAAGAACATTAGAAAGAGATAAGGCTCCTCATAGAAAAAATGGACAAAGAACTAGAAGAAACCCTAAATTATAAGGAGAAATTATGAACATAAAGTTTGGACTTGATCAACAATAATTTGATCCAAAATGTCACTTTCACCTCGGTGAGTTTGAGAGACTCTTAACTAACAGGCGAGACAAAATGATCTCATTAAACAAATGGAACTTTGAGATGGAGTAGTGCGCGTTCAACGGAGAATTTGAAGAAGGAAGCAGGTCAGAGTAGCGGAAGTCGGATCCACAGATTCTCCTCTTTTGCAACTGGTTATAAATATGAATAAGTTAATCTAAACCATCCTCATAGGCATGACAGAAGAAGGAAATAACTTGCCCTGTTGTCTCTTCCCTTTTCCCTCTTTGTAACCCAATCTCTTCCATCTAAAATCTTAAATAAAAAATTCCCTTTGCAAAATTTGGTGTCCAATTTCATTTTGCACTTCTTTTATGTCTATTTTATTTTGCTTACCTTGGTGATAAATAAGTAGAAATTAATGACTTTTAGTGTATAGCTTTACTGAATAATGGAGAAACCAGTTTTCTTGGTTTGTATTGCTGAATATCTATGAATTGTTTGGAGAATTGGACTATTGATGAAATAGAATAGTTGTTGTGTTAAATATATCTAAATTCAATGGTTTGATTTAAACAAGCTTTTAACTAGTAAAATAGCATAGCAACATATCTAGGAACCAAACAAGAATTTGATAGATGAATTGAGGTAGGATGAAATAAACTAAAAGAGGAAAGTTGTAAGGATATTAATGAATGTGTTGAACTTCAAGAAGAAGGAAGATTACAAAAAATTGATGGAATAAATAAGACCTATAATTCTGTATTGGTAAACAGTTTAGTTATTATGAATCTAATTAACACTGCACATGGTGTATCTACGAAGCAGTTATTGCTAAAAAGTTAAGGGGACATCTTAGGATCTATCCTATAATCTCCAAATGTCTAGAAGTTTGATTATTAATTAGAGGCAAAATCTAAGCAATACCACTAGCAGGAAATGATATAGGCCATTCTTGGAAGATTGAGTATTTCAAAGCCTACCCTTTATAATATCATAACATACACAGTAGTTCCTTATTTGAGCGATAGCCTATTTCATCATCAACCCCGACAAATGAAAAGCCTAGATCCTCCTTGTTTATAATCCTAATAAAAAACCCTTATTCGCTTTAATTTTGCCAACCAAATACATCCAATGATGGAGAGGGACAGTTTGGGGATATTATTTCAAATTACAAGAAGGATAAGAAGGGTTGAGAAAGGAAAACCAATTGAGAGGAGGGAAGATGAAAAGAATGAAGAAAAGAAGTTGTAAAAAGGAAAATATCAAGGTGGAATGAGTTTGGCCTTGTAGCCTTCCTCCCTTCAGCAATTAAGTCTTTAGGGGTGTTTAACACCTAATACCCTAATGCCAACTGGTATAGGAGTTGCTGACCTAAAGTTCGTTAAGGGTGGAAGAAAGCTTAAAAGAGCAAAACATTGCACTATTCCAAAAACCTTGATAAAAGATGAAAAGTGAAAAAGCTTCTAAGATAAGGAAGAGAGTTTACTGTTTGAGTGTAATTATAAAAAACACCACTAAATAGAGTATGTCAAAATCTATAATAAAATAGATGATAGATTGACAACAATGGAAAAATCAAGGATGCATAATGAAGGTAAGTATGTCAAGCTATAAGTGGAATCTGGGTGAATTTAAGCCTAAATTGTCCAATTATCTACCCAACTACCCATGCCATTCATTACAAGTCTAAAAGACCTAATTGATTCCGAAGGTGGTATATGCTTACATTAGTGGAGATTAATATGACAAACAAGCATATGAGACTTTAAAGAATAAAGAAGAAGTATGTCATCTGAGTATTATCCCAGAAGATTAACTAATTTGTCATAGAAGAAAAGAGAATACCATCACACACTCACAGATTAGGATTGAATAATTGAATTGTTAACACTATAGAAATTATTTAGTTGTTTAGTGAACTTAATTGACAATCGTCTTGATTCAAGATTGGAAACATGTTTAGAAATACTTTTACAACTAACTGATGTTTCCTGCCAAATTGTGGATTCAATAGAAAAATGTCATACAAAAATAAGAGCTAAATTGTTTGAGGACAAACAAAATTTTCTTTTCTTTGCTTGGGGGCAACCAAAACTTTAAGTTTGAGGGAATTTGGGGGAATTTTGTAACGCCCCAAAAATACCCTAGAATTTTTATAATAATTGTATTATATATTCTGGGTATGAATTGACTCAAACTTGGGCTTTTCCCGGAAATTTGATGAACTGATAAATTGAGAAATGTAAATTGAAGGTGTGAGCATATGATTGAATATTATATGCTAAAATGAGAAAGTGATCGAACCTAGAAATAAACCCAAGTGAAAAAGGGCAAATGTGAAAATTTGTAAAATGAGGACCTAAGGGTCAATGGATAGCTTAAATGCTAATGTGAAATAAATGATAAATGATAAGCAAAGTGAAATAAAGAGTTAGAATGCCAAAAATGGAAAATGAGATTTATTGGGTGGCCAAACAAGGCCTTATGAAGATTTAGTGACTTAAGACCAAAAGGTGAGAAAAATGAAGGATAATAAGTGTGTAGGCCAAACAAGGCCTTACACTTAAATGAGTTAAAAGACCAAAAGTGGTATTTGGATGCTCATTAGAGCACATCACGTTTTTGAGGGAGGAAGGAAGGAGAAAAGGGGGAAAAGCTAGGGTTTAGCAAGAGATCAATTTTTTGGTGGCTTTGCTCTCCACTTTTCTTATAGAAGATCAAACAACCTACAAGAGAATGATTTGAAGAGATAAGGTAAGAAAAATCAAACCCTAACTTCCTCTTTTATGATCTTGATTTTGGGGGAAAGCCCTAACTTAAGAGAAAAGGGTTCTCATTGATTCTAAACCACCTTTGGAGTTGTTTTGGGTGGATTCCATGGTGGATTTTTGATATGGGATGAATTGGAGAAGGTTTGTGGAAGAAAAATGGGTGAAAATGCCAAATCCAGCATTTTAAGGCAAAAAACAGTGAATGAATGGGGTACTAAAGTGAATGCAGGTACCATGATGCGTGGGCAAGTGAATGCCGGTACCACTCAAGCGTGTGAGGTGCCCATTGGCGGTGAGGGGCCCAGTACGGTACCGGTCAAAGTGGTGATTAGTGCGAAAAGTGCTATTTTGAACCCCATTCAAGATAGGTTTTGGGCACTTTGCGCACTAATCATATCAATTAAACCCGATTGATGTGTGCGAGGTCCACTTAGTTCGATGTCATTCGTGCTTGTTTTTGTTGATTTTGCAGGTCTTTGCATACCTGACCATGTGTTTAAGTTTGATGACAAGATATCAATGGCAGAATCTTGAGAATCACGGTGTTTTCAACCATCAAAAATAAAGGAATTTGAGTGGATTTTGAAGGCAAGTGATGAAGAGAATCTGTTAGAATGCGAGTGGGAAAACGAGGCGATCGAGGGATTTTAAGCTGTTGATTTAGAAATTTGTAGGATTGCGAGGGCATTAAAATCATAGCGAGAATTTCTCGATCTGGCGAAGTGAGCTTCACTAGGCTGAAATTTCGTACAAATTCCCAGCGAATTCTTTGTGCTAACTAAATTAACTAATTTCGCTATCTCACAATAATTTCGCTAGGCTAGCGAAATTTCGCTATGCTTGAATTCCTTTGTGATAAGCGAGAATTTCTCAATTTCGCTATCTGTGGAATTTGGCTGAAATTTGTGAAATTTTCGCTATCTTCATAAATCCTCTGCTATATGAAATTCTTTGCCTGTGAGTTTTGTATATTTGTGTAAGCGACCACGTTTTGGTGTATTACTATTGTAGCCCTTATGTAATTTTTATATTTTAAGATGTTTTAGTATTTTCACACTTTGGTTTATGCTTATATAAACCCCCTTGGCTGTAACCTAATTTTCAATCTTTCAATACGGCTTTTGTTCAGTTTTCTCTCACCTCTCTCTTCTTTCTCTCCTTTCTTGGGTGCCAAATACCCTCAAGGATATGACTTGGAGGATGGCGCTAGGCTCCCTTTCTCCTTGAAGTGGAAGGTTCTTTGAGGGAGTAGGATCTGAAGAATTGTTGGTGGTTCCACTGTTTTTCACGCGACGGGTTTTGACATTACAGTTCCTAATTTCCAACTCTAGGTTTAAAGCTCTTTGATGTACTTTCTTTGGCCATTGCTTGGCAAGCTTTAGGGTTAGTGTATTCTTAGCTTTGAATGCACTAATATCCATTGGTTGTTTACCGAGGAGCCTTTGAGGTAGGTTAAGGGTTAGATTTTCCTTGTAGGAACCATAAATGTTAAATAAATGCTTTCCCTCACTCAAAGGAAAATTATTGGGGTTTAGTACGTTAAAGTTAAATGAGATCCCAGTTCGAGGAGATGACTATATGTCATCCTCCACAATGAGAAATTAACCAGGGGACCTCTCGGTTAACTGGGACCTTAAACTCAATGGCCCAAATGCTTGAGGAGTTCATTTACATTTTATTTTATTTATTTCAATTTGCAACCAACCACACCCAATGTTTTCACAAAACCTTAAAATCCAAAATTTAATTCCCTGTTTGACTTCACTTAAATCATTTATCTGAAAGAAGCCCATCCTCGTGTTCGACCACTGAGCCACTTATCTTTGATAGCTTGACTACGGCATTAGGAGAATATAGGATATAAATTTTGTGATTAGGATCACCTGCTGCATGGCACGAATCCAGTGAATGCCGTACTTGTTGCTTCCGGCGATCTGTTTTTATATTTTTTCACACAAAAGCTTTGTATTAGTATACGATTGTTTAGGGACCACAGAAAGCGATTAATGGGGTTGAATAAAAATAAGACTAAGTGAAAAACGTACTGTACCTCGTCACCTCGGCGAAGCGTATTCGTTTAGTATGATTATTTGTTTAACCACTAAGAGTGAAGAATTTGTGTTTGACTAGGTGCGGGTAGAAGGCGACAACGACTGGGTGGTATCGAAGAAAAGAATCGATGGTGGTTTGTTCTCTGTTTGTTCTCTGTCGTTCTTTATTCTCTGTTAGATTCTGATTCTCTATCTTTTTTTGTTCCATTGGCTCAATTTCCATTTCAAGTTCTATTTGTAATATATATATATATATATATATATATATATATATATATATATATATATATATATATATATATATATATATATATATATATATTTATATTGATTTGAATCATTATTGTCGAAATGGTTGTCAAATATGCGCGTATTGATAGTGTATTTTGAACTATAAGTGAGAATGCGCATAAAAGTAAATTGATTTGAAATGTATTAAATGACCAACATATTGGGATTAAGCATTGGAGTCTTCATGAGGGGTAACGTCAATTGTTCATCGAAATCACATTACTCTTGAATAATAAACATGTGGGATTCTGGCGAATGCATGCGTGAATGTAAACTTCTATAGCCATATGTGAGATGGTAATATTGAATGTGAAACCCATTGCTTCTGAGAATGACAAACATGATAAGGATTCACCGCCGAATGCAGCATCGTGAATATTCGGCTTCTATAGCCATATGTGAGATGGTAATATTGAATGTAAACCACATTGCTCTTGAATGACAAAACAGGACCGGGATTCTGGCCCGAGATACGTCACGAATGTCATTCTATAGCCATATGTGAGATGGTAATATTGAATGTGAGATCACATTCTTCTTGAATGACAAGCAGGGACGGGATTCGCAGCGAATCTGTCGTGAGATATTGACTCTATAGCCATATGTGAAACTCATGGCAGAAGCGAGAGAAAAATGAATTGAAAAAAAATGTATTTGTATGAACCATCTTGCATTACGGACATTGTATAAAGACATTATTTTGACAAACGCATGATTAGTATTGAACTGAAATGTAATAGAGAGCTGTATAGAACCACTAGGCATGAAAATGCTTAACGTATTGTTTTTATCGATCTTGCTTGATCGCAGGAAGTGACAGACGGTGAAGCGGATTCCAAGGTCGAGAGCTCAAAGTCATTCAAAGAGTTCACGGAGTATGCTCCATTACATGCATCCTCACCATTTTGAACATGACATTGTTTTGTAAACAAAAGGAGTTCAACTCCGAAATCATTTTTGTACTCATATTTGATTATGATTTTGGATATTATGTTGTAAACGACATAAAATGCCATTTTTGGTTAAATGCATATTTTGTAAAGGAATTGCATTAAAATTGTAAATGTTTATGGGCTCAAAATCGCTTCTGCAAAGATTTGAATTATTTGGTAAATGGATTTGATAAAAGGATTCGATCGGGCGTCCCCGAGGTTTTGGTTCGGATCCGCCAATCGGGTCTGGTTGGGCTCGGGGGTCGTTACAAATTTGATGAGTCCTAAACTCATCTAGTTTTAATCCATTTTTTTGGCATGTTTCTAGAAGTTTATGAGCAATTTTAATGCTAAATTATGGAATATTTATCAACTTTGTGTTTTACAGGTTTTAAATGAAAAAAAAAAAGACAATTCCAACAAGAGAATCAGAAAAATTGGCTAAGGAAGAAATCTTTGTCGCGACAGAGAAATTTTATGTCACGACAAGATCTCAATAGAACTAGCAGAAGCTATGTCACAACAAGAAGCGCTATGTCGCAACAAAGATCAAGCTAAACTCAAGCCATAAACGAAGATTGTCGCGATATCTTATAACTCTGCCGCGACATAATATGAGAGAGATTGATTGAGGAATGTTGCGACAAAGAAGTGAGTATTGAGACATAAAGGAAATCAGAAGACAAAACTTCGTCGTAACAAAAGACAACTCTGTCGTGACATTGATAAAGGCAAATGGCAGTGGAACCTTGTCATGACATTTTCAGCTCTGTGCCAACGCAAAGAGCCAGGGATAGCCGGAAAAGCTGCATTTGCGACAAAGATAACTTCTGTCATGACCTGAGAGAATTGAGTCGCTTGATAGGCGAAACTGACTTTGTCGCAGCAAAAGTTTATGTCGCGACAAACACAGCATAAGGTTGAGTGGTATGTGTAACGAAAATCTATTGTGCGACAAAAGATAAGAAAAATTGCAAGATGAATGTTGCGACCTTAAAAAAAAGTATATCGACACAATGAAGCGAAAGCGAGAAGTCTGTCGCAACAATGATCAAGCAATGGCAATAGAGTTTGTCTCAATAATCAAATTTATGTCGCAACAATAAACGCTGCAGAGTAGGAAATTTATGTTGCGACAAAATAAAACTATGTTACGATAGAAAATATAAGAGGAAATGAAGAGCCGTTTAAAGACCAAAGTTTGTCGCAGCAAGGGGATTTGATGTTGCCACAAAACGAGTCTAGCCAGCGACAAAGATTAAAGAAGAAAATATGTCGTGACATATTCAAAGTTTGTCGCGACACAAAGTTCAGTCTCAGCAGTGCAAGACAACAAGACTCTATCACGACAAAGAAAAAGTATGTCGCGACAACAGACCCATGTAGTAGTAAGAAACTCTGTCAAGACAAAAGAAATTATTATCGCAATAGAGATTGAGAAGAACCACAAAAGTAAGTCGCAACATAGAAAAAAAATGTTGCAACAAATTGAAGAGCTAGTGGCAGAGAATTCTATCACGACAAAAGAAAACTATGCCGCGAGAGAAGATGAAGATGAGAGAATAGAAGACTATCGCGACAATGTATTTCATGTTGCGACATTTTCAAAACTTATGTCATGACATAGAAGCGGTAGAAAGATAAGTTTTTCGACAAAGAAATTTATGTCATGATAGAATTCAAAAGCAGCAAAAAATGATAAGTTGTTTAGCAACAAAGTTTTTTATGTCGCGACACAAGACACTCAAGTCCCGATAAAGACTAGATAACCTTAGCAGAACTATGTCGCGAAATTGCCAAACTATGTTGTGACAGAAACTGTAGGCCACGACAAGAGTTAGGCGACAAAGATGAGAACTATGTCTCGATAGAACTTTCTATGTCACGAAAAAGTAGGCAATTGGGCCAGAATTTTTGGGGATCTACAATTTCAGCCTAAAAGTGCGGCCCATCATTTGAAAAATCTCTCAGAAATAGACACATACAAGAGCCTTTGTCGCGTCTACGCAAACTAAGACTTCTAGGTAAATTTTGGAACTCCTTTATATATTATTTTCTTTTTATTTTTTCTTTTCTTTCATTTAGTTTTTAGAGTAGCATTTTAGTTAGTTTTTCTTGGATTTGAGCAATGATCTGGTGTGAAGTTTCAAGCTAGTCTTCTCTATACATTTATGTTTTTCATTACTGTCTAAAATAATGAATTTGGAAATTTTCTGGAGTTCATCTATTTCAATTCGTTTGCAATTTCAGTGAATTTACCTGATCAGTTAGTCACTGTTCTTTGTAATCCAGTTTGAAAGACTAAGCTCCATCTGGGATTGGATCGATGTTAATTATTGTTTTTCTGCTCAACTTGAAAGAATGTCATAGTTTAAATCCTGAATTTATTTAAGTGGTATTGATTTTGTAGTTGCTTGTTCAGAATGTTAGTAGCTTGTACCCAGAAAATGACTGTATCTTACTTTGATTTTCAAGAAGCCCTATGAGTGACAGAGAGATGGAGATTCCTGAGAGTATGGAGCAATTACTTAGGGGTAAGTTAGACTAATATTATGGAACTAATGAACTTTGAAGGACTACTTCGATAAATCACTGATTTACTCATGGTGTGAGGATTAGTTGAATGATATATCAATTTAGTTGATCAAAGGTTTCTCCTCTGTCTAATAAAAGGATCTCGATCCCATGTTAACTGAGATCTAATCAAGGAGACATATAATTTTGTCAGATTCGATAGATGAAATGCCACTTAAATTGGGGAAGGCTTACATTATCTTATCTATAGGGGCAAGCAGTCTTCGGTCCTAAGAAAAGGGTGTGAAGTACTGAGAAGGAAAAATACCCATATTTTAGAAAAAGGATTATATTCTACAAGTAACTGATTAGACTCATGTGTCCGGAAGGAACATGGATCTCTAATTAGTGAAATGTATGGTGTGTGGAGCAATCCAAGCTATACTACCTTGCATCTTTGATAAGTTCGATTTAAAACTCATATGATAGTAAAATGATCATGAAATTGATAATTACACATTGAACTTAATCCAAGTGTTACTTACTCAGTGAACTTTTCAATCCAATTATTCTAAATTCTTTATACATAAGTTATAGAGTTTTTATTATTATTATTATTATTTTTACTTTCCTTTAGTTTAAAACCAAACCACTTTTAATTTTGAAATTCAAATAGCAAGGATCTTGAGTAGATAGGGTAATTGATGTTTAGATTTCTCATCAATCTTCGTGGAAACGATATCTGGACTTAAATCCACTTTTATTACTTGAATGACCCATGCACTTGTAGTGATCTAGACCAAAACACAATTTTAATTGAAGTCTTCTCATCCAAGGCAACAACATAGGTTCTATACAAAAATCAGTCAACAAGTTTTTGGCGCCGTTGTCAGGGATTGAATAAAGTCTTTGGTAGCTATGTTGAAGATTTGGTTGAACACATACATTTTGGTCTTAACAAGTTTTTGGGGCCGTTGTCGGGGACTGAATAAAGTCTTTGGTAGATGTGTTGAAGATTTGGTCGAACACATACATTTTAGTCTTAATAAGTTTTTGAGGCCGTTGTCGGGGACTGAATAAAGTCTTTGGTAGCTGTGTTGTAGATTTGGTTGAACACATACATTTTGGTCTTAACAAGTTTTTGGTGTCGTTGCTAAGGACTGAATAAAGTCTTTGGTAGCTGTGTTAAATATTTGGTTGAGCACATACATTTTGGTGTAACAATAGCTCCAATTACGTCTGGTGACCAGTTATCATGATTACAGGCAATAATGGAAATAATGGATTTAGGAAACAACCCTTCAAATCGGAAGGTCGAGCGAGAGGTCAGCGATCTCGTGACCAATCACAAAGAAAGAGAGCCCAGCGGTTTACCATGAGAGCGTCTTTGAGAGGCTATTGCCCCATCGTCGTGATTTGCACAGAGTTCAAATGGCTCCGTGCAAGCGAATCCCTCGAAGGCGGTCCTTACGGTGATTATCTTAAGAGACCATGGGCGTAGAGGCCAGGTAGTGGTAGGCTTTAAAATTTACGGTCTAAAAGCTTATCAAGGTGGGACATCTCAGGAGATATGTTAGGGAACCTAACCACAGGGTGGAGTCAAGGCAAGCCACGAACAAAGTCACAACCGACGTAACAACCCCGATAGAATCCAAACTTGCCATAAACTATATATTAGGCGACCCGTCTGACGACTAGTATCAGTCGAAGGGCAAACAAAAGAAGCTCTTAAGAGCTGCCACAGTGAAAGCTTGGGTGAATGTTATCCACGTAAAAAGGAGACACAAAGAAACTAAGCCAATAGATGGTCCCATATCCTTTCCTCTCATCAACCCGAACAGGATAATTGTGCCTCACTATGATGCTCTAGTACTCACCCTCTGTATTAGCGATTTTGATGTTCATAGGGTACTGGTAGATCCTAGTAGCGCGGCAAACTTGTTGCAATTACTAGCATTCGAGCAAATGAAATTATCTTTAGGAATGTTGAACTCAACAAGGCGGATCCTCTTTGGCTTCAACGGTGTGACTACCATAACTTTAAGAGATGTCACTCTCCTTATGAAGGTCGGGCCAGTGACTCAGTGGGTTCTATTCTCAATCGTAGAAGACTTGGGGCCTTACAACGCCATAATGTGGTGGGCATGGTACACTTTTCGAGAAAGTTGTATCCTTGACCTACCACTAAAGCGATCCCATTTATTTGACTAGTTGGGTAGGTTTACCTCTTAAACGATCGGTAGTGGCGAAATAGTGTTATCGGCTATCTACATAGGAAGCGAAAAAGGAAGAATCACGAAAATCCTTTTCTTGAAGATCCAGACCCCCTGCGTAGCAATCACGGTTCGTTGTCGGATCAAAGCCGAAAGAAAGTGATCCGTGGATGGATCCACAGATAAATGTGTTGGATGGCCAGAAGAAGTTCACATATGCCATTTTCCTTACGTCGGTGTGAAAAACGATTCTGACTCATCTTTATTAAATAACTGTAGATGTGTTGGCGAAGCCATAGATATGGTAGGAATTAGCCAGCGGTGGCCTCTCACAAGCTAAATATCATCCCGACCGGTGATCAAGCGTAAGGTGGCGTTTTCACGTCGTAGTGAAACTTTGAGGCGGTGAGCGACTTATTGGCGGACTTCATCGGGGAGTGAAGTACTGAATGGTTAGCCAACGTGGTGGTAGTTCCAAAGAAAGGAGGAAAGTGGCGAGTATGTGTGGATTACACTGACCTCAACGAAACATGCCCAAAGGATAGCTTCCCTTTGTCGTGTATAGATCATATTGTTAATGCCGCAGCCGAGCACGAAATACTGTCGTTTCTAGACGCCTTCTCTGGATATCATCAAATTCCCATGCACCCACCTGGACTAAGAGAAAACGACCTTCATCACCCCGCACAAGTTGTACTGCTATAATGTGATGCCCTTTGGTCTGAAGAATGCTAAGGCGACTTACCAAAGGTTGGTGACTAAGATATTCCTACCGATATTGGGAAACACCATGGAAGCCTATATCGATGACATGCTAGTAAAATCCAAGAAGCGGCTTGACCACGCGAAGCACCTTGAGAAGCCTTTGGTGCTGCAGGTATGGCATGAAACTCAACCCTCTGAAATGTGCGTTCGGAGTTAGTGCAGGCAAGTTCTTAGGCTTCATGGTGACCCAAAGAGGGATTGAGGCCAATCCCCTTCAACTCAAAAAAATAATGGACTCTTAGACTCCTACCTCTAAAAAGGGGGTTCAGTAACTTACCAGCCGGCTAGCAGCTCTCGGGTGGTTTAAATTCCGGCTTATTTAGGCGGATTTAAAACCATTTTCACTATCTAAAGGGGCACAAAGGGCCGGCTAAAATGAGTGTGACCAAGCCCTCATGGTGATGCTTGATGTCTTACCAAACCACCAATCTTGGTTAGCCCAAGGGCCGGAGATACACTCTATCTTTACCTAGAAGGTTCAGAAGTCTCAGTAAGCATAGCATTGTTCAAAGAAGACAAAAACCAAAAATAGAGACCGATATTCTTCATAACGAATCCACAGTGGAAAGCGAAGCTTCACGATATACCATCCCAAGGCCAAGCGGCGCCTTGCATGGTAGCGGCCCGCCCTTACTTTTAGGCACACCACATCATCGTGGCGACCAGTTCTCGAGAAACATACCTGGCGACCTATCGGGGAGGATGGCGCAGGTGGCGAGTCGAGCTAAGTGAGTTGTTATTGATATACCTTACTTAGCGAAAGAGCGGTAATGGCAGATTTTCTAACGGAACTACCCCAACCGAATGTGGTCCAAGATAACAATGGTTGGTGGATCTTTAATGTGCATGGATCCTCTCGCCAAACAAGAGCTAGGGTCGGCTTGCAACTAAAAGCCCCAATTGGGGAAAGGGTAGCGTAAGCCATACGACTAGACTTCCTTGCGTCCAATAATGAGATGGAGTATGAAGCAATCCTAACCGGGATCGATCTTGCTCAATCATTATCATTAGAGAAACTCCTCATACGCAGCGACTCTCAATCGGTAGTAGGACAGGTAAATGGAGAATACGAAACATGAGACCAGCGTATGGCAAGGTATATGGGCCTAGTCAAACAACGACTAGGGTGTTTTGCGACATGGAAGCTTGAGCATATCCCAAGGGACTCGACAAAAGGGCGGTCATTGGCCGCGAGTGGTCGCGTCCATCGATAAAGAAATTGTATCGCCGGCTCACCAGTAGGAATCATACATTACAACCGTCGGAGTAAATTGAATAAATGAATAGGCCCTTCTTGGTGGCTCTATATTGCATTATGCGGGCTCGGGAGAATCTCAGAATAATAGAGAAATTTGAAGCCGCGAGGTGCAAGTCAGCGGTGTGATTTTCCTTAGTAAATGGGCAGTTATACAAATGGTCTCAGTAAGGGTCGTATCTTAAGTGTCTCACCTCTCAACAGGGACAATATATTTTAGTAGAACTTCATGAGGGGGTAAGCATAAACCATTCGGGCGGTAGAACTTTAGCTCACAGGCCCGTACAAGGGTATTGTTGTGACCATGAGGAGGCAAAGCGTGGCCACCTGCGTCGAAAAGTGTGACCCGCCAGCAGCGACTCCAGTGAGGGATGCCGGCTCTGAACCTAGCCGCCATTACAAGCCCTTGGCCCTTTGCTCAACGGGGAATCGATATAGTTGGACCACTACCTATAACCCCCGCTCAGAAAAAGTTGTTGGTTGCCACCGACTACTTTTGCAAATGGATATAAGCTAAAGCCTTCACCTCCATCAAAGATAAGGACGTCACCCGATTTGTGTGAAAGAATATCTCTGCTAGTTTAGAATACCTTAGTCAATCATAACTAATAATGGACCGTGGTTGACATGAAGTAGTAGAGCTTACGTCATGGTGAAAATCATAAACTTGTACTCGACCAATGTGCAGTAGAAGCTGATGGTAGTGAACCATCCAACAAAACTCTCTTGACGACTTTGAAAAAGTGTCTTCATTCGACTATGGGAAAATGGGTGAATGATACAGGTCCTTTAGGCCCTATAGAACAATTAATGGGATACGTGAAATATCGCCATTTATAAGCATGGTATGGAGGCCATTATTTCTCGAAATCGAAACACATCTTCTGGCCCGAGTTCTGGAACTACAATGTGAAGTATCTCTAAGGACCTAGATAGCGGTGTGAGCTCAGACGGCGCTATACGTAGCATCTTCTGGTCGAAAGCATACAACATGCATGCTCATGCGCGCCCATTCCCGAGGCCGGAGACCTAGTCTAGGGTCTTTGGCTCACGGCTGACCGTAGTCGAAAATTCAACCAAATTGGGAGGGGCCATACATGATAGTAAGAGTGGGGCCATCCGGGTTATACGCATTAACTAAACTAGACAGGGCACCAGTGCCCAGAATGTAGAATGCTATGCACCTTAAAATGTATTATCAATAAAGTTTTCTTTAAAGAAATTGTTATGTCCGTTTATTTAAAGTATTTTCTTTCAATCTTTGGAATATTACCAATCAAGTGTTCTTTAAAGGCATTAGTTCCTTCAATTATGGAATAACCTCCATTTCATAAGACCAGACTTGTGGCTCTAAGTTTCCTGGTACTTTCATAAGACCAAACTTATGACTCTAAGCCTACTAGCACTTTCAAAAGACCATACTTGTGGCTCTAGGCCTATTGGCACTTTCAAAAGGTGCTTGGCTATAAACCGCATTTGGCGCTTTCGAGAGAGCCAGCCTCGTGGCTCTTTGAAGGAATTAACTATCCTACCCGATATTCGCAAAAATGATGAGAAATAAAAAAAGTTTAATGCATAAGAGTACCGAAAATCATATTTCATTCAAATGCACTAATTGGCGTCTGTGATTACAAAAAAATATGTTATGGTGGCCAAACGAGGCCCCTTAAAAAAATTTCAAAAAAGAGAAAAGGAAAAATGAGGGATTGGAATTAGCTCTGGTCCTCGGCATAAACATTCTCCTTAGGTTCCTTGGCCACCTCGCTCGGGTGTGCCTCATTGTATGTCAGGCGCTTAGGCTAGGGGAGCACTGGGGCCTCCTGAAGAACTCAGTGTGATAGATTAGGAAGATTCGGGCATACCATATAAGGCTACGGTTGGTCTCCATAAATGTTGTGTTTGAAGCCTGTTGCAGTAGCCGTGGTAAAATGACCTCCCGGGGCCTTACGGTAATCTCGCCAGTGAATGCTGTCGCTGTCGGCAGGGTTGAGAGAGGGTATCTCGCCCTTGGCCACCTAATCTCAGCCAGAAGAGACGTCAGCTCGACCTCGGCGGTGACCTCGACCTCGACCTTACACTGGCCTCCTCCTGCAGCCCCAGTTCTTAGCATCCACGAAGCATCTTGGACCCCAGCTAGGTGTTGACCGAGTTGATTATATGTCTGAATTTATGACATTTGCCACCAAGGACTATTATCTAATCCCAAACTGTGTATTAAAATTTGTTTCTTGATTTTGTATAGATCGAATTTTCAGTAACTACTGTACCAAAGCTAAATAAGTCTCTACTTGTGTATTTAATTGTTGATCAATTTTTGATGAAAATATGTGTTTGTCCATTTATAAAATGGATTCATTAAAAATTGTGTTTGGTCTGAATTACTACGAGTGCACAAGTCGTACAAGTAATAAAAATGGATTTTTAAGTCTAGATATCGTTCCCATGGGGATTGATGATAAATCAAAAGACTAACTATCTCAACTACTCAAAATCCTTACTATTTGAACTCCAATGTTAAGATGATTAAAGAACTAATAAAATCATTTAACTAGTATACAAAAAAAATTAATAAGAGTGGATTTGAGAGTTCACTAAGTGAGACAACACTAGGAAATAGACCAATGAATAATTGTCAATTTCTGCATCATTTTGAATCATAGCTAAGCCATAAGTTGGAAAGATGAATTTGTCAAAGATGCATTATGGTATAGTTTGGATTTCTCCCTTAACCATACATTTCACTAATTAGAGATTCATGTTCATTTTTGACTTGTGGATCTAATTAGTTACTTGTAAGATAAAATCATCTTTCTAAGATCTTGGTATTTTCCTTTTAGTACTTCACACCCCGAATCTTGGGGTGAAAGATTCTTGCTCCCATAGACAGGATATTGCTAGCCTTCTCCAATTTAAATGGCACCTCATCCTTCAATACTGATGAAAGTGTCCATCAACTTGATTAGATCTTTACTAACACGGGATCAGAATCCTTTCATCAAAAAGAGGAGAAAATTTTGAGCGATTAAACTAATACTTCATCAAACTATCCTTAAACCATGAGTAAGTTAGTGATCTATCTGAGTAATCTTTCATAGTTCATTAGTTCTAAAGTATTGGTCTACCATACCCCTGAAAGAAGCACTCTATACCCTCAATTCTCCATCTACATTGTCAGAGGGCCTCTGGAAATCAAAGCAAGATCTGATACTTGTTTCGGTACCACGATACCTAGTACTTAGAGCAATTAAGTTCAAAATAATACCCGATCAAATAAATTCAAAATTTTAACTAAGGCGTTCTTCCACTTTGTCTTGAAAAATAACAATCACCATCGACTCATTCTGAGGGCTCAATCTTTCAAAAGCTGGTTCACATAAATGTTAATAAGCGATTAAGAAAATTCACGAGATTGTAAATAGCTAAAATAAATAGGCTACATAAATTTTCTAAAATCCATTTAAAGAAGAACAGTAGTGACAGATAAAAGTTTACAATGAATTCCAGCTTGAAGCTACACATCAGTTCATTACTCAAATCAAGAAATTAAACAGAAAACTAACTATAAACTACTATCAAACTAAATCTACTAAAAAGGAAATAAAAGATAAAAATAAAAGAAAAATAACATAGAAAGAGTCCTTAGCTACCTAGAAGTCTTGGATTTGCGGAAGCTGCGTACAATGCCCTAAATGCGTCTATTTATAGAGCTTTAAATGATGGGCAGCACTTCAAGGCATAAATTGTGGATCCCAAAATTTCTAGCCCAAAATGGACTCTTTGTCGCGACAAAGAAAGTTCTATCGCGACATGGCTCTTATCTTTGTCACCCAGCTCCTATCGTGGCATTCAGTTTCCTGTCGCAACATATTTTCATGCTATCTTATTTGGTTCTGTCACGACATAATTTGACTTTGTTGCGACATAGTTTTGTTGATGTTGTCTGTTTTATGTTGCGACATAGTTTTGTTGATGTTGTCTGTTTTATGTTGCGACATGGTTGTCTTTTATTGTGACAAAAATTTCTTCCTTCAGCTCTTCAACTTTGTTGCAATAGTCTCTACTATGTTGCGACATTCTTTCTGTTTTTATTCTCAATTTATGTAGCGACAAACTTTTCTTTGTCGCAACAGTGTTTCTCCTAGTAGTATGGATTTGTTGCCATGACATACTTTTTCTTTGTTGCGACAGACTTTTTCTTTATCGCGACAATGTTTTCTTGCCTTGTATTGCTAAGACTGAACTCTGTGTGGCGACAGACTCTTTCCATGTTGGGACAAAGTCTTCTTTACTCCTTGTCGCTGGCTGAACTTTTTGTTGCAACATTGAATCCCTTGTTGCAACAAACTTGCCTTAGGCTCCTCTCACTTATCTTCCATTTTCTGTCGCGATAGAAAACTTCTCTGTTGTGATAGAAATCTCTGACTTTGCAGATTTTATTGTCATGACATAATTTTCCTTTGTCACGATAGAGATGTCTACCTTCAATTCATTATTATGTCGCAACAATCTTCTTGTCATTCTCCTCACTTTCTGTTGCGACAATAGTCGTCTTTATCGCGACAACATTCACCTCAACCTTAAGTTTTCTCTGTTGCAACAGAGAAATTCTATGTCGCGACAAAGTATACATATTTTTCATTGCTGACTCTGAATGTTGTGTTGCGACATAAAATCTGCCTTGGTCTTGTCCTTAGTTGAAATGTCTGTCGCAACATAAAAAACTTTGTTACATGCACATTGTTTCATTATTTTTCCATTTTCTGTCGCGGTAGAGTTGTCTTTTGTCGCGATAGAGCTCATCTAATGACTTCGTTTCTTATGTCGCGATAGAATTGTAAGATGTTGTGACAAGGTTCCAATGCCATTTGCTTGATCAATTTCGTGACAGAGTAAGGAATGTCGCGACATTCTTCTTCATGAACTGCTCTAGCTGTAATCGCGAACAAAAAATCCGTGTCGCGACATAAATTAGTCAGATCCATCTTGACCATTCTTATAGCAGTCTTCATTTAAAACTGCGCTCGGCAGTCCTTGTGCAACTTATACTTCTATTGGTTATATTGGAATTCTGTCGCGACATAGTTTGCAGCCTTGGCCAATTTTTCTCCTTTTCTTGCTAGAATTCTATCTTTTTCATATAAAACCTACAAAACACAAAGTTGGTGAATTTTCCATAATTTAGCATTAAAATGTATCCTAACTGCTAAAAATATGCCAGAAAAATGGATTAAAAATAAATGAGTTTAGGGCTCATCTCCAGGTCACCCTCTGTCTTTGCCTTTGTGTCGCCGCTACGACGACAGCAAGTCGGGCAACCTGCGCTTCCTCCTTAGCCTCTTCTTTCTCTTTCTCTACACTCGCGGTCTTCTCCTTGCCCTCCTTGGCCTTTCGTTCCCAATGTCTAGACTAGGAGTTGGCCTTGCTCAGGAATTCTTCTAGGGCCCGGTACTTGGAAGTGGCAGACCCAGCATAGAGGAAATAACAATACAAAACCCATCCTCAAACATTAGAGGTCGGACCATACTAGCTCGACCTTCTCATTGAAGTCATGATTGCGGATATACATCCTATCTTCCACCACATGCTAATAGGACCCCTTATCCAGGTAGTTAGGGAAGGGGGTGGAGTGCTCCTCAGAACGACCCTCCATCAGGACGAGGAGGCTAAGAGGGTAAAGATCGCGCATGTGTGCAATCGAAGAATCCCTCATGTCGAAAGGGTTGCATTTTCTAATGAGAATTCGGGTAGCTTCTACGTCAGTGTCGGTCGTCCATCGTAGGACGGCTCCATTCAGTGACTTGACACTCTGGCCAGTATCAACTGTCGGCGACCTTATCCTCCGGGACCCCCGAAAGGAGTCGCGAGGCTGGAGTCGTTTGACCCTAGGCGGAAGACCACCCACTTCTTTTGTAGGAAAAGCTTCATTTGTAACCTCGTCTTCAAGGGAGGCTCTAAGCTAGGTCGATCCTTTGCTTGCGCCTGAAGCCTCTGGGAGGCACAGACGTCACCCTCCAAAGTAGGCAGGGCAGCGGGGAGCTCGATACAGAGATCACGAAATCACTCTGGGGCTAATGCGAACCTCCTCCGCGAGGATAGGCTTGTTTAAAGTGTTTATGGTTTGGACCCTTGGTAGGGGGTAACCCGCTAGCCATTTGGAGGCTCATTTGCATAGCCTGAAAAATCCTAACGACGAGGTTAGACATCTCGACCTCCCTTTCTTTAGCCAACTCGCTAACGCTATCAGATACGTCAGTCCCTGAAACCCTCGATCCGTCTGCAAACAACCTTATCATGTCATGTCTTCTTTTTCTTCTTCTTCGTCGCCTGGGGGGCAAGTTGTAAATCTCGCCTAGCCAACAATAATTGGGCAGGCATGAGATTTTGCACGGACAAGGGTAGGTAGTCCGGCCGAATAAGAGGCTCTAGAGCGGATACCTCTTGCGAAGAGCTCCTCGGTATTAGCGAGATCTGCGGGACCAGAAATGCGGCCCTTCATAAGCAGGCGGTGGAGTGGGCCCGAGGAAAACGAGGCACTCGTATAGAAAGGGCGGCGCCCCGGCTCTTGCGATTCTTCGCGGCGAAGGAACGTGGTTACACTCCTCTCTATGATCTCGAAGCGGCTTGATTGATGCGGTCGGTCTTGCCTTCTCTACCCGATTAACTGTCGCACCCCTTTCGGTCGAAGCCTGGTGTGTATCAACCGATTCGGGATCTTATTTAATTTTTATTTACTTTTTGTGATTTGTTTTCTTTTTTCAAAAGTGTCATGACTTCATCCTCGGCCCGACTTGAATAAGCGGATCAGCCGGGCTGAGTTTTACTCAGCGTTTTCATTTATCTTATCAAAACATTTATTTATGTCATTTTGTTTTGGGGTTTTCAATTATGCGGAAGCATTTTCAAATGGTAGGCCCATAAACATTTACTCTTATACAATTCGTTTACAAAATGGCGTATCTTTCCTTTACAAAATGATACACGAAACAATAGTTCAGAGTTTAACTCTTTTATTCGCAAAACATCACATGTTCAAAAGAAATGTTATGCATATGATGGGGTATATACTTATACGCCGCAACTTTCTCTATGACTCCGTGCTTCTTGATCTTGCCTTCTTCTTATTTACTCGAAACCTGCGCATAGATAAAAACTATATGCTAGGCATTTTCATGCTTAGTGGTTCTATACAGTTCTATTCTAATTTTTAGTTTAACATGTCATGCATTTATCATAAAACCATGCCTTTTATATCAAACTATACTCATGCTTATTCATTTTCACATGCTTTCACTTTACAAATCATTGATCATGTCAAAATATGCAATTTCACATGCATCAAATCATTTAACTCAAATCATGAGATTCAAACATATACTCTTAGTTTACAAACCTCATTTTCATTGATCAAAGTTTATTATCTCACTTTGTCTATGCAATTTATATTCATGACAGATTTCGTTCGGTGAATCCCGTCCTATTTATCTCTCGATAATGTGCTTACACATTTCACATTTTCGGTCTCCCATTATGCCAGGTGCCGATTGGTGCACCTCGGCGTATGGTATTTAAGTAATAAATGTGTCATGGCGAATCGATTGGTGCGGAAATCACATGAAGTGGGACATTTTCTTGATAATCATACACCATCATGACGGATCTTAGATTAATTGCATCCGCCAAAGTGGGACATTGGTTAATTTCGGGGTGTCTTCATGATGGATTAGGTTGAATTGAATCCGTCATGTTGGTAAGATTGATATATCGATTAATTCCGAATGTCGAGAATTAGCAGTCGTTTACAATTTAGAGTTAATCACTCACATCACCGATTAATCGTCAAAAATTTCAATCATCACATTTTCAAATCCATATGCACTTTTGTAATATCATTTCAAAGATATACTCATTCCATATAATCATTTCATATTTATTTGGTAAACTACCAAAACACTTGAAATAAGAATAAAATTGAGTGAACAAGCCAGAAGTTGTGGCTCGTTTCCTTCCCTTTGATCTCGGTCCTAGGTTAGGTGATCCTCACGAGTCCTAATCCCAATAACAATTACAGCTACTTTTAGTGGATAAACAATTATTATACATTTTTAGTAGTGCGATTAATCTTCGTTAACGATTGGCACGTGTTAAGACACTAAGTGCATGAACTTCACCTCGACGGTGTGCGATACGTTTTCATTTAGTTTTATCATATTTGAACCCCGTTAATCATTTATTAGGGTCCTTGAAGCTATTAGTGTCACGAATGCTAGACTTTGAAACAAAAATCAGAAAATTTGTTCCTTTATGTGAGCAGTGTTTACGTCGCGTGCGTAACAACGCTACGCCCGTAAGCGTGCTCGAGGGTGCCATTTTGGCACCTCGACTGCCGCGGCGGGGGCGCATGGCCTCGTGGGGCTACAGCTGCGGCATGGGTTCCCTACATTGCGGCGTAAGAACTGGCTGACCAGATTTTCTAATTTCACATAACTTTGCGATTTTCTCCAAAATCACTAAAAATCTCAAAACAAAACATGGAAATCACTCCCAATAACATCCAAATACCATCCTAAACCAACCATGTGCAAAACCCATAGATGGATTAGGGTTTTTCTAACCCAAATATCAAATACAACTTTCTAGGGTTTAGGTTCTTACCTTAAATCCCCTTGCACTTGAAGTCTCAGCTTTCTTCTTCCTTCCTCCTTGTAAGATCTTGCACCAAAGAGAAAGCCCCACACAAATCTCTTGATCTTCACACACAAAACCCTAGCTTTCCCTCTCTCAAGCTCTCCCACACGTTTTGGCTCAAATGAGCATTCTGAGACCACTTTTGGTCTTTAAGCCTTTATTTCCTTAAAGCCTTGTTTGGCTTACACAATAAATTTCCATTTCTCAGTTTTCTCCTTTTGATCTTCATTTCACTTTCATTTATCATTTATTTCACATTAGCATTTAAGCTTATCATTTGACCCTTAGGTCCTCATTTTACAAAATTCCAAATTTGCCCTTTTTACCCTTGGGTTTATTCTCGGGTTCAATCAATTCTCATTTAGAATATAATAATTAATCATATGCTCACATATTCATTTCACTTTTCACAATTTCACAATTTCACAATTTATCAGTTTCCCGGAAAAACCCAAGTTTGGCTCAATTTATACCCGGAATATATATAATAAAATTATTATAAAAAATCTAGGGTATTTTTGGGGCGTTACAACTCTCCCCCACTTAAGAAAATTTCATCCTCGAAATTTACCTTATTTAAACAGTTGCGGATATTGTTGCCACATCGTTTCTTCACTTTCCTAAGTGGCTTCTTCGATCTTGTGGTTTCTCCACAACACTTTGACTAGCGGAATCTTCTTTTTCCGCAATTCTTTCACTTCCTAAGCCAAGATCTCTACTAGCTCTTCTTCATATGTCAAATCCGGTCTAAGCTCAATTCTCTCCGAAGAGACTACATGCGATGGGTCTGATCGGTACCTCCTCAACATCGAGACATGGAAAACATTATGGATCTTTTCCAGTCAAAGAGCCTCATTTGTAACCTCGTGCCGAGGAGGCTCTTTGATTGGGTATGATCGCTCCGACGCCTGAGCCTCTGGGAGCACCGGCGTCACCCTTCCAAAGGAGCGAGGGCAGGAGCTCGTTACGGAGAATCCTGAAATCCTCTGAAATTGTGAACCTCCTCAGCAGGACCAATTTGTTTAAAGTGTTTGCCTATTTGGAACCTCGGGTAGAGGGGATAGCCTTCCTTGAATCTTTGTGGCTGTTGCGATCACCTGACAAATCGGCTAGGAGTTAGACATATCGACCTCCTTTCTTAATGAGCTACGCTAACTATCGGATCCATCCAATCCACAAACCCCTTCGATCTCGCGCTGACAACCTTATCTATCATGTCTTCTTTTTCTTCTTCTTCGTGCCGGTGGGGGGGCAGGTTGTGAATCTCGCCATGCCAATGATAATTGGGCAAGCTTGAGATTTTGCATAGACAAGGGTAAGCAGTCCGGCCGAAATAGAGGCTCTAGAGAGGATACCTCTTGTAAGAAGCTCCCGTGTGCTTGATAGATCTGCGAGGGCAATGCGACCCTTCATAAGCAGCGGGAAATGGACGGGAAGAAGCAGAACTATGTATGAAAAATGGCACCCCGGCTCTGCTTGAGATTCTTCATAGACGAAGGAGGCTCGTGGATTACGCTCCTCTCTAAGATCTCAAGCGTAGGCGATGCGGTCGGTCTTGCCTTCTGCAGGTTGGCCAGTGGCCTCGCTTACTACCTACGAATTATCAAAGAACGAGGCATGCGATAGAAAAGCGACCTAGACAAATATAGGCTACATCAAAAATTAAAACGGGCAGGAGCAGAGGGCGATGCATATCAAAAAGGAAGCCTTGGAGATACAGGCGTCGCGTGTCATGGGCCCACAGCTAAAACTGACCACTTTGCTCATTTTGGGGGAGTGCGGGAGCGATTACAAATTGCATCCGGGGACTATGAGCCGACATAGACAGGCAGCCCCTAATCCCAAGATTTAAAGGTAAATGAAACAAATCTCTACCAGCAAGATGTCCAGTTGGTAGAGATATTTCAGCACACTATAGCCCATTAGAATCCGAAAAACATTCGATTGTATATGAGTGCGGGGAGGTGCCGAGATCAAATCTGCTTGCCATGCGATGGGACGAAGCGAAGTCTGCGAACTGCTATCGAATTGAAGTAGATGGCATTATCTGCCTCCCCTACAGTTGAGGTAGTCTAGGCGAGTACGGCGTCTCGTATTGATTTCGATAAAATTTTGGCTATACAACCTTAGTTCTGTATAGACATGGCGGCCCGACTAGGCGCTTTGCGGTAGGAATTTCCCAGGTCACCCTTTGACTCGGCATTTCTTTGGAAACCTCTTCGTAATTCTATAGGAAAATAAAAAAAATTAAAAAAAAACACCCAAACCAACCAATGATAAAACAAAGGTTTGAGGCACGAACACTCACCAGAAAACCGAAAGTCGTCGAAGAGTCGAGAGTCTCCATTGACTCCTTTAAAATGAAAGTTAGCGGAAGCATAGAAAAGGCAAAATCGCAGGAATTAAATGCGTCGTCAAAACAGGATGCGTCGTATATATTATGGGAAGCGTGCGTTTCTCACACGCTTTGAACACATGAGAGCATAGTCCTTACATTCAACTCTCTGCATTCAACATTTAATACTATAATATTTTCCCCAATTGAAAAGCAAAAAATTCCAGTCAAGAAAAATGGGGGCATTATGAGTATCGAGGTTTTTAAACCCACTAATCTATGGGCATAGGGCCCGTCTAAGCTGTGCATGGTCGGCTATTACGATGTGGAGTGGCTGGCCACCGATCATGGTATTAAAGCGGTAGACACCATGCGCACGGAAAATCCGAGAGGGCGTCTCACATGAAGTCAAGGTATCCTCGAGAGATTGACCTCGGGCGACTGTCTAAAGTTCCAAGTCCCCCAGCAGGCCATCCTCCTACTTATGACAAGTTTGCTATGGACGAATGGATAAAGGCAGGGAATATGAAAAAGGTATTTATCCACGAACTTTCTAGTTTCCAAATCTCTTACTTCTCAGAAGATTAATCCTTAATAAGGAAAAATTAGTCTTTGATAAGGAAATAGAGATTTTGTTCCTAAGAAAATGAGATTCGTTTCGGAGAAAAAGGGTGAGGGATTCATGAACCACTCTCTATGAATTAGGAGGATCCCCACGATGAGAAGGTATGCAATCCCAGTTGTGTGAACTTCCTTATACTTCCTCTTCGTATTCTTTGTTGACTCAATCATCGAAGAGACGGGCGGCCCACCGTCGCCGGATCGCCCTTTTTACAGGTTCACATTGCGCCGTTGATGCCTCGGAGGTTAGACAAAATACTCAAAAGGTATTTACCCACTAATTTCCTAATTTCCAAATCTCTTACTTCTCATAATATTAATCCTTGATAAGAAAGAATTAGTCTTTGATAAGGAAATAAAGATTTTATTCCTAAGAAAATGAGATTCTTTCCTGAGAAAAAAGGGGAGGGATTCGTGAACCACTCTCTATAAATCAGGAGGATCCCCACGATGAGAAGATATACAATCTTAATCGTGTGAACTTCCTTCTACTTCCTCTTCATATTCTTTGTTGACTTAATCATTATAGAGGTCAGCCCACCGTCGTCGAATCACCTTTTTTGTAGGTTCATATTGCGTACTTGATACGGAGGAGTTGACAGTCGGTAACTCTGATGCCCTCTGTCACACCCAGAAACCCACCACACAGGGGCATGATGTCCAGTTCACACCACTCTAGCCTTTAGTGTCACGCCGAGATCCCGAGGCCAGGCGGGTTAGGCGGATCGAGCGGGTTCGGACGAGACTCAAGAGGCGGGACTCCTTACGATTTTTTTATTTTAAAAGCCCAGGCGGTACTTTTTGTGGGTATGGCCCACATCTTATAACTATTCAAAATTATATACATATAAGCGAGTCCCGTTTACAAATACAAAGCCCGAACTTTTACATTTACAAATCGAGCCGCAGACCTGTGTAGTGAACCCTTCTACGGTGTGTTGGCCCGGTTGTATGCGGGAGTCTTGGATGTCTTCTCCTGTACCTACACGGATTAAAACCAGGTGCTAAGCACTGCAGCTTAGTGAGGAAACATGTATCTTATGCATATACATTTAATGCATAAAACAATAACGAGATAATATAAATTTTATGTATTTATATTATGAACTATCTGAGTACTTTTCTTATAACGAGGCTTACTCTTATTCGGATCTCGAAGTAGGATTCTGAGATCTTATTCTTATGCGGAACTTATGCTTATAACAAACTTATGTTTAGTCGGGACTCCGTAGGAATTCTGAGAACTTATACTTAATAAACTTATTTTCAATCGAGACTCTCAGTGGGAGATTCACAGAACTATCTTATGCGGGACTTCTCGCCTGCGAGACTCACATTCATTCGGGACTCCTGGCTAGGAGTTATAGAACTTATCCTTATATTACGGAGTTTACCCTTGACCGAAGGTACGTAGGTATCGCGAGTGCGGAGCGTGCGATATTAGAACTTATTCTTATACTGGAGTACTTGTAAGTACTACAAAACTTATCTTGGTCTTCTGGAACTTACAAGCGGTCTTAGGAGACTTGGACATGTATTTCGGATCTTATACATGTCTTACAGGAGGAAGAATATATACTTATCTTCTGAACTTATCTTGGTCTTCCTGCAGAGGCGGACATGTATTTCGGATCTTATACATGTCTTACAGGAAGAATATACTTATCTTCTGAACTTATGCGGTCTTGAACTTGGACATGTTTGAGATCTTATACATGTCTTCACGAGAGAATATATACTTATCTTCTGGAACTTATATCTTGATCTTGCAGACATATACTTATACGAGGATCTTATCCTGATCTTACGGATACGAGAGTACTCGTAGGTACTAGAACAGCCTTGTTGCGTCTGAAGTACTGTAGGTGATACCAGAGACAATCGAATCTGAGTGCCCGAAGTAGGTACTCGCAGATGTCGGATACATGGCCAGGGACTTGCTCGGATACGGGTGCCGTGAGTCTTCAGAGACTAAATCAAGGCGGGACATATTCGGATACGAGGTTGTCGAGAAAGGAACATTCGGATCTTTGGAGTACCGTAGGTACTACATGCTTATGACGGAGTTAATCGAGAGACCAAGGTACCCATAGGTACTTTCTGAGAACTTCATCGAATGCGAAGTACCCGTAGGTACTACGAACATATCGAGAGGCGGGACTTGTCGGATACGGGAATTGCAGTGGAGTGCTTCTGACGGTCAATCACAGGCAGAACTTATTCGGATGCGGGTACCGTAGGTACTACGAAACGGATCGGATCACGGGGAACAACTTATTCAAATGCGGGAGTACGAGTGGGTACTACGAGACATTGGATGCGGGGTTATCAATCTGGGATTTTTAGTAGGTACTCACGAGCAGTCCCGGATACGGGACTTATCGGATGGGAGTACCGTGAATGTATGAAACTCGATCGGATGCGAAGTGCATTAGGTACTACGGTCTTATTCGACGGGCTTGTCGAGATCTGAAGTACGTAGGTACTACGGGACTTATACGAGACGGGACTTATCGAGGATGCGGGGAGTACTCGTGAGTCTTACGTATGGTCGGTCTGACGGAACTTGCTCGGTCACGGGAATTGCAGAAGTGAGGTACTCTGAGCGAATGGAATCTGAGCGAGAATTTATTCGGATACATGAGTGCGGTAAGGAACTCGGGACTTATTCAAATGCAGGGAGTACCCTTAAGGTACTGCAGACTTATCGAATCGTGACTTATTCGAGACGGGGGTACCCATGGGTACTTCTGGTCATCGAGGAGAAAGAACGAGAATAGAACTTAATTCATCTGGGGTAGTGGGTGCTTGAACATTTTCGAATGCGGTGCGGAAGTAGGTACTACGGACTTATTCAAATACGGAGTGTAGGTGCTCACGGGCTTATCTGAATCTGAGGTACGTAGGTGCTGGAAACCTTTCGGAGACGAGTGCAGTGGGTACTGCGAGCAGTCTGAGGAGGTACATTCGGATCTTTGTTGATGTCTTATCATATGTCGTGGGCTACTACAGACCCGATTATAAGAAATGAGTAGGGCCAGCGATCTGATAAGTATCAGGAAGGTCACGATGTTTGATGCTTGGGGTGCCATGGCACTGACGAGGAATCTTAGAAATCTTGACGAGTCTTGAGTAGCGCTAATCGAGGAGTCTTAGAAATTGCTAATCGAGGAGTCTTAGAACTATGTCGGGAAATGCCAGAAGTACTAATCGAAGTCTTGGGAGCACTAATCAGGACGTCCACTCATTCATTCTTTGGTCCTAGGTAGTCATATGATCATATGTCTTTCATATATTCCTGTTCCTCTATAAATCATCTTTACTCAAGAAATTGGAATCACTCAATCGGATCATCAAACTCGAGTTATGGCATTTTTTCATGCCAGCTAGTCGATTCTGGAATTTTACCGAGGACAGGAATGAGATTACTCATTTTCCGAGTCTTAACTTCATATTTTGACACTAGGTCACTTTGTCTTATTTAAAGTAAGATATTAAGGGTTCTATTCAATGGAATGCGATTAGATCTGAACTCAGAGATACGTCAGCTCTTCAGGCTCACCGCTATGATCAAGCGATGCAGGAAATGGGCTTGCGCATATCCTCACTTTGAGTGGATTTTTCGACATAGGTCAGAATTTGGAGATACCTTCTCTTGGTTGGTTCTCCTTGAAGTCACATTTTTACGTGGCCACTTGAATCACTCCAAATCGGATAAGAAATGGGGAAGTTATGGCCAAAATCTGAAAACTGAGTGAAGCGGAAAACCGAGCAGGTCTACCAGTGGGACTTAACTCCTCTGGAGTGGGACAATAAATCGACAGAATCAAGTTCTGGGGTAGAACTTAAGTCCTACCGGTAGACAGGGAATGCCCGAAGGGTGTTTTCTCCCATTTTCCATATGTTTGATCCCCGATCACTTCTATACATCCACGCATCTAATCCTTTTCAAATCACCTTGGGATCACTTTTCTATTCCATTCCTCTTTCAATTTCATATCTTTCTTCCAAAAATCCATCATGGATTTCTTCCAAAACCTTCTAATGGGTTTATAACCCCATACAAGACATCAAGGGGATTGGTTAGGGTTTATTCTAAACCTAACCGATACTCTATTAAACATAGATTCATCCTTGAGAAGTTTCTTGAGCTACTTGTGCCATATGGGTTTTTACCCCTTAATTGACATAAAATTTTTTGGGTTAATGAAACCTAGCAAAACCCGAGTTTGGGGAGATAATATTCCTACAAAACCAAGGATCCATGCCCGTCTCATAGGATTCCTAAACAAGGTGAGTTTTCCATGCAAAAAATCATAGAATCCATGCCTTTGGCTTGCTCTTGGCTCCTCGCCTTCTTCCTCTTCCTATAGTAACTTCTTCTCTCCTTATACCATCAGGTTCTCCACCGTTTTGAGACAAATTGAATCTTTAAATCCCATGGATTTGATAAGGCCATGTTTGGCCCTCCAACAAAACCCATTTTTGGGTTAATTTCCTTTATTTGCAAAAAGGTCCCTCCATGTTTGACCATTTGTATTTCAAGTTTCATTTATTTCATCTTTGGCCCAAATCTTTTCACATTAGGACTTTAAGCCACATTTTTGGGTGGTCCTGAAATTGTCCTTAAGTTTTATAACTAGGATCTCTCGTTTCCGGTTTCGCATTTAAGCGATGAAGCAGTGAGTGGAAAACACAAATACCTAAACATGTCGAAAACGACTAGGGTATATTTTGGGGTGTTACATTTAGCCTGAAGGTTTGAAGTGTGAAACGACACTAACCTTCCTTGTAACTAGATTTTGTCAGTGCAACACATGTTAAAAGTAAATCTTATGACTTTTAAATTCATAAATTCTCGAATTCAAAATTCATCTTGAAACCAATTACTTCCATATATCGAATCTCGATTATGCATGTCATATAAAAATTGTTCGAATATAAATATTTGGGATCTCCCCAATCAACTTTGTACTAATATAAGCGAATGTTATCATCAGTGACTTTCTCGAGTGAATTTTTCCAAAACCCGACATTTCACATAAACATGAACTTATTAGTTCAACATGATCCAACTTAAAGTTCTAATCAAATCCTAATGATGATGAATCCCCAACCTAGCCATCACTCCTCGCAGAAACTAAAAGTACGTGAAAATATGTTAACGAATGGGAGTGAGCTTAAATCTCAATAAGAAATACTAATACATTTTCATGGATAAAAAAGTTTGCCATCCTTATAACAAGCCGAGAATGTTTTTCATCAAACTTTAGATTCAAAAATAAGTTGGAACATTGACAAATTTACTTCCAAACATTCTCACATTCATTTTCAAATTAGTTTCATATCCGTCTTGATCGAACAATTTACGTATCAGTACAGTTAACCTTTCATATAAATACATTTTAAATATATTTTCTTTAGTCATCAAATATCCAAATGGTGCCCGACCATGAGACTTTCAAATTGGTGGCTAATGCGGAATTGTTCCTTTTAAAGTGGATGAATCGAAGCAGCTCTTATTCTTAGTAACACCACAGCAAGAGCCCACAGAGGCTAGGGTTCCGTCGGTCGTTTAATGAGGAATGTAAAGATTATTATTGATAAGTTGACGAGGGTCGAATAGTGTCATTATTATTGTCATTGATAAAGTAGAACTAACGAGTCGAATATTTCGTTCAAAAGTTCAAATTACAAAACATATATGATCATAAGCTACTTTTTTGATCGTGGATAATGAATAAATAAAAGTAAAACTTTAATAAACCAAGATTATATATAATTCGGTTAAAACAATTTTCATCTCGAATGAAATATAAACAATCGATTTTCTTTTTAAGGTACATTGATATCTCGACCTCAAAGAGGAGTACTTTCAAAAAGTTTTGAAAGAGCTAATCAGAAGAATTTCACGCCAGTAAATATTTCTTCTCCTAAATAATAAGGAAGAAACTATCATCATTACTTATTTATTCTTAAAACTTTCTAATTTGATATTCTTAACAATGATATTATTTTAATTTTTAACCCATAATAAAATTTAATGGGTTTCTAAATATTTTATAAAATTTTTTATTTATAAAGTTTATTCTATCAAAATGATTTTTGTTCCTCAAACATATTGACAACTATTCAAATGATAACTATTTGAATTGTAGTTTACAAATTTTATAAACTCATATTCCTTTTGATCTTATTTTAATAATTTATTTATTTTTATGCTCTTAAATCGAACTAAATCTTTTACTATAAAGAAATAATATTAATAATATTTTACAAATTATATTATTTTCAATGCTCATCTAGCCTTTTGCCTAACAATTATCATACTTGACAACAAGTATTATTAACGGATCTTATTTCCTATAATTGCTAAATAATTATTCTAATCATATTCCTTATCTAATAAATTCTCAATCCTTAATAAAATATTTACTTGCCAAAATATATATATATATATATATATTTAAATACTTATCAAATACATATATTTATACAAAATTCAGCCTTTTCAAATTTATCTTATTTGTTTATTATTATTTTCTTTCAAAAATTATCCTTAAATACTTTTTCATTCTCATACTCAAAGTAATTTAGTATGACACCACCAATCCTTATTTTATTTTATTTATAAAGAACGAAAGTGTAATCTAATCGACTTCTTGATTGATCTAAAAGCGAAAAAGAAAATTGAGAATCTACATCAAATAAATGCGAAAAATAAAATAAGGAAGATGCTACTGCAGAAATTTGTTAACTGGCCTTTGGAATCAAGCGTACGTCCTCACAGAGATTCTACCGACCATAAAGAAATTCAAAGATGAATAGAAAGATTTTCTTTTCTTATTCTATTATACCTAGGGTATCTGATAGGAAAATTACCTTTTACCCTTTTCCATTAAATTAATTAATTAATTAGCTAATTGAATTATCATTATTATTTTCCTAACTCATACCTATAAAAATTCTTGTCATTATTATTTTCCCTAATTTATACCTATACAAATTCTTGTCATTATTATTTTCCCTAACTTATACATTTACAAATTCCTGTCATTATTATTTTCCCTAACTTATACCTATACAAATTTCTAGATGTTACATTCTCCCCTCCTTTATAAAAGTTTAGTCCTCTAAACTTGATATACCTGAGTCTTGAAATAATTGAGGATGCTTTTCTCTCATCTCTTCTTCTAACTCCCAAATGACCTCTTAGATACTATGATTGCTCATGGGAACTGCGAAACAGCGACGGCGTGTGCGTGGAAACATCATCACATCCACAATTTGAACGGACACCTTTTCATAAGTCAAGTCCTCAAAAATCTAAATAGGCTCCAACTCCACAACATGAGAAACATCGAAAACATATTTCCTCAAGGTCGAAACATAAAACACATAACACATAGGGGATCATAAACTTCTACCATAAACCTTTCTGAAGATATAATCTCCTTGCTAGCTTAAAACTATTCTACAAATTTTAACCAAAGGTAAGAACTCGTTTTGATTACTTTTCAAGTCTAAAACAATATATCTCAACAAATATTTCCAGCTTGCGATTACTTTTCTCAATTAGTCATTAGTCTAAGTATGAAAACTACTATCAAAACTAACTTAGTACTTCGATTTTTTTTTTTTTTTTTTTTGACAAAGTCAATATCTAAAAGTAAATTAAGAATTCTTATTACATATACAATCAAATATTTATATAATATCAAATCTCCTTAATAATAGAAGCTAGTCTGATAGAAAAATTATTAGACTTTATCCATAAACAAATCATCATAATGAAACATTGTCATCATCTAAAGTTCTTGGTAACCTTATCACAAAATCAATGGTAATAAGTTTTCACACTCATTTAAAAATATAAAGTAGTTGCAAAGTACTATTAGGTCTTTGATATAAACCTTCATATACGATCACACTAAACCTGAGAATCCTGAAATAATGTATCTGTACTTCATATATGACCATCAAGATTACGTCTTAAATATTTATACTTTTGCATCCTTTTAGGGTGAGTCGTAGCTTAAAGTAATAAACTTTCTTTAAAAGTTGTCTCTTTATGTCTCCATTATTTAAGACATTAAATCTAATCCCAAATTTCAAGATCTTATTATCTTATTAAACACAATCAATTGTTCTAAAAGTTCAACTAGTTTCAAATAATTCCTTATAAGATTTTAATTATCCAAACAAGTTTGGTTGCACTATAATGCTCAACATAAGAACTCTAAAATCTAAAGGTATGACATAGACTTGTAAATATCTCAAATCATACAATAATCGTTTGCGACAACCTTAAATGATTTCCAAGGAATCAATTTTTTTTTTCTTATTTAAGGCATAAATCACAAGATTCTCATTGTTTTATTAGTACTGAAAATGTCATCATAATCCTTAAGTAATTGTATCAATATCTTCTATTTCTTGCTTAAAAATCATTTTAAGAAACAAAGACTTCAAACTCTCATAAACTATGAGTAGATCATAAACCAAAAAATATCTTCATATCTTAAGTGCAAATCATTTTACCTAACTTCAAATCATAATAAGGTGGTTTTCTCTATCTTAAAATTTCAAATGTCTATAAGTATATATCAATTTTTCCATGTTGCATAAGAACATAACATAAATCCTAATAAAAGGCATCATTATGCAAAACAAATCTTTTCAAACCCAATGAAATAATCAAAATAAGAGTTGCTACCAATTTATTCTTCAACTCTGTGAAGCTATCATCATAGTTATAAGACCAATCAAACTTAACTTCTTTCTATGTCAGCTTGAAAATATAAGATAATCTTAGAGATCTCTTAATAATTTATTTGTAATATCAATAAATCCCAAAAAACTTGAAACTTTAATAACAATATTAGATCCTTTCAAATTTCAAATTGTTTTCATCACTCAACACATTGACTTAAAAGACTTAACAACATTTTTAAGCAAATAACTACCTTGCAAGGCTTAGCTTATGAGTAACAATTTATCCACATGTTTCCCTACAACTAAACTCAAGATAACTAAGAATATGGAAAGACAATATTTTCCCAAAACAATCAACAAATAAAAGGTAGTAAGCTCCTTAATTCATCATCAAAATCAAACAAAAACCTTAATGTTTAAGGAGTATTAAGTCAATTCAATATTCTTTTTACCAATCGTTATAAAATAATTTTAAACCACCATATCCTGTGTATGTCACAAAGTGACAAATTCAAATCATATTCATATTGATAAAGTATCTTCACTAAACCAACAAACTAAACAAAGGCAAAAGAGTGTAGTGAACTTTAACTAGTCACCAAGAAATCAATTATCTAACATACATTTGTAAAAAATGATAAGAATACACAAACGGAAATGAATTATCAACTAACACGTCACTCAACTATCCTCATAAACAAACTTAAACAAGTTCCTATTAAGATCATAAACCTATAACTCTGATAACACTCTATCAAAGCCTTTGGCATGTCAGTGCGCTATATGGCGTCCGACTTGAAGGTTTGGAAAGTGTGAAGCAATGTGCCTTCAGCATAGCTAGATTTTTGTCCAATTACCAACACATGTTCAAAGTAAATGCGCAACTTTCTAAATTCATAATATAATTTGTGTAATAGGTAAAAATGCTAGATGCGTATTGTGTAATAATATAATTTGTAAAATTTATGTCTACTTTGTGAGATAGGAGAAACACGGCCATTTATATAAGTAGCGGTCTCTCCAGCCTGTAAGCGCGTTTTAAAGCGTGAGGGTCATTTGGCGCGAATGACTCTCTACCCAATGGTTGAATTAGTCGTTACAAATTGTATCGGCCCGTCCACCGGCACCTTGATGTGGGGGTGCATTCCGTTAGTACACTTAATCATGGGGCGCCGCGGGGCGTTAATATACGTGAGGTGTTTATCGCGTTCACGTCGGATATGAGAAAGCTTGCTGTATTATGCTCGTATGAACAACCTGGCCCACCAGTAGATGCGTTTTAAAGTAAATGAGCGCCCAGGCACGAAGCGGACAACTCTCCCCATATGGTTAGGCGGGAGTCGTTACCGCATATTCACCAAAGGAGCGAATTTGATGTACGTAAATTATAAAAACATTACAAAAACAAAGAGAAGAAAGGTAAGTAAACATTATAAATATTATTTAAGCTGGCAGTGGGCTGATAAGACCTAGGCGGAGAAGGGCCCAAAGATACAAACTTGGATCGGGCTGACAAGACTAATTAATTTTCTTAAGCCGGATTCGGGAACCGGGTCGATCCTCACAAGTTGGTAGGTGAGGCCCTTATTCAAACCTTGGTTGATCTACTTTTGTTTTCGTCTTTTCATTTTTCGTCTGTTTTCTTTCAATCCCTTATCTTTTCATATGAAAAGCCTATTTTCCGACATGATTTGTCAGCCTTTTTATATCAAATGCTAAAATAGTTATAATAAGAGCAGTTAAATAAGTGTCCAACTATATTATCAACCAATTTGAAAGAATGGAATCCATTACACTACCTAACATATTTAAAAATTTCAGTAAATTTTAATTATATATATTCGTATTTTTAAGATAAAATCAAATAGGAAAAATTATTTTATATATATATATATATATATATATATATATATATATGCTATAATATAGCAAATCTTATATATATACATTCTTTGACATTCACTAGAGAATCAACTATAGCCTAAAAATAAAAAATTCAGAAAAAAAATTGAGGAAATTGAAGAAAGAATGGAGAAAAGTGTTTTTAAAGGAACTGGGCTTTTGAATGGTGTAGGTCAGCACATTCAAAATAACCAACACCTAACATTCAAAAAATAGAAGGGAATTTTTTTCTTTTTCCAATCGTCAGTCGTCACCCGCCCATCCAAAAGGGGAACGGTTAGTTGGAAATTGAAAGTGAAGGGCAATGATCAGCATATCCGCATACTCAAAATCTACCAGTCGTCTCTCCACAGTTTAGACCATTAGCTCTGGGAGTTGTATCTCTTCCTCTCTCGCCCCTTCTTTCTCTTTGTTTCAGCCCTTCTTCCCTATTCCCCCACGACGGAGAATGTACAGGCCAGTATTGCCGGCGCTTCCCGGCCGCCATCAACGGTGGCAAGAATCCATCGCTCGCTTGCTTGCTCCTTTAACTCTTTGGCTATGTGGCATGTAAAATTTAATTTCTTTGGCGGTTTCTCCTTCCTCGACCCTGCATTTTGAAACCACAATCTCTTTTCTTGATTTTGGCAGTCACGGTGAGCATCCGATACGGATACTACGGGAACTGCCGAATGGTGCTCGGACCTAGCTCCTCCCGATTGATGAAGGCAAGCTCACTTTTCGTTAAGCGGGTTGAAGTGAAGGAAAGTGCCAAAAAGGGGGTTCTTCTGTACGGATTTGAGGAGAAGCCAGAATTGAGCGTCGAAACAAATTGGAGCGTCTCCAATTACCTCATTGTCCGATCATATGGTCGGAAGGTAATTTTAATTTTTAATTTACAGTAGTTCGGTTTAATTTGTCCATTTGATATGTTTCCCTCCTTAAAGTGTACGTTTTCCAGGGATTCTCCCTGTGGTTGAACAAAGGTTCGAGGATCGGTGTCAGATGGGAAGCTCTGCCCAGTAGTTTGAGTGATCTGCAAGTTTTTCTAATTAAAGGTGGCTTCAGTTTTTCATTATTTCCTTTCTTATTTCATTTTAAACAATTGAATTTCAAATACAGACATCTCTGATCTGATGCAGGGGAACAAAACTTTGAAACGTTGCTGCCGAATCCGACGAATTCTTCTGCTGCCTTCCCCTTCCATGAATCAAAAAAGGGTAATACAGTAGAGCATTGTAGTATAATTGGCATTACTGAAAATATGGTGGATGACCTAATAATTATATGTAAAGGTAGAGAAGCCGAATACACAATCCTGGAAGACAACAGATACGATATAGGCATCATCAACACCAACCGTAGAAGCGTCATAATGACATTGAATGTTAATGTTACATCCAAGATGTATGATATCACTAAGGCAAAAAGCATGTGTTCGACTATAAAGGGGCCCTGTCGTCTCAATCTTCTCTTCCCCACCACTCAATTTGTCATACTGACCACACCCAATAATGTAAGCTCACTACTTACTGGTATTTTCCGTCTAAAATCCATGAATTTCTCACCCAATTAACCTTAATGGACTATGTTAATGCAGGGAGATCTTGGTGGATGGTATGTTGAGCTTTCTTTCGTGGCTCGTGTGGTCACTTATGTTGCGATTTTAGGTATTGTATTGAAATCGCATTTTGTTAGGTTCTTCATATGTCTGTACCTCTGTGGCTAGACTTATGGATGTTTTGCTGACAGGATTTGCTGCGATTATCATATTTCTGGTATTGAAATACCTTGGAGCTTGCGAAGGAAACAATGAAATACATATAGAGGATGTAACAATTCAGGAAGTGACTGAAACTGACCCCTTAATGCCAGAGAAGCCATTTCGACTCACTTATGGAACAGGTGAAGAAGACCCTGAATCAGGAGTGTCTGGAAGTTCCTCCGAAGATTTGTATGATGGGAAGATTTGTATTATTTGCTATGATGGGCCACGGAACTGCTTCTTTGTTCCTTGTGGTCATTGTGCCACCTGCTATGAATGTTCTAAAAGGTGCCTACTCCTAAAGATTTTTGTATTCATTTCATCAAGTGAATATTTAGTGATCTCATAAGCATACCTTTTGCAGGATTATAGAAGGGGAGAACAAAGTCTGTCCGATATGTCGAAGGTCGATTCACAAAGTAAGAAGATTGATAGCTCCTTAGGATTTATGTGATTATGTTTAGGAGGACATGTCATGTCCCAGGATAGAAAGAGTGAACTTATTCTTATGCCCAAGTTCACTGACTTGAAGTGCTATATGGAAATATCAGTAGAGGTTTTTTATTTTTATTTTTATTTTTATTTTATGGTATTTGTAATTGGAAAAGGGGTTATTATCAAATTTCTGTACAATGAGCTTCCGTTACTTATTCACCTATATAGATAATCGTTGTCCCCTTGAACCTTATTCTGTTTTCTAGAACATGTTTGGAAAGGACTCAAGGTCTTTCCAAATCAATTTGTATTATTTTTCTAATGAACACTGTTGAACCCAAAAATTTCTCCTCTCTCTCTATAAGTCTATACATTATATATTGATTTCAAGGAATACATCATGGGTCATTATGAGTAATCCGTAATTCATGATGCAATGCTCATTGTAGCGGGATAAGGAGTCGTGGCCAACGGCATCAAGGAACTCCTTGACTGTCCACACATCCCACTAAATTATGACTATTTCCTTGATACCCAAGGCGACTTGATCCAAAGGTCTCGTTCTTAATCTCTCCGATGCCCAAGGTTGTCGAAACAATAGTATAATCGACCTATATGAGTCATCTGCCTAACAACCATTCACATCGGTCAATTCGGATATCATCCGGGTCGTATTCTGGTTTTAGCTAAATTTGGATCAGTATCACGTGATTATAATGTGAAGTACGGTTTATCCCATTCCAATGTTCTTTGTAATTTTTCTAGAAGGACAACTCCTACCCTTCAAGGAGTTTGTCTTTCTCACCCTCAATGGTAAGATATATTCATTAAAAGAAAAGCTAATGCACAAGGTGCTGGGAAACCACAATCAGACATAAATTTTACTTCGTTCATATCATCTACATGGGCTGACAACGAAGGGCAGTGGTCCAAAATACTATTCTACATATGAGACAGGGTTAGGCTGGTCCCTCGATAGAAAAAATCTTGTCGATTTCCCTGAGGCATCTAAGGAGATCAAGAAAGCATCAGAAATTAGTTTTTGGTCTTTTTGCATTTGATGGGTGCTGATATGATGCCGTGATGGGTCCAAACAGCTCATCCTTTTATTATGCAGACATGGTATACTTTTGCTAGGCTATCAATATTCAATCATGGTGAACAGGGGTTACTATGCTTCTCTGGCGGCTGATGCATACTCCAAGTACATCAACTTCCAGGCCATCAGCATGTCCATGGACACCTCTTATTGCTATGTTCTGCTCTTCCTCTTCATATGCTTTTTTACCAAACATTTTCTCCAATACAACAAAAAAATCCCACCAAGTCCTCCTTTCTCCCTGCCCATAATAGGTCATCTCCACCTCTTGAAGAAACCCCTCCATCGCACCCTTGCTAAAATTTCCAACCAGTATGGTCCAATCCTGTTCACCAAATTCGGCTCCCGCCCCGTCATCATTGTGTCTTCCCCCTCCGCTGCAGAGGAATGCTTCACCAAAAACGACATAGTTTTCGCAAACCGCCCCCGCCTACTCGCCGGAAAACACCTGGGTTACAATTACACCACTCTTACATGGGCTCCATATGGTCAACATTGGCGCAATTTAAGGCGTATAGCTTCTATTGAGATATTGTCATCTAATAGGCTTCAGATGTTCTATGACATCCGGATTGATGAGGTCCGGTCATTTCTTTGCCGGCTTTTCAGAGTTTCTAGGGAAGTTCGATATTCTGCTGTGGATATGAAATCCATGTTTTTCGAGCTGACACTTAACAATATGATGAGAATGATCTCAGGAAAGAGGTACTACGGCGATAATAAAGCAGAATTGGAGGAAACAAGAAAGTTCCGGGAGATAGTAGCGGAGACCTTCGAGTTGAGTGGGGTAACCAATATTGTAGATTTTCTACCCTTCTGGAAGTGGGTTGGATTAAATGGAGTTAAAAAGAAATTGGTCCTGTTGCAGGAGAAAAGAGATGGATTCATGCAGAATTTAATTGAAGAGCACAGACGAAAGAGGAGCAGTTCATGTGAAGGAAGGGACAAGACAATGCTTGATGTCTTATTATCATTGCAAGAAACTGAACCTGAGTGCTACCCGGATGAGATCATTAGAGGCATCATGCAAGTAATCTCTCTTGACCCACACTCTAATACAAAACTCTTAATTATTCTAGCTTAAAACACGTCTACTAGACAAACACGCACTAAGGGATCAAACGAACGCCCCACACAGATCCTGCAATATATATCAGTATATAAATGAATATTATGGGCGTATGTTTATTAATATTCTGGTTAAATAAATTATTAAGTTAAAGAAGTGAAATACCGAATATATCAGTTAAATAAATATCAACATATGCAAATAGAAGGTTGTAAACATGTGTGTTGGGGCAGAGAATAATGCGGTGTGGTACCTTGTATGTAGGTAATGTTATCAGCAGGGACCGACACTTCAGCTGGGACAATGGAGTGGGCAATGTCACTCTTGCTGAACAATCCAGAAGCCCTAGTGAAAGCCCAGGCTGAAATAGACTCCCACTTGGGAAAAAGCAGGCTGATCGATGAATTAGACATGGCAGAGCTACCCTACCTCCACGGCATCATTAAGGAGACACTCCGAATGTACCCAGCTGCTCCACTGCTAGTGCCCCACGAGTCATCCGAAGAGTGCACAGTTGGAGGTTTCAGAGTCCCAGGTGGCACAATGCTGTTGGTGAACATCTGGGCTATACAAAACGATCCCATGTTATGGGCAGAGCCTGAAAAATTTAAGCCAGAGAGATTCCAAGGTCCAGAGGGACAAAGGAATGAATTCATGTTTTCGCCGTTTGGGGCTGGGAGGAGGGGATGCCCTGGGGAAGGATTGGCAATCCGGGTGGTTGGGTTGGCTTTAGGGTCACTGATTCAGTGCTTCGAGTGGGAGAGAGTTGGTGAGGAGATGGTGGACATGAGCGAAGGAACAGGGCTCACCATGCCCAAAGCTCACTCCTTGGTGGCCAAGTGTAGACCACGACCATCCATGCTCAACCTCCTTTCTCAACTTTAAGGACGCTTTCGGCTCGTGCTCACCAGTTTGCATTTGGCTTATTTGTTCATCCATCCAGACATAATTCTTCACCTCTTGTTCCCTTTAACCATCTGAACTTATGTGCAAATGATAGATGCATTTGAAAGTTGCTAAACAGCGAGTCATGAACTAGTTGTCACTGGCAATGCATGCATTTTACTACTAAATATCAGAATAATAAAATTAATAACTTCTCCAAATAGACTCCCATCTATCCAAGCATTTTAAAAAGAAAATTCTTGAAAATCCTAACTACAATGTGAAAGACCTGAAAACGGATGCGGGTGATGAATTGAGGGTTAAAGTTGGCTACTCCAAGTGTGTAAGAGGGCAAGAGGATGGTTCTAGAGAGCAAGGAGGTGTCTAGGAATGACTTATAGAATAGGGGAGGAGAGAAGTGAATGAGCCAAGACCAATATCATGGAACAAAGCTATCAAAAAAAGGGAAATCACCACTCACCAGCAGTCAGCACATCTCACAGAACCATCCACAAGTCCAATCCAAGATTCCAGAAAAAATCACAACAATCCTTCAGATGGAGGCAGTCACAGAATCCAACCTACACCGACTCCCATACCTGCAGGCCGCGTGCTACCAATATGTTAGAATTAGGACAGGAAACCATCGTAATAAGCCAGCCCTAGCCTACCCCGGAGACTCGGAAAACCTCCGACTGAACTTCGGATGATTTAGACAAGAAACCGGTTATTCAATTCTTGTTGCTTTGGCTGTGTAAATTTCTCTAGTATTCGGATTACTGAATTGGTGAGTCCAAGAAATTGATTCATCGGACATATTCCCTAATAACCAACTAAAAGATAGAGAAATAACCCCAACGCACACCAATTATAAAAATAAGCAAAACATTTTTATGCATACATGGCTCCATACTGTAGAGATTCATAAATGATAAGAACTCTTCATTCTGAATGCACACACTTTGACATTACTTTTTCAAATTAGAGGAATGGTACAGGAGTGGAAAAGGCACATCAAGCCTCATATGTCCATGGTAATTTTCCTATTTAAGAGAAGAATTGCAAGAAATTTCAGAAGTCCCTCACAATTATATACCTGGCTTGAAGAAAATTGATAATCAAAAGTCAATTCTTCATTAAAATCCATAAAAAAAAAAAATCATGATATTGAACTAAAAAATTTTTTTAATCAAATTAAACAAAATTCAGATCACCCAACTCTAATAACACTAACACGGTCAATGTGATGCATCTTCCAATTCTACAAATATAAACATTCCTTCTCTTTTGCATTTGTTTGTTCATAGAGGACACCAGTTATCCATGTCTCAAACAAATTGCGTAGCCTAACTTCTTTTTGGCTCAAAATGAAGTTCGTTAGCTAGCCTATCCAATGGTCCAACGAAACTTATAAAAGGCAGAATCATTAGCTAATCAAATGAATTGTGAATTACCTTATCCTTATCGAAGCATCTCCTAATTTATTTTTTTTTACATCTATTCACTTTGAAATACAACATTGTAATATTCTGTTTTCATATAAATTCGAACATGATCTTTTTTTTCAATGTTTTGTCCAACCCTTAATCACTTAACTTAAGGGAACTTATTGTTTGGTAGATATGATTGGTTTCATCCTGTTTGATAATCATCGTAATTATCATTTCTAATAAAAAAATTGTGTTGACTACAAATTGGGGAAAAATAGAGTCTTGTTGCACAATCTCCATAAAACAGTTTTTTTCTCTCCTCTTATACGATTTGCTTTAAGACTATTACAGAATTTAGTGAATCTACTGAAACAAAAAGAAAAGGCAGAGAAATAAAATTATACAGAAACTAGAACTATAAGTCGGAGAAAGACCAAGTCTTGTTGCACAATCTCCTTAAAGCAAATTTGCCTTCAATGATAGTGCTTTGAAATTTCTTCGACGTCTACTTCCCAATATAGAACAATCTTTGGAGGGATGGTGATAGCACCTTATTTGATGAACTGAGAGATTGTTTGTACTCTTCACTCAAAATAGGAACAAGATCAAATTGAATCTCGGAGATTTTTAGGGCAATTTCCCTTCAAAAATCTATATTCCAAAGAGATGTGGACCCTCATATAGGCTCAGGCTAAATAAACCATCTATGGAAGAAATGAATTGAAAATTAAAACCATCATACGTTTTCATTTTGAAAATAAAATAAAACCAAATAAATTCATCCGTTAAAACATAAAGCCAGAGTTAATTTCATTCACTCTTTAAACATAAATTCCAACATCCTTATCTAGGCATCTGCTTGCAAGATCTAACCTTTTTTTTATATTTATTTACTTTGAAATATAACGTTATAATATTATTTTTTTCATAGAAATTCAACCATGATTCCTTCGTTATGCCTCTTTCAACCTTTAACCTTTGAATCATGCCTCATTGACCGTTAAGACCTAACTTAATAGGCGACTTATTGTTTGGTAGATATGATTGGTCTCATCCTGTTTGATAATCATCGTAATTATCATTTCTAATAAAAAAAATTGTGTTGACTAAAAAGTTAAGCTTGAAAACTATGGAGATGGGCTCGTAGTACTCACTAGTGATCAAGGAGTGAGACTCCTCCAGTGCCAGAGGAAGTGTGGCAGAATAGATATCTAGAGATATACAAGGAGATGGTGTTGTACCTCGCTATCCCACTTTTCTTCGCCTTCTATGTCTTCACATCCCTTTTCCTTAACAAATTCCGCAATCTCCCACCCAGCCCCTTCCCCACTTTGCTCTTCATCTGCCGCCTCTATCTCCTTATGAGCATCTTCAAAAGAGCTATATTTTTTACTCTATTTTTATATATAAAAATTTTAGAGCAAAAATCATACTTCAAATTTTTTTTATTTTGATATCTAAAATAGAGATATAAATAGTACATCTTCATATTTGATTATTCACTATTCACATCTCTAAATACAAAGATGATAGAGCCCACATCTTAATAAGCAATATTCTCTATTGTACAGTGTCTTTTTTCGTTGAGCTGAGTGGGCGTGCTAGGATCGTTGGGCGGAGGCTGGGCTGTCGCTAGGCGGTCCACTAGCTGCGACATTTGGACCCGAGCTGCCAAAAACAAGAAAGAAAGAGGATCGGCGGGGGATTTGCGTGATGGCTACGATGCCCTAAGTCAGTTCACTCCCTAATGGCAGGAGAAAAGGTCGGCTGGCCCAGGCGAGATGTGCATACCTTTCACCGATGCGAGGGTGGCACAGTATTTATAGCATATGTTTTTCCCAATTGGACCGATTGGTAAAGGATTCTTTCCCGTGGATGAAATTATTTTCTGCTTTGTATTGCTCGGATTAATAAGAGATAATGAGGAGTAGTGGTAGAATTATCCTACTTACCGTTGGTGAGATTGATTTTGATTTATAGAATAAAAATACATTATTGAGTTATCACCGCCACTTCTTGGTGAGATTTAGTTTGATTCTGAGGACATGGGCTTTTAGATTGTCCATGCTATTGTATAGAGGCGGGTTTCTCATTGAGCTCCGTTTGGGCGGTGCAGGGGCTCAGGGCATTTCCTTTGGCTTACCTTTTGTGAGGCAGCGAGTGGGCTCTTGGCGCTATTTTTTAAAGAAACCCTATCAGTTGCCCACCAGCCCTTGGGTACGGCAAGCGTGTGCAAGGGCTGTATCGTTTCTTGAATCGGGTGCGACTTCCACGTGTTTTCTCAGGGCTGGTTTGGTTAGGACTTTGTTGCCGTCATATGTCCTATGATAATGATTACTTTTCGGTTTTCGCGCCCACTTCTTCCAGTTCTTTTAGTTTCTTCTGGAAACATCCTCTGACCGTTCGTCGTGTGTTCCCCTGATCTTGAAGCCCTTTTGTTTCTCTATGAGTTCGGGTTTCCTTTTCCTTAATATTCGTTCTGACCTTCTGTGCAGAGTTCCTTCTGGCGTTTTGTGATATCTTGCTTGAGGGAGCCTTGATTAGTGCCCAAAAAGTGCTATTTTGAACCCTATATTAGATAGGTTTTGAGTGCTTTTTGCGCACTAATCATGTCATTTATGCCAATTGAAGTGTTCCGTCTTAGCAGTATCAACACATGCCGTTTGGGATTATTTTGATTGTTTTGCGGGTTTTGCGTACTTTGGGAGTTCAATATCGGGATATAAGATGAATCATGAAGATTGAACCCATTCATCAGCCATCAAGCAAACCATAAATCAAAGAGAGAATGAAGGCAAAGTGAAGAAAAATCAATGCAGTGGAGGACAGGAAGCAATGCAGTGATGAATCAGCAAATCCCAGGAATTTCGCTAAGATTGCGAAAAATTCGTTGGGATTGCGAAAGACCATGACCTTAGCCAAAATTTGCATAATCTTAGCGGAAATTGACAATTTCGCTAGATTGAAAATTTTCGCTAAAGCACTATTCCTAAGCGAAATTTGCGTTTCGCTACTCACGAAGAATTTAAGCTAAGCTAGCAAAATTTCGCTAAGCTAGCAAAATTTCGCTAGCTAGCGAAATTCTTAGAAGTCTGCGAAATTTCTGTTTCGCTATCTCTTGATGATTTCGCTACCTAGCGAAATTTTTCGTTACCCTAGCGAAATTTTTGAGCCTTAAGCGAGTCAACGCCTTGTCATGTTTTGTAATTAATGCAAGCGGAAGCTGAATTTTGGTGTATTACTCTCTTGTCCCTAAATTAGCCAAATTGTTAGGCTTTGTGGTATTTTCATACATTAGGTGGCCTATATAAGCCCCCTCCCATTTGCAAACCTAAGCGAAAAATTGAGACGATCTTTTGGCAAGTTTTATTTTATGTAAATATCTTTCGTAGCTTTAGTTAGGGTTTCTTTTCTCTCTTCCTCTCCTCTTTCCCTTATTTTCTTATTGCCAAACACACCCTCTTGAGGATGACAACTCAAGAGATGCCCAGCTAAGCCTCTTTTCTTTGAAGAGAAAGGAAGCTAGCTTGGTGGTCGCATATCTGAGGTTAATCCTCTTGTATTAAAAAAATTCTGGTACGGTGTTTATGGTCATATCTTCTCAAAATATGGTTGAATAAATTGAAGGTTATTAATTTGGCCAATACTTACCATGCTTTACAGTATCTGAAGTGCATACTTATTGCTAGATGCCTTGTGGTTTTTTTAGATAGTCTTCTGAGCCATGAAATGATTTAATGTTAGGGTTTCAAAGCGTAAGGGGCCGTAGATGCATATTTTGTGTTAACTCAAATAGGAGTTGTTTTTAGGTTGAGGTTTGCTAGTTAAACATAGATCCGGTTATGGCTAGGACTATAGGTTGCTTGTCATAACGCGAGGATAAAACCCGAGGACACTTGTTTTGCCACTGAGATTCTGGGAATTAGTGACTCAAATCTTCAAGTTAACTTTCACACTTCATTTCGGTTTTACAGGTTCATCGAGTTTTCAAACTCATCTGCTGTTTTTGAAACAAAAATCAAGGATCCAAATAGAAAGTCTTGCAGCCGTGCACTTATGCAAATCATTTTAGGATGGCCATCCAGTGTTCGACCACTGAACCACTATCTTGCCAGTAGCTTGACTCTACAGCGATAGTAAGAGGCTGGGTGTATAAATTTTTGTTGATTGCTTCATTTTCTTTGTAGCGCGAATCGAATGGCGCCCGTTGCGGGGATGGTGCCAAACTATGAATGATAAGTTGAAGTGTACTTGTGATCGACATCCGCAGTAAAGGTAATCTTTGCTCTTTTTGAAACCAGTTCGCGACCCGCGCAGAAGTTTTCATCACTTCGCATTAACTTCAGCATTTTTGTTTTCCTCCAGTCAGATTTTATTTTAATAACCATAATCTTTGCCAAGTTTTGTTGGTGCTCTTTGTTGTCTCTGATTTTGTACGAGTGTTTATCACAGCGATGGAATAAGACACATCAGGTAGACTATAGAATCGGTACACAACGACCCGGTCGGTGAAGTCGATCTGCGATGTATGGATCCTTTACGAGAAGAACAATTCGACTGGAACGATGAATCAACTGACCTATAGAACCATGAGGGATCACATCCACCTCCTAGAGTTAGTGCCCCGTCTGTATCATTCCTCTGAAGATGTAGCGGTGAGGAATATGTTAGTACCCTTACTCCCCACATATCATGGTATGGAAAATGAAAATATGCTCATAGTAGGGATTTTTGAGGAGGTTTTGCACTACCTTTAAGGGAAGGTATGATGGACATGGATTGCCCAAGCTAAAGCATTTCCACCGACTTAAAAGACAAGGCCAAGATTCGCTAAACCCACCGAGGCCTAGAACCAGGAAATTGGGCCGAGTCAGCAGCGCACTTGAAGAAGTTCTTCGCGCTCATAAGACCACAATTTTGAAAAAGACAAATTTTATACCTTGCGTACTTCGTGATGGTGAGAGGTTTTATCGTGCTCGAGATTTATGGAGACCATCGCTTCATGCCCACAATTCATGGGTTTGATACATGATGTCAGGTAAACCATTTGTTGGTGGTATGTCTCCGCCATGAGGCGTACCTTTTGGAAACCATGTGGAGGAGACTTTCAGTGGGGCATCCCGACGGCCATGGATTTTAAATTACGTGGCTGAAACTTCTGGGTGGTCGGGATGAGCCAAACCCTGTGAAATGGAAACACCGAGGCCTTCAAACAACCCTAGAGTGAGGGATTTATACACCGCCAGAGATATAGAAATGAAAGCTAGATTTCAACCTTAGCTAGAAGGTGGAGGAGTCACAAAGTGCAGTGTTCCATGAAGTACATGCAAAGTGGACTGAAAATCCCGCACACACCAACTCGTGACTCAATTTCCAACCCCCTCGCACATTCGGGGCGAAAACAAAGGTCCTATGGCCCTACAAAGTAGCGGACGGATGTCGCACGTGCAAATACTGCAGGACAATATAAGCCACCACAACCCACGCCTCATATGGAAATACCTACACCCAAATTGAGGAATCTAACCTTTCCTCGGAAGCCCACTCCCGCTTATGTACCCCTGTGTGCCAAACCACGCTTTGTCTCTAATTTCAACCACAACCACAACCATCCTCACTGTGGAACAAGCCATTTTAAATTCGAGTAAGGTGGTAGGGGCAACTTTGTGAAGAGCAAAAGGAATCAATGTGCAACCCGCACAAAGGATCGAGCATCGTAGAAAGTACACTAATAAGAGAATAATGGGCTCGAGAGCAATCTAAACCAAAAAACTGATAACCCATGTAAAGATTCCATCACCAAGATCAACAAGTTGCTAGAGGTATTAAGAAAGAGAAGGTTCCCTTCCCAAACAATGCCAAACCCAAAGGGAATCCATGAGGCAGATCAATCCAACAATCTCTAGAATGGATGAGGTTAAGGCTATAATTACCCTAAGAAGTGGAAAAGAGGTTGATCAACCCATTCCAAAGCCTGTTGAAGAATCCAAGAAGGGAGAGGAAATGCAGTCTGAGCATATTCTCCTAAAGGAGGATTCAATGAAATACCACCTCCATTTCCACAAGCACTTAGAGGTAAGAAGAAGGCATCTCAAGAAGCGCATTTTAGAGGTCTTAGCAAGTGAAGGTTAACATACTTTCTGACATAATCAAACAAAGTCCTTGCTTATGCAAAATTTTAAAGATCTTTGCACAATTAAGAAGGATTAGGTATCGAGAAGAAGGCATTTCACTGAGCAAGTCATAATCCAAAGCAAACACTCGCCAAATACAAGGATCTGTGGATCTCCCACAATTTCAGCCAATATCAGGGAATTGCATAGACAAATCATTGCTTGATTTAGAGCCAAGGTGAACCTAATGCCGTATTCAAGATACAAGGTGCCTAGGGTTTAGGTGAACTTAAACCCACCAACATCACACTTCATCGCCGATAGGATCGGCCAAAACTCCTAAGGGGGATTTGAGGATGTCTTAGTGAAGATAGACAAATTCTACTACCCAAGATTTTGTTATGGTTTCACACTCCAGCCAATCGCAGCCGAACCCAATCATGTACCAATCATCTTAGGTGCCACCATTTCGCCATTACCTAATGCACACAAATTGCCTAATGGAGTCATGCAACTTCTACCTTTGGTAACATGACTGAGTTAACATCTTTCATTTGAACAACAAGCAAAAGTTGCTAGAACATGAAAATCAAATAACCGATGAATGTTTAAATGGTCGTATGTGGAAGCACAGCGGTTCAGAATTGCAAGGAGTAATCAGCCAAGGGAGATGAAGAGATATTATTCAAGATCAATATCCACTGCGTGCCAATCAAGCCAATTTAAAAGCCGCGAGGATCACTTCAACACCGACACCCACCATGGAGTCACCCCGTGCTACTACTGGGCCGAGGAGACTGTCTCCTCGACCCTCCTTGGAGTAATTTTGAAATTGAACTCGGTCCTGTTTTCAAAACCGATCAAGTAGCTCAACAATTTTGCTTTTTGTCTTAATTTAGTTAATTTTTGATAATTTCGCTTATTTTTCGAAAGTTTCCTAAATTGAAGCTCCATATTTAGTAATTTTGTTTATATACTATAGTATTTTGTATCTAATTTTAATTACGCTTTATATATAGTAAATTTTATTATAATAATTTTATTTCATATATTAGTCATAATTAATATAGCAACTTTGAATTTCGTGAAGCGTTGAAGATGGCCAATTTCGCTAAAATAAATAAAAATGGTGCCTGGAGACCCTTTGGCCGCCACAAACAAGCTTTATTTAAACCCGGGGGTTTTTGTCCATCTTGCCACTTCACGTTCCTCCTCCCACCAAGCCCCTCGAGTCTCCCAACCGCTAATCGTCACACGCGACCGGAAGTCGCGCCGCCCGACCGGAGCCGCTACCGCCACGGCATCGCCGCCCCGCGCACTCGCCTCTTGTCGGCGCCCCCGCCTCCCAGCCGACCGAACTCCGTCGATCCCCTCGACTCTAGCCTCCACTCTAGCTAGCATCGCCCACGCGCGCACGAGCCCCGGGATCACCACCGCCTGAGTTGCCGCCCCACTGAGCCACTTACCGAGCCTTCAGCGCTGAGCCTCTACCTAGTTCAGACCCTTGCCTGTGGTTCAAATGATTTTGCCCCGCCTCAAAGATTTAGTCCCCATCGAGCCTTATTTGGCTATTTCAGAGTCGGTTTCTCGCAGCCATATGAGCCCGGTCATCCGCTTGTCAGAAAGGATTCGGGCCACCTGAAGTGAGCCTTAGTTCGTAGATACGTAGCCTCGCTTGCATTTTCGTGAGTCGAGCCCTTCCAAAGATTTTATCTCGATTTTAGATATGGTTCGCACTGGGTGTATCCCGCCTTCGACCGCGGTTAGATCTGCACACCCGAGAGAGGCCCTGGCCTCCTGCCCCGCCCAAAAGACCATCACCGGCCCCCGAGGCGCACCGAGGAGCCCCGTGGATTTCACTGCTATCGCACACCTGACGGGACCCTGACCCCACTCCACCCGTACCTTAGAGGAGAGTTAGGAGGGCCCGCCTCCAAGCGAGCCCGCACACTAGTCTCCATGAAATATCTTCCCGCCTACGCACTCATCACAAATACACGTGGCCACGTGAGGCGACATCATCGCCTCAGTTGTCACCTGCCTCCAGGATCAAGAGGCCGTTGTTCGTAGGGCATCCCATTCCGGGGAATACTGCACTCCATTCGAGGGACTTTCATCAGGAGTCATTCTACGATGTCCCTACGCTGAGGGTCGATCCGTATTTAGGAGTCCAAGGATTGACCTGAGATTATTCACTACCGCCTTCATGACTCCGAGGCAAAGATTATTACCCACGCAGTGGTGTCATAGCCTCTATCATTCTATGACATCTCGAGGAGCATTTATCCGCGTGAGCTTCGCCTTTATCGGGATGATCGTCACGTAGTACCTCGAGCGCCGATATTTCAACAGTTTTCAGCCTACGTGATACCGCCGGCCAATGCAAGAGGGTTATGAGATCGGGCTCCACCCACCCCATCGAGACGGTTCGAGCACCAAACAGAGACACCACAAATTGACCAAGATTTTACAGAGGTAGCCCCGCCTCGCATAGTCGATCGACCACTTATTCCGGACGAGTCCTGTCTCGCCACAAGACATGCACGAGGGGGAGCCATCCGAGGCTCTTGACCTGATCTCGAGGGATATTTGGCCCACCTCCGAAATGTGGTGATGACCTCCCTGATGCAGTTCGAGGAGAAGGTCCACTCCAAGGGCCTAAAGGCGAGCAGAGAGTCTTCCGCTGTCGATGCCGACTACTCCCGCCAAGCCCCAGAGCATCTGGGATTCCTAGGGAGGAGCCCAAGATCGAGAGGAGGATTGTAGATGCCCTCCGGTCCCTGTCACGGAGCTGGTGATGACCATGCCCGATCTTCCATCTCCGACACAGACCAGGAGGAGGTAACGGACGTGGTCGAGGACCCCACGCAGATCGACATGCCCGCCCGAGCCCGAGATGCAAGAGAGGGAGTCCAGCCTCCGTTGCATGTCACCTTTATCTCCTCCTCCACACACCATATCCGCAGCCGCAATCGAGACACCCTACCATCTTATTCAAAGACACCACTCCACCCACGAGTATGTTCACGCCAAACATGAGATAGCAGTGTGATGGATGCCATCCGCCACTAGCGTCACATTGTGCAAGACAGGATCGTAGGTCATTCATGGTCACTCTATAAGGCCTGCCAGATCATGACGCACTCGGGGCCTTCCTCGTGTTCCCGATCGCAGAGAGGAGCCCACTACGTGACGCAAATTCTCTATTTGATGTTTTGGCCACAAAGAAGAAGAATTTTCAGATTCCACCACCACCACAAAGAGCCAGGTGGTTAGTTTCTTTTATGATTTTGTATAGTTGTCGCCTTTATCAACCGCCTACTAATTTTGATTAGGATTTATGTATTAGCCATAAGAGGCAAAGTGATATTTGCATATTTATGCCTAGCTAGATTCATGTACTAGCCATTTTCAAGGCATCAAAAGCTATTCAGCTTTATATATACGTATTTTGCACATTACCATGTTTCATAGGCCTTTACCATGTATATTTGTTTTTCTTTTCAATCAACAATTGAATTGCTACAATCAACAATTGAATCACTTTTGTGTTGGAAATTGAATCATTGTTTATCACCTTTATGTTAGAACAAATTCCATGCTTGAAACAGCTTTTGGCCGGGCCAGTTCCAAAAGATGCTCAACTTGAAAATTTCTCCCAGTGCTAATTCATACACTTGACCTGCATTGTCTCCACATGTCAGAATTTGTTTACTTTCGCTTGCATAGCTCTATCTTAAGATGTCAAGTACTCTAGGATAGGTTTGTGTTAATTATACTTGAAGACCAATGTTGTCTTCCAAAAAGGAAAAGAAAAGAAAAAGCAACAAGAAAAAGAAAAAGAAAAAAGAGAAAAAGAAAATAAAGTCGTAGCTCGCCAAAACCCGAGTACCTGGCCCAAGGGGTGTATGGCGAAGCCTTGAAACCCGATGCCCTAAGCTCCAATTGGTCGGGAGTCATCGATTTAGTGTCTTTACATGGGTGGATAGGTAGAGCTCCAACGATTTGTTGGTGCTTAATTTTCGAAGTCATTCAGTCCGGTGAAGCCCGTAGCTCAGGGTCAAGTGATCCTCGTCATGCCCTAAACCTTAACTGTCAGGGGAGTCACCTGCGGATCTCGCTTACACGGACTTTGGTGAAGTTTCCGATTTAAGCTGCTGCACCCTACAATATAGTTGAATAAAGAAAGAAGTGCTGTAACTATCCTTATTTGTGGTTGTTCAACAAATTCCAAGGCCATGATAAAGGTTAGGTTTGGGGAGTGGGACAAATTTTGCAATTTATTGGCTTAACTGCTATATAAAGAACCAGACTTAGGTGGAAATTCAAGTTGAGAATCATGGAATCAATATTGACCTAAAAATTTGTTCTTGTATGGTTTTGGCTCTTTCATGCTCGCCAACCATCCATTTTCTTCAGCAAGGACAATGTTTATATGTACATAAACCTGAATCATAAACTTTTTTGAAAATCACTGCATATATCTCCTTTTAGTTTTTGCATTGCTAAGGGACTAGCAACGTTTCGGTTGGGAGGTGTGATTAGTGCCCAAAAAGTGCTATTTTGAACCCTATATTAGATAGGTTTTGAGTGCTTTTGCGCACTACTAATCATGTCATTTATGCCAATTGGAAGTGTTCAAGTCTTTAGTATCACTTATGCCGTTTAGAGGTTATTTTTGGTTGTTTTTGCGTAGTTTTTTATGTGATTTTGGGAGTTCAAGAGATATCTAGATATAAGATGAATCATGAAGATTGAACCCATTCACGCCCATCAAGCAAACCATAAATCAAAGAGAATGTATGCAAAGTGAAGAAAATTCACGCAAAGTGGAGGACAGAAGCAATGCAGTGATGAATCAAGAAACTCTGTGAAATTTTCGCTAAGATTGCGAAAATTTCGCTGGATTATGGTAATTAAGATTTTTAGCTTAAAATTTCAATCTTTAGCTTAAATTGACAATTTTCGCTAGACCCAAAATTTTCACTAAAGCACTATTCCTAGCGAAATTTCACGTTTTCGCTACTCACAAGAATTTCGCTAGCTAGCGAATTCTCGCTTAGCTAGTGCTTAAATCTGCTGTGGTCTAGCCAAATTTCCGTTTCATTCTGTGATTTGCCATCTAATAAATTTTCGCTAGATAGCGAAATTCACTGCCTTGTCATGTTTTTGTAATTAATGCAACCGACTTCAATTTTGGTGTATTACTATCTTGTCCCTAAAATTAGCCAAATTGTTAGGCTTTGTGGTATTTTCATACATTGGGTGGCCTATATAAGCCCCCTCCCATTTTGTAACCCTAAGCAAAAAATTGAGGAAGCAATCTTTTGGCAAGTTTTTATTTTATGTAAATATCTTTCGTAACTTTAGTTAGGGTTTTGCTTATCTATCTTCTCTCTCCTCTTTCCCTTATTTTTCGCCAAGCAAACACCCTCTCGAGGGGATGACAACTCAAGAGATGCTTGGCTGCTCTTTTCTTGAAGAGAAAGGAAGCTAGCTTGGTGGTGGGGCACATGTGTCGTCTCCTCTGTATTAAAAGCTACTGTGCACAAAGGTTTATGGTCCTATCTTCTCAAAAATATGCTGAATAGCATTGAAGGTTATTAATTGGCCAATACTTACCATGCTTTAGGATACAATGCATACTTATTAAGCGATGTGACCGTGGTTTTTTAGATGGTCTTTACGAGCCACCGAAACATATTTAATGTTAGGGTTTCAAATCGTAGCTTACAGATGCATGTTACCTGTAAGCAACTCAAATAGGAGTTGTTTTTAGGGGTGAGGTTTGCTAGTTAAAACATAGATCCCAAGTATGGCTAGGACTATAGGTCAAGCCACATAACGCTAGGATAAAACCCGAGGACACTTATTTGCCCTAAGTTACCAAGTTAGTGACCTAAATCTTCAAAGTTAACTTTTCACACTTCGTTTTCAGTTTTCAAACTCATCACACTGTTTTTGAAACAAAAATCCAAAAAGTCCAAATAGAAAGTCTTACCTTCGTGCACTTATGCAAATCTCATTTTGGGGATGAAACCCATCCCCGTGTTCGACCCTAGACCAATTATACTCGTAGTAGCTCGACTACCAGTAGTAGGAACCAGTGTATATAAATTTTGTTGATTTTAGCTCAAATTCCACTCCGTGGCACGAATCAAGCCTTTTTCGCCTGGCCCTGTGATCTGCATCTTTCTCCTTCTCCTCAGGTCTCTTCGACACATAGCGAGGCACCAGGCCAGATCAGTTAGAATCTTGTCTTTACTAATTGCTATTCCTTTCATGGGTCCGCCCCAGCCCTTCCTCATGCGATTGAGGTGACCTCCGTTGTATCCGATCTCTTGGGCAAAAGTGGCTCTCCGATCGCTTGGCCGGGTCGCTTCGAGACGTCATGGAACCTCCTCCCTTCGATAAAGGAAGGGCAGAATCGACGAGATTAAGCACCTCAGGATCAAAATATCCGAAGTGTCGTGCGTGCACTCTCCGATGGTGGATCCAGCCGAGCTGAGCCTTAATATGGGGAACTTTCATGTAGGCGCTACAAGCCCCTTTGCGTCCAGTCCGGTCTCCGACATTCGACCTCCTACGTGGTCCAAGTGCCCAAGACGGTGTGTTTCTTCGAGGTGGCCTCGATAATGGTCCCCTCATTCCCCTCTACACCCCTTTATAAAAAGGGTCTTGCAACATTTCAACGTCTGCCCCTCTCAACTTTCGCCCAATTTCTGGGGTATTCTGGTTGGGTTGTTGGTCTTCTTTAGGGACAAGGGCTTGGGTGTTCCCAAAGATAGCCTCGTTTCGACCTTTTTAGTGTGAAGGAAGCCGTCGAGGGCTTTCTTTATCTATCTAGGCGTGCCAGCGCTCCTCTAATCATCTCGAATCTCCTATCTTCCCACAGATTTTGGAAAGAGCGTTACTTTTTTGTTAGTGGCGCAATGGGAGTATCACCCTTGACAAGGAAGACATCAAGGCCCGACTGCCTGAATCCACTCTGAGAATCTACGTGAGCTTTTCTTTGGTTTAGTTCGGTCTAGTTTTCGTAAGTTATAGGATATCCCTAATTTTGCATTGGTTGTGCGATTTTCAGGTATTCGCCTTGATCTTAGCCCTGAAGATGAGGTCAAAGCCTAAGCCGTCAAGTGTTTTCCGCGCGCTACTTCTGAAATGATCAGCCTGATATCTGGCGGCATCTCAAGTTCGAGGTCTTCCGCCTCTACTACCTTGAGGTCTCATCCCCTCCGTTATGAAGTTCTCAGCGTTCCGCTCCCATTGCCAAGCCTACTAAGGGAGAGTTTCTGGCTCGGGTGGAGATGTTGTCCCAAAGGTCTCGGAGTGTGAAGGCTTAAACTCCTGACTCTCTGAGAAGGGTCAGTCTCATCCTGTGAAAAGTCCCGAGTCGGGAACGTCCTCGTTATCACCTTCACCCATGCCCGAGCAGTGTGGCAAGTGTCGTTGCCTCCCTACCGAGGTACCTGTGCCCCCCAGCCTCGCAGTCCGTTCGGGGTTCCGACGCAAAATCCAAAGATTCCCGTGGAAGGTCATTGAGCCTCCGTCGAGGTTATGCCTATAAATGTTTTAAGTCCCCCCCGCAGAGTGCTAAGCTCCTTCAAGGGCTAAGAGTTGGGAGGAAGCGTCAAGCTGATGGAGATGGGGATTCCTTTGCTTTCCAATGCCGGATGTTGGAAGCTACGCGCTTTCATCCATTCTCGGGATTCTACCTTAAGAGGTCGAAAGTGCTCGCAGTTGAGGTGAAACCTTATTCTTTATCCTCCAGGGGTCGCCCCCAAGTTCCCGTGTCTCTACAGGCCCCGATTTTATCTCGAGTTGAATGTTGATTTTGTGTCAGGTCGGCAGTGGCTACCGACCGAAGAGCCTGCAAAAGGGCTAGGACCGAACGAGGGCCATAAGCAGCCGCCGTAGTCTACAGCAAGGTGGCCGCTTCCATTTTCGAGCGAGCCGAAGGCGATCAAAAAGTAAAATATGACCTGAGGAGGCCGAAGCTTGGGTCCTCTCTGAGGCATACCATGACGGCACGAGCGCGGGCTGAGGGTAGGGAAGAAAAGGCCCGAGATAGCTTTAAGGGTAACCAGGTCGTAGAAGCCAAGAAGTCGTGGACGGCCGCAGTCGCCCGTGATTACCCGCCGAGGCCAGGATCTGCCGCAGTCGCCCGTGACCGGAAGCCGTGTAGTCGTGATGAGCCGCAATCGCCTCTGCAACGAGCCACGCAACCCGCGAAGAGTTACGGCCGCTAGAGATGAGTCAGCGTAATAAAGCACGGTCATTGACGGAGCCCGCCGCTAAGCTTCCGAGGTCGCAAGCTCTTATCAACGCCCGACCGAGGAGTGCCATGGGTCAAGGCGAGGGACCCTTCGCAGGCAAGAAACTCCGTCGCTCAAAGGACGGCTATAGCGAAGCTCGGTGGACGGTGCCCGACCCAATGGGCTTTAGATGGCTTCGTTTCAGGAAGACTGCTAATGCCCACTGTGCTTGACCTTAACTTTGATATCCCCAGTGACAAGGAGGCGGAAGAGTCCTTTTCCGTAGACTGTTCTGGAGAGCCAAACACCTCGGCGGAGACCCGCTCCCTTTCTTCGCCTTCTACTCCCTCTTCTGACGTCTGAATTCTTTCATATGGCTTTGCTTGTTTGTTTTGTTTTTTTTTTTTTTTTACGTCGGGCTTCTAACCCGGGATATATGTAATGTCGTTCTCAATGAATACCCCATTTTCTATCTCATCGCTTTTACCCCTAATTATGCCTCAGCGCTTCCTCGCCTCGAACTGTCCCGCTCTTAGGTTAGGACTCCTTAGTTTCCAGCGGCCAGCTCTTCAAACTGAAGCACCGAGGGCCCGCAAGGTCCGCTTGAGATGAGCTGGCTCCTGGGATAAATGGCCTTATCTCGGGGGCCAGCTCTTCAACCAGGCTCGCTGAGGCTTCACTGCTGATCCTCTTTACTAAACCCGGTTTGTGGGCTATATGGCCTGGGCCGAGCAAAATGAGCTCTTCCGACCGGCCGCCGAGGCTTCACGGGCTGATCCGCCCCGAGCTGAACTCGGCTCGCCTATATGGCCTTAATGGCAATCGAAGCCTTCAAAATCGAAGCTATCGGGCTCCCGGCGACGAGGCCTTCCGAGTCGTTAAGCTCTACAACCGAAGCATCGAGCCTGTGGCGCCGAGGCCTTCCGGGCCGTTGCTCGCAACCGAGTCAAGATCCCGCTAACTTGCCTGAGCTGAACCGGCCCCCGGGGCTACCAGCCCGAGTCGCGCCGAGCTCTTCAAACCGGAGCTATCGGGCTCCCGCGGCGTCGAGGCCTCCCTGAAATGCCGAGCTCTACAAACCGAGCCATTAAGCCTGTGGCGCCGAGGCCTTCCTAAGACAAACCGAGCCAGCCGAGGCTCCGTGGGCTGGGAACCGTCTGAGCCGACCGCTCGCGCTATATTAGCTTCGAAAGCAAATGAGCTCTTCAAAACCGAGTTATCAGCTCCCCCGGGCGCCGAGGCCTTCCGAGCTATTAAGCCCATGCACTAAGCTTATTGAGCCCAGTAGCTAGCCTCCCGAGTCGTTAAGCCATGCAAACCGAGCCGCCTGAGCCCGTGGGCTAACTTGCCCGGAAGCAACCGCCTCGGGCTACCAGCCGAAGTCAGGGCAATTGAGCCTTCAAACTGAAAGCATTAGGCCCCGGGCGCCGGTGGCCTTCCCGCCGCAGCTTTGCAACCGAGCTATCGAGCTCTAGGGCGCCGTGGCCTTCCCGAGCCGCGTTCCTCGTAAACCGAGCCGAGAGGCCCGCGGGCTAAACGCTCGAAATGATCTGACTCTACAGTTATATGGCCTTTCTTGAGTAGTCGAGCTCTTCAAAACTCGAAGCATTTGGCTCCCGGGGCGCCGAGGCCTTCCCGAGCTGTTAAGATCCGCAACCGAGCCATCGAGCTCCCGGGGAGGCCGAGGCCTTCGAAATGCTAAGCCTCGCAACCGAGCCATTGAGCCCAGTGGCGCCGAGGCCTCCCCGATCCGTTAAGCTCGCAACCGGAGCCGTTGAAGCTTCGTGGCCAACTCGCTCGAGCCGAACCGCCTCCTAGGCTACCAGCCCGAGTCAAGGGCTGAAGTTCTTCAAAACTCCAGCCATTGGCCCCGGGCGCCGAGGCCTTCCCGAACCGCCGAGCTTCGCAAACCGATATGTTGAAGTCTGCAATAGCTTGCCCGGCGCCGAACTGCCCCGGGCTACCAGCCCGAGTCAAGGCCGAGCTTTTGAAAACCGAGCTACCGAGGCTCGCGCTTATCCGCTGAAGCAAATCCAAATTTCGGGCTACCAGCCTTAGCCGAGCAGCTTGAGCTTTGAAATCCGTTACTTAAGGCTCCGCGGGCTTATCCGCCTGAAATGAATCGCTCGCTACCAGCCCGAGTCGAGCAATCGAGCCTTCGAAACTAGTCACGAGGCCCGGCTAAACCGCCTCGAGCCGACCGCTCAGGCTATATGGCCTTTCGAAAGCAAATAGCTCTTCAAGATCAGCCGGCTGGGGCCTCACGGCTGACCCGCCTAGGCTATCGCAGTGTGGCCGCTTGACTTCCACTTTGGAAGATGCGAGCGCCACACGATGGTTTATGGAGAATTTGAACCGACTGTGCGATTTTCCGAGTGCTTCACCCTTATAACGGCGATTTCTCCTCTATGGAGCTCATACTGGAACCTTCTTCCTCAAGAACTGAACTGCGCATGACGGCCAAGGCTTCGGGTCAGTTCGCCGGGGTCCGCTATGATTCTCGCCGTTCCAATGGACCCTCGCCGTGGGAGCTGTGGTTTTTCCTATTTCCCCTTTACGGGAGTTATGTTATCTCAGCTTCATGTAATGCGTCTCCCGAGAGATGTACTTTTAGTACCGCTTTTCCATTTTCTCCTTCTTTCTCTTCTCTTCTTTCTCTTTCTCCTTCTCCCTTCTTTTTCTCACTCTCTCTCTTCCTCTCTTCTCGGCCCTCTTCCCTTTTTCTCTTTCCTCTCCCTCTTTCTTCCTTCCTTCCTCCTCCCTTTCCTGCCTCGCACCTTTTCCTCTTTTCCTCTTTTGCCTAATTCGAGGGAACTGGTTGTATTGTTTATTTTTGAGATGTAAGGGATGGCACTACTAATTGTAATCAATTGTACCTTCATTGGAATAAAGAAAAATTTTCTTTTTAACGCATGAATTTGTGTATTCTGATGTGTGTAACTTTCTCATACGTTCCCTGATTGAGCTGTCTGTTTTTCTTTTACCGAGATGCCCCGCTTTTGATTTACGAGGATATTAAACAATGCAATCAACAAACACTCATATCAGATCCGAAAACCCGATGTTACTTTATTAACGACATAATCCGAGGTCTACCGATAAAAACGCTTTAAGGTGCCTGCCCCAAGAGTGAGATAGAACTTTTCCTTATGTCCGGGAGCTCAGAATAATCTCTGGTCTGACGACGCGAGATACTATATAGGGGCCTTCCCAGTTGGGCCCTAGTTTTCCATGTGTGTAGGATTTTTTCTCAAGTAGCGAAGCTTTTGGGGCACTAGGTCGCCGGTGCTCAGAACTCCTAGGCTCGACCTTTCGGGTCGTAGTACCTTGTCGCCTTCCTTGGTAGCGTCTCGACGCTTTAGACCCGGTTCACGCCATCTAGGAGGTCCAGGTTTAGGCGGAGAGCCTCTTCGCTATGTTCCACGCTTGCCAATTCAATCCTTGGGGACTTTAATCCGATCTCGACTAGGGCCACCGCCTCGGTACCAAAAGCTAGAGCGAATGGGGTTTCCTGAGTTACAGATTTGCGCGTGGTTTTGTATGCCCATAACACCTCGGGGAGGTATTCTACCCATTTGCCTTTAAGATCTTATAATTTGGTCTTCAGTGTCGCCTTAAGAGTTCTGATGGTGACTTCAGCCTGTCCATTTGACTGTGGATAAGCTGGGGACGAGTAGTAGTTCTTGATCCCGAGCTCGGCACAGAAATCCCTGAACTTAGGATTGTCGAATTGCTTCCCATTATCAGACACCAGGGCCCTCGGGATACCAAATCTGCATATTATGGCGCGCCAAACGAAGTTGCGTACCTTTTGTTCCGTGATGGTAGCCAAGGGCTCGGCTTCTGCCCATTTGGTGAAGTAATCCACTGCTACGACGACGAATTTGCATTGGCCCTTTCCAATGGGCAGAGGTCCCAATATGTCTAGCCCCCACCTGTTGAAAAGGCCGGGACTCAGGATTGAAATCGCCATTGATGGGAGGTGAGAGATTTCGCTGCTCTCGACAAACTTCAGACTTTAAACTAGTTTTGTCACTTCGAGCATCATGGGCCCGCAGAGTATCCCTATCTTAAGGCTTTTCCCGCCAACGTCCGAGCTCCGATGTGATTTCCGTATACACCTTCATGCACTTCCCTCAATACATAGTCAGCGTCTTTCCCTGCGATGCACTTAAGGATGGGTGTGAAAAAACCTCGCTTGTAAAGGCTTCCCTTATGAATAGTAAACCTGGCCGACCTCGTCCTAAGCTTAGAAGCCTCTTTTGGGTCGTCGGGTAGTAGTCCGTCTATTAAATAATCCCAAATGGGGTCCATCCAGCTCGACTCGGACATGATAGGGGAGACTTCCTCGTCATAGAGATTTATAAAGGGCTCTACAAGGTGCTCGACAGGCGTCTATTTGTTAAGATCTTCTTGGGAGGTCACGCGCTTTGCTAGTGGCATCCGTCAGAGTTCTTTGCTCTGGTATGTGTCTAACCTTAAACTAGCACTAACTTCCCGCAATTTTTACTTTTTAGGTACAGATCATTTTTCACCTTCGGGCCTCGTATGTGTCTTCTATTTGCTTTAATACCAACCAGAGTCGTATACCCCGGTCGGGCCAACTTCCATCACCGGGCGAGGTCAGTCCAAAGAATGATGGCCCCATACCGACCATTGTCGAGGCTTGGAACCCAAACTGAGTATGCATACTAGGATATCTATTCCCTCCTGGGAGGTCAAAATTAGCCCCAAGACCGCTCCTCGAGCATCAAGGTCCCATCTACGACCAGCCTAAATCTGGGAGGGCTCCAAGGTCGTCGTATCCTGCAAGCTCACGGGTGAACCCATGACAAAACTGCTAAGACCCGCCCTTTTATCATAGCTGGGTTTATATCCGATGTCGAACTCGCTCAACTCTAAGGCCCACTTCATCAATCTTCCCGAGGTCCCCGGGTTTGTAAAGACTTGCTTCATCGGGTATCTGGCTCTGACCCCCAATGGTATGAGCTTGAAAGTAAGGCTGAGCTGTGCCGCTACATTAGCTCCAGGATTAGTTTCTCCATCTTGGATACCTCCTTCGTCCTCTCAAAGCTCTAGCCACAATAAGACCTGATGATGGCTAGCCTTTGTCCTCGATAAGGATCTACGCCGGTCGAAATCGAACCGCTAAGTACAGAGTAAGGAGTTCCCCTTCAGAGGGGCTCACCAGAATTGGGGGAGAGCTCAAATAAGTTTTCAGTGCTGCGAACGCTTCTTCGCAATGTGTATCCCATTGAAAAGCTTTCTTTTGAACTTGGAAGAAGGGCTGACATTTATCGCTGGCCTTGGACACAAATCTGCTTAACGAGGCTATTATCCCGGTTAAACGTTGGACTTCTTTTATGTTTGACGGTGGCAGCATGTCGAGCACAACTTTTATCTTGTCTGGATTCGCCTCAATTCCTCGGTTGTTTACTATAAAACCTAAGAATTTTCCGGTTGAGACTCCAAAAGTGCATTTAGTCGATTCAACCGCGTCGTACTCTCTCGTGGATCCTGGAATGCTTCGCACGCAGGAGGAGTTAAGTGTGGAGCTCAACCGTGGCTGATTTCACCAACATGTCATTTATATATACTCCATGGATGCCCCTATTTGCTTCGAACATCCCGTTCACTCAACCCTCCGGTAGCCCCCATGCTCTTTAGCCTAAAGGGCATTACTGATAAGAATAGTCCCTGGCCCTGACGAATGAGGTCTCTCTTGGTCGTCGGGATCCATGTTGATCCGGGTTGTGAAATAAGAAAGCATCCATGAAACCGAGGAGTTCATGGCCATCGCGGGCATCTACAATGAGGTCGATCCGTGGCGCAGGGAAACCATCTTTAGGCATGCTCGGGTTGATGTCGTTGAAGTCGATGCAAGTAGTCGCCACTTGCCGTCGCTGGACGAGTACGACGCTGGCCAACCATTGATAATTTACTCTCTAATCAAGGTTCTCGCCAGAGGGAGCTTGCCGACCCTCCTCATTTATCGCTTGTCTTTCTAGAAATAAACCCTTCTTTTTACTTGACCGGTTTGAAGGATGGATCGACGCTGGCCTGATGGAGTGATTATCATGGTGTCAATCCTCCCATGTCCTCCCCGTTTCAACGTGGAAGACATCTCGCTTCGCTTTCAAGAAGTGAATAAGTGAGACGTCTCGAGGTCTTCGCTAGCCTCGGAGCCAATGTGCGAGGTGCCCTGTGGTTATCATCCAACCCAGACAGCTCCAAATTTCCCGAGGGCCTCAGGCCTGCATTTACCTGTCGCGCATGTCGAGCCTCGTCCCATGTATACGCTTGTCGACCGCTTGTTTCATGGACGCCTGAGTAGCACCTGCCACACGCCGGTCTCCTCGAACCATCTTACTCCACCCGGTGTGGTAGGAAACTTGATCATCATGTGGGTGTTTCGAGGTGGCCCATGGCATTGAGAGAGGGTCTGCCCAACAACATGTTATAAGCAGATGGGGCATCTACTATGAGAAACTTCACTGCCGTTATTGCCTGGCACGGGGGGTTGCCCAAAGTGAGCACTAACTGTATTGACCCCAAATGTAGTACTTTCTCCCTAGGAGAATCACGTGGGTGCCGACCGGTTCCAAATTTTCTCCCTCCGATGCCCATCTGTCAAAAGCCGACAAGATGATGTCACCAACCCAATATCGACAAGGACCCTATGATCATGAGGCCACAACCCGCCTCTTTATCACCAAAGGGTCGCCGTGGGGTGTTAGCATCCTCCTCAACCTAACCGAATGTTATGGTCAGGTCGAGTCGAGGCGCTTTGACATCGTCAGACTTCCATTACCTCCCGATCCGATGCTACGCAAGCGAGCCTTTCTAAATAGAAAGGCCGGATTCCCCACCTCCCGCAAATCCTCCCTGCATCACATGACCCCTAAGGGCTGCTGGTACTGAGTCATGGTTCCGCCTCTAGTGGTGGTGGCCAGCCGATTCTCGACCTTCGAGGATAATGGGCTAGCTGGAGATACCCGCGTCGAATTAAATATTCGATCTCCTTCCTGAGCTGTATGCATCGTCTCGTTTGCGTTCGTGCTCCTAGCGGAACTCGCCAATACTACAGATTCTTTATGTGGATCTAACCTCATCCGGGTCGGCAATCTCAAAACCGTTCATGTTATACTTCTCGCGCAAGACCCGCGATATCAGGCCGCTGGGTGAACCGAGAGGAACACCGTCGACGAGCTGTACGAGGTGGTCCCAAGCGGTTTCTCGATGTCCGCACGCCCTTCTGGGAACGTTCCTGCCTTCTCGGGATCTCTCCCGCCATTCTTAGGGCTTCAGCCCCCGTTTGATTGTCTACCTTGCTTTTCTTCAGTGAGTTAAAGAGCTTTCTTTCTTGGATATAAGGGCTTCCTCGTTGTTTATGTACTTTTCCGCTTTGGCGAGCACCTCAGCCATGCTCGCCTGTGGATTCTTGGATATGGAAAACATCAAATCTTTTGACTGCACTCCTAACCCAGGGATGAATGCGGTGATAGCGAACTTCTTGTCTGGTATATCTACCTTCAAAGACTCCGGCATTGAACCTCGAACATAAGACCTCGTGCTTTCCCGCGGCTCAAGCATGGTCAAGCAGTGATAACTTAGCCTCGATGCTCGCTCCAATGAAGTGGGAGGCGAACGCGATGGAGAGCTCTCTGAATGAGGAGACTGACGATGGTGGGAGCCTGTTAAACCAAGCCAAAGCCGAGACTTTTAGTGTGATAGCGAAGGCCCGCACCGCATGTGGTCCCGATACCCATGTAGCTCCATTTGATTCTTATAGTAAGCAGATGGTCGACAGATCCTTCGCACCCATCGAACGCTTTCCACCACGTGATTCTAAACTTTCTTGGCCGGAAGTGGGGAAGTGGAGCACCTGGGCCGTGGAACGGTGATTCAATTTTTGTCGCACTGTGGTGTCCATGAGAGTTCTACGCGCCACTGACGACTTCCTCATGGACCGAGCCCATCGATACCCTTGGACCCTCTCAGTTCTACGATCGCTCCTCCATTCCTTTGACGGCGGCTCCACATCAAGCCCCGAGGTCCCCCCGAGTATTACTTGGCCAGGCTCCTCCTCTCGGGGGCCAAGTGTGGTCCATGCCCCCTAGCTCTACCGGACTCTCGTCAGCTTCTGGGAGGGCCGAGGTATGGTCGCTTCTTCCCGAGGGGTGGTAGCATGGCCTTCCGGGCTTGATCGCATTCCCGAGCATCGTATCCGAGATGGTGAGTTGCTCTAATTCCTTTATCAAGCTGCGACTGCGAGACGAAGTGCTCCACCTCGTCCACAGTGTTAGCCCGCACAGTTTCCCCATCAAGGCCTGGAAGCTCCGCATCCACCCCACCAGCCTGTCTTGCCTTCGGAAGGCCTCAGCGCGGCCCCGCTTGCGGTTTCAGTCGATACCATCACCGGCCGAGATGTCACTTTATCACAAAGGAAACCGGCTGCTCCTACATGGCGCCTAACCGATGACGTGCCTTTTCAACCGGGAATCACCGGAGCGTACCGGGATCAAGTTGGGCCGAACTAACTCGAAGTCAGCTGGGCTTGGCCCACTAGCTCGACTTGAACCCCACTACAAAAAAACAAGAGCAAAGAGGATCGGCGGGCTTCGCCTGACTCCGCCTCCGATGCCTAAGTCGGCCTCCCACCGAGAGAGAAAAGGTCAACTACTTGTGGCGGCAAATGTTCGCAAACCTTTCAATCACTGTAAGGGCCCTCAGATTTATAAGATATGTTTTTCCCAATTGATGGCTGTAAGGATTCTTCCCCATCGATGAGGTATTTCCACTTTATAACATCTGATTAATATGGATAATGAGGGAGAGGTTATTTAATTATCCCACTTCCCCACATGTTTAGACCCTGGGCTCGATGATAGATGTTCTGCTATCGGTAATCATCCCACTTCCCTTAACGACGGTATTTAGCTTGGATCATATGACATACGAGCTTTCGTATTGTCCATGCTTGTCAGTCTCTGGGGCAAACAAACTAAGCTCCCTGGGCCTTCCACACAGCTGGCCAGATTTTGATCGCTTACATTTTCCTTAGGGCTTGGTGGAGGCCTCGCGCCTATTTTTAAACTTTATCAATTTTATTATAATACTACTATTCTTTTATTATTTTATTATCATAATAATAAAATAATTATTTTAATTATATTTTTATAACATATTTTATTTTGATATACTTATATTTATTATTTATTATTTTATTATTGAATTACTTTCATATATAATATTTGTAACAAATATGACGCTACAAAACAAGAGAAAAGATTAAATCTGGCTTGGTCGAAACGGCCAAGGAATCGGAGAAATGTTACCAATTAAAGATTTGTGATAAGTCGAAACGAACACAACAAATATAGTGCTCTAAATGTTACAAGAAGTTAAACTATAGAGAAAATCTAATTCAATTCTCCACCCATTTGAGTCGCGTAAAGATTTCAAGGTGAAAAATATAGATTATTTAAAAATGACTCACAAATCCCAAGAAAGCTGACAGTTTCATTCTAACTGACAGAATTTTAAGAATCAGGAATTCCAATACGATGAAAGAATTGGGCCATTTTACCACCTTATTAGCTTTTATCAGATCTTTTAATTACTTGGTTAATGTATTTTAAGATGTAGCCTTTTATTAACGTTGTTTATTTAAATGTAATACAATGCCTCTATAATATAATATTTATTAATTTTAAAATGTATTTTTGGTGCTTAATATATTTTATTTATTACAATTTTATTTATTTAATATAATTCTTATATTTATATTTAAATATAAATAAATTTATTTTATCATATTCTTAAAATATTCTAATTTAAAAATAAATCTGTCCTCCAAGGAACGGGAACGAAAATAAACAGGATTGAATTGAGTCTCTAAAATATGATCTATATCGTCTTTAAATATGAAAAAGACGTCGATTTCCCTTTTCAAGATGCTCTAAGAAGCTGCTGCATAGAACCTTATCCAAAATTTCAGACCGCCACGGCCCCATACTCTTCCTTCGATTTGGTTCCCGGCCTGTGCTTCCTGTTTCCAATCCTCACCTTCAGCCGCTGAGGAATGTTTCAACAAGAACGACGTCGTTTTTGCCAACCGCCCTCGCCTGCTCGACGGCAAACACCTTGGTTACAACTACACAACCGTCAGCTGGCCCCCCAATGGAGACTATTGGCGGAACCTCCGGCGAATCTCCTCTTCCGAGATTTTATCGTCCAATCGTCTTCAGATGCTTTCCGGCATTCGCTCCAATGAGGTCAGATCTCTGATTTGTCGGCTGTTTGAGAATCAAAATCAGGTGGTGGAAATGAAATATGCCTTCTTCGAGTTGACGCTTAATGTAATGATGAAGATGATCAACGGAAAGCTGGTATCAGGCTTAATGTCGGCATGTTGTCTCTCAATTCTCGTAGCCTCTGTGATCGTCGTAAGATTAACCTCGACGTAAGCGACCGCAAACAAACAAGCGTAATCGACACAAGGCTATCGCCGCCCACGCTTAAGCTGCATGCATAAATGTAGCCGCGCCAATGGCGCTTATCAATCGCAGATTCACCTACCTTTCACATTCCTTCCTTATTTACGTAAGGAGGGAGACGATCCACTTTATACAAAGCGTTGACGGCTCAAATCAGCTGAGCAAGACGCTTTATTTATGCTATTAACCTGTTTCTCCTTTCGATAAATTTAAGCCATCCGACCTTTCGCCTGCCGATCTGATCATCCCACAAGAATCGCACGGCTTCATGGAGGACGTTGCTCGAAATTGCGAGTGAATCAACAGCAAATTATCTACAACCCATCTCTAAAGACTGGCTGGCCAAATTGTATTATGATACGCCGACAATAAATCCTGTAGTTCTCACGCGATCGGATAAATTCCACAGGCCCGCTTTAGTCGTATTCATATCCATGTTAATAATGAGGATACTTGTGCCCTCCCGGCTTTGATCCGTCCTGCCTTTCCGACAGTGACAAGCAGAAATAAAAGTTTCCACAGACCCATTAACGCCCCATTTTCTCGACTAAGTGAGATCGCCTTCCTCTCACTGAAAATACCATATCCTTTACCTAACGGCTATCGAATCAGGACGCACGTTTCGCATGCTCCAACACAGACTGCTGTGGGATTCTTTCTATTTTTCAGGAATACATTTAATACGACTCAAGCTTTCCCACAGGTTTGTAACTCTTATAAAAGGCTACAAGGTACAATTTCTTTGTGTCACCGCTGGTTTTTGTTTAGGTATGCGGCAAGGATGCTACCAGATGCTACTAGTAATCGGGCTTTCCAATCGCTTCCCGGGTCACGTGATGTTTGACGGGGTCGACTGGCTATAAGGAACGCGCTTAGAGTCAGCTAATTTGCTTTGAGCACATTTTCGAGCCTTATATGTCCCTATCGTGGTCTAAACTTGATGGAATCCGGCAAATCAAGAACACCTCCAAATCGATGAAATTTTATATATCCATATTCACATAGGCCCTTGTATGCCCCTTTGTTTTTAAGATTGTTGAAAGAGAGATGTAATCATTCTCACAAAGCGCGGTCGCTTTTTCTTTTTTTTTCATATCTTCTTTCTAATTCTCGTGAACAGGCTTTTTCTTTCTATATCTCTTCTTAGCCTCTTCTTCGACTTTTTCCTTCTCTTAGCCTTTCTTCCACTTCCTTCTTTCTTAGGCTTTTCTTCCATTTTTTCTTCTTCGTAGTTATTTTCACTCAATGGGTTATGTAATCGCCAAGTATGATCGCTGGCTATAAGCATTGATGTGTACTATGAACGCCTTTTATGTAATTAATGAAATTATTTCTTGGAAATTTCGTTGCCACCTTACTTTTCGTGCTCGCTAACCTGGCCAAAGAACATATACTAACCCTCGACAAGCGGTTATGGCGTTTGGATGAATTCTGGTAGAATGATCTACTTTCCGAACTTAACTGACCTAGCTTAAGTTGTCTCGACTGAGCCCGTCCATCGGGAGGCACAAGGGCCCAAGCCTAGGCCCACGGCACTCACCCACACTCGCGCATCGACCCTAGCTGTAAGAGTCACCAGGATTCAAATCGTTTGGAGGGGCGATGAGTCAACGGCGCATTTAATGCACCCGTAGGTGCTAGACACCTTATACTTAGGGAGTCATAATTGGATTTCACTCGCTCCCATCGTGTCTACACCATTTTCTTGTTTCCCTTCCGTTCAAGAGCCTCACGACACCTCTGTAAGGCTGGCGGTTTTAAGGATAGTCTTTCGCCATTTGTCCTCCCTATCTCCAAGTAAGCCTCGTTTTTGTCTCTGCACGTTAGATTCCAGCTCCTAGCAAGCTTCCGACGATAGGAACGTAGAGGTGTTTCTAGGCACGCTTAGAACTAGGAGTAGGGGGTCAGTGTCATGGTTTCCTACCGTAGGTTCATGTATGCTGATGAGTATACTTTATACTCATTTTATCTCTATACTTTACTTATATTTTTAGTAGTTTTATTATATGAATAAGTGATCTAATGCTCTAAATATTCAATTTTGTGATTAGGTTATCCATGAGCCAATATGGAGCAAAAACAAAGAGATAAAACCTAAAATCAACAACAACACATAAAGCAGTTGTGCCATCGTGGTTTCATGTTTTAAGTCGCATAATGATCCCCGACATAATATTCATATGGATGATAGGAGACTTCTCGTGCTTTCCAAAGATACCTTATCTACTCTACTGACTTAAACGATCAAGCGCATGCACTCTTGCAATCAAGGAAAAGAGAAGAGAGCTCAAAACCAGTTGATAATTTGTAGATCTGCCTATAATAATTTCTAAAGTGTTTTTCCTAGCTATATCCAGATTCTACACTTCAAGAGCTTCTCTTAACTGGGTAATTCAAGAATCTAAATCGGGGTTCGAATGACAGTTACTACCCAGCTTAAGCTGTCAAAAAACAGGGGAATTGTTGTAAAGTCGCGACGTTGAGAACCAATGTCGCGACATTGCAGAAACAGAGCATCCTGACATCGCAACGTTTCCAAACGAAGTCACAACGTTCGGGGTTGGTTTTGGGTGGATTTTTAGCCCATAATTGTGGGTTTTAAAGCTTAAACCTAAGGAATTGAGGGGAGGACGATTTGGGAACGGATTTTCAAGCAAATGGGAGAGTTCTCCTTAGGTGGAAACACTTAGGGCAATAATGATCTTGAAGGGGAAAAGTCGAAGAAGAAGGAGATCAAGAAAAAGGAGATGACGCTTTCACTCAAAAATCGCTTTATTCTCATCATCTTTCTTTGTTTCTCTTTTTTTTTTTTATGCTTTTCTTTCACTTAGAGATGTTCTAGATTTATTTCTAGGTTTTTGTTGTAGCCTTGTTACTTTCGAATGGATTAATGGTTAATTACATTTTCATTCATTATATGGATTGATTTTATCTCGACTTGCTCTATCTTTTTATTTTATTTACATGGTAGTGTTTGGCTAACATTTGCGTGTTTTTGCTGGGAGTCTGAGATCGAGAGATGATGACCCTTAGGGATATGAATAGAGCAACACTTAGTCAATCGACGAATAGAGATATCCCGATTCCAAGTGTGGCATTAAGGGTTTAAACATTTAAGCGTTTCGAAGTTCAAGGTTGAGGCAAAGATGCAATACACCCTACTGGCGAGATAGGAAAATATATCTCGATAAAGAATATCTTGTAGACACAATCAACCCGTCAGCGTAAATCAATTAATATACTAAATGTTTAATAGATTTAGGTTAAAATCAATCGAGTGTGGCAAATGAAGGCAAAACCCTAGTTTTCATAATTAATTGATTTAGAAAATAACATAGGATTAGTTTTTCTTTTTATTAATCGGAATTCATTACGAGCAAATAATATTTATGGCATGGAACTGATTCCCCTTTTCTCTGTCCTTTTGTTGTTGTCTGCTTGCAGTATGGCAAGAGGTCAAGAAGAGATTTCCATTAGTCAGGCTGGGCGCAAAAGAGGGCTTGGGCGGGATACGCCTTCTGCAAGCAGCATCATTTATTCTCTGTCCATGGAGAAGTTGAAGTCTTACTTCCAAATTCCTGACAATTTCGATTTTGAGTTGCCAGAAAGTCCAAATTGAATCCACTATCGATGAGGAAGACAGTGCAATATACATTACCTGGAAATAGCTCACAACCGAGCTTAGCTTCCCCATTTTATCTCTGGTCAAGTAGTTCCTACACTTCTATGGAGCGCCACCTGCTCTTATCCATCCGAATGTCATTCGATCCCGAATGTGGTGTGAAGATGTTGAACCTCCTTACCAACCGGGATATTTCGCTGGTAGAGGTCTACTCTGATTTACACCTCGGAAGCTAGGACACGGAGGCCGACTATCCCCTGTCGGCTAGGAGCCCCCGGGCTGCGCGCTTGTTACGGACTTCGACCTCGCCTAAGACCGAGGCGAAGGCATGATCTTGCTGGGGGACCTTGTATGAGACCCCGTCTCGACCTCCCGCTTGTTTCAACCAATCAATGTCATTCCCAGGTGTGTTCAAGTTGTGGGATTTGTATGTCGTTGTACGTCTATCTTTTGCATTCACGTATTTTCTTAATAAAAAAAATTTTGTGCAGGGAAAAGCCGGAGAGGTAGACTGGTAAAATGGGTGGAGAGAGCTAGCTTCAAGAAAATTCAGAAGTATAGCACCCATTTCCTGGCCCGACCCGTTTGGCAGGTCCAAACCGAGTCCGGGTTGCTCTAATGGCACTCAATCACCTTATCAAAATCATTTATCAAAATACATCGAGCGCACTTCGCTTGGTATAAAATCCTTTCAAATATGCTAAGCGCTTTTTAAATGGGTAAGCCCATTTCATTTCATTCATGCAGTACACTACTATAAAGGCATATCGCTTCTTTCTAAATGATTTACAAAATAGATATTCGAAGTTGAAATTGTTTTTACAAAATATCAATGTTCAAAAGAGATACGGGGTGAATGCATATGTTGGAACATACTCCCACCCTTCTTTTATGACTCGACGCTCCTCGATCTTGTTTTTCACTTTGTTCAACTCCAGACTGCGCATAGATAAACTACACGCTAAACATTTTCATGCTTATGGTTCTATACAATTTCATTCTCGCTTCGCTTAAATCAAATCATGCGCTTTACTAAACAAACTTTTAGGATCTTTTTGGATGATCAATGTCAATACAATACATATATTTATTTCATATACAGTCATTTATGGTTCATTGATCAAATTCGAATATACACTTCCATATGCAATAAGTCATTGATAATCAAATCATGCATTTCACAATACTCTTTTCATTTCAATTCGTAATCATGTTTTTCAATTCCAATTTGTCACAATCTCAAATCAATTCAATTCGGTTCTACCCTTAATAAATTTAACCTATGTTTTCGATATACAGGATATCGGAATCACCGACCACGATCCAGTGGGTTTGCGAGGCAGATATAAAACGGTTTTATAACCTGGTGCGGTCGGCCAGGCTGCTATTAGTTATTAAAAAAAAAAATCAACTAGTAGACAAGCACCGTGCGGTCCCATTGGGATGCTAGTCTGAGTGACACATCAATACAATCGGCTATTTTGACCCCTATTGGTATACCAATCTATCCTTTATACGAACTAAACGGTTAACATTCAATTAAGGGCGTTCAAATATTTTATAGCAATGTACAGTACAATATGTACATTTGTATAAACGGTTCATTTTCAATACTTATGCAATTTTCATTCTGAGGGCGTTTACATGTCAATTTCTTGAATCGATTAAAACAATTCAATATGTTTTTCTTATGCATTTAGAACAAATAGTTCAAATCTTGAAAGGAGAATAGAAGAACAAACCAAAATCGTCGCTTTGATTCCGATCTTCCGAATCTCGACTTCAATGTGGGCTTTCCACCTCGTCAGCCCCTATTCAAATACAATGACAATCACATATTAGTAGGTTATTTTAGGAGTTTTTGGTCAGGGTTTATGTCTACCCGATACCTCTTCACTTGCAAAATTTTCTGGGGACACATGAGCCATAATTTGCTCATGCTTCCTTCAAGAAAATTTTATCTCTATGAGTCTATTTTTATTAGGAATTGAAATCATCTCATTTTGATCACCCAAACTCAAGTAACGGCATTTTAATGCCAAACTGGTCAGTATGCCCGGCTCACTCGGTTACCTACTATTATTCCCAATTTTAGGGGTCTTAACTCCATAAATTAGCAATGTTTCCTTCTCATTTGAAGTATGGTTAAAGTTTATTACTCGTGGAATCGTGGATTTGGATCATACAGCTAGTTATTATATTTTATCTAAGTATTCAATTTGCAAACGAAGAATCGGTATTCTTACTGTAGCTCCACTTTGACAAATTTAAAGAACTTAGGGTTACATTTGCATACACTTCCTTCAGTCAAATTATTCCCCTAAGTATATTTTACCCATTATTTTTAATCACTCAATTTGGATGAGTGAAACTCAACTTAGCCAAAACACTATAACATGCAAACGAACATAACCCATGAGCTACCCGAGCTCACCTTTAAGCCAGTATTTGGGAGCCTTAGAGCTACAATTTTCTCCTGGTCCCTACTATACAATTGTAGAACTATCTCTTATGGTTCTTTACTAATTGGAATCAATTCATTTGGATGATTATAACTTAATCTATAGCCAAAACAAGAACATGGGTCTTGACAAAATTTTGACAGCATTTCCTTTGAAAACCCAAACATTTTCCCTTTTTACAAACACTCATCCAGACCAATCCAAACCAATCTAAACAATGCAAAACAATCTGTAAGCCCAAAACCATCCAAGAACACTTTTATACCACATTTAGGGTTTTATTAAACTCAAACACAAGTAGAAAGGGGGTTAGGGTTTGGTTTTTCTTACCTTCAATCCCTTTCAATCTTCAATGCCAAGCTTTCTTCTTCAACTTGATCTCTTAAACTCTTGCTTTAATGGAGCATGTGACACCCCAAAACCCGGGGGTCCGTTGACAATCCGTCAACCCACGGAATATTCGTGGATGTCGGGTAACCCGACACCACTCATGAAAATCGGTAGAACTGCTGTACGGGAGCTACCCCGAATCTGAACTGTCCCAAAGCCGATTCACAATGACCACACGGAAATTCGACATGCGAAATAAAATAATGGCCACTTGGGCCCCTACATTAATACTCACAAAATAAATCAACTATATACATTAGTTCAAGAGTTAATAAATCACTCTTAATTCAACATATATTAAAATTATAACATTCTAATTCATGTTATACAACAACATCAAAGCCAAAAGTCGGTTTTCTTCTCAAACGACCTCTAATGAGTATCACCTTCCGTGGCTCTATTTTTGAAATGGTGATCCTCGGCAGAAATGACAAAGCCAGTAGAGATAATTTCCTACATGGGTTACTCCCCACCTAAGTGCACATGTCATGGCAAACAATCACATTTAAGCGATTACATGAACCTACTCGAATGTCTACATGCCTAAACCCATGTCCCGAGTCTCACCGACTCCCTTACATATGCCTAAGCCGAATGCGAGTAAAATATCCAGTTTTCAAAACAAAAGTTTTTTGTTCTTAAAAACACACTACCGAGTTTCGGTAAAATATTGGACAACCCTCTGGGGCGAATCTGTTGGATAACCCTCCGAAACAATTCATGGGCCCCTCCGACGTGAATTGTTGGACAATCTCCCAACACAATTCTCCGGAAAATCTTCCGTCGAAATTCCTTTCACAAACATTTTCATTTTTGTTTCATTTCATGTCATGCACTCACACCTAATATTCTAGGCTACCCCAGTGCATATGGAATGCATTATGCCAATTCAGACCGTAATTTATGCTATCTGATTCACATGCATATATTAACATAATTTACTCCTGATAATCATTTTATTCAATTTTCACATCAATAACACCAAAATTAGCTCATGAATTTAATTAGCAAACCATAAGCAATTCATTTTGAATCACTTACAAAATACATTTTCACACTAAGAAAATCAAGTCACTATTCGGTGAAACGGTGAAACCTCAGGATTCTTGTTCACGACCATAAATTGGGATTTTCTCCCACCGGTTCAAAAGGTTTTGAGACGAGATTTACGGCTAAATCAAGCCTCAGAATATCCCTAATCATAAACATGGCTCTTAGCTAAAGAATAAGCCAATGGAAAAGATCTCTACCTCTTGGAGTTAGTCGAACTCCATGATGATGTCACTCGTAGCCCTCGCCGCGTAGAACAACTTTACTTCTTTATAAAGTCGAGAGCGAAGCGGTCCAGATAACCGTAAATCTAGAGAGAATGAGCTCCTTCTCTCTCTAAAATCACAAATCAAGCTACTACACGAAATTGTCCCAGCCACTACCGTTTTTGGTCTTTAAAATGGAGAAGATGACACTATTGCATTTTGTCTTTATTCTCATTAACATTTTCATAATTCGTCTTGTCCGTTTTCTTGATTTTGACGCGGCATCTAGGTCATTGTTTGTCATCTCTCTAATCATGAAACATGTGTCACGTGTGTCACGTAGTCACGTGTAATGGGTGACTTTGTCACATCATCATCTCTCCACAGTGATTTCTGACACAGACACCGGTGCCTCGAAAAATATGAAATTCCGGTATCTGAAATTCGACGAGAATTTGGCGTGGTAGCTGGAATTTGTGAGCAGTTCAACGGTGAAATCTGTTTCATCATCAGAGATCTAGAAAAATTTTGGATTTTGATCGAAATTACCATTTTGCCCTTTTTTAGAAAATTGGAATTTTCTCGAGTCTTACAGAGCAAGAATCAAAACCTCCACACTTTGCAAACCCTAGCTCTTCCTTCCTCTCTCTCTCAAACCGTTTTGCTCAAAATGAGCTTCCAATACCACTTTTGGTCTTAAATATTCCATGTCACATAAGGCCTTGTTTGACCTTCTTTGAAAATCCATTTTTGGGTTTAAGTTCTCCTAATTGCTAGCTTGTCCACTATTTGTCTCTATTTGCATTTAAATTCTCATTAATCACACTTAGACATTTCTTCTTTCTAACTTATGACCCTTAGGTCCTTATTTCACAATTTCCAATTTTTGTCCTCTTTCACTTGGGTTTATTTCCGAATTCAATTAATTTCTCATTTTAGCATTTAATATTTGCATTTGGCTTTTAGCCATATGATAATTTAATCAACATTCATTTAACAATTCCCAGAAAATACCAAGTTGGCTCAATTTATACCCGAAATATATAAAATTAAAAAAAAAATCTAGGGTATTTTTGGGGCGTTACAAGAAGTTACTAGAGATTTATGAGTGGGAACGGCATCACGAAATTCTCTTAACTGTGAGGAATCTTCGTGAGTTAAGCTGCAGTTCCTCTCTCTATATTATTCCAATTATTCCATGCCCTCTTCACATAAAAATAATGGAGGGTGAGCATTATGTTATTGTTGATCTTCTGAATTTAGGCCCAGACTACTTGTCTCCAGCCAAGACTTCAGAGACCAAGACGGTTGGTAGAGACCTAGTGATTAGTACCCAGCCCGAGCAACCTTCTTTGGCTAGGGAGGATTCCGGCCACGCCGCCAAGCATCTAAGAGTTGATAGGGATAAGCAAATCTTGGCGTCTTTCCTTTTACGAAAAAGGGTTCGAATCCTACCCCCGAGCATCTAGAAGGAAAGAATTTGGTGCTAGCATTCTGGGCGCCTAGGCGAGGTGGAAGATTTTGTCCCTTGGGTTTCCCCAATATCTAGCCGCCCCCCTGCTAGCTAAAAGGAAGAAGATGAGGACGAGATGGCTGATCTCATTGTAGCCGATTGCCTGGCTGAACGGAGTGCCGGCTTGGCGGGCGATGCTACCCGGGTGGTTGATGGTATCAACACCAACCGTGAGGGTTTGGATGTGCAAGCGATAGTCATTTCAGACTCACCTAAGATGGGCTTTCATGGCTAGTCGGCTTTGGAGACTACGATCTCGGCGGATTTAGGAGAGGTCTCCCTAACTCATGCGGAGGTCTATGAGGACACTCCCTCGGAGTAGGTTGCCAGCCGGCCAGACAAGGCTACATCTGCCGGCCCCAGCGCGATGGGTCGTTTGCTTCCACGACAGTGGCACTAAGTCTTACATTCCTTCACAGGGCCAGGCTCCCCCTATGGAGAAAGTATCAGCTCCTGAGCCAAAAGGTGCCCAGGAGATTATCAATCGTTGGAAGCTGTTTAAACGGGGTGAATCCTCGACCGCCCATATGGAGCAACTATATCCGACACTACTTCAGATGTCGGTAGCTGTATGGGTCGAGGGGAAGGGTGAAGAATATGTCATCTCAGTCCTTGCCTATGCTTGTGATTCTCTTGATTCGTAGTATGCAATGGGGTAGAGATTTGGTGCTCGGAATCAAAAATATTTATAAGCCTAAACCTCTTACTGTCGTAGCATAGCTACTATAGTATAGTGACTCTAGGGTCGAACACAGGGATGGGTTTTCTTCGTGAAGGTAATCAACTATTGATTCAAAATGGTGATTTCACTTTGGATTTTAGGCTTTTCATAAAAACAATGGGATTTGTGATTTGGGGACTGCCAGTAAAATGTAGTAAAATGTAAAAAGAACTCCTTAAAGTCTCGGGCCACTAGGTTTGGAGTTCTAGGGCAACTGAGAGGTCCTCGGGTCCATTTCCTCGCATTGGGGAGAATGACCTATAGTCATTTCGAGCCCAGGATCTTCATTTAGCTATAAACCAAACCCTAATAGTTTCCTCTTGAGAAAAGCATTTATTGGTCATTAATGTTTCAAGGCAGTAAACTAATCCTTTGATCTACCACTACTGTTGACAAATAATGGCAACTAAGCGAGCATCGGTGGGTCTGGCTTAAGCATCACTTTGAACCTAAAGATTGCCAAGTACTAGTCAATCAGGATACATCAAAGGGATTTAAACCTAAAGTGAGAAATAGAAATAAATGCAATGGCGCTGCGTTAAAAACAGAGGACCGGCCCAGTTTGCCTCGAAGCCCTACTCGTGACCTTACTCTTCAAGGATAGGAGGAAGCAGCCAACCATCCTCTGAGCTATCGCCCTCGGGGTGTTTGCGGCTTGAGAAAAGTGAGGAAAATGAGGGAAAATGAGGAAGAAAAGCTTGACGGGGAGAGGTAGCTTTGCTCCCCAAAAGTTATTACATTCAGTGATGTCCTGTATAGAGCCTTGACTGAGGCTTATATACTACTCAGAATCAAGGGAAATTACAAAAATGTATAAACTACCAATAATACAAAGAGGGTAGTTTGGGAAAAAGGGTACAAAAAGCTGGTAAAAAATGGGGTCAACAAGACACGGGGAAGCGGGTTGCGAATTTGCGGAGTTGTGAGAATTTACCGCAACCTCTGAAAATTTACCTTGAGTTGCGAAATTTTATAACCATACAAAATTTTCAGTGTTCTGATTTCTTCTATTTTCTGCTCCAATTTCTCTCTGACTTCTGACCTACAACTCCGAGTTCGGTTTGGATTCTTCGCGTTCGATTCGACTTGATGACTTTAGCCTAATTTAGCTTGGAAAACTACTTAAATAGCCACAAAATGTGATCAATAGTGTATTCAGGACCTTGGTGTGTCAATTGAGTTATTTAAGTTGATTAGTACACAAAAAGTGCTTAAAACCTACAATAAACAGGGTTCAAAATAGCACTATTTGACAGCGATCGGCTTATAGAGACGAACTGGCAGTGGTTGAAAGGCGGCATCTTTAATACGCAATCGTAACTTCGTCCAGTCAACGGAGTTGGTATGTTTGCAACTGCTATGCACCGTTCTAGTATCATTTCCGAGTTATTGCCTTATTCTAATGCATTCTTTTGCAAGCTATTACGGTTATCCGGAACATGACTTACCAACACCGAGAGTTCCAGTCTTAGCTAAGGGATGCGAAGAGGTTGCGACTCTAAGCTCAATCGGTCGTTTCTGACCACAGGGTGATGAGTGCTTCTTTAGCTGAAGCGGAGTCGAGCTTCCGGCACTGGAAGAAAGAGGCCAAAGAAGGCGTCGAGAAGGTGGCCCAAGCGAGGAGAGAGCGAGATCTTTGCTCATTACGGTCTCCCGATGGCCGCGTGGATGCCGTTGCGACCGAGAGTGCGGAGGGACGCCAGAGTGGAGTCGGGGTTAGCCCGAGTGCAAAATGCCACGGTGGTTGTAGAGGCTGGCCCGGAAGGCGGAAGACGAGGCTAGTCGTTTGGCCGGCGAACATGTCTCTCTTCTTCTAGAACTTGAGACTTGTGAGGATGAAGTGTCCGCTATCTGGACATAGGCTCTTAAAGAGAAAAAGGCCTTGGATGGGACATGGGAGGGCTTGATGTGGTTGCTCGACCTGTGGATGTGGTTATTTAAAGCTGCGTTAACATAACAGTTCTAGCGGATATGGACGTCTCAGTAGTATCTGGTTAACAGTAACCTGGTGTGGGACGGTGTCCCTACCCGAAAATTGCTTCCATCGATGTTCGTCCCTAGTGAAGGGCGAATATGAAGGGAAATAAGCTGGAGTTCTTGGAGCGGATAATAGCGAGGTGGGTAAGCATCTCTCTATCGCCGAGGTTGGGCAAGGTAATGAGTCTGATTCTTCCGCAAGAATAACCGGGGAGATTAAGGAACCTGATGTCTCTGGCAGGAACTAGGGTATGCATTTTGTCATTTCTCGTTGAGCCCTATGTTCTATATCCCCGGTTTTTGTTGTTTTGCAACCAAGCTAAATAATAAAGCATGTGTTGTTCTTAGTAATAAAGCATGTGTTGTTTACTAATCTAATGTTGTTGCTTTATCTTTATCGAATCACATAATTAAGTTAATTTAGTCGGGCAAGAAAAGATGTACCTTGTGTAGGACATGGATCAGTTCCGAATGAACACTCTTGTTAGTAAGGTTCATTTGTCCCTCTTCTACCACTTCCTTACCCGGGCTTCGTGATGTACCAGCTGGGCATCAACCATGCTGGGTCGGTAGGTCATCAACCTTACCCGGACTTTGTAGTGAACCAGCTAAGCATCAACCATAATCTTAGATTCATTGGGACATCGACCTTACCGGGCTTTGTAATAAAACTAGGCGGGCATCAATAATACTAGAAATTTGGTGGGACATCAACCTTACCCGGGCTTTGTAATGAACCAGTTGGGCATCAATCATATTAGGTCGGTAGGACATCAACCTTACCTGGGTTTTGTAATGAACTAGCTAGGCATCAATCCAAAGCTGAGTGGTGGGATCAACCTTACAGGGCTTTGTAATGGTAGTGGGCATCAACCCGTATTGGTAGGTAGGACATTAACCTTACCCGGGCTTTGTAATAAAAAAATGAGACGAGAACATGGTTAGAAATTGAATCATTCTTTATTAATAGTACCTTTTAAGGTGCATAACATTCCACATTCTAGGTACAGGTGTCCCGTCTAGTTTGTCTAATGCATACGATCCGGATTCGCCGGCCCGCATTACAATATACGGTCCCTCCCAGTTTGGTTGGAACTTTCCGACTAACGGATCGGCTATGTTCTCGAAAACTTTTCTCAGGACCAGGTCCCTTCGCTGAAACATTCGGGGTTTCACGCGTCTGTTGTATAGGTTTGCTAGCCTGATGTGGTATGATGCTATTCGCATAAATTTCTTTGCTTCATGCCGGTTCGTCTTCCGTGTGGTCTTTAATCACGGTCGATGTTGTTGCTCGGGTATATCGGTTCGGAGCGGGTATCGCGATTTGATGACTATAGCCTCCATCCCATAGGTGAGCGCAAATGGGGATATACGGCCAGTTCGGCGACCTATCGCTCACAGAGGCCCAAAGCAATTTGGGAGTTCATCCATCCACTTGCCTTTAGCCGACCTAATCATTTCTTTAAGGGCTAAGCACAGGTTTTATTGGCGAGCTGTTCGGGTCGCTGCCTCACGGATATCGTGAGGAGCGGAGTATAGATTCTTATTTTCTAATTCCTCGATTAAGTTCTCAGATGCTCCCATTATCAAATCGAGGCCCATTATCTGGATACAATTGATCTAGGTATACCGAACCCGATGCACAATATTCCTCCGTGACAAATCTTAGTGACACTTTATCTTTAATTTACGTGAGTTCTACTTCTATCCACTCGCTGAAATAATCGCTTGGCTAGCCAAAGAATAATTTTTTTCAGTCAAGGCGCAGGGAGTGGCTCGACCATGTCACCCCATTGAGAGAAAGGCCAAGGGTCGATGGAAATTAACCCCGAGCTTCGATCTCAAGACAGGGCTGAAAGGCCGCATCGACCACACCGTATGTAATCTACGGGCGCCGATCACCCCATGGTCGCCAATAATACCCTCGAGCCGGCCTGTGGTGTTGAGCCCCACCGCGTGGATGATTACCACATATCCTTCATGTAATCTCTGGCCAATACATATTTCCCCATTCTAAGAGTTGCTAACCCAGCACCCGCCCGTCTCCAGATCAAGGCGAATCCGCCACCCATTAACCAAAGAGAACCCGGTCGATTGATTCGACCTTGTGAGCTTTGTTCCCTCGTTGGGAGTTCTCCGTGCCGATATATCAGACTCATGGGGTCCATCCCAAGAAGGGAGACCCTGGCCCACTCGACTTACCCTGCAATGATAATCAAGAATCCGGGCCGATACGATGGGTAGGAACATTGTTTCGCCACTTGAAGATAGCGGCCACTTACGGCCAAGGCGTCCACTTCTCATCAGATCTTACGGATGTGTTCAAGCTTCCAAGATGAAAATCTGCCCAAGCGCTGCTTAACCAAGGATACATACTTTGTCATTTGAGGGTCTCACTACTCATATTCTTCATTTACTTTCCCTACCACCAATTGAGAATCACTTCGAATCAGGAGTTTGTCTGCTGATACTATAGTTGATAGTTCAATTCCGGCTAGGATGGCCTCATACTCTGATTCGTTGTTGGAGGCGCTAAAACCCAAATGGATTGCCTGCTCGATCTTCTCCCCTGCCAGAGATTTAAGTTGCAAACCGATGCTAACTCCGATTCGTTTCGCACGAGGCTCACTCCCGATTGGGATCTCTTACTTCAGAAAACTGTCGGTAACCTCAAGCCATTCTTAGCCAATTCGCTTATACGACCACCGAATTCACCTAATTCAATTGCCAGTCGAGCCATCCTCCTGAACAAGTCAGGCTTATGAATGGTGCTCCGAAGAGGGAGGCCATTCAGACAATATGCAGCCAAAGTATGGTGAAGCTTCTTCAAGCCGCTACCGGGTACACGCCACCTCGGCTCGAGGTGGTTGTATCCAAGCCGCCGGCCAAGAACTTGCTAACGAAAAATACTGGTCTTTGCTTTTTATTCTCATCTTCCTTGAATGCAATACTCACCGGCATTTGAACTCCGCCAAGCATACGGTTGCGCGTTTCGCCGCCGTGTCAGCGCGATCGAGGTTCCGCGAAGATATCGGCTTGATGTTGGCGAGGGCTTACCACATTCCTCATTCCACTTCACCCATCGTCTCCCTTGCGGTGACAAAGAACACTTTTAGATGGCTCAGAAATCGAGATGAACCACTCCTGGCGCCAACCCGGCGCCAACTCGTTATACCCCAAGCTAGAGCCGAGGAATCAAAAATAGCTTTTGCTTCGAGCTGGGTTGGCTTCTATCCCCTCCTCGAGTCACCATGAAAACCCCAAGAATCGCCTCCCACACCGACTTCAAGGCACACTTCGCTGATCGAAGCCATACCGCATCGCCCATAGGAGTTCAAAAGCCTTCAGGTAAGTGTTCAAGATGGTCCCAAGATTTTTGCACTTTCTCTTAACATGTCATCAATGTAAACCTTCATGGTCTTTCCTAGTAGCGGCTTGAACATCTTGGTCACTAACCTCTGATACGTTGCCCCGACATTCTTTAAGCCAAACGGCATCACATTATACTATAACGTCCGGGTGCAGATGAATGCAAGGTTTTTCCATCGCCCACGATGTACGTATTTGATGATATCCCGAGAAGGCATCCAGAAATGACAACATCCCATGCCCAGCCGACGCGTCAACAATCTAGTCTATCCGAGGTAGAGGAAAGATGTCTTTTGGGCATGCCTTGTTGAGATCCGTGTAGTCCATGCACACTCTCCATTTACCGCCTTTTTTCGGGACTACCACCACATTGCCCAGCCATTCCGGGTACTTTATCTCCCTGATGAATCTTACCTTTAAAAGATTATCCACTTCTTCTTGAATAACCTGATGGTAGTCCAAGTGGAAACACCTCACTTTTCTCTCGGCCCATTTCCTAAGTAGTGGATGACATTCGCTTGTGAGAGGTACTGCATCTGGGTTAATGCCAGCCATGTCTGAGTGAGTCCAGGCAAATACATCCATATTACGGAGTAGAACCTATTGTATTTATTCCTTCTCCCCATTGGATAGGAGGGCACTAACATATGTGGATTTATCCGGCTTAGCTGGGTGGATATTAATCTAGTCTACGCCAATCGCTCCTCGTCTACCCTCATTGGCTATGAGTTGTACTGCTATTACGAGGTCCTGGCCTCGAGGGAGCCTGACAGAGCTGCTCTTTCTCACGCTCCCGTACCGACTACCAGGCACCGCCGAGCCGCTTAGTCAAGTTACCAGCAGGTCAATTTTGTGACGCCCCAAAACCCGAGGGTCTCGTCGACAACCTGTCAACCTATGGAAGTCTATGGAAATCGGGTATTCCGATATTGCACTCACATGTCTCGTATATCGAGACTCATCCCTGCATATTTAATTTATAAATACACAAAATAACTTCATATAGTCCATATATAAGACGTGAGAGTTATAGCACCTCACTCACACATATGGTACAAATACGCATTGCAACTTTCAAAATGTGTTCAATATACAAAACAGGATATGTATTTCTAAGTAATAGTTCTCATACATATACACAAATACATCAAAGCCACAACCCGACCCTCTTCTCAACTGTCAGCCTCTAAGGAGCATAACTTGCCTACACGTGACCTGTACTTGAAATAGGGGTCCCACGACAAGGTGAGCTAAGCTCAGTAGAAATAAAACCTACGAGGGCTACTCCACACCTAGGTGCACATGCAAATGATCATTTCACAGTCACATAAACAACCCAATCCATGCAAACATGCTGTCCTATCATGGAAAAAAAGAAAACTACGTGCATGTATGAGACGACACTCTACATGCTCCATGTATCGGGTCAACCTCCGACCAACACCCAATGCAAGTGCCAATGGGAAATCAATACCGAGTCAGTCCCAACTGCCATCACACAACCCGTAGTTTATGTGATATTTATTTAATCGCTTCGCGGTCTTTCGGGGCAATGCACTTTCCGGGTCTCACCGGTGGGTCTCTTACACCCTCCAACATTTTCTTCAGGGTTTCACCGGCGGATACGCCGCCAACTGTGTCGTGCTTTTCACCTGAGGGGGGTGTCAATCCCCTACTTGCTACGCCCGACACTATTTGTTTTTCATTTTCATTTAACACTGTGTGACTCAATTAGACTTCGTCCCATTCCCATGCCCACATAATTTAGCACCAAACGCAGTGCCAAATCAGTACCATGTACACACACCCATGTGATGCGGTGATTTGTCGTACACCATTGCAATGCAATTGTGCCACTGCACTCAAACTCACTCAAACTCATGCCCACTAGCTTAAGACCTTACACGGGACATTTTACCTCAGACACTAGGTGTACTTTCTATGAACCCTCATGTCTAATGCACACATTTCATATATTTAGTTCAATATCAACATACAAGCAATCATATTAATATTCCACACATTCAAACTAGTACATCAAATAAGCATGCACTACATTTTTTTTTTTTTAGCATTCAGTTCATTCATGTCAACACATCATTCAAGCATGTATTAACAAAATTCCAACCATTACTTAGGCAAGTAATGCCATAATTCATATTCCCAGGCTGAGACATAATATGTCACCATACGTACCGGGCCGCATGCCAATAGAAAATGACCATGTTCAAGCGCAACACATTACAACCCAATGTGTTTGAAACACCCATATTGATAGCAATTCGTACACTAGGTGCAACAATCAGTTTTTCAGCATTGATGTGAGCACCTACTGCCACTTAATGGCTTATGGCTAGATTCTTGACTCCATGAGCTCTTCATAGAGTCCAAGAACACCCGACCTGAAGCCAGACAAGAGCCGTTATGGCCTAAACAAACTGTGGTTAAAACCTTAAAAATTATGCATGTCAATCATGCAAACAATAATACACCAACCTGATTTTTCTTTAGTCTAGAAACCCAAAAAATTTCTGCATGTTAGTCATGCAAGCACACACTAAACCGATTTTCTTCGCCCAAAACCCGTAAAATTCTCGCATGTTAATCATGCAAACACACACCAACCGATTTTTCTTCGCCCAGAAACCCGTAAAATTCCTGCATGTTATCATGCCAAAGAATAATACTCCGTTGATTTTTTCAATCTAAAACCCATAAAAACAAAGATATATAATAACATGCAAGAACAAGATCATTTCTAAAAATTATGCATGGGCATTAAAGTAATAACAAACCAACCTGGATTTTCGCCCAAAACCCAAAAAACAACATATACACAACATGCAAGAAATCCGCATTAGTTCCAAAAATTCCTCGCATGACATCCATTTGAGTAATAACACACCGACCTAGAATTTCAGTCTTAAAACCCAGAAAAAACAGCATATATAAACATGTAGTAACAAGATCAGTTCTAGAAAAATTCTGCATGATATTCATTCAAGTAATAACAAACCAACTCAACCAAATGCCATTTCCATGACCCAAACAAGGAAATAACCAGGGAGGAAAAATCCCTCACATTCAAGTGTGTAGACCGCTCGATCCACCTAAATCTGAAAACAATGGAGGAAAAGCTTCCTCCTCCCTTTCTCCTTCCTTATGGTTTTCTTTCTCCTTTTTTTTTTTTTTCTCTTTTCTGTTTCTCTCTTCTTTTTCTAGAACTCCTTCCGCAATAGCAAGAGCTCCTTCCCCTTCGCTCGATCCATTCGATGTTTCTCCACTAAGCCTAGACATGTTTGCATCAAGCTTGACACATGGCTCAAGTCATGGCATGTGTCACCCATGCCAAGCCATGCACCAATTACTAACATCATGCATTCTAGTAGCTTGGCACTTGGCCACCCAAGTTCCAAGTGTCCCCAAGTCCGTGACACGCGGTCCACCTTCATGCACGCGGTCGCCCGTACACGGTAGCCCGTTCGCATCAAAATACGTGAAAATCCGACTGTCTCAGAATTCAACGAAAGTCGACTATGTACCTAGATTTCGCAAAACGAATTTAACGGCGTGATTCGCGTCATCATCCGAGATTTAGAAAATTTTTAGGTTTGCAACCTGTGTCTATCAGTTTACTTTATCCAGGGTCTCACAAATTTGCCTAGCACTGGTCAAGTAGCTGATCATTTGATGGTAGGTCGAGGGCAAGACGCCTCATCGCATGCGCCTGTGCTCTGGCCAACAATGGCATTGTACAAGGCTTCCAAGTCTCGACAACCGAAAAATAAAGACCGGTGAACACCACTTCGCTTTCGACGGGGAGAGGCGGTCGTCTTCCATCTTTTACCGTGGTCGGCCTGCTTAAACCCGACATGATTCTATTTCCAGTCAACTCAACCTCGCCAAAAGATGTTCATTCCCTGGTCGGCGAAAGTGAAGCAGGGTCAGTCGATCACAATAGCTAAGGTCAACTAGTACTCTACGTGGTCGATTGCCTCAAATTATACCCTAATCTGCTTTTATAACATGTTTAAAGGTATAATAAAAGTAAAAGTATATTTATCCTAATAAAATAATGATAAAATAAAATAAGCAAGAACTTGAATTAATACAACAGCTATGGTAATTAATACTTACAAATTCAAGACCCAAAGGGTCATAATTTAATAAGTTCATATGCCAAAGTAGGATTTAGATAAATTGAATTGAGAATAAAAATGAAATTGAGGACCAAAGAGTAATAAAAGAAAAATATTATAAAAATTAAATAAGGAAGGAAATTGTGGAAGAGACAAGTGGTTTAAGGAAAGAGCTAGGAAGTTTCTCCCGACCCGATGGCTCATGATGCTCCAAAAGAGAGAAAAAGCTTAAATAAAAGTGGGATAAGATCAAACAAAGATGTTAATTAAAATAAATATCTCATTTTGGTCTTAGAGAAGGAGAGCAAAAACGGATAAGAGAGAAGAGAAGAGAAAGGAAGAAGAAGAAGAAGAAGAGAAAAGAAAAGAAGAAAGAAGGAAAGGAAGAAAGAAGGAGACTCACAGGTATGGAACTATGAGTATTTGTATGGAAACTATGGGTGTATGGAATTTGAGTATGGTTTTGTATGGAACTATGATTTTTTATAGAAAAGTATGGAACTTGTTAAATTCTATATGGAAAAGTATCGATTTTCGTACACTAGTATGAAAACTATGTATGTATGGAAGTCTAGTTTTGGTCTAGAAAGTTTAGATACATGGTTTGGAACCCTTTATTTTGTGTATGGGTTGGGTTTGGAAACTCCCAAACTCATTTCTTGTTAGGGTTGAGTTAAGAAGAGCTCCAAGGCTTCTATAGATGTGTTGTGGGAAAGGTCTAGTTGCAAATTGAACCAAGAAAATTTCCCTATTTTTGATCATATGCATTAGCCGGACCTTAGAACTGGTTTTTGGGTAATAAATAAAGGGAATTTGGTAGTGAGTCCTTCTAGTAAATTGTAGCCACATCAATTAACTTGATGTTAGGCTTTTGAATTCCTCAATTTGGACCTTTTACCGAGGTTAGGTCAGCTCGTCAGCCTCAGTGTCAAACCCTGGCTGGTGTGACTACTGCGTGTGACCTCCAACTTCTAAGGTCATAACTCCTTCGTCCAAACTCCGCTTTCAAGGTTTCGGACTCCCCATAAAGCCCATTGAGTCAAAATCCATTCATATGCCAGAGGATAGTGTGTCAGGACCTATCTTGGCCAGGTCATCTCGCCAGCCATGTCAAGTCGCCTGTCGTGATTTGATTCACATACGACTTCCAACTCATAGTCATAACTCCTTCGTCCGAACTCCGTTTCGGGTGTTCTTGGACTCTATGGAAAGCCCATTGAGTTAAGATTCCATTAATATTCCTGTGGAGGACAGTAGGGGTCAGGCCAAGCTCTGAAAGGCCAGCTCAGCTCAGCCATGTCAGGTCAGCTCGTCAAGATTTGACTACATATGACCTCCAACTTCGGAAGGTCATAACTCCTTCGTCCGAATTCCGTTTCGATTGTTCTTGGACTCTATGGAAAGCCCATTGAGTCAAGAATCCATTCATATGCCGTTGGAGGATAATAGGTGTCAGACCTGTGTCGACTGAGCCTGTCCAGTCAGTCGCCTTGGCTGGTGTGACTACGTATGACCTCCTCCAACTCAAGTGTCATAACTCCTTCGGGTCCGAACTCCTGCTTCTGGGTGTGTTCGACTCATGGAAAGCCCATTGAGTCAAGAATCCATTCATATACCGGTGGAGGATAGTAGGTGTCAGACCGAGGTGTCAGACCGAGATCGGCCAGGTCAGCTAGCCCTGCCGCCCAGTCGCCGGCCAGGTTTAACTATGGGCGACTCAACTGAAGGTCACAACTCCTTTCGGTCCTAACTCCAAGCTGGTGTTCTTAGACTCTATGGAAAGCCCATTGAGTCAAGAATCCATTCATATGCTTATGGAGGATAGTAGGTGTCAGACCGAGCTCGGTCAATTCTGTGACACCCCAAAACCGGGGTGTCCGTTGACAACCCGTCAACCCGCGGAATACTCGTGGATGTCGGGGAACCTACCCGACATTCATGAAACGGCGCAGTCTCCTTTGTACGTGGAGCTCACCCGCATACAAAACCCGTTCTCACAATTACCACACAGGCTCATAGTAATATAATGGCCACTTAGGCCCCGCATCAATAGGCTCACAAAATATATCCCAAATACATCAACTATCTACAATAGTTCAAGAGTTAATAAATTACTTATACAAACATATATTGGGGACTACTAATATTCTAATACATGTTATACAAAAATCAAAGCCACGTGCCCGCTTCTTCATATGTGTCCCGACGCGGGTCGGCCGCTCATTAATCTGACCTCAGACCGAGCGGGGTCCCACGACGTGACAGCAAAGCCCGCAGTGATAATTCCTACAAGTACTTACTCCCCACCTAAGGGTACATGCAATGGTCGCATAATCAAACACACATCCAAGTGCAACATACACATGTTCACTCGAATGTCTACATGCCATGAATGAGACTCGACTCACCACGCCCCATGCACCAAACTCCCGCAGCCCCATCACTCAATATGTCATCAGCAATTTATCCTCGAGTCACTCACCTAATTTCTCGCTCACACGCAGAGATACGCCAATCAGGATAACCTGTCACTGTACCAATGACCCAAGTATCAGCCCTCACCAGCTCCATTACCCAATGTAAGTGTCAATGGACAATAAATCCCAAATCAATCCCGACTCCTATCACACAACCCAAAGTCTATGTGATAAACATGACCGTGTGTCTTCTGGGGCAACATAATCCGGCGATACCGCAGTCTCTTTACACCCATACATAACTATGATATTGCAGCCCTTACACTCATACGCCGAGTTCTCACCGACCCTAAACATGCATTCCCGCCATGAATGAAACCATTTCCAAACAAAGGTATTTGCTTAACCATGGACAACCCTCCGATATAAATAGCGGATGCATCCGATAATCTATTTTTGCGGGACAACCCTCCGATATATCAATCGGTCGACCGACGATTGATATTTTATATGGACAACCTTCCGATGTATATCACCAGCGTACTCCGACGATCGATATGATATGGACAACCTTCCGACGATACGCGACACTCCAATAAATAAATGCGTCGGGTCAACCCTCCGAACAATTCTTCAAGAAACCACCGCTACCACTCATATTGTTCTGGGGGTATCCCAAAGGCATATGAAATGCAATGAGCCATTTCCATTTTCTTAGCCCGTGAGACTCATTTCCGACGTTGTCTTATTAATCAAGCTCACTAATCAACACTTCACGCTGCAGCCGATCCACAACCGTGTACCACGACACACCATCAAACACTCCAACAAAGTGTCATCTCAACTATGAACTCACACTTAATTTCTAGGTTACTCCTGTTGCATATAAAAGTTCATGAGCTTCTGAATTCATATTCAAAAGTTACAGGTTCATATAAGAGTTACAAAGAATGGGAACCGCAAGAATAAAGGCAGAAACACAATCAATTAAAGGCTGAAAATTAGAATATACAAGTCATGAATACACATCAATCATTTCAATAATATAATAAAGACAACAAGAACTTAATCAGAATATGTTAGGTAACTTCTCATCTCATCATATCACGGCATATCGTGATATCAAAAACATGATCATAAAACCCATATATAAACTCCGTGATAAAACCAAAACTGATGTTGTACCCGGGATTACTCAAAAGAGTCCTTTAAAGCAACTCATCTGACCTCCATTCTTCGCATCCCCAATCCTCATGTCCAGTCCTGAACCATCCACTGAAGTCAATCTCAGGCACCAAATGGGATCATCTAAAAAATAATCTGGTACTTGAAAATCTACATCAAACTAAAATTTTGAGGATTCAAATTATGCCTCACTACGCCTCATTTTCAATTCCAAACCATTAAATAGCTTAGCTGAAACAGCCATTATGAGAGCAATTCACTCATGAGTTTGATCAAACCTAAAATGAAATCCATGGTTTGCCATGGATTGAACTTTACTTTACCTGAATAAACTACGCCTGATTAGATCAAAAGTTAGCCTAAAGTGTAAGAAAAATAAAAATGTTCTCCTCACGCTCCCTCTCTCCTCCCATTAGTCCTCTCTCAGCCCTTTTGATGATTTTTCATTTATTATTATTGATAATATTTAATATAAATATTGATGATGATGATTCGGATATCTGATCCAAGATGGTTCAGATCTTCCATCCCGCTTTCTGTCTGTAAAATTTTATTTTTCCTCTGCCACTATTTTTAATGGAACTAGCCTCCCATGCCATTTCCACCTTCAAATTCGTAAAAATTTGTCCTAAAGTCACTTAAGATTTACTTCACCTGTGAATTGTAAATATTCTCGTCATTTTTAATCACTCAAACCTTTAATAAATATGATTTCATACAAAGACTGTTCCACTGCTGTCTGCTTCATTCAAAGATTCAGAGAATTTCCAGTTTTAACTCAAACATTTATTTATTCTTTTCTAAAATTTTGAATTTTTTCTGTTTTATAAGATAACAATGTGTTTCACAATAGCCAGCCAAGAATGAATCATGAGAACTGTCTCAGGCAGAATTCCTTTTCCATCTGAATTCCAGCTGAGGTAGCCTTTGATTCTACACATCCATATTCATACAGTCCGGGGTCCCAACCCACACAGTGCAAGTCAGATGAAGGAAACCATCATCCTAAAAACTGATATCACATCACAAACAACAGGCAACGCTGTGTGAAAGCTGGAATTGTGGGAATATATGCTGATAGATGGTAAAGTAGAAGGAGGCGAACGGCAGAAATAAAAATATAACAGACACTCAGGTGTGCAGAGTATGGTGAATAACATAAACAAGTCAGAAAGTCAGAGAAACAACAGCAGGTGAAGGCAACCAAAATATACTGAATGCAGAAAAAACAAATAGGTATTCTGTAATATTTGGGTAACTCGTATTTTTTCTGAATGAGTAGGATGCATATACAATGATACTCATAATGATCTACTGAACCCAAAACAAACCCAGAAAGAAAGAAAAGATGGAAATTAAAATGTATATGAGGTCAACAGGTGGTGAGAGATGCTAATAAATTTAATGAATAAACTAAAGAAGCTGGAAATACAGAGACTTAGTTCGGGCTAACATTAGAGAAATAGAGGGCTAAACATGAACAAAAGAAACAAAGAGTACAGAAATATTTAGAATGCTGCAGCAGCAAGAGGAAAGAGCAAAGAAGAGTTCTCCCTTTAGCAACACTAGTTGTATGAGGAAGATCCATGCAAAAAAAAAGTGTCAGTTGAAGCTGAGGCTGGCAGTTTCAATTCACCTCCAAAACTGATCTGCAACTATAGGCTCGCACAAAGAGGTCCTTCCTCTGACGAGCCCAAGTGAATCCACCCAGAGCTGAATGAACTCGCAGGTGGGCCCTCCCACTTGACTGAGCTTTTGCACCCAGTGGGCTCGGTATTATTTGGCACTTTAGGCTCAGCTGTATTTTTAAACCCATGAGTAGTCATTAAGATTGTGTGTGTTTACTAAACCAACTAGAGTTCACTTGGGTACCAGCTTCAGTCAACCTTAGTAGTTAGTCCCTCCATTAACAGAATGCAATTTCACCTAATCTGATTTAAGTTTCTTAGAAATTTCTGATTTGATCCCAATCAAAGTTATAGTCCCTTCACCATGCTTAGCTCCGGTACCTTGGGAGTCCATCTCGCCCGCTCCATCCATCAAATTAACAAATTTAATCTAGAACTGATTTTTAAATGAAACAAAATAGAATCTATAAGTCCTGTTAACAAATCACTAATTTGTTTGAACTGATGTTAGTTTTTGTCTCTTACCTTATGTCCATGGAATCGTTTATGGTCTTTAATTTGGCTCAAAATGTTGGTGGATATCATCATGAGGCTTCCGCCCAACAGAGGTCCACTGATGCACAGGAGAGCCCAGGATCCCAGTGCGGAGGCCTAGCATCATCCATGCAGAGTCAGCACTTCACCATGCAAACAGAGGTCAAAGTGCATCCTGCCCAGAGGCTCACCTCTGCCCCAGAGAGTGCCCGCCATTGGGCCCAGTCAAAATGTCCAGGTTTGATCATTTATTGAACCCGGAACCCAGGCCTGCACTCCTCCTGTTTGAACCCATTCAGTGTCTCTCAGTAACTCTAGTGGAAGTCCCATTGAGTCAAGAATGTTATCCATGGTCCCTGAGATATTATTAGATGCTTCAGACCAGGTTAGACTGAGCCTGCCCAGCCCAGTCAGCTCTGTCAGGATTTTGATTAAACTATGGACTCCAACTTCAAAGGCTTGCACTCCTCTTCATCCTCCACTCCAAGCTGCTCCTGATCCCACATATCACTGATGAGTCAGAACACATCACATGGTGCCAGAGAGGATTAGGTTTGCTGAGGCTCGATTTGAGGTAAACAGAATCTGAGTTAATGAAGCCTGGGGGCCACGCTCCACGCCACAACAGATGGCCATCGCATGTTATGACTGCTTAAGTAGTCTCCTTCTGGTCCCAAATGCAAACTTCTCTGTTCCAAGTTCCTTTCAAAGCCTCTGACCCCAAGTGAAAGCTCGTTGAAGTCGTGAACTTATAGAGATGAGGTGAGGAGGTGGGGAGTGGATATATGATATGGTATATACAGAGAAATGCACAAAGAAGATGCAGAGGGTGTGTAGAAAGAAAGGTGAGTACTATAGTTAGGCACTGAAACCCAGAAGAAACTGAAAACTAATCCAGAAACCAAACCATTAAAAGAAACATGAAGAAAATATTTCAAACTTTTTAATTATTGGAATAGGACCACTTCAGTGAGCGTTCTCAAACCAGATTGAGTATCTGGATCAACCGTAAAAGTGTCCAGGCTTTAGTGCCAGTTCATCACTTCTCTGCTTCCTCGTCATGCTGAAGTTTGCTTTGAATCTTGGCGTCTACGCTATTTCGGTAAAGCTACTGCAATATGAAATAAAGTTACACAATGAAAGTATTGAGAGTTTATACGCAAATGAGCACAAAGTAAATGAAACAAGACAGGATTGTTACATCTTCGGCGCACGATGTAAACAGGCGCCAGTCAAGCCGAACGCAGCGTGTGCTCGAAACCATTGAATGAATGATATACGTAATGAACCGCCGACGGATGCACCAACGGCATCCGTCAAGCACCCTCGAAATTGTCCAATGTCCCACTTGCAGATGCACTAATCGGCATCCGGGCCACGACGGCGTACAGACAAGAATGTCCCACTTGGCGATGCACCACCGTATCCGCTGCGATGGCGTATGGCATTTAATTGATACCACATGTCGGGGTGCACCAAACGGCATCCGTCATGATGGGAGACCGAATTGTTAAATGTGTAAGCACATTACCGAATGATAATAAGGGCGGGATCAAATGTAATCCGTCGTAAAATGTGAATTGAAATTAACAATGATAATAAAGGCGGATTCATTAAACTAACCGTCATAAACGTGGAATTAAATAGTCAAGGTGAACAACCAACATTGACTAGAAAGTATAAATGGGATTTATGTATATGCTTAAATCTCATAAATTGAATTGTGAAATGAATTGTTGCATTGAAATTGTATGATGTGATTTGGTAAATGATTTAGAAACAAAGCATGCGAAAATAAATAAGATGGAGTTATATTGAATTAATAGCATGGTTTAAATGTTAAATGCATGCTAAGCTACATTGAATATTGAAATAGAACCGTATAGAACCACTAAGCATGAAAATGCTTAGCGTATAGTTTTATCTATGCAGTGTTTCAGTAGACAGAAGTGGAGACAAGATTTCAAGAATAAGCAGAAGTGTCATAGAGAGAGTACTGCAGAGTACATAATTCGTCATTTGCATATCATCTCTTTTGAACAAGTGGGTATTTTTGTAAACAAAAAGGATTAAACTCGAACCTTGATTTTTGTATATCATTTTGAAAGGGCATAGAATGCCTTTCTTTGTAAATGTATTTCGTTAATGTTTACGGCCTACCGAATTGCTTTCTGAAATTAAAATGATCAGAGCTTCGTCTAAAACCCAAAACCGTCTCGCAACTAAACAACAATTAATTAAACGTTTTAATAAGATAAATAAAAACGTCGGAGTAAACCGGGTCTCTGCCGATCGCCATCTCGGCCCAGTCGGATTCTGCCATGACACTTTTGAAAAAGAAAACTTAATAAAATGTAAAATAAAAGAATTAAATGGGCGTCCCTAAGTTTTTGCCTCGACCAACGGTCGAAATGCTCAAGGGTCAAAGCATAACGATAATCGTATGATCGCATAAGACAAAAGATATTGAATGACAAGACATATATGATCGCTTCTAAGACTCGCAAGGTTACTTCGCGCTTCCATTACGCGGCGCACGTATACATGACTGCCGTAAGACTCCCGCCGGTGTTTCGACACTTCCTATTATGTAAGGTGCACGTATACATGATCGTTGTTTTGGCACTCGCATTGCTGACACTTCTATTACGCCGGAAGAGCACGCCCATGTTCCGCATCGCACTGCACCTTCTGCATATATCGTAATCAGTCTCATTCATTCTTTATCTCCGGTCCAAGCAAGCAAATGATTATATGTGTGTATCTGAATAAAAAAAGATAAAAAGGTAAATAGTTTGGACATGTAAGGTACCTAAGGGTATCAAAGAAGAAGTCTATGTTCTGCACTCCTACTGGAGATAGGACAGTTTGATAACGTACAAGTATAGAAATATATAGGTATATGTCATAAGAGATAAGTTAACAAGATATAAGATGTTACAGGAATGAGTACATGTACACGAATGATAGGCATATATGAATATAAGAATGAGTAAATGCATGCATGATAAAAATATAGGAATATATGTATTATAGAGAAATATGAGAATCAGACATGAAGGCGTATATCGAACAAATACGTATTAAAGTAATGATAGTATTATATCAGATAAGCAATCATTATAACAATAGTTATTCATGCTTATGAGATATGTACGTAAAAATGTAATAAACGAATTGCTCGTGGTTCCACCAAGTAGGGATAGACGGCATGCCATTGTGGAATAAGTCCTGGCAAGATATGTTTTGTTCTCGATATCGGTGTCCCGCCGTGTCGATGTGAGATAGATCTCGTTGATCACGACGGCCCTCAAGCGTCAACATGCTTGGGCCTTTATAAGATGATCATTGTTCAGACACGATAACACGGCTGCCTTATAAGTTTCTTTCAGATCCACTTCGTATTTACAAGCATGAAAGAGAAAGTAAATTGAAAAGTATAACAAGAAACAGGAAAACAGTATATGAACACAGTACATGATAACAGTACATGAAAATAGAACATAACAAATGGTATAGTATATAACCGTGAAAGTAATATATGTATACGAATATGACATGCACGTATCAAGATCTCGTAATATGAACCATCGAAAAGATAATGTATCAAATGATAAGTACTAGAATAAGAAATATATGATATGAATATATGATGGTTATACCCAATGAATGGGATGGAAACATGCTATGAACACATGATAGAAATGCATAAGTGCTAAGAACGATAGAGATAAGTAAAAGATGATGTGCCACGTGAATGCAAAGAAAAGCATAAATAGGGATATATGCCAAAGATGTAGAACATGTAATGAAAAGATTGACATGCAATAGAATGTAAAGATGATAAGTAATAAAAGTTATAGAATATGTATAGATATATGAAAATGCATATGTATAAGCTTTCTGTGACTCGCCACCATTAGTGGTTGTCCATGTTATGTTCCTACTAAGCTGCGTGAAGCTTAAGACTCAGAAACCAATCCATGTAGGCACAAAAAGAAGACAAGGATAGAGTGACGTGACATCCCACACAAGAAAGCAGCTGCAAAATGTAGATAGTGCTCACCTCACATTGCTTCCGCAATCTCCGATACTTTGTATTAGACATGTATACGTATAAGGGTTTGTATAAGTAAATGACCCAAGATATGTGTGTATAGATTTTGATGGACACCACTCCTGGGTGGGTAATTCTTTTGTATATGTAAATGATTTGTTATTGGCAAATTGTTTGTATACCCACAGTACAAGTTCGCCGATAAAGAACATCAATGAGTCCTGAAGATATAGTCTCTCGCGCCCTCGGGACGTGTCTTCGATCCGCCATTCTCGGGTCGGACTCGAATCGTGTGACACACTATGCAATATCAAAAATTGTTAATACACAGAGTAAGTATGAGTGCATCGTGGTGCGAAGTAATGACCCTGAATAGGTTAACAGAGGGAAAGGATATAGGGCCATCAATTGGCTGGATTGCTTTGCTATTGTCTAGGATATGGATGGTGTTTACCCGGGCCCGGACTGTGGTTGCATGCAACATCCTCTTCTTCTAGCTCTTAGACTGATATTGATCGTCAACCAGACCACCCGGTATGTAGTTTATGGTGGGCCGAGGTTCAGGAGGGAGCTCTGCACTAGTAGTTATTCTTTCAACCGTAGAGGCAACCTCGTACCTCCGCACCGTCTCCCACATATCCCGAGGTGGCCTGCGCCTGATTACCTTTCATTAGAAATTTCAGGCTCAACACCTGCTGGTCTCATGCCCGTGGTCTTCATGGTAATCACATCTCAAAGACTAGCGTCAAGGCCGTAAGGGATCTCGACTGAATGGGTGTGGGCCATTTGAAGTCAGGGTGATCCTGCATGAGAGAAAGGAGTTTCTGTCAGAAGAGATGTTCGCGGCGGTAAACCCGCGGTTCCCTCTTTCTTCTCTCGCACACCCCGGAGCGCTGGTTCTTACCTAGCTCCCCTTTGTTCAGACCGACCCTGCTGGCCTGGGCTTGTCGCTGGGTTATGATCATCACGGTTTAAGAGGCTGCCCGGATATTATCCTCCAGTGTTGAATATTTATCCTGTCAGTTCCCGTACAATTCTTCCATCGTCGTAGTTTTATCCGCAGGATACGAAAGGAAGAATGGGGTGGTCTGCCCAAAGCTCCTTCGGAAATTCTAGAGGACCGCATCCATACTGTATGAATCAATCTGTTGGACGACCCCTGCAAATCTTCTGGTGAAATTGCAGATGGACTCGTCCTCTCGCTTGATGATGGTTAGCAGAGAGCTAATGTTTCTTCGCTTAACCGAGCACGTACTAGAAACAATGCAACCCACAAACTCACCGAACGAGCTGATAGATCTCCTCGCGGAGTTTATGGAACTGCCGCCGGGCCCTTCCGTTGATGGGAACACTTGCGATAGTAAGGCCGTTCTCCCCGCATTGAGTAATATCGTTCGACAAGTGCAACATGTGGTCATATTAAATAAAGGAGCCATCATACATGGCAAAAAGACAAGATGATAAAGCCACACCCGCTGCCAGAGCTCAAGATGTGCCGCCTGGAATGAGGATAACATGCTCTCAAGTCTCGTCGGATGCTGGTGGATAGCATGTGCGGGCGTGCGTACCAAGGTAGGATATATGAACGGAAGTGAGGGTGTTACGCCCCTATGCCACGTGAGCACATTTTCGGCCTCGCTTCGCACGATCGTCACTCTTTTGCTGATTTCTTTCACAGATCTCGCGATGCATGCCACCGACTAATCCACTAGAACGACGCGGGGCCTCTTTCTTGATTTGGGGCCACGTTGTTCTTCGGAAGTGACAGACAGGAGCCAGCTACTAGAGGATAACTCGTCAGTCTGCCAGCAGATCACTATCGCCCACAGATGGGCTCCTTGTCTTTATTATGTTTGACTCGGGGTGCAGGATGGTTGTTCCCTCATGCATTTTCACCTCGATCCTCTTCCAAACGAGCCCGCGGGCGATCGTTATCTTGCTATAGATGGTCAGCACGGCTCTGTAATTCAGCCATCTGTCTAGCCTGTTCTTCTTACTTCGTCTCCATATCCCGACGCCAGCAAAGAAACTGATCTTCAATGGACCGATTTGCTGGGTTGCTGGCCATAATGATATGATCCGACAAACCGAATGAATGAGAAGGAACTACCGAATCTTCGGGGTATGGGGGATCGCTTGATAGCCGACATAGCCTCGCACGTTGCCGATGAGATTTTTTGCTTGGTCATTCCCACATAGGCGCTAATTGTTGTCTCTTGAATCCTCGAAGTCTTCGAATCGTCGAGGCATTAACCTGACAGCAAGAACTTGCAAAACAAACAAGGCACCGGCGATGTGTGCCGACCGGCTCTCCGATGCTTAAGTTAGACAAAAAAACAGAGTGCATCAATGACAGTTTTTCAATCGTGTATTTTCACCTACCTTTCTGTTGTCATTCCTTCCTTATTTATGAAGGAGGAGGATGATCCACTTTTTATTGAAAGTGGGTGATTGGTTTCAAAAATTGAAGGGAGAAAGGCGTTTTATTTACGCGTCAACCGTTTTTCCTTTTTGATAGCCAAGTCATCCGAATCTTCTCCCTCAAGGCTCGTTTGATTATCCTAAGAGCGGTTACGTGCGTGGTTTGTGGGAGGATGTGTTCTTAAGCTGTGAGGGATCAACCGGGAAATAATTAGTTGGCCATCTTTTTACAGATGGCAACCTGCTGGAAGAGTATGTCTCTGACACAAATCCCGAGCCTTTGTCAGTGGATCGAATAGTCCATGAGTCGCTTCGATCGTAGTCTCGTATCCCATGTTCCCGCGGGAGGATTCTCAACATTCCCAAGTGGCTTGATCCATCTAGGGCTGGTAACGAGCCGAGCCGAGCCGAGCTTTGAACATTTCGAGCTAGGCCTCAAGTAACGATGAGGAGCCTCGAGCCCCAGCCGAAGCTTGAACGAGCTTAAAATCAAGCTTCGCTTGGATTTAAAAAAGCTTGGTTCAGCCTATTGCTCAAGCCCATATGAACGAGCTCGAGCTAACCTCGAGCCTGCCCCAATCCCGAGCCTAAATAAGGACCACAAAGAAGATAATGATATGGATGTTTTAAAAAAATAACATCCATATTTCTATAAATAGGCATAAGGTTAGAAGATAAAATTTTGATGATACTTAAAAAAATTATCTCATAAATAAAATAATAAAGAATGAAAAGATGTAACACGATAAAACTGCATTAATGATTGCTAAATACTAACAACAATGTCGATGCTAATTAAATTACTTCGTTAAAATGGGGGGGTACAAGGTTAAACTCGAAAAGAAGGGGGGAAAAGGTTCTCTCGCCCAACGAGAATACATTTATCAGATTTACGATTTTACTTCTTTTTATTTTTCATTTGGTCAAATATAGGGTCAACAACAAAGTGGTGTGGCCGGTGATTAGCAAAAAAGAGTTTCCACACGTCAAGCATGTTCAATGGGTTTTACCTTACAAAGGGATAGCAAATAAGGTTATGAGAATTGGTAATGCATTTCATAATTTTATGTGATCTGCATGTTCTTCAGTGATAAATAAGAGTTGATGTCAAAAGTAATAGAAACTATATCAGACATAAGAATAAAGGAAACAAATATAGAACTAAGTGTTTGGTTTACGAAACAAAGTTGGTGGGATCACACATGTGGAGTAGCATGACCTTCTCTCCATTTAAAGGAAAGCTTCAAAGCAAGCTGGTTTTCTCCTTTGTCGATCGCCGACTCGTGGTCTTCGCTTTGTCAACCGAGATATGTACCGATCGCAAGACAAGGCAAACAGTATTTGAAGACCACACCGTCTAACACCCCTATTTCATTTCCTTTGCCACTTTCATCCACGTACTCATGACATTTCATCTACAAAGACCGGCTTTTTCACCTCAATCCATGATCATCGATTTTAAATGTGAATCCCCTTTCTTTGATGCCAAAACAGTGCCTCCATTCTTGGAAACCTCTCCAACAACATACTCCTCTGAACTTTCAACTAATAGTTCCTTTGCTTTCAATTGCTAGTCAGAACTCAGAAGAGGAGATGCAGGGAACTAAGGCATTATAGTTTTTGGTACAAGATCTTGGGGATGAAATACTTGAAATAGATGCCCGAGCATAACTAGTTGGAGAGAAGACATCTGCCCATAATACAAATCATGTATGATGCAAGTCAGTAAACCCCATTACCGACGCGACATGTAAGCTCCATTTTCAATTGATTGCAAATACACCGACAACTTACCCTCCCCGAATGCTTTGGAAAATCATCATCCATGTCGACTCAAAAACCATGACCGATCGAACCACACCTCCCCGCACATCCTACTCACACCAACAAATCCATATCAAATTATTAAATAGACAACAAAATCACCAACAAATGAATTGGGAACCAGAAAAGATCACACTACATTACACTAAAAACCCCAAAATAGAACCATAATGAACTGAAATGTGCTAACAAATAATGTACCATGCAGCTTAAAACTAAAAAGCTAAAACACCGAAGGAAAATCGAACTAAAAATCTCTCATACAAATCCCATGTTAATAATGCGTAGTGTTCCAATTTGTGAAAATTCTACTTCTACCCCAATTATCAATCATCACAAATCATTAACCTCGACCGGGCCAATTCAAAATCTAACTTAACCAACAACAAAGAAATAAAAATAAAATCAACGACGCATCTTGAAAAGCTCCGACGGCGGATACACACCCAAGCGTGAGAGGATCACCGACCTTGTCAAGCTTCCCGAGGAAGAACCGCCTCTGACACTCCCGATTCGCCCGATTCTTCTTTCGACAAATTTCGCAATCTACCACCTCTTCTTTCCACTCCTCCTCCGCTTGAAGCGCAACCCGCCCATGGCGGTGGCGCCCCTCTCCCTTCTCTCTCTCGCAGGATCGAAGGTTCAAACTGTGAGGAGGTCACTTTTCTTCTTCTTCTTCTTCTTTCTTTCTTCTTCTTCTCTATAACTTAATTCCCACCCACTTTCTATCATCCATCCGGATAAAACTATTAAAAATACATATAAGCTTATACTTCCTCATTATATCGCATCTCCCTAGCTTCGAAATTAATCTATACCTCAGCTCTACGGGCTCCTGCCGCCTGTGCTCTCGAGCTCGAAATTTATCAAGCCTAAATTAAGGCTCGTTCAACTCTGCTTAGCTAATCCATCAGCCCGAGCCGAGCCGAGCCGAGCCCGAGTAAATGGTTGCTAATGTACCCCCAGATCCATCCGCCTTTTGGATCAGGAATGTTGGGTCAAAAGCTGACCAAAAGCCATGATACCCAAAGGGGAGATGGAGGAGACTAGGAAATTTCGAGAGGTGGTGTCTGAGACGTTCCGATCTGGAGCTCCGACGAATATTGCAGATTTCTTGCCAATTTTGGGGTGCATAGGGTTGAAAGGGTCAGAGAAAAGGCTGATGGAGCTATACAAAAGGAGAGAGAGCTTCATACAGAATTTGATAGAAGAGCACAGAAGCAAAGGTAGTCAATGCTGCAAGAGACAGAACAATCTTTAGACAGAGAAGCTACAATATATAACTGAGGTGTAACGGAGCTGTAAAAGGCTGGTAGATAGTCAGTGAGGAAGTTGAGCGGTTAGGTGTCTAGTCAGCTTCTAGATTCTTCTGTTCTTGTTTAAATACTTGTCTTCTCTCAGTTTCCAATATAGAGAATAAAAAACAGTTACGCTGTTACGGTTCTTCTTCAACCATTATCAAGATCCATATCTCCTCCTCCAGAATTCCTAGATTTGAAATCATCTTCTTGAATTTCCGAAATGCAATCTTATACCACAATTACAAATAATAATCCAAATGAACTTGAGCGGCAGTCTGTTGATCAATTATAAAGGACAATTACTCTGCGAAGATTTTAATCCGTTTTAGCCATGAATTTGAGGAGGATATAGAGCTTGTAAATTATTTTTTCAACTAGGAGAAAATTTTTCACGATAAAACAATATCCATTTTTGTGGACAAACAATCAAATACCCTCAGGGGTGCCAATGCTTTGGCGAAAACTAATCCGATTACTTGTCTTGTACCTAGTCTATGTTGGTCGGAGGAACGGATACCTCAGCCGGGACCATGGAATGGGCATTATCACTTTTGTTAAACAATCCAACAGTGCTTAAGAAGGCACAGCAAGAGATCGACGACCGATTGGGACATGATCGTCTGATTGAGGAAGTTGATCTGCACCAGCTTCCTTATCACCGAAGCATCATTAAGGAGACACTGCGTATGTATCCGGCGGGTCCATTGCTTGTCCCTCACGAGTCTTCAAAGGACTGCTCAGTCAGAGGCTTTCGCATCCCACAAGGCACCATGCTGCTTGCTAATATGTGGGCTATACAAGATGACCCCAAAATTTGGGGTTATCCTGGGGAATTCAAGCCAGAGAGATTTGAGGGTGCAGAAGGGGAGCGAGACGGGTTCAGGTTCGTTCCTTTTGGGTCAGGGAGACGAAGTTGTCCAGGGGAGGCCCTAGTCATTCGCATTGTTGAGCTGGCTTTGGGTTCTCTCATTCAATGCTTTGATTGGGAGAGGCTTGATGAGCAGATGGTGGACTTGACTAAAGGGGCTGGTCTCAATCTGCCTAAGGCACAGCCTTTATTGGCCAAGTGTCGGCCTCGTCCAGCCTCCTTTGTCAACTCTGAATCAATCAAGCCCCAAACCCCCCATGGCCCAGGATTAACGCCACTCTTATTTTCTTTGAATGTATGACATTATTATTGGAAATATGCTACACGATAAGATAAGATGTTTGTCGCTTTCCTCATTTATATGAGTTGGAGTTGTGCTCGGCCATGGCATTGATTTCTTTCCCATTCAAACATTGTTACAAATAATATCCACCTTTCAACTCTGCTCCTTCTATCAATTCATGTCTTAAAAAGTGGTTGTTTGATATAAATTTGACTCTTATTTTGTTTTTTTATGATTTCATCGTCTTATTATAACGTTTAGTTTTGTATCATCATTTTATTTTTTATTATTTTATTGTGATTTTTTATTTGTGTGAGCAAAACATATTTGATCACTTAAAAACAACAAATCATATTATAGTCATTTGTAGGACTTGAGTCAATAGATATATTCTAATCACCATAGTGTTATTAAATTTGTATTCATTGAATTGATTTAGTATACTACTAACCTAACCTGGTTGTAACTAGTTTTGTTTGTAATTGTGGATCAACATCATTTAAATTTATTGATGCAAAAAGGCTATTATATTAAATATTTTATAAAATTTAGATAATACTTTCAAAATATTGAATTGAAGACCCACTCGATAATTATTAATATTTGTAATTGTGTTGACATTAGCGCCAACAAGACTATTTTGAACCATATCGTAGGTTTTGAGCACTTTTATATACTAATCTCTAACTTAAATAACCTCAATTCGATACACCTCATGTCTCCGACTACACTACTAATCGCATTTTGTGGCTATTTTAGTAGTTTTGCAAGCTAAATTAGGCTAAAGTCATCAAGTCGACTCGAACGCGAAGAATCCAAACCGAACTCGGAGTTGCAGGTCAAAAGTCAGAGAGAAATTGGAGCAGAAAATAGAAGAAATCAGAATACTGCAAATTTTGCAGGGTTGCGAAAATTTTCAAGAACCCGCAAAATTCTCAGAACCTCAGAATTTTCGCAACTTGCTCCTATGTCTTGTCGACCTGCTTTTACCACACTCAGATCTTTTCCCAACCACCCTCTTTGTATCTTTGGTAGTTTATATATTTTTCTTTATAATTTCCTCGATTCCGGTGCCAGCATATGTTCTCAATCAAGCTCCTCCGTACGTGATATCACTTTATGCAATAATTTTGGCGCGAAAGCTTGAGCCTCCCACTCGTTTTCTCTCTCATTTTCTCGCTTGCCAAACACCCCCTGAGGATGACAACTCAGAGGATGGTTGGCTAAGCTCCTCTAATCCTTGAAGAGTAGGGCTGCTGGGCTAGGGTTTTGAGGTAAACTGCTGGTCCTCTTGTTTTTAACGCAAGCAGTTATTGTCATTTATGCCTCTATCTCTCACTATAGGTTTAAATCCTTTCGATGTATCCTGATTGACCAGTACTTGGCAATCTTTTAGGGCTCAGTGGATGCTTATTACTAGATCAACTGATGCTCGTTTAGTTTCCATCTATTTGTCATTGTAGAGTAGATCGAAGGATCAATTTTTACTGTCTTGAAACATTAATGACCAATAAATGCTAATTCTCAAGAGGAAAGCTGGCCAGTGGTTCTAGCTTTTATAGTTAAACGAAGATCCGATTCGGGAAATGACTATAGGTCATTCTCCCCAACGCGAGGAAATGGACTCGAGGACCTCTCAGTTGCCCTAGAACCTTAAACCCAGTGGCCCGAGACTTCAAGGAGTCCTTTTTACATTTTATTATATTTTACTTGTAGTCCTCACATTACCAATCCCATTGTTTTATGAAAAACCTAAAATCCAAAGTGAAATCACCATTTTGAATCAACTGTTGGTTACCCACACGAAGAAAACTCATCCCTAGAGCCACTATACTGCAGTAGCTATGTTACGGCAGTAAAAGGTTTAGGTTTATAAATGTTTTTTATTCCGAGTACCAAATCTCTACCCTATGCATGCTACAATCCACGCGAATCAAATGTCGCCGTTGCCGGGGATGGTGCCTAAGTGCAAATGATGACCTGATGAATACTTGTGATCCTCATCACAAGATCTAGTGAATTTACTTTTATTTTTCTGTTTAGCATTTTTTTCTGTCAGTTTGTTAATTTTGGTTTCCCTGTTTTTTTTTTTTAGCTAACCCTAACCCTTTAGGTAGGATCAAGCTTGGTCGTTCTCAGACCGTCGCCGTTCTTGCTACAGAGAACATGCTGTTCAAGGTAAGAAATTCTAAGCGTGTGTTGATCAAAGTCAGTGTTCTACAAGAGTCCAATTATGAATTGAATATTAGTTTTGATCAAAGAGAACACCTAGAGGGAGAGCAACACTATCAGTACCCAATGGAGAGAAAAACCCACGTATTATAGGTCCATGAGGGACTATATAAACCCTCCATGGGTGAGTGCACCCTCCTACATGGTTCCTTCAGCTACTACACCATATGGTAGTACTTACAACCCTAGTTGGGGAAACCACCCAAATTCCTCATGGGAACAAAGACCTCCACAGTATGCACCTTCTACTTCTCCATATCATGCTTCAACTTCTCAGCCACCACAACCACCACAAGAACTTCTTCGCTGGTTAAGCAATATTGAACTGAAAGCAAACCTGGTGGATACTTTCATAGAGGAGCAGAGAGTAGTGAACGTCCAAGCCAATCAAAAAATTGACATAATGGAGAGCTCCCTGAACAAGGAATTGGATGGGTTCTAGAGCGAAATTGACTCGGGGAATTCGACAACCCAAGAAGGCTCACTTCGTTGCTCACACGCAGAACATGTTCATCAAGAGGAAACAGTAATCAAGAGGAAAGGCCTAATTGACACTACTTTGGGTGAGCAATTAACTCCGCAGCCAGCCTTCAAGAGGACTCGATAGAGGAACCAAGAGGAAGCTTCTCGAGGGACTCACGTGGATGCCCCGTAATCATGTGTTGTTCATGGTCAGCGGAGGAGAAAGAAGAAATTCTTCCTTTGTTGACTGAGGAGGGCAGGGGAAAAGAAGTAGGGAAAGAGCCAAAAAAGCTTATCCTTCAACCAATTCCCATAAAATTGAATCCTAGTGTCACTACCCAAGCCACCAAAAGCCCACTGCCAGCAGCACCCTCTCCTGAACCAGTGCACATCCTGCCTTCACCTGCATCACATTCAACACCTGAAACACCTACTGCAAAGGTCATCCCATCTACACTACCTGCCCTGCAAAACCTCAAGAAGCTAGTGGCCATTGTTCAAACTTTTGCCACTACATCAAATATCGCGTACCCGTTTCACACTGCCGGCACGGACTGGCTGTCGGCTGTGCTCGAGCACCGGACATTAGCATTTCTACAAGCTCCACCAGTTTCAATAGTCTCCAAAGGCTTGAGAAACTGGTTTTAGGGGGGGCTCAATCTCTCCCACTTTTGTTTTAATTTTTCTGCTTTATTTTATTTTATTTTATTTTGGTTTATTTGATTTTTCTTTTTAGATTTTCTCTAATTCTAAGTTAATTTTTGTTTATAGCATATTTTTAATTTTTCTGCATTTTTTTTTTAAATTTTTCCTAGCTTATTTTTTTGCAGTTATGTGCTAATTTCTACAGTAGAAAGTTCGTAACAGTACCACATTCAAGGCACTAAGGTCACAGAAGAAGACAAAATGAACAATGCAGCTGGTAAAAAAAAAAGTTATGGTTCTTAAAATATAATAATAATAATAATTAAAAAAATTATTATTTTTATTATTTAAGTTTATTTATTTTTAAAAAAAAATCGCATGTGCGGAGTTGCGATTTCAACCTCACACTCCTCAGTTACTTAATTTTCAAGAAGTCGGGTTGCCAATTTTCGCAACCCGGCGACCTCGCGAACCTACGATAATTCCATTTTGCCCCATTTTGTTTCGCCACTTAACTTTCTCATCGAACCGTTTAAAGCGTTCTTTGTCTTAGTTGAAGCTTAAGAGTGTAGAATCTAAATCTACCCAGAAATAATACTTTTGAAACTTTGATAAAGGCGTAATTTTCACAATTCTCCAACTTGTCACTTTTTTTCCCTCTTTTCTTCTTCCAACTTGTTCATTTGAAGCCCAAACAGAGTGAATAAGGTCTTAGTGGAAAGCTTGCAAAGTCTCCTATCCAAAAACGGGTACATCTCATCAAGGAGGTAACACTTCCTTCTCTAAATTTCCAACCCAAGCCCCATTGCAGACAATGAGACATTTGGTTGGGGGGGAGAGTTAGCGAAGGAGTGGCGACCCATTTTGCGTTTGTTTAAAATTTTGAACAAAACCTATTTTGTTAAGTTTAATGACTTGCTATTAGTTTCCTTTTGTATATTTGTTTGTTTTGTTGTGAAGCGTTAGTTTATTTTGAAAAGTTGAAAATATAGTCATTTTTTTATATAATACCGCTTTACATCTTACTTGCGATTTTCAAAATTACACCCATATTTTTTTGTGTTTTGCCTAGCCTTCAGTTTGAAAAATTGAAACTTTGTCCAATTCTGTTGATGTTAGATTGATTCCATGCTTAATTAAGTAGATGATCAGTTGAATTCTTATTGCTTTCAACCTTTTCTTCAACCTCTAGCTAACCACACATTGTGCACATTAGGTTTCAACAATAGGCTGAAGAACTACCTAACCTCCTAAACTTAGCAAAACCTACCCTAGTTTCGTTGACTACCTTTAATAGGTTAAGGACTCCCCGCGAAAGAAGACCAATGTGTCTTCAAAATAAAGAAGAAAAGCAAAAACAAAGAAAAGAAAAAGAAAAAAATTGCAGCTTTGCCTTGAAACGAGCACAGTCAGAGGGTATATAGTGAAAGTCTTTAAAGCCTGGTGCCCCAGTCGGTTGGGAGCCACACGACAGTGCTGTACATGGGTGGATGGGTGAGGTTAAGCGAGTTGTAGGTGCTGGAGTCTCGAAATCATTTGGAGTCTAGGGTGAAACCTGAAGAGTTGGTGGTCGAAAGATCCTTATGACTTGATGCCCTAAGCCTTAATTGGTTGGGAGTCATTGGTAGATCCCCGTTACATAGACTTTGGTGAGGTTGATTCCTGAACATTGCACCCCTACAACACAAAAAGAGTTGTGGAATAAGAGTGGGTCCTGATCTATTTAGGTTGGTTAGTGTCCTAGGTGGAGGCAGTAGCTTGGTTGGGGGGAGAGTGCAGTTTGGCGTTTATTGTTGAGAATTGATCAAACAAACGCTTAGGTTTTGGGTGGAAGTCTGCGGTTGATTCACCAGGAGGCTCTTTTGATACTCAATTCATATGGCATTCATTCTCTGAATGGTTATTGGGCTGGGGTTTGGTGATTCTTCTTGAGCATTGACATTACTCATTTACAACCTTTTGAAATACCATTTTTGTGAACATAATTTTGATTTTTGTTTGATTGCTCTCTCTTTCTTTCATTGCTTCTGCAAAGGACTAGCAATGTCTTGGATTGGGGTGTGATTAGTGCCCAAATGTGCTATTTTGAACCACGTTTTATTGCTTGAGGTTTGAGCACTTTTTTTGTGTGCTAATCGGCGTGTCTTTCAGGTGGGACATTAGGTCCACATGCTCTTGATCGCATTTTGTGGCAAATTTTGCCGAGTTTTGTGAGCTAATCGTGTCAAAATTTCAGATCGGATGAATATCATAACAAATCCAAACAAATCCAGAAATTCGAATTCGGAGAGTACGCAAGTCAAAAGCGAATGAGGAAGCGGAAAACATAAGAAAAGGGCCCTGACAAAAATTTTGCGGGTTGCAAAATTTTACTTAACACTGAGATTTATGAGTTAAATTTTCATAACTGCAAAATTTCACCCAGTGTTCTTGAAAGCGCCCATTTCACCTGCGCTATTCAAGTCTCCAAATACTATTCATGTTTCCTGCTTTTTACTTTTTACTTCTTTTGGTCACTTTTTGGTTGTCTCCCAGTACCCCATTATGTCATTGTTGTTTGTTATTTTGGTAATATGTAAAGGGGTTTGGCTATAAAAACCCAGGCAAGAAGCTATGTAAGAATCTTCTCTGGCATGAAACAGGTCAGTTGACTACCGTCAACGTGAATACCAGTGAATGTCGGGTGACCCCGACATTTTTCACGAATCGATCGAGTCTCCTTTGTCTGAGGGCTCTGCGTCTAAAGCATAAACTGTCCCAACGGTCAATATATCATCACATGAGTAAACGACCGCCAGGCCCATAAACAATACTCAGCAATCTACCTCAACTATAACCTATAGTTTCCAAAGAGTTAAACAATTCTCTTTTATACAACATATATTAAAATTCCAAAACTGTAACACCCCAAATTATACCTTAACAGTTTTATAACATGTTTTGGGTATAATAACGTAAATGTATATTTATTCGAGATGAAATAAAGAAAAACAAAGTAGGAATATCTTAAGTTAAATTACACAAATAATAAAAGAAGATTTGAAATTTATTGTAGAATAATAAATTGATTTGTAAATATTAGAAGAGTTGGAGGACCAAGTGAAATAAAGGGGGATAAGATCAAATAAGGATAAGACCAAAATAAATATCTCATTTTGGTCTTGGAGAAAGGGAGAGCAAATACGGAGAAGAGAGAAGAAGAGAAGAAAGAAAGGAAGAAGAAGAAGAAGATCACAGGTATGGAACTATGATTTGGTATAGAAAGGTATGGAACTATGATTTGGTATAGAAAAGTATGGAACCATGAATATGTGTATGTAAATTAGGTGTGTATGGGCTGCCAGATATTGATACGGATCTACATGTCTTGGGTTGTATGGAATTTGGTATGGTATGGATACGTTTTGGGTTGTATGGAAACTATGGAATTATATTGAAGTCTAGTTTTGGACTATAAAGTTTAGATACATGGTTAAGAACCCTCTATCTTGTGTATGGTTTGGGTTTGGGAACTCCTAAAATCATTTCTTGTAGGGTTGAGTTAATAAGAGCTTTAAGGCTCCTAAATATGTGTTTGAGAAGGGTCTAGTTGCAAGTTGAACCCAGAAAATTCCCTAATTGTCGACCATATCTGTTAGCCGGATCTTATAACGGGTTTTTGGGTCAGAAATAAGGAGAATTTGGCAGTAAGTCCTTCTGTGAAATTGTAGCCACATCAATGAACTTGATGTTAGCATTTGAATTTCTCAATTCGGACTCTTGTAGACCAAGTTATGGTCTTTTTACCCTGAACAGTCAAATAGGTGAGGGTTGTCAAGCGAAGATCGTCAAGCGGGGTGCGATCAAGCGATTGGTCGTCCAAAGTGGTCGTCAGCGATTAACAAATCAACGGTACTAGTCAAGCGGTGTTTTTCCGTCAAAAGCGGTGCTCGTCAAGCGGTGCTCATCAAGCGATTCTCGTCAAGCGATGCCGTCGAAGCGATTAACCGTCAAGCGATCTTCCGTCGAAGCGGTCGTGCTCGTCGACTCGTCAGGAGTTATTTAGCATGACTCGGCCGGAAGTCGCCGCTCCCTTAGTTTGAACTCCAATTTAGTGTTCTTGGACTCTATGGAAGCCCATTGAGTCCAGGAATACATTCGCGCTGAGGAGGATAGTAGATCTCTTCAGGTGTTAGAGCGAGCTCGTCCATGACTCAGCTAAATCGATCAGGAGTCATTTCGTCGAGCGGCTACCAGCATGTGCCGACGGAAGATTAATAAGCTCCTACGTTTGAAGCTCGATTTGGGTGTGCTTGGACTCTATGAAGCCCATTGAAGGTGAAGTCAACAATAAACTTTATAAGGTTGGAACTCATATTAGTTCCAAAAAACACAAAAAACAGTAGGCACTACAAGCATCATAGTTATTCCATTGTATGAATTACATATTATGAATTCATGAATAGCTAAGTAAGCATACATGAAAGCATAGTTATTTATGCGTATAATGAGATATGAAAAATAAAAGATATGAATAAATGATAGTGTATATATATATATATATATATATATATATATATATATATATATATATATATCACATATGATTCTGAATAGCAATAATTGTCGAGAATAAAGAATTATATCTTAAGCGAAAATACATATTGATTGTGCGTGTAGAACACGGTAGAGGGATAGTGGGCAATGCACATTAGGGAAGCGTTCTTGCGACATACATATCTGAATATTCCGGCCCGTTTGGGTCGATGACATGAATCCGGTTGGATCGATTGGCCGAAAAGGTCTACGGCGCCTGGGCACTCATGGATGGTCGCGGCTCATACGATGATGATACGCCGGTATCGCTGTGCCCAGGGCACACATGAATGGTCAGCGGCTCATGCGGTGATGATACGCCGGGTATCATATTCTGCAGAACTCATGGATGGTCACTGGCTCATACGATGATGCCGGGTATCGCGTAGGAGCACTCATGGATGGTCGACATGCCATCGGTATTGATGCCTTGATTTATCATATTCACTAGGAGGAGCAAAGTACATTGTCTCACACAATGATAGCTGCACCTTCAGGCCCCTCATGGTTTCTATAACCACTTCTAAGGTTTATACGAGCATGGCTTAATAAAAGAAATAGCCCAATTTATATCACGAAAATGTAGAGTATATGACATGATATGAAAAGCATAACCTTCTTTATGTGATGATAGTATACGATTACAAAGAACAAGAAGAAAAATACAAGTTGACATGAAAGTATATGGATGATGATAAGAAATGGGCGGTTATGATAGTATATATATATAAGAAATGGTAGAATACGCCAACTATTATGTGTGTGATATGCATTTGTATGAGGAGTGTGGTGACTCTTGGCAAGTCATATTCCACTGGCGTAAAGCTTAGCACGGTGTTCAATCCGTGTAGGTGAGAAGAGGAAATGTCCAGGAACGGGCAATCCACATCGTGATCAAAGGCCACATCCATAGGTGCCTTGGAAGACCTTTAGATGCATTTTGTATATGATATTTTGTAACCAGTAAATATTGTAGATGTTGAACATTTCATATTTGGAGAGCTGTATTTATATTTTGTAATCCCGGCGCTCTGAATGTAATACAAGTTAATTGTTCTTTGATATATAAATATGTAAGTGTAAAGGTTATAATTTTTAAAAAAAAAAAAAAAAAAAAGTGATCCTCATTTGACATCCACATCTGGGAGTTGAGTCACAAGCTTCTAATACATGTATACATCCACAAAAACCAAATCCACAATCCCGACTTTCTTCTGAAAGCGACCTCTATGACGTCTGCCGTCCTGGCTAAACTCCACATTTTTGTAAAAATATAATATCCCTCGGTGAGCTAATGCTCCCCGATAATTGGAATACTTTTAAGTGAAATTTCTTTCTCCCGCATGCAAATTGGTCTGTGTTAAATAATGGCAACGTCAGAAACAGATTAGTGATCTGCACTTGAATGTCTGCGGTGTCATCCCCATGTCACCAGTCCTCACGGACTCCCACTCACACTTGCCTAAGCCATGTAGAAAATAATCATTTTCAAGCAAAACCTATTTGTTCTTGAAAATATCTTACTAAAATGGTAAAAATATGGGACCTCTCAGCGGAATTGGTTGGTGAGCTTTTTCGGCTCAGTCATGGTCACATCGAAATGATACGTGGCCCATCTCCCAACCCAATTCTCAGGAATATCATCACATTGAAATTCTTTTCAAAAACATTTTTTCAATTTTTCATGTCATGCACTCACCTAATTTCTAAAGGGATTCAAGGTGATATGAGACGCATTATGCCATTTCAATCATTTTCAACCATCAATATGCATATATTATCCAATTTAGAATCACATGTAATTCAACAATATCAATCAACTCCCAAATATGCTCACTGAAGCAATCGCTATTCCATTTCCAATGGAGATACACCCAATAAATTATATATATTCCATATAATTGTGACATCAAGTTAACACATCAAGCTTATGCATTAACATATTAAAATCATCTCAATGTATCCTACAAATACAATTTGTTTATATAATTAGGTCATTATATTAACACATTAAATTCATGTATTAACCTATCTATTTCCACACAACTCAAGTCATTCATTTCAACAACTCAAGCACACAACACATGGACGATTTTATCCAATTATTACCAACCCCGGATCCATTTCTTAACAAATCTGGTTCAAAGAAGTTAATGGCCCATGGGCAACACTGGTCCAACCTCGGTCTAATTTCGAACCGACTCCATACCCATTTCCGTCCCTATCACCAAAACAGACTTAATGCATACCTAAATACATAATGTACCACATCGCTTCTCGAGGTTCACTACCGTCCAAAAGTCTAAAAAATTTCCCACAATTCGGTCCCATGTTTTGGGACCGATCAAACGGCCCATTCCCGGCCTTTTTCATATAAATACATGATTTAAAAAGCAAATTTTATGAATTTAAAACACCCAAACAAATTATGAATAAATGATTGTTTCACCATTGGTTTCAATAATTAATAATTCCTGGTCTCCAAAATTTTGGGACCGATCAAACGACCCCTTCAAGGCCCTGCCTAACCTAAACATTGAAAAACACTTAAATAAAGTGTAAACCCAAGTAGAGAGAAACCCCTACTCTCAAGCTGGCTCCAACCACAAATCCTGCACTAATGGCTGGTAGTCAGTCCCGCTGCAGAGCAAATTCTTCCTATCATTCCGAAGACTGGCCGATGGTCTGATCGCGCTCGTATTTCTGTGAGAGTAGCTGACTCTCTCTCTAAAAAAATTTGAAAAACCTCAACCAGCTGCTGCTCCCCGATTCTGCTCCAGCTTTCATTTAAGGAGATGACACTGTTCATTTTTGGCATTTAGTGACTTAAAGACTTTCTAAAATGACGCTTATGTCCCTCTTTTCTAGTTTTTGACATTCTAAGACTATCTCTACCATCCATTTACATCATTTCTCTTACTGCTACCACTCATGGCACATGAGTACGTGTTATATGTGACTTTCGTCGATCGAAAATCGACATTTGCACCCGAACGCACGCCTCGAACGTGTACTCCGACCGCCCCTAATTCGACGAAATTTACGTATACTGGGATTTTTATAGATGATTCCAATCTGCAATCCGTTTATCATCCGAGATCTAGAGAATAAATTATGGATTTTTAAATCGAATTGTCATTTTGTAACCAAATTACATTTGCCCTTATTCCGTAAATCAAATTTCTGGTCTACATCTCCATTAATAAGTTTTTGCAAGCCACTCTTCTCGCCTCTTTCTTTCTCCTCCACTTTCTCATTTTCTCACTTTTCGACCGCCAAACACCCTGAGGATGACAACTCAAGGGATGGTTGGCTAAACCTCCATCCTGAAAAGGCACACGGCAACGCTTTAAGGTAAAATTTGGTTCTCATGTTTTTAACGCAGCAGCTTATTAGCATTATGTTTCTATCTTCAATCTAGGTTTAAACCCTTTGAGATGCCTTGATTGACTCAAGATTTGGCAATCTTTTTCGGTTCGATGCTTATTGCTAGTTCCACCGAGATTCTGTATAGTCATTTCCTCATGAGTCACTGCAGGGCATCAAAGGGACATGTTTTCACTATTCGGGACCATTTATGCTCAATAAATGTTTTGTTTGAAAAGGAAAATTGTTAGGGTTCAGATTTTAAAAGCCAAATGAATAACCGATTCGAGAAATGACTATAGGTCATCCTCCCCAGAGCAAGGAAAAGGACCCGAGAACCTCAAATTTACCTTAGGATCTTAAAACCAGTAGCCCAATGCTTCAAGGAGTTATTTTTCATATTTTATTTCAATTTATTTTCAATCTGCAAACCAATCACCTCCACTGTTTTTACAAAATCCCAAAATCCAAATTGAATTCACCATTTTGAACCTCACTGTAAGTTATTTGTGCGAAGAAAATCCATCCCTGAGTTCGACCCTAGAGCCGCTATACTGTAGTAGCTAGGCTACATTAGTAACTGGTATAGGTTTATAAATTTTGTTGGTTCGGAGCTACCTAACTACACGTTTATGTGTGACCAAATGTTTCAAGAACCGCGAACCCTCGCGAATTTCACGTAGACATGACCAAGAATCCTGTTCTCGCGTGTCTTGTCGACCGCTTTAGACCCCTAACAATAATCATCACTTTTGTACCTTTTCCCAAACTACCCTCTTTGAAGTAGTTTATATATTTTGGTACTTCTCGATTCCAGCAGTATATAAGCCTCGCTCAAGCTCAGACAGATATCACTTTATGCACACTGGAGCTAAAGCTTGAGCTCTCCCGCTTGTTTTCTCTTTCTCATTTTCCCCCTCATTTTCTCCTCACTTTTCGCTGCCAAACACCCCTCGAGGATGACAACTCGCAGGATGGTTGGCTAAGCTCTCTAATCCTTGAAGACTAAGGTCACGTTAGTTTTCAGGTAAACTGTCGTCCTTGTTTTACCCAAGTAGTTATTGACATTTATGCCTCTATCTCTCACTATAGGTTTAAATCCTTTCGATGTATCCCCGATTGATCAAGATTTCAATCTTGTGTGGCTCGGGCAGTATGCTTATTACTAGATCCACTGATGCTCGTTTAGTTGTCATCTATTTGTCACTATAGAGTAGATCAAAGGATCAATTTTTACTGTCTTGAAACATTAATGACCAATAAATGCTAATTCTCAAGAGGAAAGCTATTAGGGTTCGGTTTTATAGTTAAACAAAGATCCATTCGAAATGACTACAGTCATTCTCCTAACGCGAGAAATGCAACAAGACCCTCTCGCCTGCTCCTAACCTTAAAAACCCAATGGCCCGAGACTTCAAGGAGTCACTTTTACATTTTATTATATTTTACTTGCAGTCCTCACATTACCAATCCCACCAAGCTTATGAAAAACCTAAAACTAAAAGTTTAAATCACCATTTTCAATCAACTGTCAGTTACCTACAAGAAAACTCATCCCCGTTGTCAATTCTCGTAGTTCATTATAATCGTAGTAAAGGCGTGTTGCAGCAGTGCAAGAGTGTTTCTCGTTTATAAATGTTTTTTATTCCGGGCACCAAATCTCTACCCTGTGCATGCTATGATTCACGCGAATCATTAGGCAATTAGCATTTCGGAAAAAACATTTTCATTGAAAACATTTTTTGAGTAAATCCAATCGTTAAAGTATTTGTAAAAATATATAATTGTTTTAGAAGAACAACTTTTAAGTGTTTGTCAAAAGTATATTATAAGCAATTTCTTAACATTATATTTGATTTTCTTTTTGTTTTTTAAATATGTTTCTAAAATTTTTTAACCTCTCTTTCATAAGAAAAATATTTTTTAGATTTAAAACACCTTCTAAACTCATTGTCAAATATACTTTAAATTCACACAGTCCATTTAAACACGCCTATAGTATAGTATATGGATAGGTGATTTTATTATTTTGACATTTTCATAAACCAGGAAGCCCAATTCCAGCACTTTAAATTAGCCCATTTTCACAAAAGAAAACCTTTATTTTCATAAGTAAATCTAATTTCCAAATCCTTTCATGTCTGGTTTTTTTTTTTTTTTTTTTGTGTGTGGGATGCATTAAGGTTTTCTTATTGACCGCTCACTTAATAATAAACTTTCCCTCAAGTTCTCTCCCATCCTTATCCAAAATATATGACATATCATTTTCTCCCTCTTTGTACAAAATTGAAATGTCCCCTCCATCTAAGAATAAAAATATCGGTTTTTATAAATATATCGATATTTTGATTTTACAGATATATCAGATATATCGATATTTATAAATTATTCAAAATTTAAATATATATTTAATTTATAACAAAATTAGTTGTGATAATGAAACGAAGACCTTCATTTCATCTCCTACGCCTGATTTTCCCTAATTTTTTATAATAATTAACGATAAGACATAAGCACTCCAACGCCTCGATCTTCTTCTCTCTTCGCAAATAATTAATTATGTACATATGTGCTAATTCCAACCGGCTCTCGGGATCTTTTCACTTTTTATAAATAATTAATGATAAGAATTATTACGAAGACATAAGAATTATTAAGAAAGACAAGAACGATATTAATTATTAAGAAAACACTTTCATTTTCTCTCTCACACACTTCTTCATCTACTATTTATCTGTTTTATAACCCACACTCCACTTTAAATATGCTTTTTTTTTGAAAATTTGTAAACACACAAACTCGCCAATACATCGGCCGCTTGTGTGCGTGTTTTTTTTCACAAAGTTCTCGTATTTTTATGTCGGATTTATGTCGAATATATCGGTAATTTATCGATATATCAACGATATTGAGTGATTTTTTTCGATTTTTTTAAGAAACGATTTTCTTTTACAAAAATCATATTGGGATGACCCAATAACCGAAATATCAACATATATCATCGATATTTCGCAACATTTTTTACCCTGCCTCCATCCCAATACATAACTTAAGTTTCTTCCACCATAAATTAGAAAAAGACCGGTTCCGACTTTCCAAGAAGAAATGATGAATACTAATACTAATATATTAAAAAAAAAAAGGAAGAAGAAGACACTAGATGAGTCTACAGCTACACAATACAATATTTTCAATATTAAATAATCAAACATCAATAGTTGAATACAAATAATTAATAACATATAAATGCTAACAAAACAGGTAGAAAAAAAAGATATTAATAGAATAAAGTTTAAAAATTAAAATATTTATAATTTTTCTCATGAATAAAAATAATATAAGATTAAATTTATTATTTTATTTATATTTAATTAAATAAATTTAAAGATATATTTTTGTAAGATACCCATTTACCAAAAATCACATCAGAAAGTGAAACCCCCCAAGTCCTTGCCACTACTACCGAGTACCGGCTACCGGTGTGGCTCATTAGATTACATGTCGCTTTCCTCTTGTAAAAGGCATCTCTTTTGTCATTATTTTAATGTTTTTTTTTCCTCGGGAATGTCGGCAGGCATGGAGGATTGAGAGCCCTTAATTAGTACCAGAGGCAGTCGAGAAGAACAGATACTTTTAGGCAGCCATGGAGATGGTGTACCTATGTGCCCCAATTTTCTTAGCCTTATATGTCTTCACATGGCACTTCCTTCACAAGCTCCACAATCTCCCACCAACCCCATATCCCATGTTGCCCTTGATCGGCCATCTCTATCTGCTCAAGAAACCGCTGCACCGAACCTTTGCCAAAATTTCTGATCGTCACGGCCCCGTACTCTTCTTTCGATTCGGTTCCCGGCCTGTGCTCATTGTTTCCTCACATTCAGCTGCTGAGGAATGTTTCACTAAGAACGACGTCGTTTTTGCCGACCGCCCCCGCCTGATCGCCGGCAAATACTTAGGTTATAACTATACGTCCATCGGCACGGCCTGCTACGGTGACCATTGGCGAAATCTCCGGAGAATCTGCACTTCGGAGATTCTATCATCCAATCGTCTTCAGATGCTTTCCGGCAATCGCTCCGATGAAATCCGGACGCTGATTTGCGGGCTCTTTAAGAATCAAAATCGGGCGGTGGAGATGAAATCAGCGCTCTTCGAGCTGACGGTTAATGCGATGATGAGGATGATAGGTGGAAAGCGGTTTTACGGTGAGAATGTAGGGGAAGGGGAGGAGGCTAGGAAATTTCGAGAGATAGCGTCCGGGACGTTCCGATTGGCCGGTGCGTGTTTAGTAGATTTCTTGCCAATTTTGGGGTGGTTAGGGTTTAGAGCGACGGAGAAAATGTTGATGGAGCTGGAAAAAATGAGAGACAGCTTCATACAAAATTTGATAGAAGAGCATAGAAGCAAGGGTAGTAAGTGTGAATCGAGGACGAAGACGATGATTGAATTTCTCTTGTCGCTGCAAGAGACGGAGCCCGAGAACTATTCAGACGAGATCATCAAAGGCCTCGTGCTCGTAAGTTCAAGAATTTTTTCTCCAAGATTCCCAGATCTGAAATAAAAAAATTCCCCTAATTAAATTTGCAAAATACAATCTTACACGACAATTTCAAAGAATCATGTGAAACAAATATTTCGGTTCAAAACGAAGGAAAAATCTGAAAATGTGATTGCTCTTGTAGAGAATTCCTGTTCAGTGTTCCCTACTGTTCAGTCTTGATGAACTCTCACTCCTTTGATTACTTGTCTTTGCTCGTAGACTATGTTGGTAGCAGGAACAGATACTTCAGCTGTAACCATGGAATGGGCATTGTCGCTTTTACTAAATAATCAACAGGTGCTTAAGAAGGCGCAGCAAGAGATTGACGCCCATTTGGGACATGATCGTCGTCTCATCGAGGAAGTGGATCTTCCCCATCTTTCGTATCTCCAGAGCATCATAAAGGAGACACTGCGAATGTACGCGCCGGGTCCATTGCTACTCCCTCACGAATCCTCGAAGGAGTGTTTTCTAGGCGGGTTTCGCATTCCACAAGGTACCATGCTTCTTGTCAATGTGTGGGCCATACATAACGATCCCAAAATTTGGGCTGAGCCCACGAAATTCAAGCCAGAGAGATTTGAGTGTGAAGAAGGGGAGCGAGATGGGCTCAGGTTTTTGCCCTTTGGGTCAGGGAGAAGACATTGTCCTGGGGAGGCCCTAGCCATTCGCATGGTTGGGTTGGCCTTGGGCTCACTTATTCAGTGCTTTGACTGGGAGAGCGTTGGTGAAGAGATGGTGGACATGACTGAAGGGGCTGGTCTCAGCATTCCTAAGGCTCAGCCTTTAGTGGCTAAGTGTCGGCCTCGCCCAAACATGGTCAACCTCCTTTCCCAACTCTGATCAATTAATCCAAATCCCCCCCACCTGGCTAGTTTCCTACGCATGTCTAGAATCGACCTGGAATGCTAATGTTGTATGTCTATAGTCTCTATTAAATGTTTCCTGAGAATGTTTGACATTATTGTTAGAAACAATTAGTATAAAATTAGATGTAAGTCGTTGTCATCTACGAATGGTAGCTGGAGTAGGATAAGGCCATTACATTGATTTCCTTCACAATCCTTTGAAAGCATTCCCCAATCATCATTGCATAAGATGAATGTGAGGACGATGACTGCACATGTTTTGCACATGTTTTTCGATATCATAATGTATCAACATTTATTGATGGAGCTAGCTAGCGACATGCATCGTCTGTCTGTATGATTGAACCTGTACCTTTTGTACAAACATGGAAGACTGAAAGAAGATTCGAATCCGTCCCACATGAACCCATTAAAAGAAGTTGTGGAATTATCCATTTTGTTTAGTTGCTACACTCTTCGTGTTTGACTCGAATCAAATCGAAATTTTCCAAGCCGCGCAACGCATTTAGATAAACTTGAAATCGAGCTTTCAAATGTTCGAACAGGAAGTCTACCATTTGCAATGCATGTTAGATTCGTATTTGATCAAGATTACATTTGACCGGGATTACGTGAAGATACGTCTTTAGACCACTACTTAATTGGCCACGCTGCTTCGTCTATAGCCTGCCTAGCCCACGTGAAGCTATCTGCCTATTTATCAGACAGTTGAAGGTGAATCCAACTAAATGCAAGACTTGAACCGTATGAGGAAGTCTGTAGGCGAGAAATGCTCACCTCATGACGCCCGTCTGGGGGTTTCAAGTTCCCTACTGTCATTCTACTTGATACGAAAAGCCATGACAATATATGTCGAAACTGTAGACATTTATCCGCTGATTTTCCGGTTTTTATCCCTTATTTCCCAAAAATATTAACCCTTCATAAAGAAGAAAATATTTTATCCCTAAGATTAAGATCTTTTCTTTCCTATAATCAAGGGGATATTCATGAGCCACTGAGGGGGATGCAACTCCAACTGTATGAACTTTCTACTTCTTCTTCTTCATACTTGCTTCGATGACCATCTGGCGGCGTAGTCGACACACCGCCGTCGACCACCTGCAGGTTCACATCGCGCCGATGCCCGTGGCTCAAACGATCAAGGTAACAACAATTGGTACGCTTGTGGGAATCAACGTAGTCTCGCTTACGCAGGCCAAGCGGGCTTGGTTTCAACGACCGCCTACTTCAGCCCTTCACACGAACTCGTCGATTCCCTTTTCGTGATCTAATTCTTCCGGCGCACGCACGCCAACCAATCCAACGATCCAATCGCTAAAAGATCAATTCCTCCATCGGGCTTCAAGATACGAGAGAAACGTATGAGCAAGGTTACGATTTACAGCCGCTGGTCACGCCGAATCCATCAGAAGGAGAATGACCAACAGAAGCCCGTGACGGAGAAAGTCGTGATCTTGGAAAAGATGTAACGAGATGGCGATCGTTTCGCATATCCGATCACTCACAAAGGAAGGACCCCTATCCCTCGACGATGTCAACACCCCCCTGCACAATGAGTCAGCTCTAGGCGCTCCTTCTTTCGAAGCCCTCACCGACAAAGAATGCTCGGGAGAGCACAAAGATCAAGTCATGCAAGAGGCCTTCACATCACCCTGCCTTCAGCGGTGCCGTTAGTGGCGCATCGCGCGGGGTAAGGAGGGAGACAAGCAGGAGGTAGAACCAACCACCCAGCCCCAGAACGTGTCGGCACGCTCAAGATGCGACACCACTCCAGATGTTCGTAGGCATGATGCCACCATTGCCGCTTGTACAACCTACCTTTGGTACTGGGCCAACGTTCTACATGCCGCCAATAGCCCTAATTCGCAGACCCGACGACATACTCTCCTTACCCTAAGGGCAACACATCCTTGATTATGAGCTACCTCATGGGTTTGTCATACCAGCTTTTGCCACGTTCGATGGTTCTGCTGACCCTTACGATCATATGCTCCATTATAACTAGGTAATGATTCTAAATGTCGGCAATGACCGTCTGTTGTGTAAAGTGTTCCCAACTAGCTTGCGAGGGGCTGCATTAGCCTGGCTCCACAAGCTTCCGTGTAGCTCAATAAACTTATTCAATGAACCATGGGGGGCATTCATATCACAGTGTCTTTGTTCGATGAGACAAAAAAGGAACATCAACTCCTTATAGACAATTCTCAAGCAGGAAGAAGAGTCTATTCGAGACTTCACAAGGAGATTTGGGCAAGCTGTTCAGTAGATAGAGTCGTATAGCATGATGCAGTCCTCCAAAATTTTAGGAGAAGCTTTAGGGTCGCATCGTTCTTCCACAATTGTCTTTAGACCCACTTAAAACAATAATAGAAGAATTCATAGTTGTGTGGGCCGACGCAGACTAATGCTAGAGGATAATATCCCGTGGCAAAGAAACCAGATCACATGAATACAAACCCGTCGCCAAAGGAACAGTCGTCTGGGAAGAAGCCGACTAAATCCAAGGTTGGTCAAAGTAGAGACCAAAAGTGATCCTGTGATCAGTCACAAAAGAAGAGAGAGCTCCTATAATTCACTCCCTTGAACGTCTCTTATGAAAGGTTGTTGCCCATCATCCGCGACCTGCTAGAGTTTGATTGGCCAACACCGATTCAGACGGATCCCTCCTAAAGAAACAAATCTTTACGGTACGATTATCATAGAGATCATGGACATGAGATCGACAGGTGTCGAAGCCTGAAGTTTATGGTGGAAAAGTTTATCAAAGCGAGACACCTCAGGACGTATATCAGAGACAATGGCCAAGCATGAGCGTCAAAATAACTCTCTTAATGGCTTTGAGAAAGCGCCTACATTCAGCTAAGAAGCCATAAAACAATTATTTGTGTTCTTTAAGCCTATAAAACAATCAGCCAAAAGCCAACTGGTGTGTCACCATTCACTCTCACCTCAAGCCTTAGAGGCCATAATCCCTACAGAAATTGGAATGTCCATGCTTCGAACAGAAATCCTAAAGAGGCTAATACTGAAGCCCTTGCCAGAGACCTATATATGACAGACGAGCTCCGTGAAGTAGTAGTTGTGCGTATGACATCATACCAGTAAAGAATAACAAACTTATATAATAGGTAGAGACTAGGTGGCACTGGGTGTCCATCGTTGAGTTCAGTGTCGTGCCACAATAACGTACTCCGACGCTGGCCAACATTCACAACCCAACATTCACTAACTCAACCTGTAACCCATTTATTATCTCGTGTTAGGTAGGCTCAACAAGAAATATAACTATTTAATTACTATTTAAAATAATAAGAATTATAATTAATCATCCATATTTAACACAAATAATTTATTAACATTAACATGTTTATTAATTTTATTATTTAAAATAATAGAAATTATAATTAATAATCTATATTTAACACAAATAACCTATTAAATAGGTTAATTAATTAATAAAATAAGTAAACGGGTAAATTCTGTCCACTCATAGAGGCCAACACGAATACGACACATTTATTAAACGCGTTGGGACTGTCATCGAATACACCCAAAACATGATTATACTAACCCAACTATAAAAACCATGCTAGGTTTTGTGGTCGTGTTCTACATGTTCCTTGTCAAATTTCACAACCTAGACGACAACCATACAAAGCTAGGATGTAAGACCAGAAAATTACAATTTCGAAAAATGGCAAAATCTTTAATTTCAAAACTGGAATTTTTCTGATCCTGATGACTAAAGGGACTTCATCATTGAATGTCTCAAGAAATTCAGCTACCACGTCGATTTTCGTCGAATTCCAAGACAGCCGAAATTTGCACGCTTTTGAGGAAACAAACGCCTGGGTGGGACACTTGGCGACGGAGGGCACAACAATGTGCCATGTCAAGCTCCGCTCAATCAACTGACCAAGGTGGACCCATCACACATGGCATGATGCCATTGATAGAAAAAGTCAGCGGTTGGTTGAGTGGATAAGAAATCCTCTCAACCAATCATAAGGTGACATGCAAGCATTTAGAGAAAAAAAGGAGCCTTATTCTCCATTTTTCATTAAGACGTGGCAAAGGACTAAAGGAGTGTGGGAGAAGAGTATGCATTAAAAAATGGTGGATTTCAGAGAGAGAATGTGCAATTTCTCAGGATTCGTGAACTGGACCATCGACGTCAGCCAAGAAGCAAAGTGGTTCTACACATCGAGACTACACGTGGCACCCTGCTTTCGGGAGTTTTGACAACCCGAGGTAGGGGTTTCATCCTACTTGTTTTACTCGATTGATGCTAAGGACGCCAGGTTGCTCAGGTCGAGAGGTTAAGACCGTCCCAAATCTTGGAACCGGCGGAAATTTCTTAGTGGACCACCGGATACCCTCATGATGCTTTAGGGACTAATTTGTGTTTGTGTCATAATTTATGTAATAAATTGCGTTGATGAAGAGGGAGACCAAAATGGATATGGAATTCTTGGTTCCACCAAGAGGAACTGACAGCAGAGTGGGTCGCCCACGGACAGCCCATCGTTTCTATTTTCGGGACTATTAAAAATAGTCCCTGTTGGCTTCTGAATTGGACCAAAACGCCCATGTGTGCGGTGAGATTAATAATGAACGTGCTTGAGCGGAAATAGATAGGTTAATGCATAAGCTTGATGTGTTAACACAATGTTACAATTATATGGAATATAATTGTGTGTATAGGCCATTGGAGATGAAATTGTGATTTGCTCAATTATATAATATAATTGTGCGTATAGCCGTGATAGTGCCATTGGAGATGCATCAGATTTGCCCAATTATATGGAATATAATTGTGCGTATAGGCCACGTGAGATTTAAATTATGATTCGCTTCAAGTGAGCTAATTGGGTGTTGGTTGATCCATAATATTGAATTACATGTGGTGAATATAAATTCTGAGAATATATGCATAAGTGATATATTTGTATAAAAATGATTGAAATGGCATAATGCATTTCATATGCATCGCAATCTGTAATTGTAAGGAGCGCATGACATGAATTCTTCAAAAACTAACATGATTATGAAGGAATTTCACATGATGATTTTTCCGGAGAATGGGGTCAGAGACAGTTCACAGACGCTTCCGACGGCGACTACGATCGCCGTGAGCCTTCCAACACATCGCTTCCGAGGTCCCATCTTTTACATCAATTTCGGTAGTTTATTTTCAAGAACAACGTTGCGTTTTGAAAATGACATTTTTTCATATATGGCTTAGCGCGTGAGGGAGCCTGAGACCTCGAGAAATGGGAACGAGTATGCAGACATAGCTCGCAGATCAATGTATTTACTCGAAAGTGTAAAGCGAATTGGGAAAGACAGATATACACTAAATGAGAACCCTTTTGCATGATTCCATTACTCGACGATAGCTCACCCTGTCGAGGGAATATTTTTCGTACGTGAGCGTTCTCGAAAAGACTACCATTTTAGAGTCAATTTTGGAAGAAAAGTTTCGATTGCGTTTGATGTTTTGGATAATATGTATTAGAATTGTAGATTTTAATATGTATTTGTATTAAGAGTAATGAAATAACTCTTGAACTATTGGAATATAGTTGGGTGTATATTTTGATGAGTATTGGTTTATGGGCCCAAGAGGCTATTTTTACTCAGGTATGGGTCTCGTGATACGAAACGTATAGATTTTTCGCAGGTTGACAGGTAGTCAACGGACACCCCGGGTTTGGGGCGTCACAAGGGACCTAGTCTTAAGAAAGGTCTTTGAAAACACGGTAGACCCAACAGCAGGCAAGTTCCAACCAAATTGGGAAGTTCCAACCAGTTGGGGCATACACATTAAATAAACTAGACGAGACGCCAATGCCTCGAATGAGGAATGCTATGCACCTTAAGAGATATTATCAATAAAGTTTTCTTTAGAATATTTGCTCTCAATTTTTGCAACTACCTCCATTCAAAAGACCAAATGTGGCTCTAAGCTTGCTAACACTTTCAAAAAACCAGATGTGACTCTAAGTTTGCTGGCATTTTCAAAATACCAGATGTGGCTCTAAGCCTGTTGGCACTTTCAAAAGATCCATCATGGGTCTCACTTATCGACACCTTCTAAAGACCATGTGGCTCTAAGCCTACTGGCACTTTCAAAAGACCAGATGTGGCTCCAAACCTGCTGGCACTTTCAAAATACTAGATGTGGCTCTAAGCCTGCTGGCACTTTCGAAAGACCAAAAACGTGGTTCTAAGCTTATTGACAATTTCAAAAGACCGTATGTACTTCAGTTCTCACCGACACTTTCAAAAGACCGACTCGTGGGCTCTAAGCTACTAGCACTTCAAAACCAGATGTGGCTCTAAGCCCGGTGGCACCCTTTCTCAAAAGACCCGCACTTGTGGCTCCAAGCCATGTCACTTCAAAGACTAGATGTACTTAAGTTCGCCGGCACTTTCAAAAGACCGACAGGCTCTAAGCCCGTCGATACTTTCAAAGACCAAACTGTACCCTGCACTCGCCACTCAAAGACCAAATGTGGCTTTAAGCTTGCTGACACTTTCAAAAGACCAAATGTGGCTCTAAGCTTGCTAACACTTTCAAAATACCAGACTTATGGTTCTAAGCATGCTGACACTTTCAAAAGACCAGATGTGGCTCTAAGCCTGCTAGCACTTTTAAAAGACCATGTGACGCCCCAAACCCGGGGGTCCGTTGACTGCCCGTCAACCCATGGAATACTGGTGGAATGCTCCGCAACCCGACACTACTCACGAAAATCGACGTAATCTCCTTGCACCGGAACTCTTACCCATAGCGCCAAACCTGTCCCAAGCAATCCAATATGAGTACAAATGGCACCTTGGGCCCATATACCAATGCTCATCAAAATACACTAACTATATACCATAGTTTCAAGAGTTAATAATTTATTTTATACAAATATATATTAAAGTTTAAAACATTCTAATACATGTATTCAACTAAAACCAAAGCCACAACCCTAGTTTTCTTCAAATCGGTCTCTAGAATAGTCGTCTCCTCAACGCTCCATGTACCCGAAAATAATATCCCTCGATTGGGGGTGAGCATCGCCTCGCAGCGAACTCACCCTAAACGGCTACTCCACCTAAGTGCATATGTAATGCTCCTATAGAAACACACATTCAAGCAAATTAGTGATTCACTTGAATGTCTAAATGACCAACCCACGCCCGCCAGTTCTACCGACTTCTCACACTTGCTCTGGGCTTTCATGTATGAGAAAATATCTTTTCAAAACAATTTCGTTGTTCGAAACTATACTACCGGGTTATCGATAAAAATATGAGACTACCGAGGCGAATTGCTGGAGCAACCTTCCAACAAATATGGTTCTCATCCCAAATGATTTGTTGAACCGCCTCTCAACCCATTCTCCCGTAAATTCATCCCAGAAATTCCTTCAAAAACGTTGCTTTTCTTCAATTTTCATGTCATTTACCACCACTTAGGCTACCCTAGTGCATATGAAATGCATTATGTCATTCACACAAAATATATATATACACAACACATGAAAATATATCATCATGCATATATTTACATAATTTAAATCACACAAATCATGTTACGTGAATTCTCAATACATTTCACCAAAATTAGCCTTCATATTAATTTAACAAACATCAAAATTCGACGAATTATCAATCAAACACAATTTCTCACAAAATAATTCGTGGAACATATTCACGTGAATGGGAAGTGAAACCCTCGTCATCGTTTCGCCAATATCTAACATCTGCTCCACTTCTAAGTGAACCCGACCGCGTCATTTCCGCCCTCATACACTGCCACCTCAAATCATGAATTAATTGAATAAATCACTAACATGCCCAAGCAAATCCACATGAACTCGGCTACTGATTGCCCAAATGGACCATAAATTTAACATCTCCGCCCCAAGTTTTCGGGACCGATCAAACGGCGTACTCAAGGCCTCAACTAACCGAACATCCACAAAACACTTAAACAAAGTGTAACTTCAAGTAGGATAGAAACCCCTACCTCACGTAGCCACTTAAACTCCCTCAAACCGAGCCCACGCCAGAAATGGCCGCTCCTTCGTCCAAGACCCTCGACGGTCGGATCTTCTGTAAAACCCAGAGATAAGCTACACTTTCTCTCAATTTAAATATTCAAAACCAAGCATCGATCTTTTTTCTTCCTTCAACGTTTTCCTCATTTCTTAAGAAGAAGGCTAATATTGGCTAATTTGTCTTATTATCATTTAACTATTCACCCCACGCCTTCAAATCTTAGATTTTCACATTTGGCACTCATTCTCGCCGGTCCATTCATCATTTCTCTTACTCATGCAACTTAGTGTCCCATGAGTACATGTTATATGTGAATTTTCACATAAAATATCGCTTTCTTTTACTAAGACTCCGATACTCTATGTTCAAAACGCGCAAATCTCACTCGTTCTAATTTGACGAAATTCGACATGTTAGCTAGATTTCATGAAGATTCCAACTGAAATCCGCAGCTTCATCATCCGAGATCTAGAGAATAAATTTTGGATTTTGATCGAATTACGATTTTGCCCTTGTCGAGAAAATTGGAATCTTCTGCCCACATTCTCCTCCTTAAAAGAATTTAGTCCCGAAATTCTGGACAAACAAAACACAATACATGGCAGTCGCGGCGCACTATACCACATGTAATTTCGTATTAAACGACCAAACCACGTACCTTCACCCTAAACAAAGGCGGATAGGTGGCTCGCATCGTGTCCCCGCGCTCCCACGCCGACTCCACCCATACTGCCACCATAGCACCACCAGCCTCACCGCCTCAAGGCCGCAAAATTCTGATCATGGCTATTCGTAATGCACACTGTCCTCCGAAGGTCCCATCGTCAACCGCAATGTGTCCCCAATCCACTATACGTAGCTGGGACCGAGTATACTTCCGGCATGGAGATGCGAAATACCGTGGACACTGACATGTGCCAGCGGTAACGCCAACCGATACGCCATCGCGGTTCTACCTCTCGAGTATCTCGGCGTCAAACCTCGGCGATAGCTCTTCCGCCGTCGGCCTAACCACTCTCTGCATCACTCCTTCAAGAAGACGCGGATCTCCAACCTCGGAACTCTACGTCGACGCCGTACATCTGCATAGCTCTTCTGTAGGCTCTGAGCCGTGAGAAGACGCTGTCGTATCAAGCTCACCTTCTCGGAGGTGTCTCTAATCGATCGTGACCAAAGTGATGGAGTTCTTCCCACCCCTATCCAACATAACGATGACTGCGACGGCTCCCATACAATGCCTCATACGGTGCCATCTGTATACTCGCCTAGTAACTATTGTTGTAGCGAATTCCACTAAGGGCAAATGCTCCTCCCAAATACCCTTATGATCCAGACGATGCTCAGCAAATGTCCCTCTAACACCCAGATATAATCCATACAACACGTAACCCTACACAATCCTTGCTTGGTGTGTAAACGCTGGCCTTCCCAAGGTCACAATCACTGACAATCCAATGGACCGTCAACTCTAGTCCATGTCATGAATGACATCCATATACCGAGCCCTTGCCGGCTCAACAGCACCCAATGCAATTTCCAAAGGGGTATCCAAATCTCGAGTCACTCCCAACTCCTATCACTCAACTCTAAGCCCACGTGATATTCGATCGTGTTTTCATCTCAGCCACTCCTAATTTACTCACTCAACTCTAAGTCTCGTGATAACACGACCGTGTTTTCCTGGCAATGCACTGCTCACACCGCGAGCCTCCTTATATCCACACACGTGTTTCGCATATCTCCACGGTGTAAGTATATCCACACAAAAAGTTTCTCGTATATTTCCACTGGCCCTTACACCCACGTAAATTTCGTATAACCCACGGTCTCTTACACCCACACGTAAATTCTAATAGCTTCCCTGTCTCTTACACCCACACGTAAATTTGAATCTCTCCACGGGTCTCTTACACCCATACGTAAATTGTGATACCTCCCCTGGTCTCTACACTCCATTACTTAAATTCAAGATACTCCCTGTGTCTTCTTACACTCCACACAAATTGAATATCTCCCCTAAATCAAATCAGTTCCTTCCACCTGCATTAGGGTGGAGGAACGAATCGTATACTCTCATGTTCTACGCCTAACTAGGACTGCTACCGTCCCAAAGTCCCTGATCCCTATCTCAAGTAATCCCGCCTCACATGCTCAGCCGTTTGTGGCGTAACATATCCTCTCGCCCTCTCGACTAGGATGCCCAATCCCCGGCCCCGGTCCCGGGAACTCCCCGTGGAAGCTGGGTCTCCCGCCTCTTCCCGAATCCACAGCTAAGGTCGATCCTCCCTCTTGCTACCAACACCCATATCCCGAAAGTGCTCCTGAAGATCCTCGATCTCTCTCTTTATGGTCGCATGTCCCAAACTATGAATCCATATCCCAGAGACGAAGGCCTACAATCCCTCGACGGACAATCCCAGCCCCATTCTAATCTCTCTTGACTTCGGGCTATGCTCCAAGGCCACGCATCCTCAACAAAACGGGCTAACTCTGTGAATCTAGCCACATAATCCATCATAGTCATCGCCCCTTGATTCAGCTCTAGGAACTCCCCGAAGTCTTCGTGATGCCTCAAGACTGAAAGTACTACCCATGAATTGTAGCCTGAACTCGCCCATGTCATCAGCCTATAGGTCTCTAGGAGGTCCCGTCTATTTCCACCATACTGGCCTCAATTCTCTAGCCTAACGCAGCCTGGGCCTGATTCTGTCAGATCGAGGTAATCTCCATAAATTCTAACACCTTTCTACTCCGCATGAACCAATGGTCTGCAACCATCTGGCCTCCTTCCCGTGAATGCCTGAGGATGATGCGCCCAAACTCAAGGTTACTGTGACTCCCTGACTACCTGCTATACCAGCCTGTGCTATAGTTGTCACCGCAATACCTATAGCCTCAACAAAGGCCCGTCTCGATCACACATCGGCTCGACCGCACCCGTGACGACCCTTCGCCCTCACTCGACTAGCCATCTACATATGTCAAATGGCAACAAGATTCATTTACTTTCATTTCACTAATCCAAGAACGCATTACGCCAATTACTAATAGACTTGACGACCATGAACCTAATCTGCTTCATTTCCTAAGTGGTGCTAACTTCCAACCACTCAATTTATTTATTCTGATAAAATTCTAAGCTTTCCTGTTCATTTCATTATCCAAATCCCTAAGGTCATAGTTCCTAACCTTAGCATTCACCCTTTCCTACAATGAATTACACCATGGTATATACTGGCAACAACCGCAAGAATTATAATTCTCATATTCATCATACCGTGTATATGTCCTTTCACACAATTTTCAACACAAAATCACGCAATCAAAAACATGCACACACGACGTATCCTGCGGTGTAAATACAACTTCAGACACTATTCACATAACGAAAAACATTTTATATACTATGTCCTTGTATTTATAGGCAATGCAAGACACTTATTCAATATAATAAATCATATTTAATAACAAAAATTTTATTTTGGATACTTCATTTTTTAAAATTTTCCTGGCTTATTTGATTTGATTTTATTTTTTCAAAATCCAGGAATACAGTCCGCCAAACAGCGGACTTAAACAATGTAATGAGTCACAATACACTACCCCCTGTCACAATACACTATGGTGTATTGCAATACAATGCCTTACCTCAAACCCCTCTTGGTCACACTACACTAAACTGTATTGCAATACAGTTTCTCCAGTAGCCATGCTCCCTATGTCACAATGCACCCTATTGTATTGCGATATAATCCTCAGCCCCGAGTCCCTTCTTAGCCACAATACACCATGTGTATTGCAATACAAAAAACAGCCCTTCAAGCCCACCATATTGCAATACAATTTCTACCCACCAAGCTATGTCACAATACAATTTTTATTGGGCAATAGCCCAACCAATTTTCTGCACCTTTTTATTTTTTTTTCGTTTATTTTTTGTTTCATCTACTATTTTCGCCATCGAAAATGCCCAAAAAAATACATATATACATTTTTTTTCATTTTCTTAACACTCAAATAAATTTATAAAATTTATTTTATCTTATAGTTTTTACATACTACCAAAACTTTAAAATGATTTTTTCATCTCATTTTTTTTTTCTTCATTTACCTTAATATTTGTCCCAAGATTTCCTCAACTCTCCTCGTTCCAACACTAAACCTAGTGTTCAACCCTTTAAAATTTATTAGAATTTTATTATTATTATTATTATTTTTTCAATAACCCAAATAAATTTATTTCATTTATTTTCTTTGTTCCAGTTTACACACTGTAAACTTCAAAATTTGTTTTCCAACACATCTATGTGCTATTTACCTAAGCACACAAACAATCACAACACATAACATGGTATACACACCATTTACACTACCATTCATCAATTCACATGTTCACACATAAAACACATCAAACGATCGCCTAAAACACATGCATGCAATGTCCTAGTTTTGTTCCGTGCCTTCCTAGGTAATCTCATACCTAACTTACATCTAATGGATATCCAAACCCGAGCTCCCTAGGTATTCGTATACCTAAGCTCGATACTGCTTGACGCCTCAAACCCGGGTCCGTTTGACTCCATTCTCTTCAACTCCACGGAATACTGCACCCCCGTAACCCGACACCATCACTAAAATCGGGCGCAGTTCCTCCCAGAATTATTTCACCCATATATAAACTTATCCCAAACAATCTAATATGAGTAAAAATGGCCACTTGGGCCCATATATAACAATGCTCATCAAATACACTAACTATATACCAGTTTCAAGAGTTAATAATTTACTCTTATACAACATATTAAAAGTTTAAACATTATAATACATGTATCCAATCAAACCAGCCACAACCCTAGCTAAAATCGTTTAGAAGAAATGGTCTCCTCTAACGTCCCGCACCTAAAAATAATATCCTCGACAGTATGAGCTATCACCCAAGAGCGAATCACCTAAACGGCTACCTCCACCCAAAAGACATACGTGACGTCCCATTAAACACACATTCAGTTAAACTGATCCCATTTGAATGTCAAATATCAACCCATACGCCTCAGTCCCCACCGACTCTCTTACACTGGCTTCTGCCATGTATGAGAAAATATCTTTTCAAACAATTCTTACAGAGCCAAACTATACTACCAAGTATTTCGGGTAAAATATGGGACTACCCTCCCGAGGCGAATGTTAGAGAACTCCATCAGTCATGGTCCTCATCCGAAATTATCTGTTAGACCATCTCCCAACCCCATTCTCCAGAAATTCATCCTGTGAAATTCCTTCAAAAACGCTGCTTTTTCTTTCAATTTTTCATGTCATTTACTCTCACTAATTTCTAGGCTACCCCAAAGGCATATGAAATGCACATTATGTCATTCACACAATATATATATATTACAAACACATGCAAATATATCATCATGCATATATTTACATAATTTAAATCACACAAAGATAAAGCATGTGAATTTCAATACATTTCACCAAAATTAGCTCACATGGGTTAATTTATCAAACACGAAGAATTCGACTAATTACTCAATCAAACACAATTTCACAAAACACCGTAATTATTCACTTGAACAAAGGAAACCCTGTTACCGCTCACGGCCAATATCCAACATCGGTTCCACTTGGTGAATCAATTCCATGGCCATTTCCTACTTCATACACAATCAAATCATGAATTAATTGAATAAATAATCACTAACATGCTCAAGCAAATTGTGAATCGGGTTACCATTGCCCAAATGGCTCCATAAATTTCTAACACTTCGTCCTGCTTGGATCGATCAACCGCCGCTCAAGGCCTCAACTAACCTAAACATCCACAAAACACTTAAACAAAGTGTAACTTCAGCAGATTAAACCCCCATTCACAGAAATTGGTCGAAACTCCTCAAACCTAACCCACGCGGTAAGCCTCGCCGCTGCTTCCTTCTTGCTCGAAGAATTTCGATCACGATCAGTTCAAACCCAGAGATAAGCTACACTTCTCTCACTAAAATATTCAAAACCAAACATCGCAGACTTTTCTTTCTCTTCCTTCTCAATGCTTTTCCTTTTCGTTTCTGGGCGAAGAAGGCTACTATTGACTAATTTTGTTCATTATCATTTTCTAAATATTCACCCACGCATTCAAATCTCGGATTTTCTGACACATTTAGCACTATCTCTAATCAATTCCCATCATTTCTAATTATGCAACTTATGTCAGCATGAGTACATGTTATGTAGGGTCAGAATCGAGCCGAGCTATCATGAGCCGCTCTTGTTCTACTGTTAAGCTCGTCAACTCGTTTATTGAAAGAACGAATGAGTCTAACATCATTTTGAGGTCAGGAAAGAATGAGCTGCTCGAGCACCTTTCAAACTCACACTACCAGAACAGATCAGAATAAAGTTCGTGAGCAAACTCGTTAACTGTGTCGCGGAACTAAGCTCAGGAATGCTCGTGAACATGGAGAAGCTCGGGAAGTTTATCACCAAATTTTTCTACAAAACGAACACGATGAATATTTTTTTAACTCTTGAACTTCAATCGCTTAATCGAACTTTTATCGTTTATCTTTTTAATTTTAGTTATATGTTGGCTATTTTAGATGAACATTTTCTTTAATTCTAACATCATTTCGGTGTTTCAGTTAAACGAAATGAGCCTCAGTACCTCAAACCAGCTCGCCACCATAACAAGCCTTCAACGTGCTCGCATCGGGATCATGAAGTGTCGCTGATAACCAGTTTTCTTCAGGAATGTCGTTAACTGCACTCGCGGAACAAGCTCGCCATTAACCGTGCTTGTAAACAAAGTTCTTCCAACCGCCTCGTGAACAGTCAAGAACGAGCCGAGCCTCGAGCATCTCTCAAACTACCGCTACCTTCGCAAATAGGCTCGTGGAACAAGCTCTGAGCCCACCCTTAAATCAACGAGCCGAGCCCGCCTATCACCGCACGACTGCCTCATACAATCTCTAGTTATATGGTGACTTTTTCACATCAAATATCGCTACTGCACCGATACTTACGCCGAACGCGGCAAATTCGACTGCCTCAATCTGACGAAATGACGTGTTTGTTAGATTTACCTAGACAGATTCCAACGGTGAACCGCTTCATCATCCGAGATCTAGAGAATAAATTTACATTTTAATCAATACGATTTTGCCATCGTTAAGAAAATTGAATTTTTCTGATTCATGTATCAAATGTAAATGGTCATTGTACTTTCAAAAGACTGACTTTACGGCCTATTGACACTTTCAAAAGACCAACGCACAGTTCTACCCATACTTTCAAACCAAATGTGGCTCTAAGCCTATTGGGACTTTCAAAAGATCAGATGTGACTCTAAACCTGCTGGCACTTTCAAAAGACTAGACTTGTGGTTCTAAGCCTGTTAACACTTTCAAAAGACTAGATGTGGCTCTAAGCCTATTGACACTTTCAAAAGACCAGATGTGGCTCTAAGCCTGCTGGCACTTTCAAAAGACCCGATGTGGCTCTAAGCTTGTTGGCATTTTCAAAAGACCGCACTGGCTCATAAATCATGACACTTCAAAAGATCCGATGACTCTAAGCCTTGACACTTCAAAAACTGAGACTTATGGTTCCTACCGCCAGCACTAAAGACCGTATACAAAGCAGAGCCAAAACCCAAGGATGGTGACTCTCCTATTGGCCCATGTGCGATCCCTACTAGCTTCTAACTCCTAAAAGATTTAACATTGATATCCTTAAGCAACTATCCTAGTTAGGATTCGTGGAAAAGAGTTGTGAAATAAAATCGTTTGTCATAAATACGCTAGTAGCGTCGATAGTTACATAAATGTTTTGGTGGCTAAACGGGCCAATTACAAAAACGAGGGAGAGAGGAAAAAGAAAAGCAAAAATCGGGCCGTTCCCGCCGGAAGCTCTTTCTTAGGTTCTCTGCTTCGTCGCTTGATTCATTCTGCTTATCAGTGGACTTTAAGGGTATCGCTACACGGAGGCACTTAGGGCTCACAAGAACTCAGAGGAAGCTGGCCTAAGGAGTCAGCATACCATCCAAAACCTCAGCATTCCCACAAATGTTGTGTTGAACACACAACATTCAGAAATGTTAGAAAAAATCCGCCCCAAGCTCCTCTAGTAGTCTTCCTCCATGGCTTCTTATCCTGTCCGCCCGAGAGCGGAGGAGACACCTCATCCCTCGTCGCCTCAGCCTAAGAGGGAGTGACGTTCGCCTCAACCTAGGTGGGCAATCTCGCCCGCCCACGCCCTGCCCCAGAACCGCTAGAGCTTCTTAGACCCTAGCCAAGTCATCCTCCTTCCTTGCCTTTGTGTCACTCACAACCCAAGCACCACCCGAGCGACTTAAGCTTTTACTTAAATTTCATCCCTCCCTTCGCCCTACACCCTCGCCCAGCCTTTAGCATCCCCCTCCTGCTTAGACCTAGATTCGCTCAATGTGAGGCGTCCAAGGCTTGGTGCTTGGTAACGGCCGACTAGGCATAAAGCCACAACTTCTCAACATCGTCCAGTCGAGCATGGAATTCCTTATGCTGGCGAGTCATGTTCCGAGTAGCAGTGACAACTTGTAAAAGAGGAGATGTTATAAGAAAGTCATAACACCAAACTCAATATGTTCCAAAAATTAAAGGTCAAAACATACCAACCAAGGACTGCTAACTCACTGCTCATCGCTCATGGCGCCCACGTATAGGGATAAAGCCCCCAAATACTATCCCACCACATACGGTAAGTCAAGTTATTGATATATATAAAAGCGAAAAACACGCTAAAGAGATATTTATTCGCTAATTTCCTGGTTTTTATCCCTTATTTCCTGAAAAGAATAACCATTGATAAAGAATAAAATATTTTATCCATAAAATAAAGAAATTTTCTTTTCTAAAATCAAGGAGATATTCATGAGCCACTATTTATAAACGTGAGATACAATTCCATGAGGGAGGGATGCATTTCAACTCGCGAACTTACTTCTTCAACTCTCGATCGACACACACCATCACTGTGATCATCCCCGCAAATACGCCGTCAGTTCGGTGGAGCCCTGACGATCAAGGTGACAACAGGTTACAACTCTCTTCTCTTGAAAATACGATTTCAACCTTATTTAGGAAAAAACTAAAATCGGGTGGGTGACTCTCTGATAACAATGCATTCAAAACTTTGTGATCAGAAGCCTATACTTGAAAGAAATTCAACCAGAAATATGAGTCAAAGAGAATCGCAGCGGAGAACCAGCAAAAAAAGCTTCCCACGATTGCCTTTACCAATCCAATGGCTGTGAATGGAGATGCGGCAGCATGCGACTCCAACCACTGGTATCGACATTATCTTCATCCTGGCTAGCTACTTTGAAAAAGAGCTTTATGTTTATTCTTCTCATCATTGAGAAGTGTACATTGCATTGTTGATCATGCAGCCTCCAACTGTATGCATACAGTGAATGACCACCTTTTTCTTTTTAATATTTTAATAATGAATATAAGATATTGATTCAAATTTGAAATTTCTCACCTTGTTTTAATTTCTTTAAAAACCACATACGGCGCAGTTGTTACGTTCCATTCCAGTACCCAATTTGTGAAACCACATTTATTACTTTTAAAATTAAAAAAAAAAAAAAATTTAACGATACAAAAATTACCATTTGAGAGACTTCATATTTAGGGAAATCTGAGGGCACATGTGCGCCGAGTTTTACTTGGCTTGATTTAAGAATCTTTAACGAATAATAATCTTGATACCCTAAAAATCACTAATTGCATGTGTTTTTACCATTCTAATATTACTAATAAAAAGGCTAGGTGTAATTTGTCTAACAGTAGACCTAGAGATAGCCTATGTCACATAGCATTTTAGTTAAGAGTTCGTGTTTTTGCTTTTTGGGTGCAACATTTGTCTTGTTCTTGGAGGGTTGGAATTGGAGTGTATAGCACAGGGCAAATATATCAAATCAAACGTTGGTGCAATGTCGTGTCACCACATCTGTTATTGCGTTACACTGTGCTTCTTCTTCCTTCTTCTTCATGGGCACAGTACAGCATATTCAGGATTGATTAAGGAAAATATTTCATTCATTTTATTTATTTTTATTTAAAAATAATAATAAATTTTAGGCTTAATTGTTGGTTAGAACTTAGTATAATGATTGATATCAGTATCAACCAACGTAGCTCATTAGATCGATCCCACACAAGCTAATTGCGGTACGCGTGTGTCCTAGGAAGGTACTTTGGTGACAGTGAAAGAAAACAAGAAAACTTTGTTAGTAGTTAATATTAATAGTTATACTTATACTTAATTGGTTTGTCTGTCCATCATCAAAGCATTAGATTTGAGTTTTGAGTCTTTTGACTCTTTGAGAGCAAGGTGGGGGCGGCGGGCGGGGGCTAGGTAAGTTATAAATAAAGCACCAGACCAGCCGTATCGACAACACTCACCAGTCACAAATCGCTGGCCCGGTTCATTTTTCCTTGTCTACAGGCACAGCTCTCTCTAACGCACGTAAGTAAGACCTCTAATTCGGCACGGTACCACCCACCCACCCTTGTGTAACTGATCGGTGGGCGGACTCCGAAGGTGACGGATTCCGCTGCGGCGATGATGACTCCTGAGCTTTCACAACCAGAGCCGCCCAACGGAGACGGCAAAGATGAAGAAGCTAATCGTCTCTTGCCCTCGGTTTCTACTCCATCATCGGACGAGGAGGATGTCGCGTACGAATCTAGAGATAAAGTATCAATCGTCGATTTTGACCGAGAAACCCTAGAGTCTCTTGATGACTCCGCGGTTCCGCCCTTCTCGTGGAAGAAGCTATGGTTATTCACGGGACCAGGGTTCCTGATGAGCATTGCGTTCCTAGATCCAGGAAACCTTGAAGGGGATCTTCAGGCCGGAGCCATTGCTGGGTACTCCCTGCTATGGCTATTGATGTGGGCTACGGTTATGGGGCTCTTGATCCAGTTGTTATCTGTGAGGGTTGGGGTGGCCACGGGGCGGCATCTTGCCGAGCTCTGTAGGGAAGAGTATCCGATATGGGCTGGGCGGTTGTTGTGGTTAATGACGGAGTTGGCCCTGATCGGGGCTGATATCCAGGAGGTGATTGGCAGTGCCATTGCAATTAAGATTCTTAGCCGTGGGTTTTTTCCGCTTTGGGCTGGAGTTGTAATTACTGCGTCCGATTGGTGAGTATTTTGATTTTGTAAATTGCGCTTTGTTAGTTTTGCTCTGTAATTTGTTTTTTTCAAATAGCTCTTCATGAATATATATTCTAGGGTCTGAATAGATTTCGTTGGAGCTTCTGGGTTTTAACTCTATAAATTTTGGAGATACATTTAAGATTTGCTTTCTAATAATTTTTATCTTCTGTTTAGAATTACTGCGACTTTGTAAACCCTCTTCTCACAGATATGATTCATGTTAATGGTTATTGTGTTCCAAGGAAGTCAAATTTTCAAACCCCTGTCAAGTTGATGCGAGCCTTTTCTTTTCTTTTTCTTTTTTTGGTTTGGGAAACCAAGCAGTTGAATCAATTAATGAGTACTTCTGTGATTCAAATTAATATTATATTCTTAGGGTTGTGGTTAATTGGAAAACCTAGATTGACAGATCATGCTTTTAAATTGAAATCATTTTTTCTGGAGTTTGGACCCATGGATTTCACAGGTAAATTCCAATTTCATTACTGCATAATGCTGACCAAATATCAATTTAAAACCTTTATTTCCAATTTTAATGAAACCTTAAGGTTTTCCTCCATTATCTAAACTGGTTTTCATTGTAGAAATCTCTTACTTTAGGGTTTTTTTTTTTTTTTTTTTAATGTTCTCTTTCCATGGATTAATGTTTTTGTTATTTGCTAGATTTAATTTTATCATGTTCAAATAATTTTCTGGGAATCTGCAATGATCTCTCTTTTTCTACAAGCACATTTCTTGCTTCAGGGGAAGGGGGGATTGGACCTATCATTGCATCTCAAGTTGATTGTTTAGTTAGCTTCATTGTTAAAGGAATGATGATTAATTATTTAACCCTGTTTTCTTTGATCCATTTATTGTGAACAGTTTTATCTTTTTGTTTCTTGAAAACTATGGAGTGAGGAAGTTGGAAGCTGTTTTTGCAGTTCTCATTGCAACAATGGCATTTTCATTTGCCTGGATGTTTGGTGATGCAAAGCCCAGTGGAAAGGAACTTCTGATAGGTAAGAAACTATGTTCTTATATGAAGTAAGTTTTTTCTCTTCTATGTCTTTATGGAATATTTTCTTAATCTGTACCTTAAATAAAACTGACTTTGATTCTGTTTGTAGGTGTTTTGGTTCCAAAACTTAGTTCAAAAACAATTAGGCAGGCGGTGGGAGTTGTTGGTTGTGTTATAATGCCTCACAATGTATTTTTGCATTCTGCTTTGGTACAGTCGAGGAAGATTGACCCCCACAGAAAAGGTCGGGTTCAAGAGGCACTCAACTACTATTCAATTGAATCAACAATTGCCCTTCTAATCTCTTTCATGATCAATTTGTTTGTGACAACTGTTTTTGCGAAAGGATTTTATGGTACCAAACAGGCCAATGGTATAGGCCTATTAAACGCTGGGCAATATCTTGAAGAGAAGTACGGGGGAGGTGTTTTCCCGATTCTTTATATATGGGGTATTGGACTATTGGCAGCTGGACAGAGTAGTACTATAACTGGCACATATGCTGGGCAATTTATCATGGGAGGATTTCTCAATCTCCGTCTGAAGAAATGGCTTAGGGCATTGATAACTCGTAGTTTTGCTATTGTGCCTACTATGATTGTAGCTCTTGTTTTCAACAGATCTGAAGCTTCGCTGGATGTTTTGAATGAATGGCTTAATGTGCTTCAGTCAATGCAGATTCCTTTTGCACTTATTCCTCTTCTTACTTTAGTGTCCAAGGAACAGGTTATGGGTGCCTTTAAGGTTGGACCACATTTAGAGGTAATTTTTAACTTCTTATTCAACCATTTATTGCTTTGCTTTAAATCCACCTTTAGGCTGCAACTTGTAATAACCTGCTGTAGGCATAGTAGCAAGTAAACTTAGGTCAGCCCATGCTTTTATAAAATAGAGGGATAAAAATTTAACTTTTTAACTTAGGTCAGCCATGATATTTGGTGGTTTCTAACTCTTTTTGAAATACTGGTAGCCATAATGATATTGTGATACAGCAATGCATCCATCTTCAACTATTTTCTATCATTTTTTTTAAAGATCAACTTAATTTGTTTTGTCGTTAGAATCCATTATCTTAATTGTTTAAAATGTGCTAAATGAGTAAAAATTGATCATAAACCGCCTTTTGTAATATTTACTCTATAATGCATATTCATTTTAACAATTGATATGCTGATAATTTGGCCTTATTGATGACACCGATGCATGTTTCTTCCTTCTTTTAATACTTGTGTCATATTTTTTTTTCTTTGCTTTTTCTCTTTTTATCTTTCTATTGATTATGGACATTGAGGCAATTTTTACTTGAGCAACAAAGCTGCAGCCTGTTTACCAATCCACTAAAGAATTGGTTGGGTTGTAAGTGAAGAGGGGAGGTTGTTTTTGGTTTATCCCTTCCTTTTTTGGCCTTGTATACATTGTGTGTACTCCCAGTGTTTTAGGCGCTTTTAATACGATTGCTCTTACCTATCAGGAAAAAAAATGATGTGCAGTTTGTCTATTGTGCATTATGAAGAACTATTGTGGTATCTTAGGAACTTTCTTCATATCAGACCATGCTTGATCAATAGTTTATTAGGTTACCAATCAATTTAACTAGCTATTGAATGGAGCTATTATGGGATTTGGCTTTTTCAAAGATCCAAAATAATTACTTGTTCAAGCATCATCAGCATCAGTGGATGACTTACATTTACAAATCTGTGTTAGCATAGTTGATCTGAGTACTAGCCCCTTGATATTATTATTCCTTGTTTCTTACATAACTATGCAGTTTTCTCTTGGGTTTCTCTTTACGAAACAAACATTTATATTGCATGTCTCATTGTCTATAGTGTCAGGCAATTTGAGATTATGTAATGTCTTGATTAGAACTAGCTGGAGATTTCATATTTTTGTCACACTGACCATGGACCAACTTCATTCTGTTTTCTAATGCATTTGATGATTTATGGTGTAGAGAGTGGCATGGACTGTGGCTGCCCTTGTAATAGTGATCAATGGGTATCTTCTGCTGGATTTCTTCATAGCTGAAGTTGATGGAGTGCTATTTGGTTTTCTGGTCTGTTCTGGCACAGCTCTATATGTAGCATTTATTTTTTATCTTGTATCACATGGGGGTGTCCTTTCTTCCACATGGTTCAGCTTAGCAACATCCAAAAGGTTTTCTTCCATTTGGAGTTGAGGAACTTAAAAAAAAAATCATATTCATTCTGTCAACTCTCGCAAAATTCAAATAGGGTTATTCTCCCAATGGAAGCAGTGTTCTACAACAAGCCTCTCACGAACTTTTGTGCATGAGTGATGTAAATGTCCAAATTTATGAAAAAGATGAATGTGTTTAAAAATGCACTTCTCTCTCTGCGCGCTGAGGCATCAGGTTGCATTTTTCGCTTTGGATCATCTGAGAATATTCTTTTCTCCATCCCACCAGAGGATGACACTATACATATCTGCCTCCCACAGGATAAAGGTATTTCTATGTACTATTCTTTTAAGAGGAATAAAAGGGGCAAGGGAAAGATACACTGTAGCAAGTAAAGATTTAGACTGAACCATTTAGTTATTCATATGCTGTAACAGAAGGATGTTATTGTATCGGGGGCATTTGATTCCAATCAAATACAAAGGTGAAATGAATTTTGCTAATTTGTTTTTTTTTTTTTCTAGCTGAACTCCTATTTTATCCTGTTAGTCCGTTCTTTTTTAGGCATACATGGTTGTGTACTTGTGGAACCAACAGCTAACCCAACTACTACCCACTGTATTTTGTATTTGTGGTATTGAAGTTTCTAGTGTTCCTATTTTGTAGGGAATTATGGAAAAACCTATTCTGTTTATTCAGTTTGTGCGACATGCTGAGGCTTTAAATATTAATTTATTGCATGCAAATGCTGCTGATTGTGTTAAAACTGTTTAGGCTTAGTTGAATGGTGTCCATGTGTAATCTAGCTGGTAATGGTTGATTTCTTTTGGGACTATGGATTGGGAGGGGAAGGAGTGTGGGGTTCGTCGTTTCCTTTGTCATCTAATGTATTGTAAGTTATTGTTTGTTTCTTTGTTTGAAATTTAAATACATTTTTAATTAATTTGAATATCAAGAAAGTTAAATCTTGCTTGCTCTCTAAAACAAAGCAAGAATTTATGAAACACGTAAAAACACATATGACACTAAATTTAAAACAAAACTGTTATTACACTAAACGGGCGTTGCTTCCACTTTGTTTGAAAAACATGTAGATAACACTAAATTGCAGTAATTGTAAGCATCATATTACATCAAATGATGTTGCTTTCAAAATAAAACCATTTCAAGCCCTAGATTTTTCCATTATTTTTTGCACAGATTTTTTTTTTTTTTTTAGTGCAGATAAATTTATTGATTCAGAGTAATAATATAATCAATTAGAAACACAGGATAAAAAAATGCTAAAAACTTTAGATTAGGTGTTAAAGAAAAATTATGAAGTCATTATTGATGGAAAAAATTATAAAGTCATTGTCAGTGTTACAATCATCTTTATTATGGCTTGGATTTTGGGAAGTATGATCAAATCAATGGTAATCCCAGGCAACGAAGTGCCTATCTTGTTTGCAGAGTTGGGATTATGGAATTTCCCACATCCTCTTTCTCTTTCCTCTTTGATTTTGTGATTGGAAACTTTGCTACACCCGTTCCTGTTTTTGAGATTGCATGTAGTGCAAACGCTAACACATCAATGATGATATTTTGCCAATTTTATCATTCGGGTCTTTGAACCCTAACCACCCGTTCCTGTATCTGTTTTGCTCACGACTAACGAAGAATGGAAGGTAGCACAAATGCGTGGATTTTCACTGTCTATACCTTTTGTTTTTATCGAGCTTATTTACAAGAAAACAAAAGATAATTTATTTGAAAGGAAAAGCAAATAAATATAATGCGATTAAAAAAGAACAAATAAATATAATTTTATTGGTTATATAATCATATATATTTAAGGACCAAAGGACCTGTAATTTTGGATAATGAATTGGTCCAAGGATGAAAATCTCCCTACCCAAATCTAACCATCAAGCTACTCATACCACACACCATAATACCATTGGTGTTACTATATTTAATTGTAGTCTTATTGCTAATATTTCTTCTCCTCTCCACTGGAAACTATAATTTCTTTCATTCTTGTTTTTCATCGCCGCTAAAAACGAGAGGTGGTTTTTTGGCCTTTCTTGGCCTGAAATCATCTCTCATTGTTTCACCATCTCAAATCTAGGCTTTCTCTTTTAATAAAGTGGTTTTTTCCATCAAATCTGAGTTTTCATTTTGATTTTCATTTGTTTTCTTACGTTTTTGTCATTGACTTGTTGCAGCATGTGGTTATTCGTTAGTTTGTTCGTTGGTTTTTATATATACGACTAAGACGATAACGTTGTTTCGATCAAATAGAGTAATCATAACAAATCTCTACTCGTCAACATGTTTCATAAGACTTGAAATCTTAGGTTTTTAGGTATATTAGGATTACCTCGTGTAGACCGTGAGGCGATTCCAACTACTGCTCGCTTTCATCACCCGATCTAAAAAATTTCATTTCGACCGAAATTACTGCTTATAATTCTTCTAAGATTAGAATTTTCTGGCAAGATGTTCTCCGTAACTCCCACAGAGATCCGACAAGTATGTTCGTCAGAAAAGACAAGTTTTATAATGACCACGAAAATTTAATATCTCGCACTATATATATGTTAATCGTTATACGCTACTATAAACGAGTATTAGTGCATGTGTATAATTTATAAGCTCAAGGCGTTTTCCACTAACCTTAAGCTTAAGACGAAGTGAATCCGTTGCAGGGCACGTATGAGGACATCCACAGATCTTCCGCATTCGCTAGCCAACACTCAGGGTCCATTACCCAGTTTTGTGCTCTAATCATATAAACGTAAACGTACGCCAGATACGATACGCCAACTGGATCGTGGATCGTGATGTATTGACACTGGGAACACCATTACTTGGTGGTAGTTTTATTTTTGTATCTCAGATAATGTATATTTTGATCTCGCCATAAGACTCGTGATCACCAATGTCCTAAAAGCAAGTGTTAGTCCTAAGATGGGGCTGCCTCATCCCGTCTTTAAAGTGGTCGGGGCGTGGATGCATACCACACCATCGTGTCTCATTCATCGAGACTATTTATGAGTAAAGTACCTATCGGGCCCTTTCAACCATACCAAAATACACCAAGCTATGTCACAATAGTCCTAAGAGTTTATTACAACACTTTCTTACGAATCATATACATTAAAACTATTTTGTTCTAATATATTTTACAGAAATGAATATCAAGGCCACATGTCGGCTCTTCTTCACACTACAATTTCTGATGAGCCGCTGTTCACCTGTTTGTCCCCGCACCAAATGTTTTTTCCATAAATAGTGAGCCACGCCTGGGCAGATATAACGCCTGATAGAGGCTACTCCCACCTGACATGTAATGGTCGCACACTCACCACAATCATTTCATGTAAATGTACTTTCACCATGGAATCCCACGCCATGAAATAAGATGTGACTCAATCATGTACCATGCCCCAGTCCTCAATTCGACTCTCCACAATAACACACGTGCCAATGCGCGATAAACCATTATCATGTTCTCATCCAATGACCATTTCAAAACAAAATTCTTTTGTTTTATAAACCAAAACCCATTGGATTTTGTACCTCCAATGATCTTTTTATTAACAAAACATGTCTTTTGTGGGTAGGCAAAATTTTGGATTCTCACCGTAGGCTTCGTATGCCTTCCCACACTTTCACGAGATTTCACTGTTTGATACATATGTATAACCAAAAATACTTGGGCTTTCATCCGAAGGGGTATCTATCCCTACTTGCTACTACTCGACACAAGTTTTCATGCTCTACGAACAGTGGAACTCCGCTAAACTTCGTTCAACGGTACATAGCCCACTCATCAACCACCAAAGATGGTGTGTGATGGCACTATTTCATATTCTGCGAACAACAATTCCGTTGAACTTCGTTCAACGTATCGAGCCCACTCATCAACCACCAAGGATGGTGTGTGATAGCATTATGCACTTACACCCATTCAATGCGATGTCTCATGCATATGTAATACAAGGCTATCGCATTTTAGACATGTCATATAGGATGAATGCTATATGACAATTTTATTAAACATGTATATCACTAATGCAAATCGAAATTATATCAAACATGGCTATACTTCCTACATTAACTCATTCATGTCAATGTATCACCCGCTATTGCTATCAACATTACATACAAATCATTACTTAGTTAAGTAAGGAAGCACTTTATCCTCTAGGCTAAATTATGACATAACATGTCCACAAAATTGCCTACAACATGCCATGTAATGGTCATGTCTACACATATCAAAATTTCAGCAATGATGTGAGCACCAAATGCTAATCATTGGAATATGGCTAGATTCTAGACTCAAAGAGCTTTTCATAGAGTCCAAGAACATGTGAATCGAAGTTCGAAAGAGAAAGATATGGTTGTCTGAAGTTAAAGTACACCAGGAGCCACAGTATTGCACCAATCCACACAATAGCGTGCTCGAGGGTTGCAAGAACATTTTGCAACTCCCGTAAATGCAAATTTTCAACCCAAATTCGCTTCGGAAGCAACCCTTTAAACCGGCTACAAGCCCATCCCATGCCATTAACATAGCACAACATGGTTTCAAAATCAGCCTAAGACAATAACCCAAATGATAGAAATAAACCAAAGTAGAAAGAATCCCTACTCTTAAAGCGTAGCCCCTTGTTGAATCTTCGGGCTTTACTTCTTGGTCCAACGAGTTTCGATCGTCGGAATGCTAATGAACTAAGGAAGAAACCGTCAGCCTCCTTCCTCTTTCTCTCTTTCTTTTCCCTTTCTCTCCTTTCTTTTCTCTTTTCCCTTTCTCTCCTTTCCTCCTTGCCTCCCTTTCACTTTTCCTTTCTAGCTCCTCTCTCCTTCTTCTATGAACATATCCCATTTATAGGCATGTCCATTGGCATGCATGTGGGCCATGTGTCACACATTATTTGCCTTTAGAGATGCTCAGACACATGGCCTGCCATGTCACATGCATTCGTTTGTTATGTCTTAGACACATGGTTTGTCATGTGTCACCCGACACTCATTGCCTCAAAAAACTTGAAATTCTGATTGTCTCGGAATTCAATGAAATTCTCATGGGTTACTAGATTTTGTGAGACGAAGTCAACAGTGAGGTTCGTTTCTTCATTTGAGATAAAAAAAAAAATCTAGTTTTTGAACCTATATCGTAGCGGCAAGTTCACCGTGTTTGCCCTTTTTTTTTTTTTTTTTTTTTTTTTTGAGAAAAGTTAAATTTAATTGTTTATTAAATTGTAACTCACCCCAGTCGAGGCAGAGAGACGTCACACGCAATTGGGACTTCTCAACTTGATTTTCTGACATTGGTGGACCCATTTCAAATCATAATATCATAATAACAGTAAAACTGTAAAACTACAATCGTAGTGATGTTTAGATTGTCCTGTACTTATATGTTTGAGTCCATTTACTTGTATTTATACAAGTTGTACTATCTCTAAAATATTAAATTTACATTTCCAAACATAAAATCAAAAACCTACATAAGGTCAATTTAATTCCTTCGATCTATACGATGAAACACCCTTTGTTGTTTATAATGAAGGAAAACATGATAACATATACGACCACTAGAATGTCCTCACTACGTGATACATTTTCAACAAATCATATCTGAAAGTATTCATATCTCCCATAGGAGTACATAAATCTTAACATAAGGTACCTAGGTACACACAGTAATTAATTGAATTATGCCTTAGCTTTAGAGTCGGGCTACTTTTATTTCCTTATGTTTCATTATTCGATACTTATCACAGGTGTTCTCGTCTCAGATGCTGTATCAAGACAATAAATGAGAGACGCGAGCACAATAGGTACTCAAGGTACTAAAAGATAGTAATTCCAACGTAGGTTCGGCTAATAAATGTAACTGTCTACACCACATTACCGTATGTTGTAACATCAAGGTAGAGTGTCGTGAAAGATTAAATGTGAGTGTCGGCACTAAACGTATGCCGCACACCTAATTAGGTGCTCTATTCATTCACTATTCGGGCCTTAGCAGACATACACAATTATATGTGTATTAATGAGCTTGTTATATCAGTTTTAATCACATTTTATTTAGATAACCTCAAGCAAAGAAAGGTAAGAGCACAAATTTTGGGCTTGGTGAAAATGTGTTCTACGCTTCGCTTGTTGTGGTGAGGTTCAGATTCATATCCATGTCACGACATTTTATTTAGATCAGGCGAATGTACTGACTTTTATTCACTTGATAAGATCCTCAATTAACTACTTCATACCCACTATCACCCCAGAAGTCCGGAAAAACAAAGAGTGATGACTTCTAAAATTAACAAAAGAAAGGAAACAAAAATGTGACTATAGTTCGGCCGTGGCCAGAAGGACCTTCACTGTGGCGAGGACCTACGCTGGGCAGTGGGCAACTCCACGCCTGCGTGCAGAGACTCGAAAATTGGGGCTTTGAGTCATTTAGGCGAAGCTCCTTTCGGTCAAAGAGAGCTTCTAGGATTGTACGTAAATAACATTACTTTTCCATCGGACACTTTTCCAACCAAAACCAAACCACATCAAAACAAACCACAAAACCCAACTCCAAACAATAAAAAACACATATATGGAAGAGTTAGGGTTTCCTAACCCAAACATAGACAAGGAGGGAGTTAGGAGAGTTTCCTAACCAACAAATGGAAGAGTTCCATACCTTGATTTCTTGAACACTTCAACTAGCCTTCCTTTTCTTCACTTCTTCCTTTTTTTGAGCAAAGAGAACCAAAACAATGGAGAGCACAAGCCAGCTTGGTCTCCTTCTCCACAATCGTAAGCCCTAGCTCCCAAATCCCCAAAATGGATAATGCTTATCCTGGAAGACAATTTGTTCTCTTAATGCCATTTGGCTTAAATTTCTCCTTTTGGCTTTTTAGTCCTTCTTCTTCATTCTAATTGCAATTCAACTTCTCAAAATGCTATCTTGACATATAAAATTTTCACTCAATGTCCATTAGGTCCCTAACTTTGCAAATTACCATTTTAACCTTTTTCACACTTAGCACTTAAATTTCCGAAAAACACTAATTTTACTTATACCTAAACCTGCCATAAACTACTAGCAGATAATTGTATAATACAACTTCCCTCTTAAAAGAATTTCATTCTAAATTAACACCAATTAAAGAGTTGCAGGTGACTTTCATACATCAATTTCTTTTTCAAGTCTTGGACATTCGGTACACATAATTTGTTCTTATAATATAAACCCTCATCATCATCTATAGAATAGTTAGTCTTGTCTCCATTTCTGACTAATTGTACCCTTTGTTGTAACTTGATATCATTTTTCTAAGTATCAATCATTATTTGCTTCAAATCAGGCATAGCTCTCAGTTGAGCTAAAAAGGCTCCATCATATGTAAATCTTTATATATAATGTTTCGGACAAATAGAAATTAAGTATTTCTGCTACGCTTACACCACATTACTTTCTTTCCTAGTGGTAATCAATTATGCACTATACCCTGAATACCCTAGCCACCGACGTTGCCTCAAATTTAGTTCATTCTGAGTTAAAAAAATACTTAAGACTCTTATGATTTCTAAATATTCTACATTTTTCACCATGTAAGTAGGTCACCATATTTTCAAAGCGAACAATACCGTTGCCAATTCCAGATCATGTATGGGATAATTCTTCTTATATGGTTTCAATTGTCTTGAGGCATATGCCACCACTTTTCCATCTTGCATCAATACACATCCCAAACCAATCCTTGAAGAATCACTATACATGACATATTCTCTACCTGAAATAGGTTAAGTTAACACTAGTGCTTCAATCAGGATTTTCTTTAATTGATCAAAACTTGACTGAGATTTATCATCCCATTCAAACTTCACCTCTTCGAGTAATCTAGTAAGTGTGAGGCTATGACTTATAATCCTTTACAAACTGGTCGGTAATACCTTTTCAACTTCACTCAAGAAACTCTCACTCCCATTACTAGGTGGTTTCTATCAACACAACCGCTTCAATCTTCTCAATATGATCGACTCACTACCCTTCAGATTATCACTACGGCCATGAACGACACTTCCTTAAGCAAAAAATCACACTTTCTTAACTTTGCAAACAACTTTTTCTTTCTTAGGATTTGCAACACTATCCTCAAATGTTGTTCATGTTCTTGTGCATCCTTAGAATACACCAGAATGTCATCTATGAATACCACTACAAACTGGTCCAAATAAGGGTGGAATACCTTATTCATCAAGTCCATGAATGCGATTGATGCATTAGTCAACCCAAATGGCATTACTAAAAACGCATAATGACCATATCGGGTTCTAAAGGCTGTTTTCGAGACATCAACATCCTTTACCCGAAATTGATAATATCCCAATCGTAAGTTTATCTTTGAAAAGACACTTGCTCCTTTCAATTGATAAAAAAGATCTTCTATTCTCAGCAACATATATTTGTTTTTCACGGTTACCTTATTTATTTGTCGATAATCGATGCACATCTAGAGAGTGTCATCTTTCTTTTAACAACAAAAACCCAGGCACCACAGAACACAGGCTCATGAATCCTCATTCAATAGCTCAGAATAGCCTTCAACTCTTTAGTTTACTGAGCCATACCAGAAGGTGCCTTGTAAATAGGACGCCCAGAAACTCACAGACAGATCTACTTCTTTCTGGGTAATCCAAAGAATTTTTGAAAACACATTCAAAATTGTCATTGGAATATCTTCCGTGATTTACCTTCCACCTCTAAAAGTCACACTACAAGCCAAAAGGCTTCACAACCTTTTTATAAGAAAACGCCCGTTTAAATAAATTACATTTAACATCATCTTGACTGATCATGTGCAATTACTCATTGTGTCAACACTTCATTTAAGCACTATTGTTTCTTATCACAATCAACTATAGACTGGCGTTCGATAACCAATCCATCCTCATTATCAGTCAACTCAAGGAAAAAGCGCGCAATAAATCAAATCAATGAAAACTTCATCATGGACCAATAAATATCGTGCCTATACACTCCATTGACTCTAACACTATGCCTCAGGAAACTAGTAACATACGTCATATCCCCAAAGGCCTCCCATCGATGGCAATTTTATTTCAATGAATTTGTCATAATGCATATATAAGAATGTGGTAAACCCGGATCTATCAAAGCACGCATTTCGCTGTCATGTAGAGGAAATTAACCGCGATAACCTTGGGAGTTATCTCACTCTTCGCGAAGCTCTATATACAAACCAAGTCGGGATCAGAGTAGTGTGGTGATTTATCGCTTTCTGATTCAATACTTCTTCTTTGGTCGCCCTTAAACTACACTCCTCTCCTACCCCTATCACGAGCCTGCTGATAACACTCTGATCCTCCGCTACTTCCTCGAGGATTTCAACCCCATCCAAGGACCAATATAATACAATGACCTCACTGAGTCCACTTATGAGTAAAAATGACCACACATGGTCCATTTATCTATATTCATTTAAAACATACTAAATTATATTTAAAACAATCCCATAAGAATTTAATTACAACTCTTTTTACACAAAATACAAGCTAGAACTAGTTTTCTGAAACTCTCCCAAGCAATCCTTACAAAAATGAATACACAGTTTTGTGGGCATAAAGGATGCTTGACAAAAAATTCCACACAACAAGCCATATAATAGACCACATAATAGTTCCGAACTCGCCTCGAAACTAATCCCCAAATCCGGGACACAAACCATTGCACAACTTAAGTCAGAGTAGTTTCAAAATGGACCATAACTTGAGTTGTACAAGTCCAATTTGGGTAATTCAAAATCCTATATCAAGTATACAGATGCAGCTATAATTTCCATGGAGAGAACTAGTCCAAATTCCTTCTTTTTCCTAACTGAAAATCAATCCTAAAACCTGGACACAAACAGTCAACAATCTAAGCTGTGACAATTCCGGAAATGAAATGGACCATAACTTGAGCTATAGAGGTCAAATATGAGTGATTCAAAACCCTAACATCAATTTCACAACTTCAACTAAAATTTCCATGAAGGACACTAGTCCAAATTCCCTATTTTTCCTAACTGAAAATCAGTCCCACAAACAGTCAACAACCTAAGTTGTGACAATTTCGGAAACGAAATGGATCATAACTTGAGCTATAAAGGTCCAATTTGAGTTATTCAAAATCCTAACATCAATTTCACAACTTCAGTTACAATTTCCATGAAGGATATTAGTCCAAATTCCCTCTTGTTCCCAACCGAAAATCAGTCCCAAAACCTAGACACAAATAATCAACAACCTAAGTTGTGACAATTCTAGAAATGAAATGGACCAGAACTTGAGCTATAGAGGTCCAATTTGAGTGATTCAAAATCCTAACATCAAGTTCACAAATTCAGCTACAATTTTTATGGAGCATACCAACCCAAATTCCCTCTTTTTCTAATCGAAAATTAGCCTAAAAAATTAGACATTATATAGGGTCAAAATAGGCACTATTCCCTCATCCCAAAATTTTGCCAAATAGCCCAAAAGGGCCAAACAGCCCCTTAGGGCATAAAACACAACCAAACATCCCTTAGAGTGGAAAATAAACCAAAGTATGATGAATCCCTACCTCTTGAAGTGTAGTAGAACCGAAGAGATCTCAAGAACACCTCATAATCCCGAAAATTTTGATTTCTCGAAATCTCCTCACTTGGATCTTTGCAACCCTCCTTTTTACACCTGCTATGAGTAGCCCTCACACTAGGAGCGAATTTTCAATCTTGGCTTCGACGACTTCGATCGGCAAACTCCGAGGACGGAGGAAGAAGGTTGAATGCTTTATTTCTTTCTCTCCCTCTTTGCTTTCTCTCACGTTTTCCCCCCCAGCATGAAATGATCTCCTCTCTCAAATTTGACTTTTCTAACTTACCCTTAAGTTTTAAAGACAAGGCCCACGTTACGTCACATGTCCACATTTGGTCTAGGTCCGTTTCTGCCCAAAACAATTTATTTCGTCCTGGTTTAAGTTCAAATTATTTTAAAATGAACTTTACTTAATTTATTTTCCACTTTTGAGATTATTTTTTTTCAAAAATCCCGTTTTTGGGGTCCACCAACACTCGACACCAAGAAAATCGTGGAAATCCAACTATCTCGGAATTCAACGAAATTGCCCGGGTAACTTAAATTCCTCACGATTCAATCCAACAAAGTGGAGGTCTGCTTTCATTATCTGAGATTCAGAAAACATAGTATTTGAAAATTATACTATAACTAAGACTACTGCTTTCGCCATTTTTCAAAAAAATTCAAATTTTACCTGCATTTTACATCTTCCCTTAATAAAATTTCATAATCCTCAAAATTCACAATACACACATACAATATTCAAATCACATGCATATGGAAATGGGGCTTCATTTTAATATTGTCAAATATTTAAGAAAACGCACCTCCATCCTTAAACAAGAAAGGATAACGGCACGACGTGTCCTCAGGTTCCCACATATGTCGCCTCCTACTCCTCGATGCCACCACAACACCTTTACTAGCCTCTACTGGCTTCCTCACAAGACCCCGATCTCGCCTATCCATGACACGATCACCCCTTCTCAGTTGTCTCACCAAAGATCAATAACATAAGTCAACTGAGGTACGAGCATGGAGACATGGAACATCGCATGAACACCCACAAACTTTATGGTAAAGCTGCAACCGACATGAACTGTACCTCACCCTCTCGAGTATCTCAAGGGCCCGACACCGCCGATAAATTTTCCCCACTACTTCAACCCGATCACTACTTCCTAGCATTACCCCAAGAAGACATGATCACCCATCTCAAACTCTGTGAGGTCACGCTGCTCGTCTACATAACTTCCTTCGCAGTGCTCTAAGCATCGAGAAGACGCTCAGATCAAGTCCACCTGCCTCGAGGTGACTCTAACAAAATCCCACCGTAGGTCTCTCCTACCTCCGTCCAACAAGTCCGGTGAGATTGACATGGCTCTCATAGGCGCTCTCAAGGTGCCATCTCAGATGCCGTCTCGATAACCGCTAATGTAGGTGACCCACTAAGGGCAAATGCTCTTCCCATCTACCCTTAAAATCTAGGACGCATGCCCGTAGCATGTCCTCTAAAGTCTGGATGGTCCTCTCTAACTAACCATCCGTCTGAGGATGAAAAACAGTGTTCATCATCAATTGTGTTCCCATGGCTTACTGGAAACTCTCCCAAAAATGAGCCGTAAACCTGAGATCCCTGGCCCGATCATGTAGATCAAGATCTATGTAACTGCATAATCTCGATATACAACTCAGAGAATTCTCTAGTGTGAAGGTCATCCCGTACCGCTAAAAAGTGTGTCACTTGCAAGCCGCCCACTATCACCCACATCGTATCATGTCTCGCAATAAATTGCGGATGCGGGTCAAGAAAACTATCAGGTGACATGCCTTCCGCCCACTTAGCTACCTCCAAGGGCTAGAGTAATCCTGCTAGCCTCTGGTGCTCACCCTTTACCTGCTGGCACGTGAGACATCAACAAACAAAGTCCCCAACGTGTTTCATTATCCCTCTCCAGTAATACTGGCGACAAAGATCATAGTACATCTTCATGCCACCTAGATACACAACAAAACGGGAGCAATGGAATTCTTTTTGGCATCTCCTCTCAATCCGCCACCAGGAACCACAACCCGCCTGGCATCAAGACTAACATCCGTGAATGGCCCAGTCTTCATCTAATGGACAATACCTCTGTATCATATCCTTGGGACACAATCACCTTGCTCAGTAGGGAAGGCGATTACTAAACTCCCAAGGTACTCGAGCCGATCATCGTATCACATGTACTAAATCACCCCACAATCTTAAAGCATCCGCCACTCTTTAGCCACACTCAGCCATCACTCCCGTGATTTCCGGTTGAGCGCATTAGTCACCATATTTGCTTTACTAGTGGTAATGTGCGAATCATAATCCTCCGGGATACTCCATCCACATGTGTTGCCTCATGTCGGGTGTCCTCAATGTAAAGATGTACTGCATTTGGTTCAAAATCACCTCGAATCAAGCCACAATCGAGCAGATAATGGCGCCAAATCTTAAGGCAAAGACAATGCAATACCAACCCATATCATGCCGGGGTAATCTCTGACTGCGGCCTTAACTATCAAGAACCATAAGCCACAACCCCTCCCTGACCGCATCAAAATGCACTCCAAGCCCCGTCCCGTATGCATCACAATACACCGCACTCCTATTCCCTTTCAGACTATCAAACAGAGCTGAAGTGGCTCTCCTCTTCATTTCCTGGAATGCCCTCTCACATGCTTCATTCCACTCGAACTCACCCTTCCGGTCCATCTCGGCCATAAAGCCTGCCAATCTGGGAGAAGTCTTTAATGAACCTTCTTAATACCCTCGCCAATCAAGAAATCAAGTGATCTCAAAGACTCCATTTATTCCTCCTGCAACTCATAACTCCGCTCTTAACCTTCTCTCGGCCAACAAATACACTGCCGACATAACATGTCCCAAGAATTCACTCGCAGCCAAAATTCACACTCTACTGCTCTGGGCAACCGAATAAGGTTTCACTGCTCGAGAATGATCTCAATGGATCTTCATGCCTTCCCATTGAGTAGATCAAGATGTTGCACCTAAAACTCACAACAAACCTAGATCTAATAGGGTTAGAACACCTTGAAGTGCGAGATCCATGAATGTCGTTGGAGCATTCATTAACTTGAATGGCATTATTATGAACTCGAAATGTCCATACCGCGTCTGAAATGCCGTCTTAGGGGTATCTGCCTCCCTAACCCTCAACCGATGGTAAATGGTGAGGAGATCTATCTTCGAGTAAACCCACGCCCCTCTTAACTGATCAAACAAATCATCAATCCTCAGCAAAGGGTACCTATTATTGATAGTAACCTTATCAACTACTGATAATCTATACACAAATAAAGGTCTTTGCCCTTCTTCGCAACAGCGAACAGTGCCCCTAAGGTGAAGTGCTCGCTTCCATTAAAGCCCCCGCCCAACAATTCTTATAATCGATTCTCGAAGCTCGTGAACTCGTGCCAGTACATTGTATATGTGGGGTCATGTACAAGGATATAACAGTGGTGTAACTCAATAGTGAAGTCTACATCCCTTTATAGAGGTAATCCCGATAGTTCATCCTGCAAAACATCCTCATACTAGCAAACCACCAGAGGTAGACCCAACTCCTATCTAGCCTCGTCCTCTAAGGAAAGGCTTGCCAACCAAATCCCATCACCCGTACATCTAGAATCGCACACCCACTCAGGGGTAAAATATCTTCGCTTATCCCTCGAACATACCACGCCATATCCAGGTAGCGGTATCCTCCTACAATCACAATCAATGAAGACCTAGGTCAATAACCAACATCCCATGATATTGTTCCGATATGCCTATGACCCTTAGGTCCACAGTGAGAAGAATCCTTGATACTCTAACTCACAATTCTGACATATCTGATCAACACTACCCGTTCCTGCGGAGAACCTGCTTCTAAGGTTTCCAAACCTCTGCCGTAATTTTTCACACAAGATGTAGCAATGAATGAATGAGATGCACTAGAATCAAACAATACCCTTACCCATATGTAAAGAGTAAAATCAATAACCGATTGGATCTAGAAGCTCGGGCCTATGTTTACTACATAACACACTTTCCCTGTTCCCGGTCCTCGCTCGAGTCCCGTCCCGACTCGACCCATGCCCCGCCCTCTAGCCTTCTTGTTCGCAGGAAGTAGGTGCCAGGCAAAGACCCTAGATCGGGAGAGTCGGGTTCTTTACTCCACACCGGGTAAGGAGAAATAAACCGTGCTTGTGCATATCCCACCGATGATCAATCGAGGTGCCCTATAACCGGGATCACCGCCTCTCGCAAGCAACCTGCCTCAAGTGCTCCAGGTTTCGGGTGGCAATGTTAACATGTCCTCTGTCCTAGCTGACTAGGAGTCCTAAAATGTTTCACACCTTGCGACGATCGATCCTAGCCTTGGCCTTGATAGTCGTGGCCCCGTCTGAACTCCGCCATGCAGTAAAGTCCCTCGCCTCTTCTCAAAGGCAGCTAAGGTCAGGGTCCCCTTCCTCTACCAATAGCACTCAGTTCCAAAATGCTTCGGTATCCACTTTCTCTCTCAATGCAACAGAGCTGCTCTTACCAACGAGTGTCTATAATTTCAGATGATGTCCACATCATCCTCTTTATGGACAGAAGCCAAACCATCCTCAATTTTCACTCGCCATGCCTACGGCCAAGATAATCATTAGCAAAATGGGCCAACTATGAACTGGAGCCATGCGGTTACTCAGCGCACTATCATCGCTCCTTTTGCTTCCAACTCTGAAACCGAATATGGTATTCGCACTCCGACATATTTCACCCATGAAGAGATCACAAGAACTCTTCCCATGTCATCGCTTCCAAGTCCTCGAGGCTTCACCAATACCACCACACTCAGATTCACCCTAGTTGGCATGTCGCTAGTCTATCCCCGTGTGGCACGTGAGGTGATCTCCATAGCCTCTAAAATTCTTCCACTTTGTTTAACCAATGATCAGCTACCATCAGGTTCCCTCCTTCCAGTCATCGTTAGAGGATGGCTTTTCCCCGCATTCGGAGGCCGCCTAACTCATCGCCCGTCATCAGACCAGTCAGGCAATGGTGGGCAAACAGAAGATCACCTATGCACGGTCGCAAACACGTACAATAGCCTCCATGAAGGCTTGCTGATCGAAGGCCAGTGGCATTCAATTGTTACCCCGTCCACCTCCTCTATGTCCTCTTCCTCGACTTTCCATCTACACATGTCAAATAGCAAATTGAGATTCTTTCGTCTAAATAGTATACTAACTGTCGACGGAGATAACGAACTTAATCGATCCGTCATTCGATTGTCCGGCGTTGCGTTTTCTATCCCCGTTATCGTCTTCCATGCACAATGGCGGCAATCCATATTACAGGCGCAGAACCATGGAAGATTTAGGTGTCCAAAACATATCGACGAGCAACGAAACTAACCCGGCAAAGTTCGGTCAGAACGGCAACGGATACCCAGCCGGATGCCAACGATATCGGCACCGTAATCGGCAAACGGAACGATATGGCTAACGACAAACCGATCATCAACGGTTCAACGAACGCCTTGGTCGTGCCAGATGTTATCGGATCCATATCATTTAAATGCCCGGGGCCCAGGACCGATCCGGCCTCGAACAAAGTCGATATCCACCCCCGAGCGCGTCGCTGGCCTAGGCCCATGCCCCTGCCCCCTAGGCAGGCTCATACCTAAGCTCCGATACCAAGCCATGACTTAAACCTGTAGGTCCGTGACCAATCGTCACCTGGGGGAAAACTGTGAGGCCCGGGCAACTTGATCCCTCATTGTTATGTCCTGTTTGCCGAGATCCATAATTTTAATAAAAATTGAACATATCCATAATTCCTCACTGGGTCCACTTATGAGTAAAAATGACCACACATGGTCCATTTATCTATGTTCATTTAAAACATACAAAATTATATTTAAAACAGTCCCATAAGAATTTAATTACAATTCTTTTTACACAAAATACAAGCTAGAACTAGTTTATTCCAAGCATTTTTACAAAAATGAATACAAATACAACCAGGCTCACTGAACCCGCGCCTCGCAGTGAGCCTCGTGCACTGGGCAGTACCCCTGCATCTGAAATGGGTCCCATAGCAGTGAGTCACGCCTGCAGATTAAAATCCCACGGTATGCCACTCCCACCTAAGTGCACACATACAATGGTCATGCCCTATAATTCACAATCACATTTTCCAAGCAAAAACATGCAATTTCTATTGCGAATCCTACATGCTATGAAATGAGATAGACTCTATCATGTACTACGCACCTGAAGTCCTTACCACTCTCTACTCTTGGCCTCTACTCATGCTTCGCAAAGCCTTCCTACACTTTCACGAGCTTTCACCGTTTGACACATATGTATAACCAAAACTAACGAGGATTTCACCTGAGGGGGTGTCTATCCCTACTTGCTAATACTCAACACATATTTTCATTTTCAGTTTCCATTTTAACCATGCGACTTTGTTAGACATTGTCCCACTGTACTGAGCCCACCATCAAACATCAAACACAATGTCGATTATAACCCTGCACTCACACCCATGTCATACAATGTTCCTGTGCATAAATGCAATGCGATGAGCCATTTCATGCTAAATCATGCCATATATGATGAATGCTATATGACCAATTTAATCATGCAATTTCGCATCATGGACAACTATATCAAAAATGCATATATTCTCCACATATTTTCATTCATGTCAATGTATCATACGCGCATATATCAATATTACGATCAAATCATTACTTTCAGTCGTTAACGTATCAAAGACTTTGTCCTCTGAGTTAAATTATGACATAACATGTCCAATAAAATACCTACAACAGGGCTTCATGTAATGCCATGTCTATGCACACCACCATTACGCCAATGGCATTAAAATTACATATTAACATTCAATCACTCATCACCGTTGCCGTACCAAATTACAATGACAACTTGATCCTCAAGACCGCCAGTGGCATAGAGATGCCCGCAAAACATTCCAAACAACAAGCCATAGCTAGACCATAGAATAGTTCCGCCTAGTTCGTAAACTATAATCCCTTATCAAATCCCAAAATCGACACAAACTATTAAATAACCAAGCTAGAAGTGTAGCTCCTTTGGGAATTGGACGATAACTTGAGTTGTACAAGTCAAATTTAGTGATTCAAAAGCCTACATCAATTTTTATGATGCAATTATAAATTTCTGAGAACACTAGTCCAAATCCTTTTCCCAACTAAAATCAGTCCCAAACTCAAGACACAACAAATAATAGCCTGTCAGGATAATTCAAAATGAATGGCCATAATCCTGAACTATAGAGGTCCACCTGAGTGATTCAAAATCCAACACACTTCTTCACAAATCTCTGAAGCTGTACTCCATGAAGGACACTAGTCCAAATTCTATTTTTCCTTAACCGAAAATCAAACACAACAATCAACAACATAAGTCAGATACCCTGAATGAAATGGATCCAACTTGAGCTTATAAAGGTCCAATTTGAGTGATCTAGTAATCCCAACATCAATTTCCTACAACTTCAGCCAATTTTCATGAAGAACACTAGCCCAAATTTCTTTTTCTAACCGGAAAATCAGTCTCAAAAAACTAGACATCACAGGTCAAAAACAGTGGCACTATTCTCTCATCCCAAAATTCTTCTCCAAACAAATTCTTAGTAAGCATAAAACACAACCAAACAGCCCTTAGAGTGGAAAATAAACCAGTGAAAGAATCCTCACTCTCGAGCGTAGTAGAATCGGGCACGAGGTCTCACACACCTCCTAATCCCGAAAATTTTGATTTCCCGAAATCTCCTCCCTTGGATCTTTGGTGCAACCCCTCCTTTTTGATATCCTTTCACTCAAACTTTACGAATTCCGACCGACGGAACTCCGGGGATCGGAGGAAGAAGGTTGGAACGCTTTATTTCTCTCTCTCTCTCACGTTTCTTTTTTTTATTATTTTTTTTCCCAGCACAAAATGATCTCCTCCTCTCTCAAATTTGACTTTTCTAACTTATCCTTAAGTTTTTAAAGACAAGGGCCACGCGGTCCATGCTTATTCAGTCCGTTTTTACCCCGGAACACTTATTTCATTCTAATTTTGCCAAATTATTTTAAAATGAACTTTACTTAATTTATTTTCCACTTTCAAGATTTCTTTTCTCAAAATCCCGCTTGGAGGCCCACTCAGACACCTCGACTCGAAAATCTTAAAATCCTGACCTGTCTCTAATTCAAATAGAAACGCCCGGATAACTAAATTTCACGAGAGAAATCCAACGGTGAGATCCGTTTCATCATCCAAGATCTAGAAAAATTCCAAATTTGGTAAATTTATATCAGAAGGCAGACTCTACTATTTGCCATTTTTTGAAAAAATTCAAATTTACTCGAAGCTTTACAAAGCAGTTCTGCCTACTCTAAAGTACATAACCATGTACCGATTCTGATTTTAATCCCTAGTCCTTAATTCGAAGATGAACCCCTTAGAGAACTTCAGTCTTTGCTCAAAGATGAACTCCCCTAGAGAACTTTCTCCGATTTTCTTTCCGAATTCTTCATTTCATTCTCAATTTTCATAGCTATCAGACCACAGGAAATTACCACTTGCAGAATGACAAATACTGGAGGTAAATTCTTTATAGGTTCTAGCCATCTCAAACTGCCTACATCGAAAAGCCTAAGATGAATTCGGTTCTAGTATACTTACTATGCTGCCAAACTCTTTTCTCTTCATACTCCCGCCACCGTCATTTTCCTGTTTCGATTCAAGAATTGTTTCCACTGTCTCTATGTGTCATCGCATATACTGTTTGGAAACTCTTTGTGACAAAGGTGTCCACACATTAGGTCCAAAAGCAAGGATTTCTTTAAAACTAGCTTCCACCAATCATAAGTCAGTGACCTTGTAAAGTGAGATCCAAGACATTTGGGGCCATCTATTCAGGGGGATATTTCACTTCCTCTAAAGCCCCAATTTCTCCACCAAACTGTTTCTAAACTTCTTTCCAAACTTAACATGGAATTCATCTTACTCCATGTTCTTTCTTACCAATCGCTTGAGCTCTAGGGGCCATGAGTCGATCTAAGACCCTTGCCATATCCTGATAAATTTTTAACAACGCTTCGATTAACACATGTTCACTTCTAGCTAAGTCAGATGGACCAAACACAGATGGATTAAGGTCCATAGGATTGATGCTCTTAGCTGTTTCTTCCACAGCTTCTTGGGATTGGTCCATTCTAATTAATATGTAGGTACATTTTTAACCTAATAGTTTTCCAAAAAAGCTTAAACCTAGGCTCTGATGCCAACTTAACTATAACGCCCCATCCCCTAGCCAAGGCAGGAGAGGTGACGTCACATGGAACTGGGACTTCTCAACCTGATTTTCTGACATTTGTGGGCCCATTTTGTAACACCCCAAACTATACCCTAGTAGTTTATTACAGTTTAGGGTATAATATAAGTAAAATTTATATTTTTTTTGGAATTTAAGTGCTAAGAAAAAATTTATATTTTTTTTGGAATTTAAGTGCTAAGAGTGAAAATTGATGAAGCCAGAATTAATCCAAGAGTCAAGGGTTTAATGGTTAATTGCAAATTAAGGACTTAAGAGACATTAAGTTAAATGATGTTATGCCATATTAGAATTTGTGATAAGTGATTTGCAAATGATAAAATGAAGAGGGACTAAATGCAAAAAGAAGAAAGTTTAACTAAAATTACTTTTTGCCAAACATGGCCTTGTAACAAAGGATAAGACCAAATGGTCTTATGAGAAGAAGTTTTCTCATTTTGGGTGTTCGATGTTATTAGGGCTTACTTGTTCTTTGGTGGAGAGCAGCTGGGTTTGGTAGCTTTCTTTCTTCAATTTCATTAGAGATCTACTTGTTCAAGTGAGAAGGAAGCAGTTAAGGAGAAAGGAAGAGGAGAAAGAGTAAGAAGAAGAAAGCTAGGGTTTGAAGTTTGGTTAAGGTTTCGATTTCTTCTTTCTATTTTATAGCTGGCTGTAAGGTAGGATTTTGTTTTGGATCCTCAATGGAGGAGTTTGGTGTGAAAAAATGTGTAAAGAAACATGCAGGTGTTTTAAGGGATTTGTTGTCAAAATTTTTCTAAAACCCCTATTTTTGTTTTAGCCATATCTTGGCCTAGAGACCTCCAAATGGAATGATTCTAATTGGAGGTGAATCCTAAGACTCGTAACTTTAAATATTCAGAGGACCACTAGGTCAAATTATGGTACTATGAGCCCCGACTCGAATTGACCCGCTTCGGTTTTGACTCGGGCAACTAGACCCCACTTTGAGTAAGCTCGAGTCACATTCGGGGCTAGGTTACAAATTGAGTGATTTCAATTTCTAGGTAAACTAGAATTCTTGTAGAATAATTCCATGAAGGAAGTATATTTAGATTTGGACTCCATTGTACCCAGAAATTCATCGAAGTGGAGCTCTGTTTTCTGTCAATTAAGGTTCGTCTAGACCAGTCTTTAGTGTTTGAGTCATATCTTGGGATAGGTTGATCAAAATACAGTGATTCCAATTTTTGGGTAAATTAGACTTCTAGGAAAACAACTTCCATGATAATCAGATTTGGACCCCATTGTACCCAGAAAATTCACAAAATGGGAGCTCTGTTTTTGGTCAGTTAAGGTTCAGCGCGACGAACCCCTGTTTGTGAGAAGACTCCTTTGTCTTCTCCTATGTGACCTTAAGACACTTAGATGTCTCTTTAATGATTATAGAAGACCAATAAAAAGATATATGTGCCTAGTTATGAGTATGTAATAATGAAAAAATTGTATAAAAGTTATATGAATTAATGTTACATTATATTGAGATGATTAAGATACGAAAGGATATGAACTCTGATCATGTGAAGAAGAGTACATGTATTTTTTTTATATGAAGAAGCACAGAATATAGTCAAATGATCATAAGAAATATGTGAAACTATCTCACATGTTCAAGAGAATAATTGATAGGGAATATCCCATATGTATACAGGAAATCAATAATTATTCAAGTATATGGGATATGTGTTTTGATATTTGAAAGATTGTTAAGAAAACATAATAAAACCGGACATTTACTTATGACCAAAAAGAGTTTGATAGGGATAGACATGTCTATAGATAACAATGTTGCAAAGATACAATTTATGCAATGTGCTGCCCCTGTTGGTCGACATGATGGATCCCGCTGGGATCATTACGCTGGGCCTTGTTCAGTCATACATGTTAGTGATGTGTGCCTTAGTGGCAATAGTGTAATTGTTATTACTATATTTCAATAATAAAGAGGCATTTTCATTATCATCTTACATTTCTAATTTGGTGATTTACCATGAATAGTCGTATTCCACTGATAAGTCATCAAGGTGTGACTCATAAGAGAAACCTCGACTTCAAATGGAATACTATTCTAAATTGTACCTAGTCGCTCATTATCAGGTGAATTAAGACTAGTATGGAGCTCGATTTGACGATCATGTTCTACTGATCATGCATATATGATATTAAGTCAGCTCATAAGTACATGTTGGTGAACATTGTACTGGATCGACCCACCATGAGAATACTACATGGATTGTAAGTCACAAGTACTTCTTATCATAATAATGTCTTCTTTTTATTCTTCGACCTATCACCACCATAGGTCCCTACATGAGGAGCTTTATGTTTTGACACAATTCAACATCATCTGTAATAGGGTGGTAATATAGACTATAGTTGGACATAGAATAAATCATGTAGAGGGACGTGAGTGGATGAAAGGGATTCATTCCTTCATTTTGGGAGAGATATTCGTGGGGCCCTCAACACAGAGACTGAAATCGTGATGGCCATGCCAAATGAATTAATAGCGGTTATTAATGTTATTTGTATTATCGCTTACATGGTAATGAGAAAATTGCATAATTGAACTTTTCAAGGGAGACATAGTCCATGCTCAGGTTCAATTGTGATATCGTGAGACAAAGGAACTACAATATTTATTATGGATTAGGTTGGCAAGTTCAAGACACATCCACATAATTTGGGGGGTCATACGCCTTGCCAGGTCGCTTATGATCCGTGGCCAAATGGGCTTTTGAGCCCACCGCCAACACGATGGACCTATAGTCACACACATTAACGGGTCGGAACCAACCCTCAGCCTAAATTGGTATTTAAACCCAAGGGATCCCTATGTGGATCAATTCATTCGTTTTTCATAATTGAGAGAGGCGGCTAAGGGTTTTCGTGAGACTCAACCCGGTGCTAGCACACTCGTTTCTCTCGGTTTCTAAAGAAGGCTCGTTCGTGTGGATAGCTAGAGAGGGTGGAGCGATCTGCTACGCCTTTCAGTTCGACAAAGAGGGTTTGACGCACACATGATGCTACAAAACAAGGATCTTCCAGAGAGAATAAGGTATTCTTCTATCCCTGAATCATCTGATCGGATCACATGGATCCCTAGTCAGGTTAGAAATAGGCGAAACTTTAATTTTTCCACTGTGTATGTATGCTTAATCGACAATAAATTCCCAACAATATAATACAGTACAATTTATAGATCACTGTCTTGTATAGTGATAGTACCTTTGGGTACATTTAGTTCCGTCCCATGACCTACTTATTTGGAATATGTAGGCATTACATAAGATGAGATAAAAATTTTGTAATGTTTATAAAAGGCATAAAACATGGAAATTACATGAAATGAAAAATGTAATGAAATTATAAATGACAGGATATAAGACATGAAGCATAACTCATAAGGCCAAAGATAATGAATGTCATGAATATGCAAATAAATTAATTAGTGGAATTGTTATGATTTATTACCTTATGTTGAAATGTTAGTGATAAGTGGTTAAATGTATAGTTAGATGCATTTATGTGCTCAGGACGACGTTATATGGTCGTCCATATTTATGGATCCCCACTAAGCTATAAAGCTTAGCACGGGTGTTTATCCATGTAGGTATCGAGGGTGTGGTGATAGAAAATGACATCCCACATCAGCAAAGGCTAACACAGCATTAGGTGCCCATCAATGATGTTTGGTTTATTTTGAGATGATGTACATTTAATTTGGAAAACAATGAAAGGTTTTGTATATAACGTAATTAAATATGTTGATCACTTCAATGGTGGGGTATGATATTATTTTGTAATATGTAATTTATATTTTGTAATATGATAATGTATATGTTTATATTTTTTGTAAGTTTATATTTTCAAGATAATTGTTTAGAATTATATAAAGCACGAAGCAGCACTTCGTATTGTGTTTGGTCAGCCTCACACATTTCAAATCATAATATCATAATAACAGTAAAATTGTAGTGGTGTTTAGATTGTCATGTACATATATGTATGAGTCCATCTACTTGTATTTATACAAGTTGTACTATCTCTAAAATATTACATTTACATTTCCAAACATAAAATAAAAAACCTACATAAGGTGGACTCCTAATTCTATGTTGGCCCTAACGAATACGGGATGTCTTTGATGACCTCTTCAGTACCTACACAGATGAAACACATGTGCTAAGCTTATAACTTAGTAGGAAAACAGGATAACATATATGACCACTTGTAGTGGTCCTCAATTACAGTATACATTTCAAATAATTCACATATCATAGTATTCATATCTCCCGTAGGAGAACATAACAAAAATCTTATAACATAAATCTTTTAACAAAAGGTACCCATAGGTACACTATAGAACATAACTGAATTATGCCTTAGCATCGGAGCTGATTACTTTTATTTCCTTATGTTTCATTATTCAGATACTTATCATATAAGTGTTTGCCTGTATAGACCAATAACAATAAATGAAAGGAACGCAGCATAATAGGTACCCAAAGGTATGGTACAATACTGAACAAAGGTGTCGGCACAATCGTAACGTGTTTGCATTTCACGCAATGTAGGCGGTCAGAAAGCACTATGCGTGAGTGTCGTGAAGATTGAACGTAGAGTGTCTAATTCAAACAACGAAGTGCTGAAGCACTAATCGTGAGGTGCCTATTCATTCACTATTCCTGGCCTGAAAGATACACCATATAGCTTACGAGCTTGTTACATTGTTCTTAATCACATTCTTATTTAGATAACTCAAGCAAAGAAGAGGGCAAGAACATAAATTCTGCCTAGAAACAAGTTCACCTAGGTGAAGCGTAGCTTCGCCAAGGCAGCGAGGTTCGTGCCTATATCCATGTCACGTACTAGACTTGTATGCATGTATAAACCCTTTTACTCACTTGATAAGATCCTCAATTAATCCAATTTCATACCTAATTATCACTCTATGGAAGTTCGAACAAAAGAGGGATGGCTTCTAGAATTAATAGAAGAGAGGAAACAAAAACAGGACTACAGGTTCGCTTAGGCGTAGAGGACCTTCGCCTAGGCAAGGACCTACGCCAAGGAGGAGCAACCCACGCCGAGGTGTGGCAGAGACTAGAAAAGTTGGGGCTTCGGGTTCGCCTAGGTGAAGCTCCTCACGTCGACGAAGCTCCCTTCACCTAGGCGGAAAGCTTCGAGATTGTACTGAAATAGCATTTTTGCCTCTTTTCCATCGAACTTTTCCAACCAAAACCAAACCACATCAAAACAAACCACAAAACCCAACTCAAAACAACCAAAAATACATATATGGAAGAGTTAGGGTTTCCTAACCCAAACATAGACAATGAGGGAGTTCGGAGAGTTTCCTAACCAACAAATGGAAGAGTTTCATACCTTGATTTCTTGAACACTTCAACTAGCCTTCCTTTTCTTCACTTCTTCCTTTCCTTGAGCAAAGAGAACCAAAACAATGGAAAGCACAAGCTAGCTTGGCCTCCTACTCCACAACCGTAAGCCCTAGCTCCCAAAATCCCCAAAATGGATAATGCTTATCCTAGAAGACAATTTGTTCTCTTAATACCATTTTGCTTAAATTTCTCCTTTTTTCTTTTTAGTCCTTCTTCATTCTAATTGCAATTGAACTTCTCAAAATGCTATCTTGACATATAACATTTTCACTCAATGTCCATTAGGTCCCTAACTTTGCAAATTACCATTTTAACCTTTTTCACGCTTAACACTTAAATTTCCGAAAAACACTAATTTTACTTATATTATACCCTAAATATGCCATAAAACAATTAGGGTATAATTTGGGATGTTACAGTTATACTTTAAGGAAGAGTTCTTATGATTGGAAATTATTATTCTTATGAAGTAGTTAAAATTTTGTGAGCATATTTAAAATAAAAAGCATTCATTAGTAGAGCCGGCACAAGCGTTTGAATGTGAAGAACACTGATATTTAAAAAAAACGTGTAATCAACTGAGGCGTGTTATTGTAGAACATTGTCCTTATGAATTTTATTCCTCAAGATTTAACAGTTCTTCAGATGATTATCTGGAACAGGAACAACAAAGGGAATAAGAGAGAGGAATAATTTTATGGAATAAATATTTATTCAACACTCAATTTATAGGGAAACCAGGAAACCAATCTGTAACAGTTTGGTTTGAAATTGAAAATTATGGTTGTTGGGCATTAAGACTGGAAATTAATGCAAAACCGTTATGAATTGAATTCAAAATAGTTGTTTTGAATTGGAGAAACTATTTGAATTTACTATGATTTTATGACTTTGACTGTTTTGATTTTTTGAATAATCAAAAAGCAAGGTTTTTATGTAGGCAAACAAAACAAAATTGATTTGGAGCAAATCGGACTTTTGCATTGAAATCGGACTTTTGGCCCATTTCTTATGCGCGCAAGGTATCCCCTCACCTCAAGCCTTATACAAGCCCATAAATGGGTTTTAGTATATAAACCTAATAAAGACTCTTGTCTTTTTTCGATGTGGGACAACATCTTTTTTAAAACTATCATTTACTAACATTCAAAAGAAAGAATTTTGAAGGTGTCATTTACAAGTGTGGTTTTAGAGCCATATATGTAAATTGACAATAATGCCCTTAGTTCGGAGTTTGGGGTGTTATAGAATGATATTAGAGCATAAGGATAAAATCATGTAGACTATTAGAGTGACGAGAATTATTTGTTATTATTATTTTTATATATATTCAATTAATTTCATTGAAGAACTAATTTCGTATCTTCTTATTGTTTTTTTTTTCTAATATGTCTTGAGATTATAGGTAACTATGTCCCCAAGGCGCACCATTTCTTCTAGCGATAGTGAGGTATCAAGGGATAATGCACATTTTAGATCACAAGAACACTAAAACTCTACTACATAACACAACACTGCATTTTCAGAGTCAAAACTGGAGTCCATTGGTTAAGATAGGATAGACGTCAACCATCTCACTTATATGCTCAACCATCTCACTTATATGATCGATGGTTAACATTACTTATTTTTTAAGGATAGGTTTTGACTAGGTAAGCATCATCCTTCTTAGTTTTGAAATTTCATGTAATAATGTTTTCGCACCTTTTTTACTTGCTGGTTTTAACTTATTTTGCCCCAAATATCTATAAATTTTCAAATCCACACCGTTTTAGTGTATTTAGTTAAAACGGGAAGAAAATTAGGGACATTAACCTTGACATATATAATAATTAATTTCAACGACCTATCTTTAATGAATTTAACTAAAAAGTCAAATTATCATATATATTTTTATCATGCTTATGAAAATTAAAAATAAAACAAACAAACTATTGGTTTATTATCTTTAAAAAAAAAAAACTATCGATTTATCATTTGTTTTTTAAACAATAATTGAGATGGATAAATTTTTAATATACTTTATTTTTAGAATTTTTTTGAAAGTTAATAACTTTTTAATACAATATAATAAGCTGATTGGAATCCCTCCCCTTCTCATGTCCAATCATTCTCTAAGCAATTGAGTTAAACTTGTGGACTTTTATTTTTAGAATTTAATCATGATGATAAGTGGTTTTTTTCCTTCTTCAAGCTGTATGATTTGAGTTATTAGTAATTTGGATCTTAAATGTCATTTAAATTTATCAATAATTTAATACAAAATTCCATTCAATTTTTTTTTTTAAAATAAATTATTTAAGACGAATTAAATTAGAGGAATTGAAACTTTAAACTCATTGGCTTATCCGATAAAATACTCATAACATATTTGATTAAATCCCTCATCAATTTTTTGATATGATTTTGATAAAAAATATCAATTTTATTTTATTACAAAAATAACTCTTTCTTTTAACACAATGTAAATAATTTTAAGGGAAGAAGGATATTTTAATTATCCAAAATAAGTTATTTTTCAAGAAAAATCATAGGAATTTTTTTTTTAATACACTATAATTTTAAGATAATAACTGTTCCATTGGGACTTAGGACACTCACTCCCTAACGAGCAAAACATGGGAAATGTTATATTCATAAATTTAGGATTATTAGATGTCTTATAGCCAAGTATTTCTTGGATGAATCAAGGATAACTAGATAAGAGCATTATTTATTTAGCTCTTAAAATCTAACTAAAGTAATAAAGGGGGTGAAATGGGCATTTGAGAAAATTAGGATTTAATTCAAACCATAGTACTACAATGTAATATGTTAAATGAATAAATGTAAAAAAAGTCTATTATTTATTTATTTACTATTTGTTTAAATTTAAATGGATTAATTCATTCCAAATCTAGTTTGCACAAGACTTTTTTTGACAGCAAAGTTTCAAGACTTAGGAAATTAAATTCTTAATTTATTTTTTAAAATAGGTCTTAGTATTATACTTTTGAGAGATTTGTAAAATTAAATAATAATAATAATAATAATAATAATAATGATAATGATAATAATAATAAAAGATAACGAAGGAGAAACAAATTCCACATTTTATGTTATATTATCAGAAAAAAAAAAAAGAATAAAAAGATCCCAGAAATAAGAGTGGACGAGGAGGACTAAGAGTAATGGGGATAGGAGCAGACATACACAGGAGAAGCAGGGGATAGAAGACACATATGGGACAGCGTATCGCATGAAAACTTTCTATAAATTGCATGCAAATCTCTCGCTCTCACTTCCCAACACTTTCTCAACACTCTCTCTTTCGCCTATGAATTCGCTTCGCGACTTTATATTTTTCACCTTAAATTCAAAATCTCTCCTAATATACCCTATCAAAAAATCATTCCTCTTTTTTTTTTTCCTTCTTTTGTGCTCCGATTTCTCTAAATTGTTTATAAAAACCCTTTGACAAAACCCTCGCCTCCTTCCCTTTCCCCCTGTTTTCAACCCCATTCCTTTTCACGGTGCCATGGACAACCGAGGATTTGGCAACCCCACCCCCCGACGGTCTTCCGCCGGCTACACGCCGGTTCCGGTTCTTATTCCGAGAGACGAGCCTTTTCCTTGGAGGTATTTGGACAATCAGTTCAGAGGCGCCAACGCGCCGGAAACTGGGACCCAGAACCCTTTCCTCATTGAGGCCCACCAGGGTCAACCTCTCGAGGACGTCTTCTCTCGTCTCAATCTTTCGTCCGGTGTTGGTGGTGGGTCGACGGCCGGAGACGGGATTTCTGGTGGGTACGGCTTTTTGCCGGTTTATTCGCCGGAAATACAGCAAACGAATAATGAGTTTCAGAGTCTGGGTTCTCTCAGAAACGGCATTGATGCTTTAGGGGAGGTGGGTATGGGGAATTATGAGGTGAGAGCGAGTGTTGATAGTCGTGATAACTTTTTGGGGTTTTCGAATTCTGCACCGGTTATTCAAGAACCGAGTAATGAATCAGGGAAGAGAAGCTTTGGGGTTGAGAGTAATGCTTATTGGAACCAATCTCCCAGACAATATCGAAGTCCTAGTTTGTTCTCAATTATGCCTCGTTCCAATCAAAACCGACTCTTGCGTGGTCCTATGTTGGATTCTTATGGGGAAGTCGATGGTTTTGTTTCCGAAAATTTGAGTAGTTTGAGGGCTGCTTCGTATAATCGTAGCCTTCATAATCAATTCAATCATCAATTGCAGCAGTATTTGGGTATGAACCACTCATGTTTGGAAGATTGGCGGGGCAGCATTTTGCCGTTGGCCATGAATCAACATGGGTGTCGGTTTTTGCAGGAAAAATTCCAAAATATAAGTGTTGAGGAAATTGAGATCATCTTCAGTGAAGTGATAAACCATGTGGGCGAGTTAATGCTGGACCAATTTGGTAACTATATTGTTCAGAAGCTGGTAGAGTTTTGTAATGAAGAACAGAGGACTCGGATCCTTCTGTCTGTCACCAAAAGTCAGTATCAACTCATCTTTATATGCCTCAACATACATGGGTACTCTTGGTTCTTTATTTTTCTTGATTTTATCCAATTTTGATTCTGAGTGGTTTCTGGTGTAATGGATTTTTTGTTCTCGTGGCAGGACTCGGGTGATGCAAAAATTATTGGAGCATCTTACAACCCCAGAACAAGTTTCTATCGCCATGTCTGCCCTGTCACCTATCACTGTTGCATTGACCATGGATGCTAGTGGTCATCATGTGATCGAGCACTGCTTGAGACTTTTTTCTTTTGAAGACAATATGGTAAAGTAGTTCTATAGAATTTGATTCCGATTATGTTTCTTTTATCATATCATATGTGTTGTTACTCGTATCTCCTTGTCCCGTGCCTAAGTGTTAGATGCATAGCAAATGGGATCAATTATTTCTGGTTTCATGTCTTGGTTTTTGTTTATTTGTACTTGTTTTAAGTGGTCTTTGGTTTCGGTCCACAGGGCTTGGTCAGCTCATGCACCAATAAATTATAGTTGAATGAAGATATTAACTTATAAAGTTAAAGGAATCCTAAAATCCTCCAATGATCCTGAATTTGAGATCAATTTAGTTAGAATAAGGATTTACCTATCATTTTTTTTCTCTTGGAAGTTGCAGTTTTTTCACGTTTGACATCAATGCTGAAACCATAAAGTGTTGAACATTTTCGATCAACAAATTTATCTATATTGGAAAGGTGATAAGTTGTTTCTGCATTTTAGATTAGTAAAAAATGATGAAAAATCAAATTTGAATATTTATATTCCTAGGAAAGTGTGTTATATACTTTGAGGACAGAAATTATTGATAATAAAGCATGCAATGGGTTGAATGTTTTTTTATATGGGTTCATGTGATGTGCTGATGCTTGGAACTAACAGTTGTAGTTAAAATTTAAAAGATTTTCTTAGTCAATTTTATGATGATTAATGTATCGATTATCATTTTTTGTTAAGTTGAATGGTAACAACTAGTATTTTTTTAATATCTTTCACAGAATTGGATATATATACTTCATTGTTTGAATGCCCTTGTTTATGCATTTTTAAAAAATATGCAACACAGAAAAATGATACTCAAAAGCTTTTATATGTTTTAGCAGCTATGGTAGATATAGTTATATCTCATCAAGGAAAGTAAAATGGCTTGGGATTGTGGTCATATCAAAATGCTTCTTGTTCCATTAGTAATATATCAATCATGATCAAAGCTTCTTGTTTCTTTTTTTTTTTTTGTTTCCCTATTAAAGTTTCATCTGTTAGTCTGATAGGTTGGCTGTCTCAATAGGTTTTTATCCCTACAATGATAATTCTTTAACAATTTGGTTTTTGCTATACAGTAGTAGGTGATGTGTTGATCTGTTAGGTTAGTTGTCTTGATCAGTTTTTACCGACAATGCTAATCTGGTTTTACATGCCCTCATTTCCTGTAAAACTCTATTGCTTTAAAAGAAAGCTACTGGTGAACAACCTTGGAGAATTCTTGTAGTCCTTTTGGATCATCGCTTGGAAGGGTTGAGGGAAAGAGAAAAATAAATCATAAGGGAAAGAAGGTTTGACCATCTCTTTTCAGTTCTTCTATCCCCCGGTCTTTTCCAATTCACCTTAACTTTGAGGAGATGCTTTCGGTTGGTTTGAATAGTACTTCTTCGATATATCTCCTGCTTGTCTTCTTTCTTCTCCCGATAAAGACATTTCTAAACTTTTCTCCTCTTTTTTCCTACAAAACATACTAATGAAAATGCAATCAACAAATATACTCCCTTTTCTGCTTGCATAATTCAGTACAACTTTATTTGAGTTAGTTCTAGGAACCACCATTTTTCTTTTGAATAAATATATTCTAATTTCTTGTATATTGACCCTTGAATTTTCTAATGGAACTTGCTTGTTCAGTATCTTGTGAAGGAGGTGGCAGAGAACTGCTTTGAAATTGCAACCAATAGAAGCGGGTGTTGTGTGCTGCAGTCATGTGTGGAGCGCTCACAGGGAGAACTTAGAAAGCAACTAATGGCTGAAATAATCGCTAACGCCCTACCCCTGGCAGAAGACCGTTTTGGGTTGGTTCCTTTAAAGCTTTGTCTACACATTATTTCCATATGATGAACTGCATACCAACTCTCGTTTCTACTGTTTTTTTTTCTATAGTAACTATGTGGTGCAACACCTTATGGGGTTGAGAATACCTGAAGTCATGAGAAATTTCCTCAAGCAGTTTGAAGGGACACTCATTTCTCTCTCCTGCAACAAGTATGGTAGCAACGTTGTGCAAAGACTTCTGGATAAATCAGAAGAAGAGCTAACCTCACAGGTTATCATAGGGTTGCTACAGAGTCCGAATGTTTCTAGGCTGCTCCTTGATCCTTTTGGAAACTTTGTATTTCAGTCGGCATTGAACGAATCTAAGGTTAGATTGTCACCGAAATCCCTCTATTTTAGTTCACCTGTTACGAATCTAAGCCTAAGACCTGGGTTTTACACCGACATGGCAAAGTAGATGCAGTATTATATTTACTATATGATATGATTATGGTTTTGATGTGTCTTTTAATTATTGCGAGGTCAGGGCCAAGTTCGAAACCATCTTGTGGGTTTTGTTCGATTAAATGCTCCATCGATGCGCAGCAATCTTTACGGGAAAAAGGTTCTGCATTGGTTCGACAAGAGGAGGCTGCAACATTTATACATGTAAAGATACAGATATGTTTAGGTTGTCTCTTAATTACAGAAAAGAATTCTTTACACCACTAGGATGTGTGTCAATCACAGGCATAATGTTGTTTCAATTATTCTCTTTTCCCTTTTTTTTTTTTTTTGGCGTCGTGATAAAGAAAATTTAGGTGTTGATTAGAGAGTAGGAGGATTGTAATTTTAGTTGTTGGTAGTCCTTTTGATTCCCTATGTCTGTCTACTCACTCTACCATGGATGGATGAATTTGGCTGGCAAGTGGGGATGAATCTGCAGTCGCATCATAATAGGGACTAACTTTTGGGTATTGTTACACTGGATTTCTTCTGGGGATTTCAGAAGGGATGATCACTGTGTGTGTGTTGGAATTGTATATTTTGAGATCTTCCCACTGTTGCTTGTTATACGTTATATCGTCACAGTTGTTTAGCCCATTTCAATGGAATTTATCATGTTATGCTTTTTTGCCATCTGTCATCTCAAATTTATCCAGGTTTTCTGGGTTTTTTTTTCTTTCTTTCTCTTCATATGCTATTTTTATTTGTTCATTTAGGTAATATTTGATTCCCAAATCTTGAAATACAAGTTTATCTCAGGGTTTGTTTGGTTGATGGGAAATTCGAGGGAAAATGTAATGGAATGAAAATAAGGAGGAAAAGTAGAAGAAAAGAAAAGAAAATAAGGAAAATAAAAATAGAATTAAATCTTATTTATTATTATTTTTTATTTTAAATCAATTTTATATATGTTGTAAAAAAATCAATTTTATATATGTTAACTTGTCAATATAAAGATCATAAGAATATGTAAGTTTTTAAAAAAAATTATTTATATTTAATTTTGTTTCCTTAATTATGATTGTGTTTTTTTACATCCATTATAATACCTCAAATTATACCTTATTAGTTTATTACAGTTTAATTTGAATTTGTCGGGAATTTAAGTACTAAGGATAAAATGGTCATTGTCAAATTAAGGACTCAAAGAACATTATGTAAGAAGATTATATGTTATTATTGAATTTGGATAAGTTGACTTGCAAATAGATAGGAATTGGAAGACTAAATTGCAAGGCCTAAAATTAAGCCAAATGAGATAAAGACAATAACTTGTCTTGTAGAATGGGAAGTTATCTATTTTGGAGTTTTGGGAGCTAGGGCTACAGTTTGAAAGAATAAGCCATTTTGGTTGTTTTCTCTCCTTCGTCTTGGGTTCTCCTTGTTCAAGTAAGAAAGTGAGGAAAAATAAGTTACTTGGAAGAGAATAAATCAAGGTATGAAACTTTTGTATGAAAACTATCACAAATCTCTCATTGTCTATGTTTGGGTTAAGAAACCCTAACTCTCATTATAAAAGTGTTTTTCGTTAGTTTAAGTTGGGTTTGAGAGTTGTTCTGATACTGTTTTATTTTATGGAAATTTCCGGTGAAATAGGGTAAAAATGCCCATTTATGTTCTAACCCGACGCTTCTTCGCCTAGGCAAAGGAGTGTTGGCCTAGGTGAAGGTCTGTTCGCCTAGGTGAACTAAGACCCACTGCTCCGCCCAACCCCGCTCAGTGAAAGAGGGGGACGCAACAGGACTCAGAATCCTTAACTTGTTTTTCCGACATCAGAGCTCCTAACATGTAATTAATTCATAATCACAAATACATATAAAACAACAACGCAGCGGTTCATAATCGCCCCGTACAAATATTTGAGTCTCATTGACTTATACATATACAAAAAAAAAAAAACTTTACATGTACATATTCAAAACGAGGCCGACCTATGTGATGTTAACTCTTATTGTTGTGTCGTCCCTCCCGCAGTCGAATGACTGGGATGTCCTCTTCAGTACCTACATGGATGAAACACTCGTACTAAACTTATAACTTAATGAACACATATAACATATATGACCACCCGTAGTGGTCCTTAAAGATGATATACAATTTACAAAATTGTCTATTTGCACAATATCTATTCATATATCATTATACTCTGTACATAAATTATTTAGTGTAGTTCTCACTCAATTGTCATAATACATAGTACTTTTCATATCATTATAGCTCTATCACCTTTTTTTTTCATTTCGAATAATTGTTTCCATGTTACATTCTTCTTATAACCGTTTCCATGTTACATGCTTCTTATAACTGTTTCCATGTTACATGCTTCTTATTACCATTTCAATCATTTTTTTTGTTTTATCACATTTTATGTCTTATGTTTACCTCGTATATCTGTAAGTGAATAACGGGTATAATCAGACGTACCGAAGGTACTATCACCGCATCAGACAAAGGATTCTATTTGTATAACCCAAACGGGACTTCTATAATGATCCAAATGATATCTATGTCATCGCCCCAAACGGGGCCTCGATATGTATAAATTATATGTTGCAGCAACTGTATCCCTATAGGCATGTCTATCTATCCCTCTACCTGGTGACATATGCAGACAATCAAGCTTATTACATTTTCATTCATGTTCAAGCTATGCACATCTCATATACATGGATAATGTCAGTCACATGTATCCACATGAGATACTTTCAGACAGTATTCTTTTATACATATACTATAACTACTTTTATCATAACTTGTATGATCATGTTCTCAGTATTGCTCGTATTTTTGTTCATGTAATCATATTTCATATAGCAATCACTTTTATAATTCTTTTACAATTTCATTTATTCACTTGAATCTCATTTTACCGAAATATTTCCTACAAACAGAGCCCCTTTTAGAAGAATTTCTAGGTATAATGGAGTCCAAATTTGAATACACTTATTTCAAGGAGATTTGTTCGCCTAGAAGTCTAGTTTACCCATAAATTTGAATCACTCAATTTGGATGAGTGATGGCAAAGTTATGTCCTAAACACTAAAGTAAGCACTCAACACACTTCACAAACTCCGTCCTAGTAACAGCCACTTGATGAATTTTCCGGGTCCAATTAATCTAAATTCAATACACTTATTTCAAGGAGATTTGTTTTATAGAAGTCTAGTTTACTCCAGAAAATTTTGAATCACTCACTTTGATGAGCGATTGCTGCTTATAGCCTAAACACCAAAAAGTCAGACTAAAACAGCACTTAAACCACCGAAACAAAGTGTCTCGCTTGACAAATTTTCGGGTTTCATCGGGGTCCAAATTTGAATATACTTATTTCAAGGAGATTTGTCCTCCTAGAAGTCTAGTTTACCCAGAAATTTGAATCACTAAATTTGGATGAGTAATGACCAAGTTATATCCAAGAAAAGAATATGGGTTTTGGAAAATTTTTGACAACATCTCCCCAAAAACCCCAACATTTTCTTTATACAAACATTCCTCAATTGAGGACCACAACCAACTCAAACAACCATAAAACTGAGTTAAGACCAACAACCATCATTATTATACAAAGTTAGGGTTTTCCCAAACTCAAACATCATCAAAAAGGTTTTAGGTTTAGTTTCCATACCTCAAATCTCTTGCACTATCTTATTTCTTCTTCCTTCTTCTTCTCGATCACATAAACCCTTGATTACACGGGAGTATCCAAACTAAAGTCGTTTTCCCTTCTCACTCTCGTATGCCCTAGCTCTCAAAAACCCAAAGGAGAAATGTCTCATTTACAAGACTAATATTTGGTCTTATCCTCATCTTTCACATGGCCATGTTTGGCAAAACCCATTTTTGCATTCTTTTCCCATTTTTTCATTTAAAGCCCTTTCTTTATCTCTCATTTACACTTCAACTTATCAATATTTCTATATTAGCATATAAACTTATTATCATATGACCTTTATGACAGACCCCCTTCCTAGTGACAGAGGGCCCGTCAAGAACTCCACAAGAACCTCCCAACCAAGCTCGTCGACGACAAGTTACCATGAAGCTAAGCCGTTAAAACCGTTGAAACCGGCCTGAAAACGTGTGTTATAAAAATTTTCACTTTTCTATCAAAATCATACCTTTAGATTTAACGAAAAATCGGGCAAAGATAACGATCGCATCTGCGGTCGCTTCCAAAATACAAAAATCAATCTATAAAAATACACTCCCAATGTTTTCCAAAATCCAACTACAACCATACAGGACCTCTGGTCCTCATCAAAATATAAGATAAGGACCAATCCAACATAATTTCATCGTAACCTGTTTTTCTCAAAACCATGCATGCATATTTTACAAAAGATATTTACATATACAAAATGTCACATTTTAACTTTTTACTACTTTTACTTTACACCTATCTTATATAATCACAAACAAATACCAGATCGAGGAACATGGAAAGTGTCTTTCTGGCCAAAGACCCGCACCTTAAAAATTATTTTAAAAACATAAAATTGTGAGCCAAACAGGCTCAGTGAGTACTATAAGTTCTAAATATTGTTGTCTGCTATATGTATCTCCCAATATGAAAACTGGTATGTCTGTTATAAAACTCGTTATGAGAAAACTGAAGCTGCTTATGAAAACCATTTCAAAACTGCCGGAAACTATTTATGCCGAAAACTGCTCAAAACTATTTCATTAAAAATCGCTCAAAACTATTATTTATGCCGCCGAAAACCGTTTCGGTGGTTAATATCCGGTGCGCTATACCGAAATCAAGTACCAACCATCGTGACCCATTTCTCGAATACTTGTGACGCGATGCCAGTTAACCTCGGAACCTAGCATCGCAGGTGAACCCTAACACTACCCCGCTAAGATGGTCCGTGAACACCTACGGATCACTCATAAACATAATGGAACCTCTGGACCAAAATGCCCTAAGTGATGCAACTCCTGAACCACAACACCTCATCGCTTACGCATCGCTTCGCGCTAACTATATACCCCGACGCGTGCAGGCGACTAATTATATAAATATATACTATATCTAACCCCTAATCACGACCGTGCAATATAGTTATCATAATATCCCATAACCTTGCTATGCACAACTAAATACATCCGACGGAACTGAGTCGGTATTATCTAGTGGGTTTCATAAAACTAGCTAAACTGCTTTCTTAAATACCGGAATCGAACTTTTCTCAGCTGAGTATAACAAGTGGGAGGTAAAAAAATGCTTATAAATTTATATTTTCAAAGCACTTACAAACTTCAGAATTTTAAACACTTTCGTTTTAGAAAAGGATTTCAGTAATCACATTTTTCTCGACTAATTTCTTTCAAATCTTGTCAAGCACTCTAGATTCTCGTCGATGCTCAAACGCTTCACACAATTCATACAGCATTTAAAATGTCATCAGCTCAACGCTTTAACCATAAACATACACAAGACTTTCAAATGAATTATATCGAATGAACTGATTCTAACAAAATCCTTTACGTGCTATCCATTCGATAAGGACATCAATAATATGATGTGAAATTGACCAAAATGTCCCTACACATTAAATGCCCCATAAAAACTATCTCATGAAGAAACTCGAATTAGCCGTGACTTTCCATGTAGTCTAAAAACACCCGAAAAACATTTCAAAATTTCATTCGACTGGCTCGACTACCATCCTAAAATTTCAATCCGAACTGACCATAAACAAATTCTGAATGCAGCCCGACCGAGCCAACACGTCCCAAAAATTCCTAAACTCAATTTCTTAAAAATTTTTGGGATCTAAGTTTACGACCTTTCACCTACTTCTAAAGAAAATTCAAGTCATTACATAAAGATTTCTAAAGCAAAATAACTAAAATAGAAAAATTCCCTACCTTTGAAGCCACCCGAAATGCTAAGTTTTTGGTACCTACGCCGTAGCTTCCGTCACAGATAATCAACTTTGTTCGTCCGACAAAAATCTACGGTCCGATTTTCGTAAATATGAGAAAGAAACAAGGAGAAGAAAATAAAAAATAAAAATCCCCTCTCTTTCTCTCCTCCACGCCTCCCGTCGCCCCTACCGCTTGACTTTTTATCTCTTTCTTTTTAATTATTATTATTATTATTTGAATAAATGATTTATATCAGTTCATTCGGTCCACATTCAGTCTCCGAAAAATTTTATTTATTTTCGCCCACTTTATTATTACCACCTAACTTAAATCAAACCACTTCTCGACTTCCGGCATTTTTGTAAAAATCTCATCCCCGAAATTCTCGCGACTTATTATCCGTAAATCGTAAAATATTCCTGATTATCTCTGCATTCAACGAAATTTTTCAAATACTAGATTTCAAGTGAGACGAATTTAACTACGCACCATTTCACATCCGAGAACTAGAGAATTTTCTGCGCTCGAATTATTTGCAATTTATTATTATTATTATCCTTTAAAAATTAATAATTGAATTTCACTCCTCCACTTTCCTGACCGCAAAGTGCCACAATTTTTTCAAAACTTTATAATTTCACCCTTAAAACAACTTTTAAAAATTTATTACTAAGACTAAATTAATTAAGCGAAGTTCTCAGGCACATACTGGCCGCATACCGCGGCACCCTTCGACTCCGGCGTTACACTTTAGGTCCCGGATTGTACCACACTTACCTGACTTCGATTAATCTCAGGCTTTTATCATTTTTCACCTTAGCCATATTAATTTCCAACAAATTCAAAATTGCACTTATAGATATACCCTAAACACGCAGAAACTATCGTGTGATAATTTGAGTTATATAACCAAATTCACTTTTACTCCACCTGACAAAGGTCGCTTCAGCCATGAAAGTCCCTATGAGCCGAGTGAACTCGTAGTGGTACTGTTTTAGTTTCTTCGTTAGTTCTGAAACCATCAATTAGATTAATGTGATCCCTAACAAGTGAATGAGCGGTCCATACCTATATACAAGCTATATGTAAAATGTTTTAAACTCCGCTTCTCAAGTGCATCTGTTATCTCACCCCCTTATTCGCCAGAGTTATATAAATTACAAGAGTAATGTAATTAAGAACAACATAACAAGCCTCGTGATTTGTGATAGAATTAGCTGCCAGCCAAGATAAATTAGTGACGAATAAAATTTTAACTCCAAAGGCTACGACACTCCCGCGCACGTTATGAACACTTCTCGCTAATGCGAAGCGTGGCACTGTCTATGTTTAAGGCTTCCGACTCTGCTCAGCACTATGGCACTCCCAAGACAAGGCTACAACACTCAGTTATACGGGCGTGCAAGTCTCGATTGTGTCAATAATTCCTCTCGCTCAAAGACGGCACTACATCTTCTGGCACCTATCGTGGCTGTCCCTCTCATTCATTGTTACTCTATTTATGCAGTAAATACTTATACGTCAGGTACATGAATAATATGATATACGATATGAAATCAGCACCGCTAGGCTCAGAAAGTATCAAGTGGGTACTTTATGTTATAAGATTTCTATTATGTACTCTTATGGGAGATGTGAAAACTCTGATATATGAATTAAGTTATATGTATACTGTGATTGAGGACCACTACATGTGGTCATTTATGTTAACTGTTTTCCCACAAAGCTATAAACTTAACATAGGTGTTTCATCCATGTAGGTTCTGAAGAGGTTATCAGAGACATCCCGCATTCGCCAAGGCCAACATATCATTAGGATTCCACCTTATGTAGGTTTTTTACTTTGTTTTGAAATGTAAATGTAAAATTTTGTAATAGTGGAACTTGTAAGTATACAAATGGACTCAGAATTTATGCAGAGAACATTTAAAATGTCACTACATGGTGATATAAGTTCATGTTAATTATGATATCATGTTTTTGAAATGGGCCCACCAATGTCAGAAAATCAGGTTAAGAATTCATAGTCCCGTGTGGCATCCCCTCATCCGCTTAGGCGGGGGATGGGACATTACAATTTTAGTGGTATCAAAGCCTAGGTTTAGGCATTTCTGGAAAACTATTAGTTGCGGAAAATGTACATGGCACAATATCGTGTTAGCCTAGTCGTGGATGTCCTCAGGTTGTCTATCGCTCAGAATGGACTAACTCCAGGTCGCGGAGGAAATAAACAAAGCTCAATCCTACGGACTTGATCCATTAGTCCCGGGTCCGTCTGCCTGCAAGGGAACATGCCTTAACCGGGAGCATTGTTAAAAATTCTCAGATAAGAAGGGTCTTAGATCTACCTACACCCCATGTTCGATTGATTATGTAAGAAAGCATGGAGTAGAAGAATTCCATGGTACAAGTTTGCAAGAGTCTGATAAAGCTGAGTTTTGACTGGAGAAATTGCAAAGGGCTCTGGACAAAGTGAAATGTCCCCCTAAACAGATGGCCAAATGTGCGCCTCACCGCTGCAAGGTGCAAACTCTGAGATTGTAAAGTATCTGAGAAATGATTGCTTCGACCGCATTTCACGGGACTTTGTCCAAGAATTGCATAAAGCATAGCACTGACATTGCTAGCAGTACTCGGGCGGGAAGCAATTCCTAAATCTAAAAATTGTGGGGAACTGACAACAAGTGGATATGAGAAAGAGTTTAGCCGCCTTAATAAATATGCACCAGAACTAGTTCTTATTGAAACTTTTCGATGTAGACAGTTTGGGATGGCCTAAAGGAGTCTATAAAAAGGTACGTCATGGTTGTTACATCGTTACAAGTGGTGAATTTTTATCGGTTAGTGCAAGCGGCTATGAAAATTAAGAAATCTGAAATGACGAGTCGAGAAAGAAATTTAGAGAGAAAGTCCTCTAGAGGTGGTTCCTCTTTAGGTAAAAGAACTAGAGATTCTCAAATAGAATCTGTACATGACTCTACTACTAGAGGTAGGAGACAAAGACCTACAATGACACAGGGTTTCGGTAGGGGCACTTCAACCAGACAACATGAAAGACCTAAATGCCCACACTATCACAAAAATCATTATGGTACTTGCAAATGAGTAACCGAGGGTTGTTTCAGATGTGGGAGCACAAACCACCTTATAGCGAACTGTCCGTGAGGATATGGGAGTTCTAGAAATCCTCAAGGAAGTAGCCAAGGAGGATTAAATGTACCTCCATTGACTCGTGATAGAGGTAGATGGCGAGGTAGTTCGGGGCAGCAAGGAAGAAGTATTACTTCAAAAACAATAAGTCGCTCTACTACTACAGTCCTAACTCGAGCTTATGCCATGAGAGCCTATGAAGATTAGGATGCACCAGGGGTTATCGCGAGTAATTTCACTCTTTATGACAATGAAATGCATGCTTTGATAGATTTGGGTTCTACACATTCTTATATATGCATTGAACAATTGAGTGATAAATTTCCATCAGTAGAGCCTTTAGCATATGACATACATGTTATGAGTGCCTTGGGGAATAGTGTCAGAGTCAACAGAGTGTATAAGAACTGTCCCCTAATGGTTCATGATAGAGAGTTTTCAATTGATTTGATTGCATTTCCTTTTCATGAGTTTGATTTGATTTTGGGGATGGATTGGTTATCTAAACATCGAGCTATAGTTGATTGTGATAGGAAAACAAAGATTCCTAAATGTCTGACCGCTGAGGTAATCATAAGGTATCCGACAGACCAATGTCAAATGTTATTTTTTATAAGCCCGACGCTTTCTTAAAAGGTCAGAAGCCTGCCTTCGTGTTTACTTAAGAGGGGATGCAACTGGAAGATATACCAGCAGGAAAGAATTTCCTAATGTGTTTCCAAAGGAATAACCAGGTTTTCCACCTTAAAGAGAAGTAGTTACGCTCTTATTGAAGTCACATATTGACTTAATTTCTATTTCTAAGGCACTCCAATTTATACTCAACCTAATCAAAAGAGCTAAGACTCCTGCCATATGAGCTATTGGATGGTGGGATTCATCCCGACCTAGTGTTCTCACCCTAGGGTGCACCATTTTGTTTTGTCGTAAAAAGAAAGATGGCACTCTTCTGATGTGCATGTATTTATCAAAGAAATAAATAAGGTAATTGCGGAAAAATAAATATATGTCAGCTTCTAGAATAGCGTATATATTTGATCACTAGAAGGGAGCGAAGAGTCTTTTCAGCATGATAGACTTGCGACGGATATTATCAACTTCATGTGAAAGATGTTGATGTCCCAAAAACAGCCTTTAGAACCCAATATGGTCATTATGAGTTTTTAGTAATGTCATTTGGGTCGATCGATGACTCATTTATCTACGGACTTGATGAATAGGGTATTCCACCCTTATTTGGACCAATTTGTAGTGGATTCATGGATGATATCCTAGTGTATTCTAAGGATGCATAGGAACATGAACAACATTTGAAGATTGTGTTGCAAATCTTGAGAGAAAAACAATTGTTTGCAAAATTAAGTAAATGTGATTTTTGGCGATTGTGAGTTGGAAATCGCCTCGAAATGTAACAGAGGTGAGAATTTTCTTGGGTTTAGTTAGGTATTACCGACGGTTCGTAAAGGGATTCTCCGTCATAGCCTCTTCATTTACTAAGTTACTTCGAAAAGGGGTGGAGTTTGAATGGGATGACAAGTGTCAGTCAAGTTTTGAACAGATAAAGAAAATACCGGTTGAAGCACCAGTGTTGACCCAACCTATTTCGGGTAGAGAATATGTCATGTATAGTGATGCTTCAAGGATAGGTTTGAGATGTGTATGGATGCAAGATGAAAAAGTGGTGGCATATGCCTTAAGACAGTTGAAACCACATTAGCAAAATTATCCCACACATAATCCGGTCATAAATGCCAGAAGTGTTCGCTGAAAATATGGCTATGACATTTATATAGACGAAAAACAGAACATTACATATCATAAGAGTCTTAAGTGTAACGTCCCAAAAATAGCATTTTCGTTTTATTATTTTACTTTATAGCATTTTCTACTATTATTTTTTTATCTTTATATTTATTGTTTGCGATAAAATAGAGGTTTTTAAAGTGAGAATTCGTATTGTAGATTAGTGCACCCCAAATTAAGCCCTAGTAGTTTAATGATATGTTTAGGGTATAACACAAGTTAAAATAAAACCGGAATTAATACAAGAGTCAAGGTTAAATTGGTAAAATGTCAAAATGATAACCCAAAGGTCGTAAATGAAGAAGAGTATATGCTAAAGTACAAATGTGATAAGTTGTTATGCAAATGGAATAGAAATGAAGGGCTTTAATGCAAAAATGAAAAAAGAAAGCCAAAAAGGGGAAGGCCAAACAAAGCGCCTATAGTTAAGATGAGAATAAAGATCAATTGGGTCTAGTGAAATGAGATCAATCTTCACTGGGAAACATGGGAGCCAGTGGCACGCTCGAGAGAGAGGAGAAGTCATCTTTGACTCTACTTGTTCTTGAAGAGGAAGGAAGAAAGAAAGCTAGAGGAGTGTTCAAAAGATTAAGGTATGCATACTTGTCTAAGTTGTACGATTCACTCCATTTCCGCTTGTTAGAACCCTCCTAACTACCTCTTTAATTGTGTTTGATTGGTAAAAAACCATAAGTTAGTATATATATGTTTGAGCAGAGTTCAAGCAGCCTTTTTTCGATTAAATTGGTTTTGAGAATTTTTATGATAAAGTTTAAATACAGGCTTAAGTGGGCATGCTCTGCCAAAAATTTTCCAACCTTATTATTTTTGTTTCGCATAACTCGTCATTACTTTATCCAAATTGAGTGATTCAAATTTCTGGGTAACTAGACTTAGGAGAGTATCAAATTTTATTGAAACAATTGTATTCAAATTTGACTCCATTGGACCCGGAACCACAAAGTGAAGCTCGGACAAATTCTGGTCTCGTTTTTGGCACGCTTTGGTGTTTCGCATGCTTTGGTATTTAGGCCATAAGTTGAGTTTCACTCATCCAAATTGAGTGATTCAAATTTACGGGTAAACTAGAATTCTAGGGGAACAAATTCCTTAAAACAAGTATATTCAAATTTGGACCCCATTAGACCCAAAAATTCATCAAAGTGAAGTTTTGTTTTTGGGCAAATTTTGGTTATGTTTTGAAAATAGAGTAGTCTCGGTTGTTTAGGACATATCTTGAGTTTCGGTACTCCGAATTGGATGATTCCAATTTCTAAATGAAATATATTTATAGAGGAACAATGGACTTGAAGGAAGTTGGGTAAAATAAGGCTCATTTTTTCCCATAAAATTTTACAAGTGAAGGTGTATTGGGTAGAAATCAACCCTAACCAAAAACACTAGCATGCATGACTGATTTTTCTTTGTTTGTTCTCTGATTGTGACGTATTTGTGAAGGATTAGGGGCTGATGATGATAAAACTTGACCTAAGATTTGGATTTCAAGGATAGAAGACCAAAATTGACAACCTTTTTGGTTTGTTCTTCATACTTATCTTCTTGTTTCAAGTTTTGTGTTTGTTTGTCAAACAAATCTAAAATATTTGTTATGAAATCTGCGTTTTTGGTTTGAACCAGTTAAATCTGAAATGTTTGACAAACATCTGCATATGTGCTTCTATTTGAACCATAAATGAATTTGTTTGAGTGTTGGTTAATTGACTTATAAATGAACTATGTAGTGGAAAACATGACGGGATTCATGTATGTACAAACGAATCCGTCGATAATGTTAATCAGACAGAAATGTGAAAATGGTATTGTAAATGACCAATTAATGCCCTTAAGAAAATGTTAACCGGTCATGTTCGAGTTAGGATGATTGGTATACCAATATGAGCCACGTAGCAAAGACTGTGGAATGAAATGATTTATGCGGCAACCAACCAGAGCTCCAAATGGTACGTAAGATCGATAGTGTACACAAAATGAATTTGTAAATAACGATCAGTGACCAGATGAGCCGTCTTGTGTTATTAAATGTTTTTTTTATCCGGTCCTCTGACCAACAAGACCGTCTTAGTGATTACATTTATCCTATACACCGAAAGTCATGGTTAAATTCGTTTAAGGGCAAACTTATAAGTAAATGTGTAAAATGCATAATTTGAGTTTTGAATGAAAAATTAACATATGAAAATATACATATTTTGTGTTTGATTGAAATGGGGATAGAAATGCATAGAACCACTAAACATGAAAATATTTAGCGTGTTGTTTATCATACAGTGAAATCGAAGCGAGATCAGGTTCCTTGAGCTGAGTCATCGTCGAATCGTACGGAGTATAAGTAAATGCTCCGTCTCATGCATACATTTCATTTCAAAGAAAAAAATCATGTAATTATTTTGCATTGCAAACAAACATGTATAAATCTTCATGGGAAGAGTATATTTTTACTTACGTTTAGACATGAACTACAATGATTTGTAAATGATTTAAAAAGGGCAAGAAATGTCGTCTTGTATAAATGTGGAAATTGAGCAAATGATGGGCTCTCTACCATGATTGATGTATATTTTTATATATATAATGCGTATTTGTAATGAGATCATATTTTCATACATACATAAATATGGTTAAATGGATATTAAATATCCCATTGAAAATAAGTATATGGAAATGTGTTTACGGATAAATGGATTTAATTAGTGCAACGTCCTTTGGGTCAGTCCGGTATCCGGTCGGGTCATGGGGGCGGATGGCCAGCGTGACAGGTGTGCGGTATTATTAGAAGCTTAGGTTTAGCGATTAAATAAATTGATTTTGAAGTACATGTGACATGCATTGCATTTGCATATAAAGGATGACATGACTCGTCTTGTCGTCTCGGTCTTAATAGGTTAAGTATGGAAAGTTCAGGCCACCATAGGGTTAAAGGTGACTCACGAAGTCGGACAAATAGCTCCGCTAGTGTGAATGGTGGGCAAGCGTCCCATGCTCCATCGATACATGAACAGGAATGACCGCATGAGGTACGCTATGGATATCCTTGATAGAATGCTTCAAGCCAACACATCAAAGCGTATGACATTGAAGTTGTCCCTCGGAGGATGGCAATTGGGAGAATTGCAAGATGTACGACCCATAGATTTTCTTGGAAAGAAGTAGTGAGCCTTCCATGTGAAAAGTCAGGCTTGAAGGAACGAGGAGAATGCTTCGACAAATGCATTGCACACTAGAGGAAAATTTAGAGTGTGCGATCTCACTACTTCAGGATGACGCTTACCAATGGTGGGTGTCTGTTACTAGAACTGCAACACCAGAAAGTGTTACGTGGGAGTTTTTCATAGCAAAATTCAGGAAACAATATGGGGGTTGTATGTATCTTAACAATATGAGAAGAGAGTTCCATAATTTGAAGTAGAGGCAAATGAGTGTGACAGAGTATAAGAGGGAATTCACCCGGTTGAGCAAGTATGCTCAAGAGATGCTAGTTATAGAGGAAGAAAAGTGTCGTAAGTTTGAGGATGGCCTAAATGACTATATTCGGGCCTATGTCACAGGGTTCGGCCATGATGATTTCTCTAATATTGTGACATGTGAGTTAAATGTTGAAAGGGTAAAGAAAGAAGAGTATGATAGAAAAGAAAAAATACAAGGTAAAAAAAACTCTGGTCAGTAAAGTTTGTATCAGCACTAGAATAAGAAGTTTAGAGGTCCACCACGAGGTTCTAGTCAACGCTACACTACGAGGACTAGCTCATTCAGGTAGTAAGACTATTCTACCGGCCTTAGTCAGTGTAGCTAGTGCCCTAGGAGGTTCTTCGAGAGGACTAGCTCCTTCTTATTGCACACATTGTGAGAGGAGACATAAAGGAGATTGTTAGAGACTAACAAGTGCTTGTTTGGTTTATGGATCCAATGAGCACAAAGTTAAAGATTGTTGAAGGACTTTAATGCAAAAAAAATGGAAAACTTAACAAAAAAACAAAAATGACAAGCCAAACATAGCCTTATGAAAGAATAAGAGATAAGACCAAATTTGGTCTTGTAAAGGAACATTTCTCCTTTGGGTTTGAGAGCTTAGGGTTACAGTTGAGAGAATAAGAAAAGAGTTGGTGATTTTACTCGTGCAGTCGAAGTTTTGGTGATCGAAGAAGGAAGAATAAAGAGAAAAGAAAAAAGATTAGGTATAGAAACTAAACCTAGAACCTTTTTGATGATGTTGGGTTTAGGGAAAATAACTACATAATAATGATGGTTGTTGGTCTCAGCTCAGTTATATGGTTGTTTGAGTTGGTTGTGGTCCTCAATTGAGGAATGTTTGTATAAAGAAAATGTTGGGATTTTAGGAGAGATGCTGTCAAATTTTTTCCAAAACCCACGTTTTTTTTTTTAATCATAACTTTTCCATCACTCATATAAATTGAGTGATTCAAATTTTTGGGTAAACTAGACTTCTATGAGAATGCATATCCTTAAAATACATATATTCAAAATTTAGACATTGGACCCATAAATTCGTCGAGTGAAGCTATTTCGAATGGGTTTAAGTGTTTTGTTCTGACTTTAGTGTTTAGGTCATAACTTGTCCATCACTCATCCAAATTGAGTGATTCAAATTTCTAGGTAAACTAGACTTCTAGGAAAACAAATATCCTTGAAATAAGTGTATTCAAATTTGGACCCCATTAAACCCAGAAAATTCATCAAATTGAATCTATGTTTTTAGGCAATTTCTGGTCTGTTTGGGTACAATTTTAGTGTTTAGGCCATAACTTGGCCATCACTCATCCAAATTGAGTGATTCAAATTTTTGGGTAAATTAGACTTCTAGGAGAACAAATCTCCTTGAAATAAATGTATTCAAATTTGGATCTCATTGTACCCAGAAACCGTCTAAAGGGAGCTCTATTTGTAGAAAATATTTTGGTATAAAGAGATTCAAGTGAATAAATGAAATTTTAAAGTAATTATAAAAGTAATTGCTATATGAACTATGATTACATGAACAAAAATACGAGCAATACTAAGAACATGATCATACAGGTTATGATAAAAGTAACAGTTATAGTATATGTATAAAGGAATACTGTCTGAAAGCATCTCATGTGAATACATGTGATTTCCATTATCCATGTATATGAGATCATGCATAAGCTTGAACCACGAATAAAAATGTAAGAAGATTGATTGTCTGCATATGTCCCCAAGTAGATGGATAGGTAGGCATGCCTATTAGGGATTACATGATATAGTTAGCCTCGTTTGGGTCATTACGACCTGGATTTGAGTTGTCTGATCTGGGGATCAACGCGCAAGTACCGTGATAGTACCTTGAATTTTATCGGTTTTATACACCAGTATCCACTTCTTGGAATATGCAGGAAAGACACAAGATGAGATAAAATGATTGAAATAGTTATAAGAACCATGTAACATGAAAACAATGATTTGAATTGAAAAATGTGATAGAGTTACAATAAAATAAAAAAGTACTATGTATTATGAAGAATTAACGTGAGAACTCTAATAAATGACAGTGTACAAGTAGTCAAATATATGAATAGCTAATGTGAAAATAGGAATTTTGTTAATTGTATATTGTCATTGAGGACCAGTACAAGTGGTCATATATGTTATATGTTTACCACTAAGCTATTAGCTTAGCACGGGTGTTTCATCCATATAGGTACTGAAGAGGACATCTCAGTCATACGACACACAGGAGGCCTTACATTAATGAAGTCAACATCTAGGTTGCTACCTCTGATTTTGAATATGTACATGTAAAGTTTTTTTTCATAATAGGACTTGTATATGTATAAGTCAATAGGACTAAGATATTTGTACAGGACATTATGAACATCATTATGGTGATAGTGTTAAAAGTTTTATTTCCTTATGGATTAAGTCTAAGTTCAATGCAGTACATTGATTTATATTACGAGTGGCCTTAATGTTAATGCTTTCAGGTAAGGAGTCTCGGTCCATGTCTAAGACTTTCCCCTCTTAGCCTAGCGGGGGGTTGGGCGCGACATTTGAAGTGGTATCGAGCGGAGTTTAGGCGGCTGCGGCACAAGTATAGGATAGAAAAGCATGTCTAGTAATATATTGGCCTAATGTAGATGTCCTTGTGTGGGTGTTTGTATAGATGTATCACCTTCGGTCGGCTGAAAAGCGGAGAATGTTAACTTTGAGAGATCGAGGGTCATATGGTTGTCGAAGTGAAAGTCGTGCTCTCCTTGAGTATGCGTGAAGCTTCTTTGAAATATCTCAACACATGGCTCGCGTATTGGAAAGATTGATAGCTCCTAAAGCCCCGATAAACATGATAAGGAGACATGGGGCTAAGGAATTCCATGGGCCAAACATGGAAGAGTCGATAGTGAATTTTAGTTTAGAAAATTTGCAAAGGCTAATGGAGAAATTAGAATCTATCTGATCAAGAAAGTGACTGTGCAATTTCTTTATTACAAGGCAGTGCTTATGATTGGTGGAAGTTAGTGTTGAGGTCAGAGACTGCATATCCCGGCTATCATGAGATTTTAGTCTAAAGTTCAGGGCCAAATATGTCTACGATATGCAGGAAAATAAATGACGATTCTGAATGCGAAGTAAAAGGAACTTATTCGTGGCTGAATATGAGAAATAATTTAGCCACCTAAGTAAGTACGCGCCTGAATCGGTCCTCATTGAGGCATTTCGGTGTAGGCAATTTGAGGATGGACTAAATGAGTCCATAAAAAGGTATCTGGCACCTGTTATTGCTTTCCAATAGGTGAATTTCATCAGGTTGAATTAAGTTGCGATGAAAGTAAATGCGAGTCCAGCGTGAAGGTTCAGAAGAAGTTATCCAAGAGGAGCTTCTTCACTCATCGATTAAAGGTAGAGAGTCTCAGCCAGGAGTCGGTCTGAGGTTACGCCACCTGGGGGAAGAGACAAGGCGATGGGTGGTATCTAGATGCGGTAAAGGCATGTCGTGGAGATGAGAAGAAGTCCTAGAGTGCCCTCATTGCCAGAGACAACATTTATGTGTTTGTGGATTATTGATAAGAGGATGCTTCAGGTGTGGAAGCATAGATCATTTTATAGTGAATTGTCCCAGAGAGTCAGGGGATAGTAGAAGTATGTAAGGAGTGACGAGGAGGAGATACGTTTTGCATCACCTTCGACTGGGATCGAGGAGGTAGGGTCCTAGGTGGCTGTTCGGCCTGGGGACATGGGTGAGTGTCGGAGGCGTGGACCGTCCTATGCCTACAGCTCCATCCCGAGCTTATGCTATGAGAGCTCATGAAGATCAGGATGCACCAGAGGTGATTGCATGTAATTTCACCCTTTATAATACATAAATACATGCTTTGATTGATCCTGGCTCTACACATTCCTATATATGCATTGAACAATTGAGTGATAAATTGCCATCAGTAGAGCCTTAGGCATATGACATGCTTGTTACTAGTCCCCTGGGGCATAGTGTTAGAGTCAACCGAGTGTATAAGAATTATCCCCTAACAATTCATGATAGAGAGTTCTCGATGGACTAATTGCTTTACCCTTCCATGAATTTGATTTGATTTTGGATAGTTAGTTATCAAACATGGGCTATAGTTGATTGTGATAAGAAAAGCAGTGTGCTTAAACGTGTTTCAGAGCATGTTAAAGGTAACGATTACATGATACTCCGATCTGAGGCCGTGTCAAATGTAATTTCGGCCTATACGGGCTCGGCGTTTTCATAGAAAAGAAGTTGGCAGAGCCTTTGGCTTTGGTATGACTTAAAGGGAACAAGTGAATTTAGAAAAGATTCCTATGGTCAAAGTCCTGTCGTTCTAAGAATTCTGAGAATACCACATGAAGAAGTAGATTTGTCTGCTCCAGTGGTATATGGAGTGACTCCAATTTCTAAGGCCCCTTAAGTATAAGCTCAGTCAAACTAAAAGAGTTGTGACTCATTCACAATAGCCTATATTGAATGAGGGTTTCATCTAACTGTATATATCTATACAGGGTGCGCCAATTTTATTTGTTAAAAAGAAATATGGCACTCTTCGGATGTGCATTGATTATCGGCTAATAAATAAAGTAACAGTGAAAAATAAATATTTGTTGCCTAGAATAGAAGATATATTTGATCAATGGAAAGGTGCAAGCATCTTTTCAAAGATAGACTTGCGATCAGGTTGTTCTCCTGACAGTGAAAGATGTTGATGTCGAAAATAACTAGAACCCGCTATGGTCATTATGAGTTTTTGAGCAATGCCATTTGGGTTGTGTCTGCCATTTGCATTTATGAATTTGATGAATAGGGTTTCCACCCTCATTTGGACTAGTTTGTAGTACGGTATTCATTAGACATCACGAATTGTATTCTAAAGATGCACAGGAACATGAACAGCATTTGAGGCTAGTATTACAGATTCTAAGAGAGAAAAAGTTGTTTGCAAAGTTAAGTAAATGTGATTTTTGGCTTAAGGAAGTGTCATTCCTAGGCCATATTGTATCTTAGAGGGTATAAGAGTTGACCCTGCAAAGATTGAAGCATTTGAAAGTTGGAAACCGCCTCGAAATGTAATCGAGGTGAGAAGTTTCTTGAGTTTTGCAGGATACTATCGATGGTTTGTAAAGTAATTTTCCATCATAGCATCTTCGCTTACAAAGTTACTCCGAAAAAGGGGTAAAGTTTGAGTGGGATGACAAGTGTCAGTTAAGTTTTGAACAATTAAAGAAAATGCTGGTTGAAGCACCGGTGTTAACTCAGCCTACTTCGGGTAGAGAATATGCCATGTATAGTGATGCGATAAAAATTGGTTGGGGATGTGTATTGATGCAAGATGGAAAAGTGGTGGCATATGCCTCCAGACAGTTAAAACCACATGAGTAGAACTATCCCACACATGATTTAGAGTTGGCAGCGATAGTTTTTGCTTTGAAAATATGGCAACACTATTTATATGGTGAAAAATGTAGTATCTTTATAGATCCTGAGAGTCTCGAGTACGCAACTAACTCGAGAGAAAGAGTTGAATTTGGGAGGCAACGGAGGTGGTTAGAGTTGTTTAAGGTGTAATTTGCATAATAGACCTACACCCACAGAAACCTTAGAAGCTAATGTGGTAGAAGATGCTTTAAGCAGGAAGACAGTGGCAGCGTTGTCACTTTAACATAGTGATTAGAGACTAACAGAAGATGGAGCTTTATTAGCTTAGTTAAAAGCACAACCTGTTTTAAAACAAATGATGATAGATGCTCAGAAAAAGGATGAAGAGTTGAAGAAAAATGTACAATTGGTCAGAGATAATGACAAGACTGATTTTTCAGTAAGAGAATATGAAAGTTTGTATTTTCAGAATAGATTATGTGTAACAGCGGATAATGAGCTGAAGAAAGAATTGTTACATGAAGCTCATTACTCAGTGTTTACTATGCATCCTAGAGGTGACAAGATGTACCAGGATTTGAAACTATTAGTGGAGAGGAAAGAAAGGAGATGTGATAGAGTATGTGTCTAAGTGTTTGACGTGTCAGCAAGTCAAAGTTGAACACCAAGTGCCATCAGGTTTGTTGAATCCCATTCCAATTCCACAATGGAAATAGGATAATATAGCTATGGATTTTGTGTCTGGTCTTCCTCTCACGTAAAAAAAGCATGATTCAGTATGGGTGATAATTGATAGACTCATAAAGTCGATCCATTTTATACCAGACAGAATTGACTATTCTATGGATCGACTAACTGAATTATATGTAGATGATATTATCAGATTGCATGGTGTTCCATTGTCTATTGTGTCAGACCGAGACCCAAGATTTACGTCCAGATTTTGGAAGGAATTATAGTTAGCCTTGAGTACTAGGTTGAATTTCAATACAACATTCCATCCGTGGATAGATGGACAATCCGAGAGGTTGATTCAAGTGCTCGAAGATATGCTTCGAGGATGTGTAATGGAATTTACAAGGAGTTGGGATAGGTATGTTCTATTAATGGAATTTGCCTATAACAACAGTTATAAAGCAAGCATTGGCATGGCACCATATGAAGCTTTGTATGGCTAGAGATGTAGAACTCCGATATGTTGGACAAAACTAAATGAAAATAAGGTGATTGGTCCGGACATAGTAAAAGATACAGAAGAAAAAGTTTAGGTTATGCGGCAAAGGTTAAAAGTTGCTAGTGATTGACAAAAGTCATATGCCAATTTGAAGAGGAAAGATATTGAATATGAAGTTAGTGATAAAGTGTTCCTAAAGGTATCCCCATAGAGGAAAGTGCTTATGTTTGGGAAGAAAGGAAAGTTGAGTCCAAGATTCATCGGTCCGTATGAAATTTCAGAAAGAATAGGACCTGTAGCCTATCGGTTGGCTCTTCCTCCAGAGCTAACCAAGCTACATGATGTCTTCCATGTGTCCATGTTGAGGAGATATAGATCAGATGAATCGCATATCTTGCCCGTACAAGATGTACAAGTGCAATCAAATTTCGCTGCGATGAAGGAGCAGAAAGCTATTCTAGCTTCAGAGATAAAAGCAGTTGGAATGAAACATAAGTACTAATAGGTAGAAGTGCTCACGGCAACACCATGGTAGGGAGGAAGCTACTTGGGACGAGCTGACTATGAGGAACCTTGATACCCTCAAACTCTTCGATTAGTGTAATTTCGAGGATGAAATTCTTTTAAGGGGAGAAGTTGTAATATTTAAAATATACCTAACTTGATTTTATAACATGTTTAGGGTATAAAATAAGTTAAAAATTAGTATTTTTTTTCTGAATTTATATTACTAGAACGAAAAATGAAAATCGGAATTAATAAAGAGTCCAAGGGTAAATAGTAAAATGTAACATTAAGGACTCAAGGGTCATAAGAGAGAATAAGTTTATATGCCATTGTAGAATATTTGATAAGTAAGTGTAATGAAGAAAGGAAGAACTTTGTCACAAAAAATGGAAAACTTAATAAAATGACAAAGCTAAACATGACCTTAAAGCAACTCAATGGCTGATTCTTATCAGAAATGTCGTCTCCATAAGCTGCTAAATGGCACCCAGACCATAGAAATTTAGGCTCGATGGAGATTGCATCAAGACGGCAAAAATCTTGAGGTAGAGTTTAATGTGAGGGTGCCGTATTTTGAAACTTTGGAAAGTGAGAGGATCTGGAAAATAATGGATTGATGGCTCTTTGTTTTGGACAACGGCTCTCAACGGCTATATTCCATTTCAATTCCTATAAAATTACAGAGAATCAGGGAAAATGAACTTACCATAAATCCTTGCCTTATGGTGTTTGAAAACCACAGCTTCACCAGTTGCAGAGCTCCTAAATCGAAATTTGGTCAGCGCGGCTGAGGCTAGAACCCTACTCGTTGTGCGAAGCAGTTTGGAGGAAGAGGAAGAAAGAAGGAGGAAGAAGACGGGTATTTCTTGCCTCTTTAAATTGAAATTTTGATTTTTAAATCAAAATTGATAAATTATTAATTCTTTAAATTCATTTCTACTGGGTTTGTAATTGAAATAAATTGATTTGTATATTTATAAATTTCTCATTTTTTAAATTGATTATAATTTTTAGTGATGAATTGCTCATTCTTTAAATTGACAAATTGATTTTTTAAATTTAAATTGATAAATTAATAATTTTTTAATTAATAAATTGCTCATTCTTTAAAAATTGATTTTAAATTTTATATTGGTAGATTGATTTGTATACTTTATAAATTGCTCATTCTTTAAATTGATTATAATTTTTAATTGATAAATTATACATTCTTTTAGGATGACAAATTGATTTTAAAATTTAAATTGATAAATTGATAATTTTTAATTGATAAATTGCACATTCTTTAAATTGATTATAAATTTTATAATTGATAGATTTATTTGTATATTTTATAAATTGCTCATTTTTTAAATTGATTATAATTTTTATTTTTATTTTTGTAGATGGATTTGCAATATGACGGTTTTAAGCCCGGTTCAACATGAGCAAATTTATGTGTCTGATTCGAGTGTCACGTGTGGTAGTACAATGGAAGTGGTTCCCAAGATTGAGAAACTCATGAGAGACGAAGAACTATATGCCAGAAGAAGATAAATTAATTATTATAAATGAGCAGCGCAAAAATGGAATGTAACAAGAGCGTCTGTCACTAGAACTCCTTGATGATGTCATAATCACCATAGTAGATCAATTGTATAAATCAAAAATCATGATTATCATTTTATAATCAATGACTCAATTAGTATTTCTGACAAATAATGTAAGATCTAAACTTTAAGATTTGAATAAATATGATTGATATTTGGCCCATTAAGCTGAATAATTTCATATATTTTTTGAGTTGATGAAAACCAAAATAAATGTTTGCTAAGATTATTGGAAAACCATTTCCAATACGAGCATTGTTGAATATATTGAAAATGGGCCAATGGGTAGTAATCTAACCGACAATAAGAAGCGAAAACTCATTCAAGCGGTAGTCTGCTAAATCAGCTCATGTTGAATCACGCTCAAACTCAACTCCATATTTGAGGGATGACGGTGAACCCTCATTCACTCGACCTTGATAGGCTATTAGGCGAAAGGCTTGAAGAAACAACTTCCAAACAAAGAAAAGAAACCAATGTTGAAAGATCATGGGATCAGCCATTGCTTGGAATGAAAGAATGGAAGTGGAACGACAAAAAGTTGAGTGACACGACAAAATTTATGCTCAACAGGAGATAGCATTGGAGCAACATCGTAAACAGTTAGAAATTGAAGAAAGACGGGTGTAAGAAATTCAAATGCAAATGAGATTAGAAAATCATGAAATTGATACTGCGGCATGGACCCACTTTACGCAACATATTGGAATAACACGAAGATAGGAGTTATGAAAAGTGGGGTTTTAATGATTTTTAGTTGGTATTTATTATGTTGCTATTATTTTTAATTTGTAGTCATTATTTATTATGTTGCAATTGGAATTGAAAATATAGCAGAGTGAAATTGGAATTGAAAATACAACATGAAATTGGAATTGAAATTAAATACAACATGAAATTGAAATTGGGGAATTAAATACAACATGAAATTAAAATTTGGAATTAAATACAACATGAAGTGATTGGAATTGAAAATACAACTTCAACTTGAAATTGATAGGAGTTATTAGTAGCCATTCGTTCCCACAAATGCTTTCAGTAAGGTCGACTCACGATTGAGAATGAGTAACATTGTCCCTGATCTGATAATGGGTTTGCATGAAGTCTTCTAATTCTGGTGTATACGCATGTGACACTTCTACAGGCGGATTTGCATCACTTCCATCAAAGTCATTGTTACCAATATCTCCTTAGGTCATAATGTAGTATTATCGTTATTATGCACGCTTCATAATATACGCAAGTGTTTCTTCATCCCAAAACATCTTGGTCCGCACAATTGCAAAAGCAGACTTGATGCCCCAAATGCCAGCTCTATCTTCTTTACCCGACTCTTATGCTTTAGCAAAATGTTTTTCTTCAAACCTTGTGAATGAAATTGTTTTACAAATGTCGGCTTGATTTGGATAAATACCATCAGCTAGATAATATCCCACATTCTATACTCATGACCCATTAATTATATAGTTGATTGGAGAGCATGACCATTTACTAATAATGTAAAAGCAGGGGACCTATACAGAAACGTTTATGTCGTTGATGAATAATAGACCCGAAGAATCGTATCGTATCCAAAGATCTTAAGATGCCACGGCCACAAAATGATTGTTGGTTCATGACAATGACCGATTATATACCTTGCCCTTGCGGTAGAGGCGATTTTTCCTTCGATGCATGCAATCCAATGCTACTAACATGCGGGAAAGCCGCGTTGTTCCCAGCACTGTAGCAATCGAGCAATATACGATATTGTTTAGTGACCTCAGTAATGGTCACCAAACATTGCAATATGACTTCGCCAAACCTTCTCGGGGACTCTCTATGGCGGTCAACTTCTCGATTCTAGTATGTTCATCCACGAATCTGCTTGCAGGTGTTAAAATGCTTGAGAATTCTATCGCAGTATTGTTATCTTTTGAAGGGATTGAAGTAGGAACTCCAGCGGCATACGTTCTTTGGATGAAAGTATGGATCGTAATTGTTCAGCCTGTTTACAATTCGAGAAAAAGGGACGACTCATTCGGACCTATCCTTGAAAAACTTTCATATACCCTGAGAGGGTACAAACAAAATAGTCTATGATAGAGTCTTTCGTGACATTATTCCAACGTCATGACAGCAGATTACGTGAAACTTAGGCCTATTGAACCGTGATGCCTTCTTATCCGTCCATTATTCATACTTAGACGCCACAGTTGCGGCATCACAATAGCGTCAAGTCGTCATTATCTTAGCTTCAATATTGAGGATCTCTCTAAAATATTAGAAAGCGATTTATATAATGATGAGCGAAAACTATGAAGGATAAATGAGTGAAGAAAGGAGATATTGAATTTATAAAGAAGATGCTGAATAGATGGATACAGAAAACATAGAGAAAAATTATCATATTTATAGGCAATTATACTTTTTTAATTTTTATTTTGGCGGTTCAAATTTTCAAATTTGAATTTCATGATTGAAGTGAAATTTAATTCCAACAGAGACAAATTTGAAATTTGAAATTTGAAATTTGAAATTTAAAATTATTCTTTATACAAATATAGTTAAATTGTGATCGTTATGAAAAATATATAGTTAAAATATAGTAGATTAAGTTTAATAATATTTTTAATAAAAATATTGAATTACAATTAGAAATGGCACCCCATTTTGGCACTTACCATTGGAGCAAAAACATTGTTTAGAGGTGCGAAACAGCATTGAGATTGCAAAATAGCATTTATTGTCCCGTTTTGGCAGCTCCATTGGAGTTGCTCTTATGAAAGAATAAGAGATAAGACCAAATTTGGTCTTGTAAAGGAACATTTCTCCTTTGGGTTTGAAAGCTTAGGGTTACGGCTGAGAGAAGAAGAGAAGAGTTGGTGATTTTGCTCCATGTGATCAGGATTTTAGTCAAGAAGAAGGGTAAGAAAGAAGAAAAGAAAAATATTAAGGTATGGAAACTAAACCTATAACCCTTTTTGATGATGTTTGGGTTTGAGGAAAACCTTAACTTTACATAATAACGATGGTTGTTCAGTATATTAAATATATGATTGAACGATTGGGTTGTGATCTTCAATTGAAGAATGTTTGTATAAAGAAAATGTTGGGATTTTAAGGGAGATGTTAAAAAATTTCCAAAACCCATGTTTTTGTTTTTATCATAACTTTTCCATCACTTATCCAAATTGAGTGATTCAAATTTTTAGGTAAACTATACTTCTAGGAGAATAAATATTCTTTAAATAAGTGTATTCAAATTTAGATCACATTGGATCCAGAAAGTCGTCAGGAGTAGTACATGTTTTGAAGCAATTTACGGTCTATTTAGTCTGACTTTAGTGTTTAGGCCATAACTTGTATCACTCATCAAATTAATTGATTGATTTCTAAGAGTAAAATAAACTTCTGGGAGAACCGTCTCCTTTAAATAAGTATATTCAGAATTTGGACCCAGTGGGCGCTAGAAAATTCATTCAAGTGAGCTCTGTTTGGCTTGTGATTTAAGTTTTGTTTAGATGCAGTTTTAGTGTTTAGGCCATAACTTAGCCATCACTTGTCCAAATTGAGTGATTCAAATTTCTAGGTACTTCTAGGATAACAAATCTCCTTGAAATAAATGTATTCAAAGTTGGACCTCATTGTACCTAGAAATCCATCTAAAGGGAGCTCTATTTGCAGAAAATATTTTGGTATAAAGAGATTCAAGTGAATAAATGAAATTGTAAAAGAATTATAAAAATGATTGTTATATGAACTATGATTACATAAGGCAATGCGAGTATCTGAGAACATGATCATATAGGTTATGATAAAGAAATGCTGGATTCTGATATATGTATAAAGGAATGCATGCGAAAGTATCTCATGTGAATACATGTGATTGTCATTATGTATATGAGATGTGCATAGCTTGAACACAAATAAAAATGTAATAAGATTGATTGTTTGCATATGTCCCCGGGTAGATGGATAGGTAGATATGCCTATTAGGGATTACATGGTTAGTTATTTGGATTTGGGTCTATTCTGGCTGACCTGTTTAGGTGTCTGATGCGGGATCTTGTCTTGTACAGTGATAGTACCTTTGGGTACATACAGTTTATATCTTTATCCACTTCTTGGAATATGCAGATAAGACATAAGATGAAATAAAATGATTGAAATTGTTATAAGAACTATATAACATGAAAACAATGATTTGAATTGAAAATGTATTAAACTCTGAGTAAATAAAGAAATCTTATGTATTATGAAGAATGAGTAAGAACTCTAATAAATGACATAGTGTCTAGTAGTCGGATATGAACAGCTAATGTGCAAATAGGAATTGTGTTAATTATATATTGTTATTGAGGACCACTACAAGTGGTCATATATGTTATATGTTTCCCACTAAGCTATAAACTTAGCACGGGTGTTTCTGTAATGCCCTAAAAATACCCTAGAATTTTTATAATAATTCTATTATATATTTCAGGTATAAATAGAACCAAACTTGGGTTTTTCCGAGAATTTGTTAAATGTTATATGATTGTATGACTAAATGTCAATTGAAAATTATACATGATTGAATGTGATATACTAAGTAATTAAGTTATTGAACCCGAAAATAACCTAAGTGTAAAAAAGGCAAAAATGGAAATTTGTAAAATAAGGACCTAAAGGTCAAATGATAAGCTTAAATGCTAATGTGAAATAAATGATAAGTGAATGTGCAAATAAGGAGACTAGTAAGCTTTAAGTGAGAAAAAATGAAGAAGTAAGTTTAATGAGCAAGCCAAACAAGGCTTAATGAAGGAAATGGGAATTAAGACCAAATGTGGTCTAAGAATGGCTCATTTAGGCAAAATCGTTTTTGGAGGCAAGAGAGAGAGAGAAGAGCTAGGGTTTAGGAGAAATCAAGGTTTTTGTGGAAGATCATCCCCATTTCTGGTTTCCAAGTGATCAAGGAGAAAGAAGGAAGAGTAGAGCGAAAGTTCAAGAGATTCGAGTATGGGCTAAACCCTAAAAAGTTGTATTTGATGTTTGGGTTAGAAAAAAACCCTAATCCATCTATGGGTTTTGCTCATGGTTGGTTTAGGATGATATTAGGATGTTATTGGCAGTGAATTCTAGAGTTTCTTTTGGATTTTAAGGTGATTTTGGAGAGAAATCGCAAAAGTGCATAAACTAGAAAATACGGGCATTGCTCCCGGACCTACGCCCTGGCGTAAGGAACCATGACTATGTAGTAGACCTACGCTAAGGTGTGGGATACCCTCACCACGACGAGGCTGAGGTGCCAAAAATGGCACCCCTCGGGTACGCCATGACGTAGCATTGATACGCCTCGGCGTAGCTACTATTCACAACAAGCAATTTTTGGATTTTTGTTTCCGAACACCTAGTATTCGTACACCGGTAGTTTAAGGACCCTAATAAATGACTAATGGGGGTTCAAATAAAGATAAAACTAAATGAAAAACGTATCGTACCTCGCCGCCTCGACGAAGCGGATATTCGTTAAGTGTGAGTAGTGCTAGTTTACTAAATGTGATGTGTGATTTGCTAGGGGCCGGTGAGGATCACCTAACCTAGGAGCCCAGAGATTAAGAGCAGGAGTAAAAAAAAAGAAGATAAATTGGTTTGTTTCCTATCTTCTCCTATTCTCGTTCAAGATTTGAAATGTTTGCTCTAAATGTATAAGAAAACATATTGATTTCATTTTAATTGATTTCAAAGCGATTGATTATGAAATGTTTGCATATGAAAATTGCATGAGTGTGAAAATGGTGTTTATACAAGCTGTACATGTTATGCTGTGTTTGCTATAAAGGATTTGAACGCTCTTAATAGAATGTTAACCGTTTAATTTGTATTAAGGATAGACTGGTATACCAATAAGGATCAAATTAGTAGTACCGCGAACAAACATATTGACGTGTCACTCAGATCAGTAGCCCAACGGGACAGTATCGATAGTGTTCACGAATTGATTTTTAATAACCAGTCAGCAGCCTAGCGGGACTGAATTGTGTTATAAAACAAATGTTTTTATACAGGCCTGCAGCCCAGCGGGATCGTGCCGGTGATTCCGATATCCTGTATATCGAAAACATAGGTTAAATTCATTAAGGGCAGAACTTAATTGATTTTGAGATTGTTGACATATTGGAATTGAAAAGCATGATTGCAAATTGAAATGAAAAGAGCATTGTGAAATGCATGAGTTGGTTATAAATGATTTATTGCATATGAAAGGTGTATATTTGGAATGATCAATGAACCATAAATGATTGTATATGAAATAAGTATATATATTGTATTTACATTGATCATCCAAAAAGATTTGAAAGTTTTGTTTAGTAAAATTTCATGATTTGACTTAAACTGAAACAAAAGAATGGAATTGTATAGAACCACTAAGCATGAAACTGCTTAGCGTGTAGTGTTGCCTATGCGTAGGTACCGATTGAACATGAACGAAATGTAAGATCGATGAGCGTCAAGTCATAGAGAAAGATTTGCGAAGTATGCTCTGACATATGCATTCACTACATTTTTTTTTTAACATGGATATTTTGTAAAAACAATTTGAATTCTGAATATCTATTTTATAAATCATTTTGAAAAGACTTGATATGCCTTTATAATAACTGTACTTTTGAATAAATGAAATGTTAATGGGCCTACCCCTTTAAAAACGCTTCCGCATATTTCAAAGGGCTTTTATGCTAACTGAAATATTACGCTTCCGTGTGTTTTTGATAAATGATTTTGATAAAGTGATATAGTGGTAACAGAGCATCCCGGATCTGGTTCGGATCCGCCAATCGAGTCAAATCGAAAAGATTATTTCTGATTTCGTCATTAGCCAGGTACTAAGAGGACATCTCGGTCGTCACGGAACACATAATTGACAAGCAATGAGTCAACATCTATAGGTCGCTACCTCTGATTTTGAATATGTACATGTAAAGTTTTTTTTCATAATAGGACTTGCATATGTATAAGTCAATGAGACTCAAATATTTGTACAGGACATTATGGATACCATTGTGGTGATAGTGTTAAAAGTTTTATTTCCTTATGAATTAAGTTTAAGTTATATTTTGATACTATGACGGCCCGCACCGTCGTATTTGACCCGACCCGAAGGTCGAACTCGGACCCGAGGACGCGGTTCTCACTCTTTTTTTTTCTTTTTTTTTTGAAGCATTTTGAATAATCCAAATACAATTACTTTTCCAAACATATTTCAAATACTCAATAAAAATATATATACGTAAATACCACTTTAACATAAAAGGGGGGCCCATCATTTGATCACAAAACTCTCTTTTTTTCATTCGATATGGCATTTCATGCCCATTTGGCTCATTTCCCACCTTTATACAATGCGGCATTATTAGCCGTTTTCAATATCAAAATATTTACAAAACATAATCAGAGTTCAATTTTCATAATATTGTTTATACAAAATGAGTCGAATAATTTCATGTATACATGTGACGGAGCTTTACTTATCAGCTAGCATGCTTTGTGATGACTACGATTCCTTTACATGGTCTATGTCTTCGTACTTGTTCACTCGGTACCTGCGTGATGATAAAAACAACGCGCTAAGCATTTTCATGCTTAGTGGTTCTATATAGTTTTCTTTTCCATTTCAGTTTAATACAAATCATACAATTTTTCTAACCAATGTTTTTAACCTTTTTGAATGATCAATGTAACACAATACATATATTCATTTCATATACATTCATTTACAATTTATTGATTATTCCAAATATGGACTTTCATATTCAATAAATCATTCAAAATACAAATCATGCATTTTACAATTTTCTTATCATTTCAATTTGCCCTTAAACGAATTTAACATATGCTTTCGGTGCGCGAGGATAAATCATTGGCATGATCATTGGACCTACGAGGATGGTATAAAACATTTTGTTTATAACATAGTCTGATCCGTGAATTTCTTGGCCCAGTTATTAAAAATCAATTAGTAGACACTCCCAGATCTTGTCATTGGGTACGGTCGGAGTGACACGTCATTACGTTCGTTTGCGTCTTCTTTAATTTGGCCGCTATTGGTATACCCGATCTATCCCTCAGCAGATTGCGGTTAACATTCTATTAAGGGCGTTCAAATCATTCATAGCAAAATACAGTATAGTATGTACATTTACCTGAACAATTCATTTTCAATACTCATGCAATTTTCATATGCAAATCATTTCACAATCAATTGCCTCAAATCAATTAAAACAAATCAATATGTTTTTTCTTATAAATCATTTCATCAATTCAAATCATTTTATAATCATTCAAACACTTTGGAATTAGAGAGAGTGAAGTGGGGAACAAACAAAAAATATTGTCGTCCTTCGATTCTTGTGCTCGGAATCTCGACCTCAACTCGGGCTTTTCTCCTCGTTTGCCCCTAATCCATCATAAATGACAATCATATATTAGTTGGGTATTCTAAGGATTCTATTTAGGTCTTATTTCTACCCGACTCCCTTCCGGTACATTGTTCCTTTCATTTTTCCCCATTTCCTCATCCTTAGACATTCTTAGCGTTCTTTTTAGGCATCGATATGCCATATTTTGACGAATTTTCTAGGTTCAATGGGGTTCAAATTTGGATAGTCTTATTTCATGGAGATTTGTTCTCCTAAAAGTCTAGTTTATCCAGAAATTAGAATTACTCAATTCAAATGAGTGATGGCCTAAATACCGAAACTGCTCCAAACACCAAAACTGAACAAAATTGACTTAAAAACAGAGCCTTAATTTGATGAATTTTCTGGGTTCAATGAGATCTAAATTTGGATATACTTATTTCAGGGAGATTTGTTCTCCTAGAAGTCTAGTTTACCCATAAATTTGAATTACCCAATTTTAATGAGTGATGACCAAGTTATGGCCTAAATACTCAAACTGCTTCAAACACTAAAACTGTATTAGAACTGGACAGAATTGAGCCAAAAACAGAGCCTTACTTTGACGAATTTTCTGGGTTCAATGAGGTCCAAATATGGATACACACTTATTTCAGGGAGATTTGTTCTCCTAGAAGTCTAGTTTACCCAGAAATTTAAATCACTCAATTCAGATGAGTGATGGACAAGTTATGGCCAAAACAAAAACATGGGTTTTGAGAAAATTTTGACAGTATCTACCCTAAAAACCCAACATTTCCTTTATACAAAAGTTTCTCATTTGAGGACCACAACAAATCAAACAACCAAAAACAACGTAGAGCAACCAATAAAAATAATTTTATTCAAATTTGAGGTTTTCCCCAACCCAAACACAAGAAAATGGGGTTAGGGTTTGGTTTACTTACCTCAAATATCTTTCAATCTTCTTATTTCTTCTTCTTTCTCTTTTTGATCACCTAAATCTTTGATCTTATGAAGGAAAATCATTAAGTTCTTCTCTTCTTCCTCAACCATAATGTGCCCTGCCTCTCATCTCCCCTTTGCCTAAGATGTGGGTTATGGCATTCAAAGACCAAAAATTGGTCTTTTGTCCCATTACATGACTTAGGTCATGTTTGGCTACACTCTAATTCCCATTTTTCTCACTTTAAAGCTTCATTTCCACTTCATTTCATTTTATTTATACTTTGGCACTTACATTACTCATTTATGACCCTTAGGTCCTCATTTGACATTTTTGCAAATTTATTTAGGCTGTAAAATATCCAGGAGTTTTTATCATTTTCATTTTTGGCCCATTTTAAACTGGAAAAATATAATTTAATTTATTTTACACCCTGAACATGTTATAAAACTGTTATGATATTTCAAGGCGTTACAGATACATTCAGTTATATTTCGAAATGGGCCCGCTGAAAATGTCGTGCAGGTAAAAGTGCCGATCTGCGTCTTAGCGTTCCCCTGCTTGCTGGCGTGGGTTGGTAGTGTGACATTGTACATGGAGATTTGAATTTGATGGAGCTTTGTTAGCCTAATTAAAAGCTATACCTGAGTTGAGGCAAATGATGATTAATCTTTCAGGAAAAGTGATGTCGATACTGACAAACGTGTATAATTTGTAGAAATGGAATAAAGCCGAGCTATTCTATAGAAGGAGATGAAGGTCTCTATTACAAGAACGATTATGTGTACCGAATGTCCAGGAATTGAAGTGGGACAACATTACTTTGGATTTTTTGTTTGGTTTTCCCCTCACCCAACATGATTCAGTTTGGGTAATCGTTGATAGACTTACAAAGTCTTCTCACTTCTTACCAGTCCGGCTTTACTATTCCATGGATCAATTAGCAGAAATGTATGTGAGTGAGATTGTTCGATTACATGGGATTCCATTGTCATAGTGTCTGACCGCGATCCACGGTTTACATTAGGTTTTGGAAAAAATTACAGTTAGCCTTAGGTACTTGACTGAATTTTAGTACAGCCTTTCATTCACAAACAGATGGACAATCTGAAAGAATAATTCAAGTGTTGGAAGACATGCTTCGGGGTTGTGTTAGAATTTATTGGAAGTTGGGATAGGTATATTCCCCTTATGGAATTTGCTTATAACAACAGTTATCAATCAAATATTTGTATGGCCCCCTATGAAGCTTTGTATGGCAGAAAATGTAGAACTCGTGTATGTTGGACAGACCTGAGTGGGCATAAAGTAATTGGTCCTGAAATAGTTAAAGAGTCAGAAGCAAAAGTTCGGGTCATTTAGCAAAGGTTAAAAGCTGCTAGTAATAGACAAAAGTCGTATGCAAATATGAAAAGAAAGGACATAGAGTATGAAGTCGAAACCATCAATTGGATTAATGTAGGATCCTAACAAGTGAATGAAAGGGTCTGTACCTGTATACAAGTTATATGTAAAATGTTCTAAACATTTATTCTGAAATGGACTTGTTTTCCTATTATATTTTACCCACAGTGTTATATAAATACAAGAATGTAATTAAGAAAAATATAACAAGCTTAGTATTGCATATAATTGTAAGTCAGCTTAAGACCGAATAGTGAATGAATAGGCACTTGTCGGTGCTCGACCTCCCCTGGTGTTACTACTTTGTTACGTGAAGCGGGGCATGTCTCTATTTAGTCTTGTGACTACGTTCGATCTTTGCAATGGCTCCTATAGTGCTACTACACTTCTATTACGTGGCGAGACCGATCTGTTTGTCTTAGATACCTACCAGTGAGTATTGTATTATCTGTGGGTACTTATTGTCATTGTGTCCTCATTCAGTATTACCAGTCTATCTGAGACAAATACTTATATGTTGTGTACATGAATAATATGATATGAGAAATGGGGTAGAAGTAATCGATTACATTTTGTAGTGTGCACATAGATTAACTGCATTCTAATTTAGTATGTCTCCCATGGGAGATGTGAAAACTCTGATATATGAATTAAGTTATATGTACACTATGATTGAGGACCACTACATGTGATCATCTATGTTAACTGTTTTCCCACTAAGCTATAAACTCAAATGTTTTACCCGTGTAGGTATTGAAGAGGCCGTCAAAGACATCTCGCATTCGTTAGGGCCAACACAACATTAGGAGTCCACCTGATGTAGGTTTTTGACTTTGTTTTAAAATGTAAATGTAAAATTTTGTAATAGTGGAACTTGTGTAAGTACAAGTAAATGAGACTCAGAAATTTATTACAGGAACATTTAAATACTACTACGGTGGTAGTATTATAAGTTCATGTTAATTATGATATCATGTTTTTGAAATGGCCCACTAATATCAAAAAATCAGGTTAAGAAGTCTCAATCCTGTGTGGTGTCTCCTCTTCTGCTTGGGCGGGGGATGGGGCGTTACATCTATTCATTTTACAAATTACATTATAGTACTATTTTGGATTTAATCGTAATTCTTCAGTATGTCCAACTCAATCATAATTTTTGACATCTATTCACTTTGTATGTTATATTTATCTGATTCTAATTTTTCCGTACGTCTAACTCAATCATAATTTTTGACATATAAAGTCCAGTTATTTAATAAAATGAAATTCATAATTCACCTTGTATTACATATTCTTAGAATACTCGAATTTGATTCAGAGTTAATCAAGTTGAGCTCGAATTTGAGTAGCTTGTTAAGTCGATTCGAGTTCGAGTATCATAATATCTGACTCAAGTTATTCGCGAGCTTAATCAAGTTTGACTATTTGATAAATTGAGTCAATTTCGAGTCAAGTTTGAGTATAATTATTTATTAATTTTTTAATTGATTCGATATTTGTCAAGTCCAATTCAAGTAGCTCGAGTATTCTTCGAGTCGAGTTTCGAATATTTGAAAAAAAAATTTGTTTGAGTTCAGGTTTTGAGTTTTTTTAATAGGATTGAGTTTAAGTTTGGCTATATATCGACTCGATTTGGTTACACCCAGGACTCAAGCTAGGCCTTTGAACATATAAAGTACGGTTATAAATAAAATCAGGTGTACCTAAGTATTTCATTGTAAAAGTAAAGCATTTCCTTGTAGAAGTAAAAAACAAATCAAATTTCTCAAGCTTGTCATTTTATTGTAAAAGTAAGTATTTCCTTGTAAAAGTAAAATAAAAAATCAAATTGCTCAAGCCGTTTAATTTTTAAATACCATTATAGATTGTTGCTTCTAAATTATAATTCGAAAGTGTTTGAACCCCAAGTGAGTGACTATAATGCCCCTGGCCGAATGTGGGTTGACCATGACGAAACGCTTTAGAGGGATGATGCATCGCTCGCTCTCCCATTGGTTAGAAGTTGTGCCGGTGAAGAAACACTTTCGGATCTCTCCCTGGGTGAAGACGGAGAACTGAGCACGGAGGAGGACCTTTCCGTGTTTTCTCCAAATTCTTTTCCTTCCTCTGCACTCATCTTCAATTCTATCATCATTGAATCGTCTGTTATCATTGATTTCAATTTCCGGGAGCTATGGCGCAGACCTGGTCGCCTCTTTTTTCTGTCATCTTCATCTTGTCTTTCGTCGCAACCTTTTTTTCTTTGGCACAAATCCCCAATGGAGGAGCCCGTCGCCCCATGATTTTTCCGTTATACTTCGCGTCCCCTAAATCTTCTCTGCACCGGCAGTCCATTGAGGGAAGCTATTGGCGGAGGCATCTGAAATCGGACCTTCACCACCTCCCCAATGCTCGCATGAGGCTCTTCGACGATCTCCTCTCCAATGGGTACTCTTCCTTGTTTCATCTTATTCCGTTTTGATAATTAATCAAGATTCATGAATGTTGATATTTGTTGCAGTTACTATACGACCCGGCTTTATATAGGAACGCCTCCGCAGGAATTCGCTCTCATTGTCGATACGGGGAGTACTGTCACTTATGTTCCCTGCTCTAACTGTGAACACTGTGGAAAGCATCAGGTTAGGTTTCGCTTACAGTCGATCTAAATTAACAAAAATTTTATGTTCCAATAGATCTTCCCTACTGGTTATCTCCTTCATGTATTTTCTTGCGTGATCTCTTGTGAAGGATTTGAGTTAACGTAGGAATTGAATTCTATAGACTCTGCATTTGGCGTTGCGAGTAATAGAAAACTTCTTTTTTTTTTTTTTTTGGTAAGGCTCAGTCTTGAATTTGTCATGGGAAATGATCAATTATAGTTGCCATGGACTTGAAGAATTTGTTCAAATTCCACTGTTCTCTTTTGGTTGCCTGAACAAAATGGGAAATAAAAGGAATTTTGGAATTTTTGGATAAAATAACTTCAATTTTCTCAGTTTTAAGATTTGAAGTTTTCCCATTGTTTTGACAATGATTTCTCAGAAAGTAACTAGGTATCAATCTTTGAAAATTTTAAGTTTCTGGATCATCGATTTGGTTTCCCAGATCATATTTGTCTCTTATTTTTATGCTGGTTTGAATAATAATCCAGGATCCAAGATTTCAACCAGATGAGTCTAGTACTTATCATCCTGTTAAATGCAATATGGATTGTAACTGTGACAATGATGGAGTAAATTGTGTTTATGAGAGACGGTATGCTGAGATGAGCTCTAGCAGTGGTGTGCTTGGGGAGGACATCATTTCTTTTGGCAATGAAAGTGAACTTGTCCCACAAAGGGCTGTTTTTGGATGCGAAAATTCAGAAACTGGTGATCTTTACAGCCAACGAGCGGATGGCATAATGGGTCTAGGCCGTGGTCAGCTCAGTATTGTAGATCAGCTTATTGACAAGAACGTCATTAATAATTCATTTTCATTATGTTATGGCGGGATGCATGTAGGTGGAGGGGCTATGGTTCTTGGTGCAATTCCGCCTCCCCCTGAAATGGTCTTCTCCCATTCAGATCCTTACCGCAGGTAGGATGCTTTTGTAATCCTGTTACAGTTGACACTTCCCTTTGTTTAACAACACTTTTGTTACATCTTACACATCTACTTTAGTTTTGGGATGGTAACAGTCCATATTACAATATCGAGCTCAAGGAAATACATGTTGCTGGGGAGCCATTGAAATTAAGCCCAAGAACCTTTGATACAAAGCATGGAACAGTCCTGGACAGTGGAACTACTTATGCTTACCTTCCAGAAGAGGCTTTTGTTGCATTCAGGGATGCAGTAAGATTTCATCGCACTGAGTTCCATTCTTTTATATAACCTATTCATCAAGTCCTATTGTTTGATAAAATCTGTTAGATTGGTTCTTCCTTTTAGAAAAAAAGGGATTCTACAGATTTTCCTATGAAATGATTCTTCTTCCAAAACTTTGGATTGTTTATATGTAACCCAGAATTTAGCTAGGGCACTGGTGAATTTTTATATATTTTTATTTTTTATTCACATTTTCCAGCTTAGATCCAGTTTTGGATAATAAGATTTCCTTTTCTTGTCTAGCTAGTGGGAAATCTTTATTTGCCTGTATCTATGCAACTTTAACTCACAATTCTTATTATGAAATGCATTTCATGTTATTGCTTCAGTTTCAAATGTGCATTGATCATTGCTTTACACCTTCTTTAATTTCATTAAAGTAATCAAACATATTCTTCTTTGTTCTTAGGAAAATGATAAAATGATATTGGTGAGAATAAAGGGGGTGGCATGTTCTTAAGTTTTTTTTTTTTTTTTTAAGTAATGTTAAATTACCACTACATTATGAATTAGTTTATTTTTAGGTCTGTCTGTTGTCCAGAATTGGTTTGATCAGTGGACCTTATCTTTTAACAGGATTCTATCCTTTAAACCTCTGCCCTCCAGATTTCATAAAATTCCACCACCCAGGATCAATTTCTTTATTGATAGTTTAGTTACTTAGTATTGCTTATTTTTCCTGATAGTGAAGATGACTGCATTAAGTTGTGCTTTTAGTTTCAGTAGAAAATGTTGTAGAAGGTAAAATGATGGTGCTATAGTTTTTGGAATATCAAGGGCCCTGTATTACAGCTATACCTTCCAGTGAAATGAAAACTTTTTTAATTTCTATTTTTTATTTAATGTAAAGGAAATCTTAGATTTGATATGTAGAGAAACTCTTAACCTTGGAACCTCTTTCTCGAGGCTGTCCTCCTAAAGGGTCTCATCCTTGTTTTTATTTAGATTAATGTGTTAAGCAACATTCTATGCTTTTAGTCAATCAAAAAGCTGTGTCAGGCATCCTCATGAACTCTTTAATTGAAATTCTGTTGTCACTCAAAACTCATCCTCAGTTGTTGATATGGTCCAGATTATCTGTGATTAACTATCCTTTATTTTTTAAAGTCTAATACAAGACTAATTCAATTTACCTTTTTTTTTTTGTCTAAACTGTTGGTTTGAACTATTAATTTATGGTATCTTGGATGCGTTTTTACAGATTATAAAAAAAAGTGACCTCAAACAAATCCATGGTCCTGACCCGAATTATAATGATGTTTGCTTTTCTGGTGCAGGAAGGTATTTTCCTAAAATGCATTATTCAAATTATTTACCATTTTTTGGTTGATTTTGTTATTTTGACACTTCATTAAAGACTTTAACTTGAATTTGCTCTAGGGTTGTCTCTCAACTCTCAAAAACATTTCCAGAGGTTGAAATGGTATTTAGCAATGGGCAAAAATTGTCACTGACTCCAGAAAACTATTTGTTCCAGGTAAGAAGACTAGAATTCCTTATGGTCTTTCTACTCAAATATTAATTTTTTATAATGGTTTTAGTATGTTCTTGTGTCATCTAATGTCTCCTGCAAAACATCAACACTGAATAATATATTCTTTCTTTTCCTTTTTTCATGGCATCCTTTAAAGCATACAAAAGTTCATGGTGCTTATTGCCTGGGAGTTTTCCAGAATGGGGATTCAACTACTCTTTTAGGAGGTATTCAGTTCTCTCCTTCTCTCTCTCTCTCTCTCTCTCTCTCTCTCTCTCTCTCTCTCATCCTTCTGCAAATTATTTTTGAGTAGTAATTACCCACCTCTGCGTGCAGGAATCATTGTCCGTAACACCCTGGTAACTTATGATCGTGAGAATGATAAGATTGGGTTTTTGAAAACGAATTGCTCAGAACTATGGAAGACCCTGCATATTCCTGGTGCTCCTGCACCAGAAGCTTTTATTCCCACTCCTAAATCTGTTCCTGCACCAGCACCTGTTTTTTCTGATGACAACAATACAGCTGCAGGAATGCCTCCTACAGTGGCTCCTAGTGGATTGCCTCAGAAAGTTCTTCCAGGTAGAATAAGTTCTAAGAATGTTCAAGGTCTTTATCCTTTTCTTCCTACTCAAATCTGCAGTATGAACTTAGTTTTTCCTTATTTATTTGTTATTTTTTAGTTTTTTGCAGAGAGGAAAAAACTCACAAAAGAAAAATTGGATACAGCTAACCTTTTTGCGTTGAGCTGAGAATTGTGAGACAATATCTTAATAAACAGTTTTACATTTAGGCTTACAAAATCTATTTAGATTGAGAAAATTTTTGTAACGGTTATACCAACTTCAGAAAGCACATATCATGTTCCTAGACCCTTGGTGAAACCAATAACATGGAATGGTCTAATCAGCCGACAAACATCTATTGCATTATCTCATTTTTCTATTATTTATATGCAATAACCTATTGGATTGGCTTAGGTCAAGATAGCTGTTTGATTCTCATGAACCATTCATTAGTTTTGATATTCAATGGGGTTGTTATGTTGATATTGGCTTATTAATGTTCATTTTGCTTCTTAGACTATGGCTCCTGTGATGATATTTCCCTCTAAATATGTGTATAGGAGAACTCCAAGTTGGACTCATAACGTTTGATATTTCGTTTAGTGTCAACTACTCCAATATGAAGCCTAACTTCACAGAACTTGCAGAGTTTATCGCCCATGAATTGGAAATTAATGCTTCACAGGTAAAGGTTGCTTTATTTTGCTCATGACTTGTTTTGGGCTGTTGTTTACACCAAGTGGTCGAGACCAGAACTATTTTAACATCAGTTTTTGAAACTTCTTTTGTGTTACAAGAGTGGTGACTTCTACATGACTGGTAAAACCAGATGATCTTTGAGTGTTTGTGATGGGTTGAGATATAGTTTGGTTTCATATGTGAAGAAATGGATCAGGTGTTATTTGAGGCTATAGCCTTTACCAAAGGCTCTTAACCCAACAATGGCCCAACCCATTGCAAATCCTTCTATCATTTATTGCTTTTACATCCTACTTGGGATATTGGTATTTCTGTATTGCACTTTGATTTTAAGGATTCAAAATTGATTTAATTTGGTCTATAAATTGTTTTTCAGGTTCAATTCTTGAACTTCTTTCCGAAAGGAAATCATTCTATCATTAGATGGGCTATATTTCCTTCCGATTCTGCAACTTACATGTCCAACTCTACTGCGATGGTAATATTGCTTTCTTATGCAGTGAGAAGTTAATGTTGATCGAATGGGTTACTTTGCTATATATTAACTACGTATTGCATCTCATGCTTATTTGTTGTCTGCAGAACATAATTTCGCAGTTAATGGAACATCATGTGCATCTTCCCGAGAGATTTGGAAGTTATGAGTTGGTTGAATGGAAAGTTGAGCCACAAATTAAGCGGTATCTTTACTAATACAGTTTTACTTCCTGTATAAAATTGTTTCCCATTTCCTGGAATTCTTTATTACTTGAATCAAGCAATTCATTTGAAGCATTAGGGACTGCCAGCTGACTTACAGGCCATGTTGAAATCAGCTGGAGTGTTGAATTTGTGGTAGAAATAAGATGTGAGTTTCGTTATTTTGTTCAAAATCCCTTGTCTTGGAGGCAGCACAAAACAAGTTTTATCTACATCAAGGTTCAAACCTCCCAGAGAACAGTCATACCTGGTTGGACCAAGAGTCACACTTGTGAACCATAATTTTGGGTTTAGGCTAATAGAAGGCTAGCCTTTCCAGCCTACATACTTCAGATTTTCATTTCTCCATGGAGAAGAATTTTTATGGTGCATTTTTTTGTTCATTTTGGAACTGAAGTAGAAACTAACTGTAAAAGTTTTTCTAATTAATGAGTTCTGGGAAGTGCACATGCACAGTGTATGTTGCTTATAGTCTCTCAGCTGGTGGTAAGGGTGGTGATTGGGGTTAGCCATGAAGTTGCCCAACATGGGTGGTGGTGATGCAACTTGGTTCGCTGATAGTCATGTTGACGAAGATGAAGCAGTATAGAATTAGTGGAGTTAAAGAGGCTCCTGTGAAGTTGTGGTGATAATGATAAGGGGGTTCTGTGCTGTTGTGATGGTGCTGGGTACTGCCATTGTAGTGTCATGGTGCTAGCATTGAGAATTTTTGCCTTATACTATTAGTAGTGTATGATGTGATGATGATATACATGAATTATTAGAATGTAGTCTTTCCCTGGGTCAAGAAATCAACATCCCATCATGAGTCGAGAGTTGTGAGTGCTGCGCGTCCTTTTTGAAATATTTTCTTATGGTATTGGCATCCTTGTTGCAGTATTATATTTTTTACAGTTTTAGATATTCTTTTTACATGAAGTCATCTTTGTATTCTTTTAATGCATGGTATTGTCTGGAATACAGGACATGGTGGGAGCAACACTTCTGGACTGTTGTGGTAGGAATCATTATCACGTTGATTCTTGGTTTATCAACTTTAGGAGTATGGTTTGTTTGGAAACGGAGACAAAATGCACCTAATACATACAGGCCTATTGGTGCCAAAGTTCCTGAGCAAGAGCTGCAGCAACTTACTTCGGTCTCAAACTCAGAAGCCTAAGCTGGGTTGGTTTTGAGGATCTGTAAAATATCTCTTGAATTTTTTTTTTTTATTTGGAGGAAGACCTGCCCTAGATTGATTGGTTCAGAAACTGGTTAGATGTTTTTGATGGTCCCGAGGCTGCTATTACTCAGTTTATTGCTGTGAGGTGGCCCATAATAGAAAAAGAAAAAGAAAAAGAAAAAGAAAAAGAAAAATGAAAATCTACGTTTTGGAAGGTTCTTCTGGGCCGTTGTTACATGTATTGTAGAGCAAGTGATACAAGAGCCTTCCCTTTTAAAGCAAGCGAAGTAAAACAGCTATTCTTGGTCTCATTCTTCTTTACTCAACTTACCTGAGTAGAGTACACACTCCATTTTTCTCAATTTTATAGGTTTTTTAGGTGCTACTCTCAACCCTCTGTCTTACCCTGCTGCTAATGTTGGCCACTTTTCTGTGTATTTGTTTTGAAAATAAATGCATACAGTTGTTATCAGGCCTCTCTTTAATTTAAATATTTGGGAAGGTGGAATGTTAACCTAACATGGTGGTGACAAGTGGAAAATTTTAATGGGGAAATTGTGTTTAAATGCAATAAAGGCATCGCACTTAGGAAAATAGAAACTTTGTTTCGTCAACCATGTAATAAAAGAACGGTAACCTTAACTTTATTTGGATGGTCAAAAATCTGATTGCAGTGCAATGTGTAATAACTTATTATGGACTAAAATATCCTAAAGATTAAAGGACGCAAGACTCAAAGAATTCAAGAAAATCAAGAATCATGAAAATTAAGGAGTCTAGTTACGAGTTCGCCTAGATCAATCCTAATCCTGTACCTAAAAGATCCTAAAGATTAAAGGACTCAAGACTCAAAGAATTCACGAAAATTAAGGAGTCTAGGGTTACGAGTTCGCCTAGATCAATCCTGAACACGGGACTTAGATTAATTAGATTAATCAAGTGCTACCAATTTTAATTTGCTGAAGGCAAGATTACTAATTTGGTCATTGATGCAAAGGGATTCCCAACTTGGCATTCTAAACCTTGATGTGGATTATGTAAATTTAATAACATGATTTATATGGATTAATTATGTTAGTATATACATGTTTTATATATTCTGTGGTTGTTGGGATTGGCGTAAATGGAATTTAAATATCTTATTTAGAAATTTAGCATATTAGGAGTGAGTCACGTGATATGAAAGAAAATATAGGAAAAATATTTGTGAGGAATTTCGAAGGGAAGATTTTAAATTGCACTTGGGTAATCGACCCCTTTGTATCACTTCGGATGAGGACCATGACTATTTCGGGCATTATCCAAGCAGCCAGCCACCTGGAGGGTCAGTCGATATATTTCTGCAGAATCTCGGTAGTAAGTTTCAAAACAAAAAGGCTTTGTTTTGAAGGCGGTATTTTCTTCGCGTTGGGCAGGCGTGTGTGAGAAGTCGGTGAGGACTCGGGGCGTGAGTTGGGCGTGTAGGCGTTCGAGGTGGGTTCGTATGGTGGCTAGATGTGATTGTTTCTTGTGGCGGTATGCTTGTTGGGTTGGGAGTAACAGTGCAGGAAATTTTCACTGCGGGGGCTTTCTTTCCTTGTCGGATATTGTTCGGTACGGGGAGTATGTGGAGGACAGCGCTCACTTAGGACCGCGTTTAGAAAGAAAGCTAGGAGTTGTGAGCTGGTGAAGACTTTGTATAACATGTATCGATGCGTTTTAATATATGTTGAATTAAGAGTAATTTATTAAGCTCTTGGAAGCTTGTGTATATAGTTGATGCGCTTTGTGAGTATTGATGCAGTAGTAGTAGTATTTTACTCGCATGTGGGCCAATGTTAGTCGTTAATTGTTGGGAGAGGTTTTGTACGCGGGTAGAGCTCCGCCACAAAGGAGACTGCCCGGGTTTTGTGGTGGTGTGGATTGCAGGTATCCACGAGTATTCCATGGGTTGACAAGTTGTCAACGAAACCCCCGGGTTTTGGGGCGTCGCGGGCAGGTATCGGAGCGTAGATATACGAATACACAGGGCTTGGGGACTTGGGCTAAGGCGAGTCATTTAGGTATAAGAACATCACAGCTTGGTATAGCTCGATGTTAGGGTTTAGGTATGTGATTACCTAGACAGTCACGAGATAGGATTAGAACACTGCATGCATGGTGTTTTATGTGTGAATGGTGTGCATAACATGATTTGTTGTGTATGAATTGTGTGATTGTGTGCTTAGTGAATAGCACATAGGAAATAAAAAATGATGAGAAGATTTTTTTTTTTTTTTTTTTTTGAGGTTTTACAATGTGTAAAACTAGAAAAAATAATAATAAATAAAATAAATTTTAATAAATTTATTTGGTTCTACTGGAAAATGAAGAAGAAGAAAAAAAATATTTTTTTGGTGGTTTTCCAATAGCTAGAATGAGAAAAAAAAATGATGTGAAAAAAAATAAAATGTAAACTAGAATGGGCTCTTGCCATGTTTAGTGTGGAGTCACGATACAGCGGTTGTATCGTGACAGCTGCAGGCTTTAAGCGACACGAGGGCGCACGAGGGGTGCGCAGTGTGCATGCAATATGGCCAACCCTGTGATCTGTGCGATACGGCCGACCTGCGACCCGAGCGGCGGCGCACGCTCGAGGGCTTGGCCGCTGGGGGTGAGTGTTGCGATACGAAGTTTTGTATCGTGACAGGAGCGAGAATCTGGCCGCTGGGGGTTGTGTAACAATACAGTCTTTGTATCGTGACAGGCGGGTGGTCTGGTTAGCAAGGCGTGTCACGATACAAACGATTGTATCGTGACCGAGCGGCAGGCCTGTTTCAGTGTCATCCATGAGCCGGGCGACCGCGGTAGCAATTGCACCCTGGCTACAGCCATGGAGGCACGACAGTGGCCAGCGAGCATGCGCCTGGCGGCACGCGGCCAAGATACGGCTGAGGGGGCCACGACCGCGGCCCGATGCTGGGCTGCGATCGCGGCACCGCACTCCATGACATGGCCCAGTGGGCGTGCGGCCTGGGCGCACCATGCGCCTGGTCGAGATGCGTTGGGTGTGCACCACATTGCACCTGACCTAGTTGACTCGGGACAACGATGCAGTCCTTTGTTTGGGATACTATTCATGAGCATTGTTCACAAGGTTTTCAAAAAATAAATAAATAAATAAATAAAATAAAATAAAATCGAATAAATTTTTTTTTAAATAAAATAAAATTTTTGTTGTTGATTATGATTTAATATATGGAATTAATTGTCTTGCATTACCTATGAGTGCAAGGACATTGTGTATGAAATATTTTTCGTATATGAATAGTGTCTCGGAGTACGTGATTAAGCCTTAGAATCTTGCGTGAATATTAACTTGTAGTTTTATGTGTGTAGATGTTAGTCGCGGGATGGGACGTGAGGTAATCCACGGAAGTGCTGGTCGGGGCACCACGATATTTGACCCGGCGACGGCTGTTGGGGCTGTAGGGTTACGAGGCTGGCGCTGTGCACAGGCTGGTGCGGCCCGGTAGCCCGGGGAGGTCAGGAGTAATCGGAGGTTTAAGGCACATCGTCCTCCGGAGCATTCCGCGGGAGGAGATCCGGGTGGTGGCGGGACCATTGGTTCGTACAGAGTCGAGAAGGTGTTAGAGGCTATGGAGTTACCTGCGACACGGCCAAGGTCGTGGCTGGCGTTCGGCTAGAGGGTGAGCCGAGTATGGTGGGCTGGGCAAAGACCTTTAGAGATTTAGAGGCAATGACATGGGCGAGTTCGGGGTATTCATGAAGCGAGTACTTTCCGGATACTACTCGTCCCGCGCGAGCTCGGGGACTTCCTAAGAGGCGAAGCGGGGGGCGGCTGGCGTGATGGAGTATGTGGCTAGGTTCCGCGGGCTAACGTTTTTGATGGCTACGTGGCCCTGACATGGCTAAGGTTAAAGAGATTCGAGGAGAATGGGCTGAGTTGTCCCGGTCGAGGCGGGATTGTAGGACTCACTTTATGGGACGTAGACTCCATGGTTGGGACGGCCACGACCATAGAGAGAGAGATCGAGGATGCTCGGGCACTTGGGATGCGGGTGTTAGTACTTGAAGGAAGGAGAGTCGGTCTTCTTACGGATTCGGAAAGAATGAGGGCCCACGGTTCACATGGGTTCAGTCGCGGCCATCCGGGCCGAGGGGACATATGCTCGAGGTGCAGTCGAAATTTGGGCGAGATGGTGTGCTATCATTGCAGCGGCTGGACACATCGGGATGTTACCCCGAGACGAGATCCCGGGGTTTTGGGACGGCGCGATCCCGATTAGTGATAGGACGGAAATGTCTGATATATTCACCACGGCCAGTACAAGCCAAAGGCCGATTTCAGTTTCGAGGCGCACGGGCACCTCTAGATTACCTGACGAGCGGAGGAACCGGAGTTATGGTAGAGAGCGAGGACGGGCCGAGGATGAGGCCCACGAGGGCGGGACGTAGAAGGAGTTGGCGTGTCTACGCCATCACACCTCGTAGCCAATGGATGTGGTATGGTGCGTTTTGCTATCTGCTATGGAGAGGCGAGAGTGTTATTTGATTACGGGTGTGTCGCATTCATTCATTCTTTGCATCGGTTGTGATAGAGTTGGGCTCGAGGTTGAGGTATGGAGGAACCCTTGTATGTTAGTTCTCATGGTGCAGGGCGGATAGGGATGATCATCATCGTGGTTCTGAGTTAGAGATATCGGGAGCGTACTCCACGGTGGACACGAGGTCATGGACATGCGGAGTTCGACGTCATCACGGGGATGGATTGATCGACGGCTTCTGGTCGTTATCGATTGTGAGCATAGGAGGGTTACCACCTACACGTAGGACGGTACTCGTGTTGTATTTTAGGGGGAAGCATGATATTTTACCCCCCGGACGGTGTGAGGATTCGGGTGTCAGGGCCGGTTAGCGGGTGGCTAGCGAGCCTTGCACGGAGGACGGTGAGGCAGGACTTAGATCACCTCGAGTGATGCAGTATGAGGATGTTTTTCCGGATGAGCTACCGGGATTACCTCCGCAGAGGGTTGTAGACTTTGGTATCGAGTTACACCTTAGTACTTTGCCCATCTCTATGACTCCGCATAGGATGGCACCAGTTGAGTTGCAGGAACTCAGAGTCCAGCTACAGGAGCTACTAGACAAGGGGTTCATTAGATCGAGCACTTCCCCATGGGGCTCTCCGATTCTATTTGCGAAGAAGGACAAGACCCTTGAGCTATGCATTGGGATTGCAGAGAAGAGCGATTGAAACGGGGTTACAATCAAGAATCGGTACCCGTTCTTGGGGATTGATGATTTGTTTGATCGGTTGAAGGAGGAGCACGAGTCACACTCGAAGATAGACCTTCACGCGGACCTCATCGGTGAGGTTAGGGATACAAATATCCCTAAGACGGCGTTTAGGACGTGTTATGGGCACTTTGAGTTTAAGGTGATGCCCTTTGGATTGTGAATGTACTTAGCGGCATTCATGATTCTCATACATAGAATTATTCGACACTATCTAAAATAAGTTTATCGTGAACCGTGGTTGAGCATTTTGATCTACTCACTAGTCGGAGTGGGAGCATGAGTATCACTTGAGTTGTTTCACATTTCTTGAAATCATCGGTTATGCGAGATTGATAAGTGCGAGTTTGGCTTGCGAGGTAAGATTTTTAGAGACTGTGTGGTATCGTCGACGTGTCGAGTAGACAGGAAGGTCGAGGCCAGTGATGAGTTGGGAGAGGTCGAAGTCAGTCTTCGAGATACGTAGTTCCTTGGGATTGGTTGGGTACTACAGGAGATTCATTGAGGATTTCTCCCGATTAGCGGCACCTATGACGAGATTGACCCGGAAGGAGGTCAAGTTTGATTGGGATGACCGATGTGAGGAAGCATTCCAGGAATTGAAGAGGAGGCTTACTTTAGCTCCTATCTTGATAGTCCCGGATAGGGGACAAGGGTACTGTAACACCCCAAAAATACCTTAGAATTTTTATAATAAAATTTATTATGACCAGGGTATAATTGGGCTGACTTAGAGTATTTTAAAGGAGTGTTAGATGAATGATTAAATGGTGTGAATCTGGAAATAAGCCCAAGTGAAAAGAGAAAATATGGAAATTGAGAAAAATGGGGACTGGGGTCGGTGTAAATAAGTTTATATGTCTAAGTGAAAATAGGAGACTTAAATGAAAAATAATAGAAAAATGGAGGGACCTAAATAAAAAAAAGAAATAAAGAAAAAGAAGAAAAAAATCAAGGAAAGGGCATGTGGCATGTAGGAAAGTGGGAGGAAGTTTCCTCATTTTTAAAATACGATTTAGAGTGATCCATAAGAAAAGGAAAAAAAGAAAAATGGAGGTATTTTAGAGTGAGAAGCTCTCACTTCTCTCTAGATTTCCTTGATCGGGCCATAGGTGGCGAAGCAAGAGGGGAAAAGTCCTTCCCGTGACAAGGGCTGCAGTAGAGACCGAATCGGGAGTTTCGCAACTCAGAGATAGGTCTTCCTACTTTAGTCATTTTCTACCCTAAGGCGCCACATTGTGATAGTGCGCGTGACGGACCTTAGAGCGAATTTTGGGTAAGAAATAAAGAGAATCGGAGTAAATAGATCCTTCTGGTAAGTTGTAGCCACATCAGTGAACTTGATGTTAGGCTTTGAATATACCGATTTGGACCTCTGCCAGAAGCTAAGTTATAGTCCTTCGCGAGGTCGGCGAATTCCAAATCTGGTCGGTCGAGTTACGCAATTTGGGTCAACTAGCCGGACCTTATAACGGGTTTTTGAGTAAGAAATAAAGGGAATTCGGAAGTAAGTCCTTCTGGGAAAGTGTATCCACGTCCGTGAACTTGATTTTAGGCTTTTGAATTTCTCGGTCGGACCCACATGGGCGAGTTATGGTCTTTTACTCGAACGATCAAATGGGTGAAGGGTCGATACGTAGGGTCGTCAAATAGAGGTCAGCGAGCGCCGTCGCGAAGAAACTCGGCTCGTCATGCGGCTTCGACTCGTCATGTAGAGCTTGGCTCGTCGACCCCGGTCTGGTCGTCGGTCGGTCAGCTCGTGAGATTGTGCGCGCGACCTCAACGGAAGGTCATATCTCGCCGTTTGAACTCCGATTTGGGTGTTCTTGGACTCTATGGAAAGCCCATTGAGTCTACATTCATATTCCTGAGGAGTATATTAGATGTCAGACCGAGGTGTTATATCGAGCTCGTCCAGGTCAGGTCAGCTCGTCTGGGTTGACTATGCACGACCTCCAACTTCGGAAGGTCATATCTCCTTCGTCCGAACTCCGATTCGGGTATTCTTGAACTCTATGGAAAGCCCATTGAGTCAAGAATACATTCATATTCCTGAGGAGAATAGAAGATGTTTGACCAAGGTGATAGATCGAGCTCGTCCAGGTCAGGTCAGCTCGTCAGTTCAGGATTTGACTGCGTATGACCATCGGCTTGGAATTCCATAACTCCTTCGTCCGAACCCCGTTTCGGGTGTTCTTGGACTCTATGGAAAGCCATTGAGTCAAGAATTCATCTATATATAGCTTGTCGAATTTAGGAAATCATAATCTCCTGAAAATCAATCCTAACAAAACTACTAGTATTACGAATAATATTGTTCTTTAATGGTTTTGGAATAGGGATGACGACGAGGAAAAATAGCGAGATTGAGATTCCAGGGATTAAGAATTAAAGTGCAAAGATTTTTGGGGTTTGTTCTACCGACTCCTATTCCTCGTTTCAAGTTTTTGCATGTTTGTTCTAAAAGCATATTGATTTGATTTAATTGATTTGAGAAAAGTGATTGTGAAATGTTTGCATATAAAAATTGCAGGATTATTGAAAATAAACTATTTATACAAGCGTACATATTGTACTATATTTTGCTATAAAGGATTTGAATACCCTTAATAGAATGTTAACCGTTTATTTCGCATTAAGGATAGATTGGTATACCAATAGGGTCAAATAGCGATCTTTGCGAAGACTATTGTATTGATGTGTCGCTCCATTCGGCGGCCCGACGGGGCAGGTAGCCGGTAGTGTTCACTATTTGATTGTTTTTAACGGTCAGCGGCCCAGCGGGTATGCGTGTTATAAAACCATTTGATACTGCGGCCAGCGGGACCGTCTTCAGTGACTACGATATCACATGCTCCGAAGACATAGAGTTAAACTTCGTTAAGGCATATTGAGATTGATTGGCATAGACCAAGATTGATTGGCATAACTGAATTGATTTGCATAACTGAATTGATTTTCATAATTGAATTGAATGAAGCTGAATCGAAGCGCATAAGCGGGTGGTTGGAAATGGGTGAATTTGGGAGCATATTTGGAATTGATTTGAGATTGTGAAATATTGATTAGCAGAAAATGTATTTTAGGATGATCAATGAAGCCTGTGATGTATATATAACAAAGTATATGTATTGTATTTATATGATCATCCAGATTTGAAAAGAATCGGAGTATTAAATTGCATGAATTGATTTAAGTAGGCGAGGAATGGATTTGTATGAACCACTAAGCATGAAAATGTGGCGTGTTCTGTCATAGCGAATCTGCAGAGGATGAGTAGTGATCAGCGGACAAGATCGAGGAGCGTCAAGTCATAAAGAAGAGATTTCGGATTATGCTTTCAGAGCATGTACGTCATTCCATGCTTTCTTTTGGATATTAATATTTTGTAAAAACAATTTGAACTCTGAACATCTATTTTTGTAAATCATTTTGAAAAGGCTTGAATGCCTTCATTGTAAATGTATTTGGTTTAAAGTTAAATGTATTTTGTTAAATATAAATGTTTATGGGCTTGCCCAAATTTTGAAATCGCTTCCCTTGAATGTGATTTTTGAGTAATTTTAGGTGGCATCCGGACTCGGTTCGGATCCGTGGCTTGAGGTCGCGTCGGGTAGAGCCACGGGTACCACAGTGTATTGTGATGCCTCGAGTAGGACTAGGATGTGTGTTTGATGCGATCCAGTGGTAGCTTATGGTTCCCCTCAGTTGAAGAATCATGAGCAGAATTACCCACACACGACATGGATTTGGCGGCCGTAGTTTTCATCTTGAAGATTTGGCACCACTACTTATATGGTGAAGCAGTTTGGGGGTGCCTCGGACCATAATCCCGAGTATATTTTCAGGCGGGACCTCAACATGAGGCAAACGCCGGATGGATAGAGTTCCTAAGGACTATGACTTCACTTTGCATTACCACCACTGGCTGAGCAAATGTAGTGGATTGGTGCACTCGGTCGAAGTCACGGGAGCATTGGCTAGTATAGCTTCGGGAGTGGCGGATACTTTCAGCGTGGGGCGGTTTGGGCTGCAATACCATGGCGGCTCGAGGGTTACGTTGGGGAGTTTAGTAGTTACACCGCCTCTGTTGAGAAGAGTGATTGAGTCCTAGGGGCAGGACGCGGAGATAGTGTCCATCAGGGACCGGGTACAATCAAGTACAGGTGACGAGGGTTGGACCATTCACGTAGATGGTAGTCTTCGGTATAGAGGGACGGAGTAGTGGTTAGTTGGTGATTTGAGAGAGGGATTCTCGGGGGTTTGTTCTTCTCGATTTGTTGTGCATCCGGGTGGCGAAGATGTACTAGGATGCTGTTAAAATTACGTAGGGGGCTTTGTTCGATGATATACCAGCGTATGGCGGAGTTAGAGGCGAGCACCAAAAGCGATGGGAGCTCGCCCGGCCACATTGGAGGTGGGCGAGTGGAAATTGGGAAGCACGTCGCGATGTCGTTTTGTGACCCACTTGCCACGGACACTGCAAGGACATGATGCTGTATGGGTGATAGTGGACAGGCTCATGAAGTCGGCACATTTTTAATCGTGCGGATGGCCTTCCTGACCGGAGATACGCCGGTTGTATTACAGAGAAGTGTCCGGCTAAATGGAAGTGCATTATCCATAGTGTCGGATAGGGTAGAGGTTTCTGGCGCACTTTAAGTTTCAAAAGTATGAAACAGCGTGCGACTGGAGTACTGACTTTCCACCCGCGAGATAGATGGTCGGTCCCGAGCGATTATCTGGTGTTAGAGGATATCTTTGCGAGTGCGTCCTAGATCATAAGGAGTAAGGCGGGAAGAGCACGCCCTTAGTGATTAAACCTGCTGTAATTATCAGATGAGATGGCACCATATGAGGCATTGTATGGGAAGCCGTAGATCCTGCGTATGTTGGACGAGGTGGAAACTCCATCAGTCTGATCGATTGAGAGACACCTCAGAAGTGGCACGATACGACAACGTCTTCTCTGGCCAGAGCGATTAGAAGCTATCTTGTGTACAGCATGTCGACCCTTAGAGTTCTAGGTTAGGATCACATTTTCTTGAAGGTGATGCCCTAAGAGAAAGTGGTCGGGTTATTGGTCTGGGGCTTCTCCTTGAGATTCATTGGGCCGCCGGATACTCGAGAGGGTAGGCAACATGTAATCTGGGTTGACTACCTCCGGCATGTCGGGTGTCCATGAGGTTTCATCTCGTATCTGAGGTACACTCGGATCCGACTCGTAGCAGTGGATTGGGGAGGGTGGTTGACACGAATGCTGTCGGAGAGGACGGTGTGATTATGGATAGTCGGGATCAGGATTTGCCCCAGGCGAGTGAAGACTAATTGAGGTCTTGTAAGCGGCAGGTGGAGTGGAGGTCGATGGGAGCACGAGGACCTGATGTGACCACCTATTCCTTATTGTTTAGGGATGAAGGTCGTGGTTTAGTCGTTTATCTTAAATGGTAGTTCTGACATGGTATAATGCACGTTGCATGCATGTGATTAAGTAGTGATTGTATAGAATTTCGAATGAAATTCCTTTTAAGAGGAGAATGTAAACCAAAATTCCAATTTTCTTAAAAGGGCAAATAAGTATTCGGTCAAAATCCAAAATTTTCTAGATCTTGGATGACAAAATGGACTTAGCCAGTTGGAATCGTCTCGTGAAATCTAAATTCTCGCGTCAATTTAGTGATTAGAGCAGTGAAATTCCAGCGTTTTCGGCGCGGGGTGTCGGGCACCACTCTAGCAGTACCGTAAGGCATGTGATATGACAAAGAGTCGCTCTTATATGTCTTGCATGTGACACATGTTGCATGATTAGTGAGAGGATGAGATGAATGACTTAGATTGTGCGAAGTGTCAAAAATCAAGACAAAAGGAACATTGATGGAATTATGAAAATGTTTAAATGAATAAAGATAAAAGCAAATAGTTATCTTCTCCAAAGAAAAGAGAAAATCGACAGTGGGTTGGGTTTTTGAGTTTTAGAGAGAGAGAGAGCTCCTTCTCTCTAGATTTCCCGCCGTTCGGATCGTCGGTTCGCTTCGGGCCAAGAAGTAAAGTTGTTCTACGCGGCGAGGGCTACACGTAGGCACCGATTTTGTGGAGTTCCGACAACTCAAAGATGTAGGGATCTTTTCTTACTTGTGTTATTCTTTGGCTAAGAGTCATGTAAATGGTTGGGGATGTTCTGAGGCTTGGAATAGCCTTGTTTTCGGTCTCAAAACATTTAAACCAAGTGGAGAAAATCCCGGTATTGTGGTAGTGAACAATCTTGGCGGGGTTTAATTTGTTGTGAATAGTGACATGATTTTTGTGAGAATTTTTATGATGTTGAGTGATTCAAAATGAATTTCTTGTGCTTGTTAATTAGCTCATGTGAACTAATTTTGGTGTTATTGATGTGAATTTAATAACATGATTTATGTGGATTAATTATGTTGTATGTTTTATATATTGCATGAGTTTGTTGGAATTGACGCTAATGCATTCCATATCGCTGGGGCACCCTAGCATATGGTGAGTGCGTGACATGAAAGAAATATAACAAGGAAAATGTTTGTGAAGGAATTTCGAAGGAAGATTTTCAGAGAGAATTGCCTTGAAGTTGTCCAACGAATCACCGGATGAGGGTATGGCCCATTTGGCGTTATCGACAATTAAGCCTGGAGGGTAATTCAATATATTTCTTGAATCTCGGTAGTAAGTTTTCAAGAACAAAAGTTTTTGTTTTGAAATTATGATTTTACCGCATTTAGCAGGCGTAGTCGCCAGGAGAGTCGGTGAGAGCTTCGGGACATGGGATTGGACATGTAGACATTGATAGAGTTCATGTAATTGGATGTGATTGTTCCATGACATGTGCACTGGGTGGGAAGTAACATGTAGGAAATTTTCCTCTTGGGTTTACTCACCACTGTCGAGATCACTATTCCAGTGCGGGCGTGTATGGAGACGGCACTCCTTAGAGCCTGGATTTAGAAGAAAGTAGGGTTGTGGTATTGGTAGAGACTTTGGCCCTTAACATGTATTAAAAATCGTACATTTAATATATGTTGAATTAAAATATTATTAACTCTTGAACTATTGTATATAGTTGATGCACTTTATGAGTATTGATGCAGGGGCTCAAGTGACCATTATTTTACTCGCATGTGAACCATGTGTGGTCATTGTTAATTGTTGGGACAAGTTTTGTACTTTGGGTAGAGCTCCCCGTACAAAGGAGACTCTGCTCGATTTTCGTGAGTGGTGTCGGATTGCAGGCGTCGTGGAAGTATTCGCGGGTTGTGGTTGTCGATGTGTGGGTTTAAGTCCACGGGAGAGTCAACAAAGTCATTTAATTTTGTGCTTTGATAACTCTCTTTGGTGGTGGTAGTCACTCACTTTGTCATAGATAATTGTTTGTTGCCATAGATAATATGTGGTATCGGTGGGTCTCATATAAGGGGTATTTTTTACTTAAAAGGTGGGTTTATTGTTCTATTGCACATTTGTCTTATTTTTGTGTTTTGATTATATGTTTGACTAATACGAGAAACCAAATTTCTTTTTGTCTATTTATGGTGCCTTTATTGTATTTAAACACAGTTCCCCCAATTTTAATATTAAAGGAGAGATGGAACCCACTTTTGTATTCTTAAGAATATTTTGGGGAACTTTAAAAAGAAGAAGAAGATATTTTAGGGAAAAAATTTTGTTGGATATTATTGTTTTCCCCAGGCATATCAGTCAAGTCATGTCTCCCTATAGGATTCGTGATGGCTACAAAAAATACATAAAATAAATAAATAAATTTGTTAACCAGACAATTGGTCTCAAACTCTCAATGAAATCTTTAAATCTACACCGAAGACAAAGTGAAAAATTGGCATGATAAAATCGATAGGAATTTCTTGTGAGCTTCAAATACACAATCTAATAAAACTAAACGGTTTCCTTTGTTAGTCTAAGATGAGGTTTCTAACTTTGAAACTAGAAATTAAGAAAAATGAAGATGTTAATAAAGCCCATCACTAAAAACAATAATGATAGCATCTCTATTTGAAAAATAATAATTTCTATAGGATCTAAAACAATAAGGGGATTCTATTATATAAAAATAATTCATTAATCACAGAAAATATATCAATGACAGACTATCAAGTCTATATGATATCCTTATTTTTTTCATGTATGAAAATAGTTTGCATTAACCAATCAGGATGCCAAAACCCATGAATTTATAGATCAGGATAACAACGGATGAAATCTCCATTCTATTGCATATCTTCGTCTCTCTAATGTTTTAATAGATATTAAAGCTATTCTCATTCTATCATCTCCCTTTTAAAGTAGGATTTTGTGGGAGTTCTTTTAACATAGTAAGTTTACTCTTAAGTCAACAATTATATAATGAGAAAGCCTTCAAATACACCCTATATTCAAGTTAGCAATTTTTTCGGCCATTTATTACCAATTGCAACGATATTTCTTGATTTTTCGATATAAGGGTTTTGAACCCTACCCAAAAAAGTGGATTTACCTCTCATCCACCAATCTATAAATGTTAATACACCCTATATTCAAGTTAGCAATTTTTTCGGCCATTTATTGCCAATTGCAACGATATTTCTTGATTTTTCGATATAAGGGTTTTGAACCCTACCCAAAAAAGTGGATTTACCTCTCATCCACCAATCTATGAATGTTAATACACCCTATATTCAAGTTAGCAATTTTTTCGGCCATTTATTGCCAATTGCAACGATATTTCTTGATTTTTTGATATATGGGTTTTGAACCCTACCCAAAAAAGTGGATTTACCACCTCTCATCCACCAAGCTATGAATGTTACTATTAATCATAGGTCCAATTTGTTATTATATTCTCTTTATTATTTATGAATATTTTTAACAAATAAAATATTTTGTATAAATCATAAAAATAATTTATTTCTTATTTTAAATCTGATGAAATATGTTTTAACAAAAATAATTGAAGTAATAAAATAAAAATAATTTATTTTTAATAAATAAATATAAATATAGTTTAGGAATTTCAAATATTTTTTCAAAAGTTAATTGATATTATCATATTTTTTTACTTATCAAAATAATTTTAATATGTATATTCTTGTTTAATTTTTAATATTATTGTTAAAAAAAATTAAATATTTGAATAATTTTTAATTAATGATATATCCGTAAAATTTAAATACTGATATTTTGAACATTGGTTACTAGAGATGTCTTCCCTACTTTTGATTTTCTCTCTCCCTTGATGTTGGAATTTCCAAACAATGTCATCTTTGTAATTAAAATATTGAAAACATTTTTAAAAAATGTCCTTTTATTAGATGGATTTGGGATTACATTAAATATAATTATCCCACACATCTCTTGTATGAATGTTATATTCTTTCTTGGTTCAAAATGATTTATAAAAAACTATAACATTGAAAATAGTTTAATCACCTCATAGAAAAGATTGACATAATCACGGGGAATGTTTGAATTCATAGAACTCAAGTTTTGTTTAGGAATATTTAACCAAACTCTTTTATCATCCTTGGAAAGCTACCTTAAACTTTTATAACCATCAAGATTATTTGATTGACCCCTATCATTAAAACAAGGCACACAATATGTAAAACCCGATAAAATTAGTAATTTTTAGGAAAAATGGTAAAATAATAATAATAATTATCATAATAGTTTAGAGAAGCCTAAAAAAATTTTTAGATCTCGGATGAATAAGCCAATTTGTCTTTATTAAATTGATCTCCAAATTGAAATCTAGTGACTTTAGAAAAGTTCGTCAGTGCGAGGCAGTCGAATATTTTACGTTTTTCAGTGGTAAGTCGCTGATGACTCAATGGCCAGAAGATTTTATGAAAATCTCGAAAGTCAGGAAATGACTTGAGTTAAGTTCATTTAAAATAATTGAACTGAAAAAAAATAAATTGTTTTTTGATAGAAACGGACTCGAATGAGAGATGAATATTGTGCCATGTATAAATAATAATAATAATAAAAAGATAAAAAGAAAAAGAAAAAAAATCAAAAAGGAGGGGGGATCGGCAAAAAGGGCATAGAGGAGTGAGAGCGAGAATAGCAAGGTTGTTAAGCCGGATGAAGCTCGGCGGTCAACCCGAAAAAGCAGGAATGGAATAGGGCCGTCCGATCAACAGGAACCAGACAATTGCAAAGTCGGGATAAACACAACCACCCTTTGGTAGAATCGTAGCCGGATGACCGGAGTTACATAGTTATGGTTCTCACTTTTTAATTGATTTTTTAATTAAAAAAAATAAAAAAATGAAATTTGGAAAACTAAAAGATAACAGATGTGGTTCCGGTTTTCCTCCCTTGTCGGTAATGACGACAACAAATGCGAAATACCCATACCTTAACCTGCGCCAAATCACGCCACCGTCCACCGTGCCGTGATCACTGCAGATCATGATTTTCCCGGTTTTCCTATTTTTCCACTTCCTCCTCCATCCTGCCTTAAAGTCCACGGCCTCCGATCTCTCCTCGGCATACCTTGTGACCAATCTCTCCTCTGCGCCACCACCGCAGCCAATCTCTCCTCCGCGCCACCGCCACAGCTCTCCTCTATTCCACCGCCGCTCCTCTCCTCTGCGCCTCTCCTCTGTCTGTTTCAACTTTCCATTACCGCCAGGTTAGATAGTTTTTGAATTTTGAACATAATTTTCAACTTGAATCCGAATTGATCAGGACTACTTGTGATTAATTAATTGCCTCGATTAATAGATTAGGGTAATGTTGATTGTTGATAATTCTTATCAATACCCGATAATTGATTAATCATGTAGATTGACAATGAGTAATATTTGGAATATGTCCGGTGGCTTTGATGTTTGGAATATGATGGATGTGATTTGTGAATGTAACTGAATTGTTGGGTTTTAGAGGGCAGTGGAGAATGGAGCTTTGGCGGTAAGCAAGCCAAAGGCAAAAGAGTGGGGTTAGAAGGTCGGATATGTTCGTGACATAGATGGCATTGTGGTCAGAATGGATAGCCATGTTAATCTGTCTAAGCAGCTTCACCAAGATTGATATGATATGATACATGATTTAAGATCCCGCCGGCCTCTTCTTTCCTTTTGTTGAATGAGATAATATCTACAGGCAGGACCTTTGCTTGTTAGATAATAAAATGAAGCGGATGTGCTCTAACTCCTTGTGTGAAGCAGGCAGTGTCTTTAGCATTCAAATAAGGACAAGTAGTTTTTTGGTGTAATCACTAATCATATGGTTGAACTCCTTGGCATTTGTATGGGTTTGTTGCTTTGTTCTTCCAATAAGCGTGCTATTTTTTTCGTAATTGTTACATACTAGACAAACCTTTCATGATTGTAGTTCCGGCTCACAATTCCTGCATGGCTAATTCACTACATGTAATCAATTAAAATTGCTGCTTTGTTAGACCTATTTATTTCTTTTGGTTCCATTTTCCTTTGCTTTGTTTTGTTTATGTAATTTTGTTAGCATTAGGCTTTGTTGTCCCTAATTTAATTTGGACATTATAGTTTTATTTGGTCCCTAATTTGGACATTATGGCTGTGTGTTGTTATAGGAATGACCAATATGAATTCTCAATCTTCGAGATACCGTACGCTAGCTTCTACAAACATTCGTGGCAAGAGTGATCTAGTGGGATTACTTCTCTAAGACTCAAAGTCCCGAATAAACTACCTACTTGCATGTATTATTACAAATCTTTAAAGGTGGAGAGATCAAGAAATAGATGAAATATCATCGGCATTCTGAGCAAAAATATCATCGTAGAAGTGTTCAATGAGGTGCGGATTGAAGTCGTGATTATCTTAAACAAAGGGAGAATTGAAAAGAAGGCCCTTAAGGAACATAATGATGCGACTGATGATGTTGAAGGGAGGAAGTGCAAATACAAGAGCAGAGGCATCGAAGATGAAGAAAGAGACATAGACAACGGAGTCAAAGAATGAAGAACAAGACAAAGAAAAAGAAAAGAAGGAAGGGAAGAGAAGAGCGATAAGTACCACTTCTCAACCATCCATCAAGTCTGCATTTTCTAGTAAGAGTGCAAAGCATAGAGCTAATATAGTTCTTGCTAAATGGTTTTATGATGCATGCATTCCTTTTAATGCCATTAATTCTCCTTACTTTAAACCTAATGTAAAAGAAATTACTGGTATTGGTGCTGATTTTGGAGGACCATCATATCATGATATGAGGGTCAATTTGTTAAAAGAATGCAAAAAAGAATTGGATTTTCTTATAAATAGTTATCGGAGTAATTGGAGGGATAATGGATGCACAATTATGGCGAGATGGTTGAGCCGATCCAAGACGGACTTTGATTAATTTTCTTTATGTATTGTCAGTGGTTTGGTATTTAAATACGATTGATGCCACGTGTTTGTGGAAAGATGAGCACACAACTCAGCGTGTTCTGAGAATGGGTTGAATGGGTTGAGCCATCTAATGTAGTGCACATAGTTCTGACAATCTGTTTGCTTATAAATTAAATTTGGAAATGCTTCACATAGAAGATATAGTAATATTTATTGGTCTCCTTGTGTTGCTCATTGTTTGAATTAATTTGAAGGATATCTGTAGCATGTCACATGTGAGTTCACTTGCTTCTAGAGCTTCTCATGTAACCAAGTTTGTGTACAATCATGGTGTCATATTATCATGGTTAAGGAAGTCTGATGAGTGGAAGGAGATTGTGCGTCCAGGTATAACTCGTTTTGCCACAACTTTTATTACCTGTGGGAGTCTATGTAATTTCTGGATATAATCTAACATCACACAGTGAGTAGTTTTTATGGAGCATAAATTATACGAAACTACTGAGGAGACTTGCTTCTAATTGTTTTTGAATCACAAGTTTTGGGATGAGTGCTTGATGATAGTGAGGTTGTTACTCCAATTGTGAAGTTCTTGCGTATTGTAGACTCCGATGAAAAACCTTCTTTGGGTTACGTTATGAAGGTATTATTTATTTTATTATAAATTGTTAAATATTTGATTAATTTTTTAGTTTGAGTTAATTTGGTCAATAACTTATTACTAATGTTCATTATTGAATTTCTTATATTTTTTATTATGTTTATATTTTACAAGTATGCTTGGACAAGGTTGGCTATACAAGAGACCTTCATGAATAGAAAAGTCTTTATCAACCATACATTAAAATTATTAATGATCGATGGGATAAGCATTCTGGCCGCAATCTCAGAGCATTCTTGTTTCTCAATCCGACATTTCTATATGCGGATAATTTTGTTGACACAACGAAGCTACGACTAACTGCTGGTTGCTTGACACGAAAGTATTTAATAAGTCAAACGTAGAAAAGAGTTAGGATATATCGAGGCGGAGGAGTTCGCCGACGATCGACGTGCTTGTCATAAAACACTTCAACCCTGGTAAATTTTACATAAACATATTACTAATTAATTTAGATTTGATTTTATATGACAATTGTAGTGTTTATGGAATTATTTTACATGTAGATGGATGGTGGAGATTATTTGGCCTTGATGCTCGTATTTTACAAAAATTTGGTTATGCGGCTTCTTGTATGGCTTCATCAATACGGATGTGAAAGAAATTGGAGTTTATTTGATCGCATTCACACAAGAGAAGAATAAGTTGGAGCGCAAAAGACTAAATGATCTTGTTTATGTAAATTATAACTGTGATTGAAGTATAGGTGATTAAAAACTCTATGCTTCAAATGACACTGATGATTTCTTGTTTATAAATTTAAATATGTTTTTATCTTTTATTTTTATTTTGAAGGACTCACTACAAAACAAGAGTTATGATCCTGTGGATATTGATTGCATTGACAAAGCTTTTGGATTATTGAAGAAGAATTCCTGATTTTGGTGATGAAGAGTGAATAATATTGTGGTCAGAATAATCCAGTTCTATGCTTACTGAGACTTTCAATATTGTTGGCGCCCAAGGTAATTTTTCAAAATTTGTGTGTTATTTTATTTTGTTATATGTATTTATTTATTTTAAGTTAATTGAGTTATTTTTAAAAAAAATTAATGACAACGATTTAGGAGCGGATATATTGAACTAGTATTATTCGCGGTGGATGTTCAAAGTGATCCGCCTTTAGTGCTTGAGATGGAATGACGATGTCTAATTTAATGTAACTTGTTAACTATCTTAATTTATTATTATATGAAGTATAGACTTGATTATGTGTTGATGTATCTCTTGTATGTATTGGATGTATCTCTTTAATTTTATTGTTCGATGAAAATTAAGTTTTATATATAAGAAAATATATATTTTATATATATGTATTGGGAGTCTATCCGATGGTTGAACTACGGTTTAATGGCAGTTGAGCCTCCAGTAAATTTGACCCTCTCCCTCCTACGGGTCAATACCCTAAGTAGAGATCACGAAAACCTTGGAGAATAGCTAGAGGGAGAAAAATAATTTTTTTTTTCTTCTTTTTGTTTTTTTTCTAAGATCTACGAAAATTGGATCGTAAGTTTTCGTTGGAGCAAAAAGAAAAGTTGATCTACGCATCGCAAGCTACACGTGGGTACCAAAAGCTCGAAGTTTCGTCAAACTCCATGAGGTAGAAAATTTTTCTACTTAGGTTATTTCTAGCCTAAAGACCATTTAATGGCTTGGGATTTGCTTAGAGGCCGTGAGATGCCATAAATTTCAGTCTCAAATATTTGGGGTTGAGTGTAAGAATTTTTAGAAAATTTGAGCGTTTTCGCGAGTTAGTGAATTTAATTTTGAATGGATTAGTTGAATTTTGGGACTATTTTCGACCAGTTGCGGAATTATTTTAGTGATTGGCTGGGTTGGGGTTTGGTTTTGATCTCGGGACGTGTCTTGGTTTTGTGATGTGTTTGGTATCTGATGGTCGATGGCAACGTGAAGAGACCAGAATGCCACATTTTTATATCACGTCAGAGATTTGGGTCATTTGTGTATTATTGAAATAAATAGCATGATGTAGTGTGTAAAAATCATGTTAATATATACTTGTTTTACGTATTAACATGGAAATTGTGATAAATAGAAATTATATGTAAGAAATATAATTATCCAATATTTATAAATGTTGCATGTAGCTCTTATTGTGCATGTGATATGACATAGCATGTAATGGCATGATTGCATTTCATATGCACGATCACATCGCATCAGTGGTTGTGGGTGCATGAATAACATTATTCTCACATTCTTGCTGAGTAGATGTGTGGTGAAGTTCGAATGGGACAACGTCTAAAATCAAGACTCACGGTTGTATAAAATAATAATAAATTTAGGTATTGTTTGGGTGAAGCAAATGGGAATCCCCCAATTGAAAGACCCAAAATTTTATTCTTATTAAGACATGTGTATCCGATAATGAAGTTAAGTGTCGGAAGGCATTAATATCGATTGAGACCCGAAATTCGCAACCCAAATAAACACACGAGATTTGATAAATAAAAATTTGAGGGTTATTCAATGGTTTAAGTCATTTGGTTAAACACCAATAACTGGTTTTTCACACTTGGCGTTGCAGGTGTGAGGGATTCGGTCGGGACTCGGGTTGTGGGCATGAGAATCTCATCATTACCCACTATGGATTACATTGTTTATATGGAATATGGTTTGATGTTTATGTCGTCATTTCATGTGCATTTAAAGCGGGGGTAGCCGCAATAGAAAATTTTCTCTGTACTCACCGTTGTGGGACCCTTTAGTACATGGGGTGTACGGGGAGGCGCTACGAAGAGGTCGTGGTGTGAAGAAGGCTGACATGTGACCTTGACAATACTTTTATAAAAAGTATTTTATGTAAAAAAGAATTGTAATTAAATTCTTTTGGACTATTATATAAATAGTCGAGTATGTAAATGTGGTAAGAGGGTCGTGATCGGACTCTTATGAATTGTAATTAAGCGTTTTATTTTCATATTTTAGATTTAAATGTGAATGAATGGGTCCTGGTAAAGGGATGTATATTGGGGGTATGGACAGATGGACCCTATGGGAATTAAATCTGCCACAGTGAGACCTTGGATGAGTTCTACGAATTATCTGTTATCACGGTTGTGTTGGGTGGAAGCCACAGAACAAGGAGAATCTGCTCGATTTTTTTAAATATGGATCGACAAATGGGAGACACGATAGTGTGGTATTGGTCCTGAAATCCACGGGAATTTCGAGGTTAATGAGTTGTCATCGGGCCCTGGATTTGGGGCGTCACGGCTTAGTATAAGGCTTAGGTGCTTGATTACACAGGAGCTCGGGTGAGGGGTATCACTAGTGTTTCGGATGTGGCTTGTCAGGCGAGTATTAAGAGTTAGGTGTACAAATACCTAAGATTAGTGGGGATGGGTGTAGAACAAAGCATTGTGTGGATTAATTGCTTTGGTGTTCTAATATGTTCCCCGGGAGATGTATTGTGGTTGTGTGAATATATGCATGATAGAATGTGTATAGAAATTGAAAAACACTAGAGTTAGAAAAGCGTGGCCTTGGGGTTCGGAGAATGGTAGCATGATTACGTAGGAATGGTTATTATTAGTGTTTGGCATTATGCACCACTAATGTGATAAATGAAGCGAGAGGGCTCAAATTGCTATCTTAACTTGTGTAGATAAGCAGTGTCTGAGAATTGATCGCGGAAAATAGTTAACCACCACGTGTTTGACGGGCTTTTATAGAAGGCTATAGGGTGCAATTTACCGTCATTGTGCGAGCGAGCATTGACTACTACCCAGCGCACGGACTAGTGCAGCGGTAGGCGAGGAAGACGAAGTATCGAGGGTTGTAGTCATCCTCCGACATCGGAGGTCTGGTGATCGGGACATCTGACGGCGTTAAAAGTAGATGACACACGAGCATCAGGGACTTAGGTGCTAAGAGGAAGAATCGATCTTCTTCTAATTAGGAAATAAGAAGGCTTTATTCCACAGGGATTTTAGGGTGGGTCGCCAGTTATCGGGGTTAAGGTGGTCGAAGTCTACAGGCGGGACAAATGACATGTTATTACTACCATCAGCCTGGACATATGAAGCGGGATTGCCCTCAAGGCGAGGATCGGTTATGGGACCTGCGGTGTCGTCAGTGGGACTTACACGCGCTCTAGCGGTTTTGACTGCTTCTCACCGCCAGTGTGGTACAGAGGACGATATCGATCTCAGGTGTACCTGGCGCCTTCGCTACATAGATGAGCCAAGATACGGGTATGGGTTGAAATTAGGACGGGGTTCAGCCAGACATCGAGAGACCCAGGGGCTTGTCTACCCCATCACACCACATACTTAGACAGTTGATCAGTCGGTGATATAAGGTATGTTTTTGTTATCTCGCCTATAGGCAAAGATACTGTTTGATTCTGGTGCATCACATTCTTTTGTTGCTGCATCTAGTGTGAATGTTTTGGGCTTAGAGGTGGAGACCTTGGATGAGCCGTTACATGTGAGTTCTCCCCTAGGGACTAGGGTGAGGGTTAATAAGATATGTCGGGATTGTGAGTTAGAGATCTCAGGGATTTGCTCAAGGTGGACCTTCGGGTAATGGACATATCAGATTTTGATGTCATTCTTGGCATAGATTGGGACGGCACATAGGGTCTTCATTGATTGTGATAGTAGGAGGATTACTGCCTACACACAAGATGGTATCCGTGTGACTTTTCAAGGGGAGAAGCATGATGCTTTGCCCCAGACCTTGCATGATTCAAGGGGGAGAGGATAGTTGATGGGTTGGCTAGCGGCTTTACCACCGTGAGAGATAGGATTTAGATTTTCGGGTGGTTTGCGAGAGTATGAGGGCGTTTTCGGACCGATCTCTTTGGTGATTACCTCACACATGGATATGGACTTTTGTCATTGAGTTACCACAGTACGCCACTCATTTCTATGACTCCTGCTTAGGATGCTTACCAGTTGTAGCGAACTCAAGGTCGACTACATGAATTATTGGATAAAGGGTTTTGTGGGCAGGCACTTCACCATGGCGCTCAGGTTTTGTTGCTGAAGAAGGGCCGAGACTCTTATTTGTGCGTTGACTCTGCGACGGTTGAATAGGGTTGCGATCAGAAATCGGTATCCCTTATCGAGAAGTTGATAGTTGTTTGGTGAGAGGCGCGAGTCCTCGAAGATAGACCTTAGCACCGGTTACCATCAGTTGAAGTTAGGGAGGCGTATCCTAAAACGGCGTTTAGAGGCGTATGGGCATTTAGAGTTCGCAGCCCTTGGTTGACAAATGTCGTGATATTCATAGATCTCATGCATAGGGTATCCATTTGTTGGATCGATTTGTTTGGTCTTTGTTGGCAGCATCTTGATACACTCCGGTTTGAGGAGGAGCAGGGATCATTTCGGGTGTTCTCAAGCACTCGGGGACCATCGGTTGTATGTCAAGTTCGGTAAGGTCGCGAGTTTTGGCTTCTGGTGAATTCTTGGGATGTTGGCTTTCCGGCCAGTGTCGTGGACCTTGAAGGTATAGGCTATTATGAGTTGGGATTGATAGGGTATTACAAGAGGTTTATTGAGGATTTCTCCCGATTAGCAGCACCTATGACTAGATTGACCGGAAGAGGGTCAAGTTTGAGTGGGATGACTTGTGTGAGAAGACATTCCAAGAGTTGAAACTGAGGCTTACTTTAGCTCCCTATTCTGATAGTCCCGGAACAAGGACAGAGTTACATAGTGTACTATGATGCCTGCAAAGGACCAATTTGGGATGTGTTTGATGCGATCCGGAGGTTGTAGCTTATGGTTCCAAACAACAAAGAATCATGGCGAGTACCTACACATGATCACGGGGTTGTGACCGTGTCTTTGCCTTAAAGATTTGGTGCCACTACTTGTATGGCGAGTAGTTTAAGGTATTTTCAGACCACAAGAGTTTGAAGTATATTTTCACATAGCGGGACCTCAACATGAGGCAACACAGATGGATGAAGTATCTGGAGGACTATGACTTCACTTTGCATTACCATCTTGGTAAGGCAAATGTAATGGCGATACGCTCGATGAAGTCACGGGGGTGCGGCTAGTGTAGTTTCAGGAGTGGAAGATGCCGAGCGTGAGACGGTTGGGTTTCATGAATGCAATCCAAGCTCAGGGAGCACTAGGAAGTTTGGTAGTTATGTCATCCTTACTGAGCAAGGTGATCGAGTCAGGGCGGATGCGAATATTTTCCATCGGTGTAGGGTGGAGTCAGAGTACAAGTGAATTTGGGCCGTCCACAGATGTTAGTCTTCGTTATAGGGGATGGAGTCGTGGTTCCAGTCGACCGATTTGAAAGGAGAACTCGGGGAATTCCCTTTGCTCTCATTTTGCTGTGCATCAATTGACACGAAAATGTACGAAAATCGCCGTCCGCCGTGTGTGTGGAGTGGGATAAGGCGACATGTTAGGTGCGTTCTCTGATGTCTCACGGTAGCAGTAAAAGCTAAGCATAGAAGCTAAGCGGTACACTCAACACACAGGGGTAGCTGAGTGGGAGCATGTCACGATGGATTTTGTGACCCACTTGCACAGACCTGTTGAGCATGATCTTTGTATAGGTTATAATGGATCGACTCACTAAATTAAACACCTTTCTAGCGTGCGGATGATCTTTCATGCTAGAATTCTACCGATTAATATATTTATGAAATTGATTGATTACATGGGTATCAATCTCTATCGGCTCCAGTGAGGAAGCCCAGTTCTGGCACCTTTTGAAGAATTTCCAAAGGTTATAGGGACCTGATTGGCGATGAGCCTTTGCGTTTCACTGCGAGCGGTGATCGATCGGGGGGCTATCTGAGGTTTTAGATGACAAACTGCGAAGTATATCCTGGATCTTAGGAGTAGGCCCAGAAGGAGCACCTACATGAGTAGGTGCCTCTGTCCGCAGTTATCAAGAGAGTATACAGATGTATACTATGGGGCTATATGGGAGGGTAATCGATCCCAATTGTTGGACGAGGTGGGAGAGTTCCATCAGTCGGATTTGATTAGAACACCTCGGAGAAGGTGGGTTTGTCTGAGCGTCTTCTTCGACTCAAGCCGATGAAAATATACTTGATAAACGACATCAACCACAGGTTCGAAGTGGGTGATCCGTCTTCTTGAAGGTGATACTAAGAGGTGGTCCGATTTGACAATGAGAGAAGCTAGCGAGGTATATTAGGCGCCGAGGTACTCGAGAGGGTGGAGCACCGGTTCGTATCGATTAGCGTTACCACCGAGTTTATCGATTGTCCATGGGGTTCACGTCTGCGTGCTGCGGAAGTATACTCGGATCCGACTCATGTAGTGGATTGAGGAGAGATTGGTGTCTTGATGGGACGCGAGGAGGGGCTAGGTGCGTCTTGGATGGCCGAGATCAGGTTTGCGACGTGGAACCGTGCGATAGTGAGTGTTTGTGACAACGCCGGGAGTGGAGGAAGCGAAGCGAGAATGCGATGACACGATACGGGCCAACTATCATTTTCTAATTGAGGATGAAGGTGCGTTGTCTAATCTTGAAAGTCTAATATTGGAACTAGAAAAAATTATTGCATATGCATGTGTTTGTGTGTGCAGGTGGTAATGCAATTTCAAGACGAAATCAATAAGGGAAAATGTAAACTTCAGGAAAATTTAATTTTCAGGAAAAATGACAAAATAATAATAATAATAATTACCAAAAATAGTTGGGAAGCCTAAAAAATTTCTAGATCTCGGCGCGGCTTGAGACGTAATAGTTAAATTCGTCTCGTGAAATATAGTGACCCAGAAAAGTTTCAAATTCTAAGATAGTCGGAATATTTTTACGATTTTTTGGGTGATAAGTTGCTAGTGACTCAAGGAACGAGATTTTTACGAAAATCTCAGAAGTCAGAAAATGGCTTGAGCTAAGTTTATTTAAAATAATTGAATTGAAAAAAAATAAATTATTTTGGGGTAAAACGGATCTAGAATGAGACGTTGTGTCGTAACATAAAGTAATAATAATAGCCAAATAAATAAATAAAGGATAAAAATAAAGAAAAAAAAATCTAAAACGGGGAGAGGCCAAAAGCGGCAGAGGGTAAGGCGAGAATAGCTAGGCGGGAAATATAATAATATATATATATATATATATATATATATATATATATATATATATATATATGTATATATATTTTTTTTTCCTATTTACTTTCTCAGATCTCTGAGAAATCGGATCATAGGTTTTCATCGAAGCGAGTAAAGTTGATCTATGCATCATGACTAAACAGGTACCAAAATCTTGAGTTCGTCAAACTCTGGTGAAATTTTCCTATTAGGTTATTATAACCTAAAGGTCATTAATAGCTTGAGATTTGCTTAAGAGATTCGTGAGATGTCGTAAATTCAGTCCCAAATTTTAGACTGAGTGTAGAATTTTCGAGCGGTATCGGACGATCGGGTGAATTTGGGACTATTTTTTGACAGTTCGGGTTGAATTTTCAGGAATGTTTTTAGACTGTTCAGGTTGAATTTCCGAGACTGTTTTCGGACAGTCTGGATAGGATTTTCGGAACTGTTTTCGGGCAGTTCGGGACTAGGTTGAGGTTTGGTTTTGATCCCAGGAATGATGTCCTCGGGTTTTGTGGTGTGTTTTGGTATCACAATAATTCGATGACGAACTGTGAAGGGATCAAGAGGTGTCCTGTTTATGGGTTCGAGATTTTAGCCATTTTGTGTGTTATTGTTGGAAAAATAAATAGCATGATGTAGTGTGTAAAAATCATGTTAATATATACTTGCTTTACGTATTAACATGAAAATTATGATAAATGGAATTATTGCTTAAAAATATAATTATCAGTTTATAAATGTTGCATGTGGCTCTTATTGTGCATATAGCATGACATAGCATGAAATGACATGATTGCATTTTATATCACGGTTACATCAGCGTCGAGTGTTTGTAGGTTACATAGTGCGATTCACCATTCTTGGTAAATGTGTGGTGAACTTCGGAAAATGGGACAACGTCAAAATTGAAGACTCACGGTTGTATAAAATAATAATAATAAATTTAGGTGTGTTTGGGTAAAAGCGAAATGAGGTTAGATCACAAGGTGAAGAATACGAATTTTGATAACACAGTGAGAGCATATGTATCGCGATGGTTCTGAAAGTGTCGGAAGGCGTTGCGTAGCCTACGGTGAGACCCCAAAATTCGCAACCCAAATAAACACACGGGATTTGATAAATTAAATTTGGGGTTATCCATGGTTTAAAGTCATTGGTAAACATCAATGAGTTTTCACCTTAGGCGTTGCGGTGTAAAATTCGGTCGGGACTCGAGTTGTGGGCCTCAGGAGTCTCATCTCATGCGGGACACGGTTGCATATAGGATTGCATTGTTTATGGAATATGGTTTGATGTTTTATGTCAGCCATTCGTGTGCGTTTAGGCGGGAGTAAGCGCTATGGGAGAATTTTCTGCGGGCATTGCTCACCCGTTGTGGGACCTTTCAAAATGCGGGGTTGTGAGGAACGGCCTTTCAAGCGGGCACTTGATTGTGAAAAAGACTGACATGTGACTTGACAATAATTTTATAAAAAGTATTTTATGTAAAAAATAATTTTAATTAAATTCTTTTGGAGTATTGTATAAATAGTCGGGTATGTAAATATGGTAAGAGGGTTGTGATCGGATTCTTACGGACTGTAATTAACCGTTTTATTTTCATATTTTAGATTTAAATGTGAATGGATGGGTCACTATAAAGAGATGTATATTGGAGGTATGAACAAATGAACCACAGTGATTAAATACTACTTGTTGGGAATACTGGATGAGTTATGATTATACTATTATACGGGTTGGCCAGGCTCCTCGAACAAGGAGACTACCTTTCAGATTTTTAAAAATGGATCCCGATAAATGGGACACAATAATGTGATATCAGGTCACTCGAAATCCACAGAAATTCCACAGGTTAACGAGTTGTCAACGGGACCCCTGGATTTGGGGCGTCACACAATATCTCTCGAAAGATTGAATAATAGATTAGTTGGATTCTACCAAATAATGGAAGGTTTAAATTAAATTTTGATAGTTTGAAGGTAAATAGTGACAAAGCATTAAGATGGATGAATAGAGACTCTAATGGCATTATAAAAATGGATACACATAGACATATATGCAAGTTCCTAATAACTATTGCAAAATGTATAACTTTAAGAGATAATATATTAGCAACCATGGCTTTTGAACTTAAGACATTGAAGATTACTTAAAAATAATAATAGATTGCTGCAACAAAAATATCAACACTACTTAGTTCTAATATGGTACTAATGGAGGATATTGGAGGTTGTATTAGGATTTAAACATGCACAATCGCCTGTTATATCCATAGGGAAGCAAATATACATATAGATTTTCAATTAGAAAATTGTATTGATATAGTAAATTCAAGCATTTGATGGTTAAATTCACTTGAAATGTTACAAATATTAGTTCTAAAGATTATTAAGATATCTTTAATCAGTTTTGCAATATGTGTATTTGATAGTCTCCTCTAATTGGAAAAAAAAAAATGATACTTATAATTAAATGACGTTCATGCCACCTTAGAGTATAATTCTCCACAATAAATAGTAATAAAAAAATTAACCTTGCTTTTAAAAAAGACATTCATTCACCGCCCTTCATGACTTTAAAAGTCTCGGTTAGACTCTTTTATCTAGGTCCAATCGACCTAAAGTATATATGTTCTTAAAATAAAGATTCCAATTCTTTGTTAAGAAAAAGCAACTTGAAATTGCAGAGAGATGAGAGCTTTTAAAAAGGGAGGAAGTGGGAGTCATCAGCTACATACTTGAAAAGGTTTCTGTTTCTTACCACACTGCACGTGACACAGTCCTTGTTTCCCATTTGTATGATTGTATCAGTAAAAAAAAAAAGAAACGAAAAAAAAATTCTATCGATTACTAATATAAAAGAGCCCAGTCAATTTCAGAAAAAAAAAAATCTACTTCGAGAACCATTTTTCGGATTATTCATAAAATAGAAGCACCGAATTAAAAAGTAAATGGGAGAAGAACAAAAGAAGCAAGATAAGTTTGGCAGCGATACATGCAAATTTAACGGAGAGATGGATAGTTTAGCATAAGTGCATGGCTGTGGAATAGCTGTCATTCCTTAAATGGTTAAATAGCATGCCATTCCAGAGTCCACGCAAGGGATCCGAAAGTTGTTAATTTCCCTTTTAGTCTGTTTGGATGGCTGGAAACCATTACCCTTACTGAATTTGTAAATTAAACCACAGGAGCCGAGGGAGGGTACGTATTGCATACTGGGCAAGAGCAAACTTTCCATTCCCAAATTCTTAATCAGAACCAGATCTCTTCCTCTAACGCAACGCACACAGAGAGGCAGTACTACTACTAAAAGTACCAATTTGTTATTTTATAGATATATTAAAAAGCTTTAGTAAAAAAATGCAGAAATCAGATCAAAGCTAGCGGTACCAAGCCAGAACATACAATAATAACCAGTTCACAAACTCTGAGGCAGCAGAGGAGCTCAGTTATTTTCGTGAATACCCAGTATATATTTAAGCAATGATCTAGCCGGACAGTATAGTTCTATATATCTGAGTAACCATAAATAAGGTAGGTACGTATTATAATATTTAAAATTTAATCCCCTTGAAAAACTAGAGCCATCTCTAAGGGCACTTGGGGTTGCCCTTGGAGTTCTTCATGTCCCTGTAGCAAGGGCACTCGTGCTTGTTCCCATAAGTTCCGGACGGAACGCATTTGCACTCCTTACAGCAGATTCCGCAGTATTTCAAGCACCTATCTTTCACTCCTGCTTTAGAGCACCTAACCCCGCACTTGGAGTCGCAGAAGCCTTGAAAACAAAAAGAAAGAAAACCCACATCACAAACAAATTAATTCTAGACAAGGAAAGACAAAAATTGTTTTGAGGAGACTGTTGTAAGTGTCTTACTTGAACCAGCCATTGCTTTCTGAAGGAATGAGGAGTTAAGGACAAGGAAGACAAGCAGGAAGGTTGCAAACAGGGCCTTCATCTTTCTAAATGTGTGTATATGAGTGGAAGAGAGCAGGAACCAGAGGAACGTAAGAGGGATGATGTGTGTGTCAATGGGAATGAGCAAAGCAATGGGCTGATGAAAGGGTATTTATAGTTGGAATAAGGCAGGTGGGGGAGCATATATAGGAAAGTGTTGCTTAGAAATAAATAAAGGAGTCGGTGGTTTTGGTCGTGGTGCTAATGGTTTTTGGGAATGTATTTTTCAGTGAGAAAGTGGGTCGACAAAGGAAAATCATTAACATTGCATGGGCTCCCAGGCCTTTTTATTTTACATGTGATGCTCTTTTTTTTTTTTTTGGGGAAAATCACAAGGATTAAACTCAACCTCCAAACAGTGTGTATCCAAAGTTTCACATTATTAGGAATGAGAATAATTATGAGTTGATAAGTATCTACAATATCTAATTAGTATGAAGTCTTTTTGGATAAAAAGCCAACATCCAATTTATATGAAATCTTTTGGATGAGAAACCTAATAGCAAAACCATGAGGGTCACAAAACCAAAGTGAACAATATCATATCAATGTGAAAAAAAAATGGTTTATGAGGTTTTCCAACAAGTGGGGTATTAAAGCTGGATTCAAGTTTAACCGTATGGATGGATGTTGAACAAAACAATATGGTGAGATTCTTCTTTGTGCAAGGTGTATGCCCGAACACAATAAAAGATAAAGAAATCAAGATTTGAACGAAAACTGAGGTGGAACTTTGTTTAAGAGGAGAATTATTAAAAGTGTATCCAAAGTCCCATATTGGTTAAAATTGGAAAATATTATGATTTGATAAGCATGACAATATTCAATTTGTATGAAACATTTTAAAGGAAAAGCCTAAAAACAAAATCTTAAGCGTTTTAGATCCAAATTGAACAATATCATACCAATACGGGGAAATAGTTGTATGAGGTCCGCGAGGTTTCCCACATTTGGAGTCAAATCATTCAACCTTAGAACACAAAGCATTCTACCATACGCGTCTTTTTTACTTTCCTTATAATGCTCAATTTATGAAATCAAGCTTGCGTCTCCAGGTACTTTTTTACTTCCCTTATAATGCTCAATTTATGAGATCAAGCTAGCGTCTACAGGTAGGTGCAACAGTAGATGATTTTACAAGTGAAAAATGAAGGGCTTGATTTGTTTTATAACATAATCTTCTCGAAACTTCCCAATTTGAAAAGTGGGTTCACAGTCACAATGAGTAATAATAAGTTGAGGACACCATTCCGTGGGGGCATCATCATTATAATTATAATAACGTAGAAGTTGCTAGTATACTATAGAGACCAGTAGAAAGATCCGGAAAAAGGAAATCTACATCTCTAAGCTATTCCCTTATGAGTTGTGACCTGTGAGGCAGGGTAAAAGTGAGATGAGAACACAATCTCTCCATGACACTCTCGCCCATTCCATCAATAGCACTTTGCTGGCAAAGTGTTTCCCACAGGCCAAGGCCCACAGCAGTACTACTGCATATGCAATAGCGATGATAGTACTTAATTGGTGATTGAGTTGGTACCTTGTCATGGACACCTCATCAGGTAAACTTAACCAATGTTTTAAAAATTGGATAAATCGGAAAAGTTATTAGTTAAAGTTAAATTGGATCGGTGGTTGAATCGCGTTAGGCAGTTGGCGTAATAAATATAATGTTATATTTTAAAATATATAATTAATAATATTTAATATATTATTTTTATTTTTATATAAATAAAGTATTTTAAAATTATTTTAAAAATATGTATAATGTTTAAATATGAAAGCGTATTAAATGGAATAAAACTTGTTATATAAATATATAATTTTGTTAATATCTAAAATAAGTCATGATGATGATGAGTGAGTGGTTAACATGGCGTTTCGTGTTCGGTCGCCAAGTGTTGTGTTGGTGAATTTTTTTAGTTCGCGCTGGCCTCTGAGGCTGGTGTTTAAGTAAAAGCGACGTCGTTTCGATGTAAAGCGTCCAATGACGTCGTTTTGGTGAAAACGAAAAAAAATTATAGGGCTGGTCGGTTGTCCTTAGGTCAGCAATGGGTTCATTGATTGTCGTCGATTTGTCCAACGGTTTTTATATTGACGGAGCCGGTTTTGTGGTAGATCGATGATCGGGCATCCGACTCGATCGGGTTTTAAAACATTGAACTGAACTGATACGAACACCTTGCCATTGACATGAACTGTTGTGGTATGTGGAGAGAAAAGAAAAAGAGCTGTCAATCCCACCACAAAAGGGAAAAGGGTCAGGCTCGTGGCAATGTCAGTTGTCATTGCGATACCCACCGCGAGACATTTGATAGTGTGTGTGATTCTGTCATGTCGATTTAATTCTACGAGACCTGAAGTTAGGAGCGTATTAAAGGGACTCAAAAGAGTAATTATGGAAGATAAATCCAAGGCCAAACTATCCATCTACAGTGATTAGTTTATTGGAAATTCAGAATGGATGTTAATTTCCTCAACCCCAAAGCTGAAATGATATGCCACCGCTTTCCATATGAAGCAGTGGTCTGACTGGTTCCCACTTCCCACCAGGTGCTCACTGCTGATGGATGTCCCACTGGTAATAAATGAACCTTTAAAGCAAGGCCCAGCATTCGACTAAAAGGGCTTATTCTTTTCACCCAAATTATACATCTATTGTCCATATGTAATTTAATCTTGGGCCTACCTCTGCCTCTCATATTAATGAAACTTAAAATCAAATTTCTTTGTCATCTTCCCACCACCACCGCCCGACCTACCCCCCCTACTATGGCACTGTTCTGGTCACGAATTGTCCGGGAGCAGGGCTTGATTTTACATTTGCATTTTATTTTTATTTTTGTTATTCTATTGTTAATAACACATATCCCACAATCAAAAACAATTTTTTATATACATTTTTATTTATATATTTATATTGGTGAAAACAAATTATTATAAATGATATCAAAACTTATTTTCGATTGTATGTGGGGTATTGTTTGGATTCATAAGAGATATTTGTTTGGTCCCACGATATCATGAAATGTTTCTATCATTTTGTATTTTCGTAAGGAAAAGTTTACGATATCTCACTCCAATAATGAAAAAGATTCTTAACGTTATACATGACAAAAGATGAGACTTTAAGATTACTTTTCAAATACCAAAAAATCTCCAAATGTTTTTTCAACTATCAATTATCTAACTTTTAAGTCGGAATATGGAATTTGGGAACCATTTTATTTGTATGACTCAAGCGCAATACTCTTCATTTTCGTAGAAAACAAATAAAAAAATGGACTTTACGAAAAAAATAGAAGCTGATTTCCAAAAAAAGAGAGATAAAAGAACTTATTTGTACTCTGATATGGATATAAGAGAGAAATAACCTATGCATTTTTTCAATTATATGTTTATAATGGTAGCTTTTGGGCAAATTTAAAACTCTTAAATATTACTCTCCTTTTTTCAGCTATTGGGTCTAGTTTGTCCATTTTAGATGCTCAAACCCAACTCTAACAATATGTATGCATTATTTAATTTTATAAATGTGTTTTAAAATTATAAAATTCATTTGAGCCTAAAATAAATAATGTCTACATCATAACACACTATAAAAAGTGATTTTTTTGTGAACTTATTACATGTAGACACTCGATCGAAAATTTGAAATCAAATTCTAATTGGAAAGATGTGTTTTATTTAAATAGATAGTATTTAAGCGTTGGAGAACAGGCGTTTGGTAGGCGGGAGTAGAGGGCGAACGGTATTCCGAAGACTGGCGACTCAGCTCAGAAAAAGCTTTCAGCTCGGGCTTTCAGTCAAAAAAGCTTTCGGCTTTCGTCTTGGCGGGGCCATCCAGTAAGCGGAGCAGGCCGCTACGGTCTCTGACGAGGGATGCGGTCTTCAGAATCGGCTTCGAGCGTGCAGTGAAATGTCAGAAGTCGTGGCGTCCGGATATCGATGTAATGGATCGCCAATACGAATCGGTCGATATGGATGGCAAATCTGGAATCACCGTAAATGGCGTCGAAGCGGCGGCGAGCAGCGGGGCTTCGGCAAATCGTGCGAATCAGTGGGGGCCCATGCCTAGATCTCGGATACGCTCGATATGGTACCCACGATAAGCGAAGGTGTTGGCGACGGTATGTTAGGTGTGGATAAGCGTGAAGAAGATGCCGACAGGGGCGTCGGGAAGGACATGGATATTTGGGCGCAATACTAATTACGATCGGTCGATCACCAGGCATCTGAATTAGATTACAAATATGAGGGTATTAGAGCATGGAAACTATGAAATGGTGGCGTGAGAACTTAGACAAGGTTTGCGATCTTGAGTAGCAGTGAGGGCAAATGCAGGGCGTGATCTGTCGGTGTTTTGATGAGCCGAGGGATCAAATCTGCAAATCTTGAGTTTATTAAGGGCCTTTTGGATCTTGTCTTGGGCAACCCAGTGTGTCCCAGGCGTGGGTATGGGCCAAGGCATCCAAGGGTGATCGTGGGGTGGGGTTTCATAGAGGAAACAAGGCCAGAGCATGCGGGGCCTAAGAACCGGTGGTCTTCTTGGGAATGCCTGATGTTCTTTGGAATTATGAAAATTTACACAGTCTGGCCAGGTTCGACATGGTGGCGGTCTGAGTCTCGTCCGTTAGTGGTGGCTGTGAAATTAATATCGCATCTTGGTAGTCGGAGGGTGGTGGCTAAGCCCAAGTAAAGCGGTATATTTAAAATAGTTTACATTTATTCTTAATGGTTCAACGGCGGATCTTGTTGATATATTATTCTTTGTTGAATAATTGATTAAAGCCATTCGTGTTCTTTATTCGATGATTTGAGTATCTTATTTGCCGCTGTGCAATTTCTTTGTTTTTAATTCTATTTCATAATTTTTCGGTTACCAAGTTGTTTCGGTGGAATTAGCATGTCGAGAAGCAATGTTGAAGGAAGTGGAACTATGAAACTAAGCGTCGATTTAAATCAGTAGGTAAAACGAAATCAATGAAATTATTTAAGCTAATTGATGTATTGTTATCAAGTTGATTACAAAAAAGTTAAAAAGTATGGTGAGCGAGGATTGATTCTGATCTGGCTTGTATAGAGAACCGGGTTGAGGCACAGAACGAGGTTAGGCTGGGCTTCGTTCATATGGAGAAAACGAGGCTGTGGAAGCAAGCCAAGCTTTTTTTAAATCAAGCCCGAAGAGCTTGACGATTACTAACTTCGTTGAGCTGCATTTGGTGGCCATTCATCAAGTGCTGGCCTGAGTGAAATGTTGGCTATTTCGACTCGGCTCGTTACCGACCTAGGCAGTCGGAGACCACAAATTGAAATTTTTTCCGGAATCAGCTATTAAGCTATAAAAAGGAAACATTCTTTAAAAAAAAAAAAAAAGAGGTACACATCACATCTGACTTGTTTGATGGGCAGACCCAGTCACACATATATTGCATCTTAGTGTCCAAAATCTAAGATACTACGCTACACTATTTTTACGGGTTTGGTTGTATTGTATTTGGGTTGGGTTGAATTTATGTCAATATGTTTATTTAATCTGTTTAATAAATAAGTTATTTTTATGTTAATTCGTATCATTTAAATTTGATCGGAATTGATCTATTAATTATATAATTTGCTTCACCAAATTTTTTGGAGTTATTCATGTTAAACTTAGAAGGTTAAATTCAAATATAATCTTAAATTAGTTATTTATAAGCAGGTTAAACATGTTATATTGTGTCATCTAATTAATAATTTGGTTGTATTTGAATATTTTTTCTAACATGATTTTTATTCGATTTCATGTTCAAATTGATTAGACAAATACTAATAATCTCAAATCTCACACGATTCATTAATACGAATTATCATTCTTGGGTTTCACATAAACTCCAAATCAGTGGTCACATCCTAGGGCTATGATAAGACGACCTTCTGATCAAAATGGAAAGCCATATTCAATGGAGATGAATTTAAATTCTTCATCTCCTATTTTAAATGGTTGAAAAAGGAGCTCATCATGTCTAATTCTAATTTATGTCGTAAAGCGTTTAATATTTTAAGAAGATATAGTATAGGAATGGGAGGGATTTAGGATTTGAATCGCAGTGGGCAGTGGGACAGTTCACTATATTACAGATAAAATATTTAGTTGAAAAAAAAATGATTGGAAAAAGAAGACACCCACAAACCTTTTGTTTTTTCTAAATTACTAACTTTTACTTTTTGAGAGTAGCTTTGAATTGTTACGCATTTTCTTCCATCCAAAACAGTAGGGAAAACTAAAAGTTAGCAAGATAATTCAAATTCAAACCACAGCACAAACCCACTAAATCCAAAATCTAGTAATTTTAGGCATGATTGGTGTCGTCGTCTCGAAGTTTGGCAAAAGAAAATTGAAGTTGTACATTGGTTTTTTTTTTTTGAAAGAAATTTGTACATTGTTTTAAAACCTCTAATTTCTCTCATTCTCAGGTCATGTGGATGGCCAGCAAGATAACGTACATATAGAATGATCCAAGGCTTCTACGACTCTTTTTATTTCTAAGTTTGTCCATCCAAAATTTGGTGACGTACATATAGAATGACCAATGATTATGTCACACTCAAGATATATATTGCCCCCATGCTATATATAAATAAAACTTATTGTAACATAATATTATCATCTATAATCTACATAACATAGGCGGTTCACCAATGCTATAGATGATGAGAATAACTATTTCTATAAATGATGGAAATAGTTATTCTTATCCTATAAGTTTTTTAAGTTTATTACGAGAAGGAACCCATCATAGGTGCCCCCACAAGCACAACATAGATTTTCTTTAATCATAAAAAATCCTTCCATCACTTGGAAACTCTTCTTAGTGTAACTACTCTAAAGGAAAAATAGTAAACTAATGAAATCTCATATTTGAAATTCTGATAGATGTAGTTGAAATGTTTTGATACGATTCAGCGTGGTTTGTCTGAAAATATGGAATAGTGTTTAAGTTTGATGAGTTATACTCGCTGTAAAGCGTGTTTTGGATTGGGTTTTCCGTGTCACAGCGTGTTGTCAACGCTTTAGCGCCAATAAAACTTATCAAATATACTATATTTTTCTTTTGTTATTTATTAACTTTATATATTACATTGTAAGTCTTTACATTCTAAATTTGATATATTCCCGAGTCAATCCACAATTTTCCTTTATACCCATTCCATCCTCTTTCCAACTTAAATCAAACCTCAAGGCTTTTATTAATCCTCATTTATCACCAAATCGTGACACTGACAAGAGATTTGAATATAATAGCGATCATCTCCCCTTTGAATGCCGTTTGTTTAACCCGGCCCAACAATCCTCGACCCAAAATTAAAACTTGGTTTCAATCATGCAATTATCATTTCTAAGTTCAAGCATCCCATAGGTGATGATCTACGACACCTCCAAAAGTACTACTGTCCTTTATTCATGAAATAAGTAGATCCAGTATCAAATTTAATTTTGGCTCACTTCACAACCACATTGTTAAAGTCAGGTGATTTGATCAAAATGTTTGACCCGAGTTGAAAAGTTTCGCCATGGTATATTATGGATTTTATGAAGATCTATGATGTTAGCAATGACATCGCTTTTGTTTTGAAGTACTTGTAATATAGATAAATATTTAATATTTTACTCTTTTTTTGATACAATTGATTTCTCCTCCTTTGTCCATAGTTTTTTTTCCTTGATAAGATTATTATGGAAATCCTTCTTATGTCATTTTCTTTTAATCTATTCTTGTTTTTTTTATCGGAACAAGCACTTTACAAACAAAAGGATTGGAAATACAAGATCAGCAATAAATTTTGATGCCACAGGTTCATTCAGTATTTTTGGCGAACATCTGGTAGACAATTATATTGATTAGGGCCAAGCAGCAGCACCTTTTGTTGATAGAACATCCAGGCCATCGGTGCATGAAGCCCTGTGGGATCTAACGCATACATTGAATCTCTGTTATTCTGGATTCTGTTCCTCGTATTTTGAGTCCTGGTTTTCATCCGTGGGAATTGATTCCGTATTTTTCATTGCCCTGAGATTCCAACAGCGGTCGAGTTTCACTTTCAGTTAGGGCGAGATTAGTAATGTATTTCAGTAGGGCAAAGTTTCATATAAGGGAAAAAATTTCTAAGATAGCATTTTTTTTTTTTTGATAACGAGGATGTCGGGTAAGAACTGCGTGTAACCATTGTCCATCGAGGTGACCATATCACCTCTGTAGTAGATAATGTAAGATCTGAAATTAAACTGGTAGGTGTGGGGCTGAGCAGGGGGCCTCGGCGCGAAAGAGCCTGTGTCCATTCTGTTTCACGGGTTAAAACCGAAAAGACATTTGAGCACAAGTGCATAAGGTTGGGTTGGATCGAGCTCCACTCTAATAGCCGGTGTGGCCATTACACATTTTGAAAGAAAGCAGCTAGATTCGTTTGTCAAATAAGCTCCTAAAGTAATCAGAAGTCAGATGTGGTTCTAACTTATTTTTCCTTTTTTCTTTGGTCATCAATCACAGTATAGATTTGCCCTAACCACAAGTAATAACAGGACTAAAAATTCAAGTCTAACTTACCAACCCCCGACCGGAGTTAACTTCACCGATCACCGCCTTGGAATTTCTTTGCTTCGTTTGGGGAAAAGTTCCATTGACTAATCCCAGCCCATACCCCACCACCACTAGCAAAAGCCCACGATAAGCTCACAAAAACAATAATGCCAAAACCTAGATAGAGGCTGACTCTATGGAGTGCTGTGACCTTCATCAGCTTTGCCGGACGTTTTATTCCCAAGTAAACCCACAATATATATTAGGTAGAAAAAGAGGCAATGGTGAATTAGAAAAATTCATTAACATGCAATTCTTGAAATTTCAAGCCAGTCTCAAATCCGCAATTAGGTAATTTAATTTAGCCTTCAGTTCCTGTTTGTTTGTAAGCAGCTTGGACTGGGTTTCTCGATCCCATCTCATAATTATATTTTAAGGAGTTTCAATAGCGTTTCTTAGACTGTTCAGAATCTGCAACAGCTCCGCTCTGCAAACCCAGTATTGGCCAAATCTTTGAAAATCTGATACATGTGATGTTGCAAAACGATATCGCATGCTGAGAATTTGTCCAAAGCCGTTTGTCCCGTACCACGGCCGCTAAAATCTGACCCCAGGCTCGTGATCCAAGCACAAGGTAAAGATATCGGACAGCCAGGATCATCGGGGAAAGGGTCTTGGAATGGAAACTGGCCAAGTGACGGGCAGAGTTGTCCGATAATGCTTGGATGGAATGGAGTTGGAGGGAATCGCATTTTGAGTGTTTTGACTTTGACTTTGACTCTATGGTCAGGTAGTAGATAGTAGATACTAGATACCTCTCTATTTTCATTTTACATATCTTTCTTCCTAGCCCTTGAACCAGTTTTGGCGAGACTTCCGCCACCTTGCAGAAAGCCCCGTCGTTTACTCCTTAAAATAGTAATCCACTTGTATATAAGTATAGTCGGAACTAGGGATTACCTTATCTTAATAAATTATAGATACGGGTGTGATCTTGATCTTCAAAACTGCAGGCGTCGTGATCTGACGTGAGCGTAAAATGGCGATTCGGCGGCGGTGGGGCGGTCGATGCCAGGTGATTAAGTCGTGAATGGAGAAGATAGGCCGAAAGTTCGGCGATTGGAATTGCTTTGGATTAGCCTCTATCCTTCTTTGGGTCACCATAAAGACTAAAATTTTGCTTGAACGAACTGCGAGCGCGTATTTGAAGGTTGAGTTTGCGTGTCGTACCTTATGATAGCTCAGCTGCTGTAGATGCTTGGTGTGGTCGAAGCGTTCCTTGGATTTACAAGCAGATCGTCGATATAAGCTTTTATGGTGTTGCCCAACAACGGTCGGAAAATCTTAGTTACCAACCTTTGATAAGTTGTCTCAGCATTCTTCAAGCCAAAATGCATCACATTATAAGCGGTATGGCAGGTGGTGTAATGGCGTTGTTTTACCGGCATCAAGCGGGTGCGTGGGATTGATGAGTGTCGAAGCGGCCAGTACATTTTGTGCATCCACAATTTAATCTATATGTGGCAAGGGAAAACTATCTTTTGGGCATGCTTCGTTGAGGTCAGTGTAATCCATACATACTTGCCTCTTACCTCATTTCTTTGAAACCACACCATGTTGACTAGCCATTCGGGGTATTTTACTTCTCTAATGAATCCTGCTCTCAGCAAGTTGTCCACTTTCATCTGAATGATTTGATGGCGATCAGAGTGGAAACGCCTGACTTTCTGTCTCATTAGTTTGGCTGCGGGGATAACATTTAGTTTGTGAGAAGCCATCGTCAGGTTAATCCTAACCATATCTAAGTGGCTCCAGGTGAATACATCTATGTTATTCATCAACACGAGTCGCAACTGCTCCCTGTCTTCATTGGATAGGAGAGAATTGACGTAAGTAAACTTTTCTGGCCCTTCCAACGTTACTTTTTCTAGGGAATCCATAGCCAACGGATCCTCTTTGTCCGCCCTTATCTGGGCAATAAACTATGATTGCTATGCTGGGATTTGATATTGAAGATGGGGACTTTCAGAGCTTTTCTCTCCTCTTTGTTCTCGTATAGACAGTTGATAACATTGACGTGTGGCCAGTTGACTGCTTAAAAAGTCAACTTGCCAAACGTTAGTCAAATAGTTGACCTTTTGGTGGTAGGCTGAAGGGATAGCTTTCATTGAGTGCAGCCAGGCCCACCCCATTATGGCGTTGTAAGGCCTTAAGTCTTCGACGATCGAGAACAGAACTTGCTAAGTGACTGGCCTGGCTTTTACAAGGAGTGTAAGCACCATGGTTTTATTGCTTCTCAATGAGCCTAGGGCTTTGGCCAGCAGCTAATCCATGAACTGACAGGCGATCAAGCCCACCTTCCATATTAAAACTGGTAGGAACTACCTAGACGGGAAATCCAGAGGTTTGTCTATGAAAGTCATGGTATCCTCCCAAAAGCCATCCTCAGGGCAGCCCATCTAGATTTTCAAGTCCCCGACCGTCGTCCTCGTAGTATGGAAAGTTCGACGGATTGATAAAGGCGAAAATCACGTGAAGGTATTTATCCCGCAATTTCCTAGTTTCCAAATCCTTATACGGAATATTAATCCTTGATAAGGAAGAATTAGTCTTTGATAAGGAAAGAGATATTTTGTTCCTAAGAAAAGGAAATTCTTTCCGAAGGAAAAGGGGGAGGGATTCGTGAACCATTCTTTATAAATCAGGAGGATCCCTGCGATGAGAAGGTATGCAATCCTAATTGTGCAAACCGTCTTCTTCTTCTTCTTCTCCGTATTTTTGCTGACTTAATCGTCGGAGAGGTGGCCGACCCACCTTTGCCGGATCGCCCTTTGCGGGTTTACGTGCGTCGCCGTGCTCCAGATCGAACTGATCGAGGGTAACAATAGTGACATAGTTTATGAGCCGAGATGGTCGCCACCATGTTGCAAGAGGCTTGGCTTCAGCGATTATTTATGCCTTTACCGCCGAGTTGTAAAACCCGATAAATTCAATTTTTACGAAAAAGGGTAAGCGGTAATTTAGATTGAAAACGCGGAATTCTCTAGATCTCGGATGGCCAACCAGATTTGCGTAGTTAATTCGTCTCGCGAAATAATGACTCAGAAAAGTTTAGTCGGGTCGAGACAGTCAGAATATTCGCAATTTACGGGTGATAAATCGCCGTGACTTTAGGACGAGATTTATGCGAAAATCTCGAGGAAATGACTTAGTTAAAGTTCATTTAAATAGTGAATTGAAAAGAAATAAAATTTTCATGATAGAAACGGACCGAACAAGGCAATGAGTTATGTATCAAATAATATGTTAATAATAATAATAATAATAATAATAATATAATATTATAATATTATAATTATAATAAAATGGACAAATCAAGCAAAAGGAGGGAGATAGCGTCAGGGGAGAGAGAGTCTGAAAGAAAAATTTTTATTTTTTATTTCTCTCTTTGTTTCTTTCTCAGATCTATGAAAATCGGACCGTCGGATTTCGTCGGGACTAGAGCAAGAATGATGCAGCGATGAGAGCTACGCGTGGTTACCAAAGTTGAGTTTTGACAAAATATGTGAGATAGAGGGTTTTATCTACTTGTTTTACTCTTGATTTAAAGTGTTTTTGTAAATACTTGTATTGGTTGAGCGGGTGAGGGGCCGTTTGATCAATCCGAATCTTGGGCAAGGGTGTGAAGTTTTGGAGAATTTTTGGAGCCATTGGACAATCCGTGTGTCTTAGGGTTGTTTGAAGTGTTGTTAATAATTTATGAAATAAATTGTGTTTTGATGTATAGGCCATTGGAATAAAATTGTGATTTGCTGTTATATGGAATATAATTGTGTGTATGAAGCTAGTGGAGATAAAATTGTCGATTTATAATTATGGAATATAATTGAGAGTATAGTGGAGATGGTAGTGGTGCTCAAGTGAGCTAATTTGGTGTTGTTGATCATATTGTTGAATTACATGTGGTGTGAATTGCAAATTTGAGAATCTTGCATAATTAATATATTGACCATATATTGTATAAAAATGGTTTGGAAATGACGTAATGCATTTCATATACAGTTGAATAGCTAGAATTTAGTGTGATTACATGACATGCATTTACAGCAATTTATGGTGCGAAAGGAATTTCTGGGGATGATTTTAGGAGAATTGGGTTGGGAGATGGGCAGCGGATCATTTCGGATGAGGATCATGAGCATTTGGAAAGCTCACCAACCAATTAAGCCTGGGGTAGTCCCATATCTTCAGGCCACGTTCGATGGTGTATTTCAAAGCGACAAGTTTTGTTTGAAATGATTATTTTCTCATACATGGCCAGGCAAGTGTGAGGTGAGTCGTGAGGACTCGAGACATGGGAGCGGACATTTAGACATTCAGTAGGATCGGCGTGTTGCACCCAGGTGTGTGCTTAAATTAGGCGACATATGCACTTGGGTGGAAGTAACCCATTTGGGGTGATTCCTCTTTGAGCGATAACTCACCACGTCGAAGGAACATTTTGGTCTGGGGTTGTTCGAGAAAATGGCTCTTCTTGAAACCGATTTTGAAGCGGTTGTGGCTTTGTGTTTTGGATAATATGTATTCGTTATAGATTTTAATATGTATTTGTATTAAGAAATGTTATGCTCTTGAACCATATAATACTCCCAGTTTGGGATAGATTTTGTGGGGTTGAACTATTGGAATATAGTTGGGTATATTTGATGAGTGTTGATGTGAGGGCCCCACGTGGCGTTTTATAGGTATGCGTCTTGTGATGCGGGCGTATAGATTTTCGGATTGTGGTGTCAGCCGGACCCCGTTTTGGGGCATCACCGAGAGTTTGTTGATCCCCGTTCTACGTTCATCACTTTGAGGTAGTATCGATGACAAGCATTCCGATGAACCAATCGCTAGAAGATCAATTCCTCGGTGGCGTTAGGGCGTGGAGAAAGTGGAAGACGGCAGAGACAAATAAAGTTGCAAGGTCGGGCGAGCGACTACGACGTGAGAATGACTAGTTGTCGGCCTAGATAGAAAAAAGTCGCGATCTTGGAAAAAATGTGAGAGATGAAATTGCGATGGCGGCTAATTGCTTCGCGATGGGAAGGGGTATGTGCTCTAATAGCGTCGATACCCGATGGGCGATGGGTTGTCCTCGAGAAGCCGATTCCCCGTACTTTAAATCTCTCGTTGGCAAAGAATACTCGAGAAAACATAAGGACCAAATCACGTAAGAGGCCTTCACCTCTTGACCTTCAATGGCTTATTGTTAATTGGTGCATCTCGTGGGAACAAGGAAGGCGAGCGGAAAGATGGTCTAAGTTAGGTCATGCCTTGGGAACCTGTTGGCATTGCCCTGAACGTTGCCTGATATGGCGCGCATCTTGCCTTTGGTACAACGCTAACATTTTACATATTGCCAACGACCACAATAGGGCAGATGACATGCTCCTCTTCACCTAAAGGCAGCACATCATTAGCCTCTGACCACATGGGTTTGTCATTTCAACTTTCACCATGTTCGATGGCTCGGTTGACCCCTACGACCATATACTCCATCATAATCAAGCGATGACACTAAATGCTAGTAATGACTGACTGTTATGCAAAGTATTCCCGGCTAGTATGCGGGGGCCGGCGCTGACTTGGTTCCACAAACTCTCGCGTTATTCAATAAATTTGTTCAATGAGGTATGGTCCGCTTTCATATCGTAGTATCTTTGTTCGATGCGATAAAAGAGGTATATCGACTCCTATGAAACTATTCTGAAGGGAAGAAGAGTCTCTTGAAACTGAGAGGTTAAGACAGCGAGTCAATGAATAGAGTCGTACAGTATGAATGCATTCCTCCAAAACTCAAGGAGAAGCTTTGGGCCATCAACTCCTTTCTTCCGATCACTATCTTAGGTACTCAATGTTGGAGGACAATATCCATAAAGTAACCCAGACTGTCATGATTACAAACCAGCCGACGGGGGAAAATCGCGTCTGGGAAGAAAGCGACTGAGTCGGAAGGTAAGTAGAGACGGGATCTGCGATCGATCATAGAAAGAACCACGATTCTACCTTGAGCGTCGTATGAGGCTATTACCCATCATTCGTGACTTGCTAGAGTTTAAATGGTTTGCACCGATCCAGATGGATCCCTCCCAAAAAAACAAATCATTGCGGTGCGATTATCATAGAGATCATGGGCATGAGACCGACAGGTGTCGAAGCCTAAAGTTCTTAGTGGACAAGTTGATCAAAGCGGGACACCTTAGGAGGTATATAAGAGATATTGACTATGGGGTGGAATCGGGCAGTTCATGACATTATTATAGTCGTGGCGATCGCGAAATCGAGACCCGGCCATCGCTATATCTGCGTGGCGTCGAACAACTAGTATCAGTCGAAGCGTTAACAGAAGAAACTCTTGAGAACCACCATAGTTAAGGCCAAGGTAAATGTTATTCATGAGGAAGGCGGGCATGAAGAAACCAAGCCAATAGATGGCCCTATATCCTTTCCTCATGTCAACCCGAACAGGATTATTGTGCCCCACTATGACGCACTGGTACTCACCCTCTGTATTAACATTTTTAATGTGTACAGGGTACTGGTAGATCTTGGCAATGCGACAGACTTGTTGCAACTATTAGCCTACAAGCAAATGAAGCTTTCCTTAGGTGTGCTGAACTCAGTCGGGCGAATCCTCTTTAGTTTCAATGGTTCAACCACCGTAACACTAGGAGATGTCGCTCAGTAAGTTTCTAACAAGTTTTTGTTCTCAATCGTCGAAGACTTGGAACTACAATGCTAAAATGGGTGGGCTAGATGCACTCGGTGACTATCCTTAGACCTACGATGGTCAATTGTTGGTAGCATTGGGTAGGTTGACGCCTGCGATCGATTGACCGTCGTGATCTTATCTGACTATAGCAAGGAACGAGGGAGAACAATTGGGTGTCACTGCTTAGAATGTGGAATGATATGCAACTTAAAAGGTATTATCAATAAAGTTTTCTTTCAATTTTTGCAACTGCCTCCATTTAAAGGACTAAATCGACTCTTAACTGTGGCACTCAAAGACCATATGTAACTAAGCTTTGTTGGCACTTTTAAAAGACGGATGTGTGACTTTAAGCACCTTAACATTCAAAGACCCGGTGTGGCTCTAAACTGTGACACTTCCAGACCGGATGTGTCTGAGAGCCTGGCAGCTTTTTCAAAGACTAGATGTGACTTTAAGCTGTGCTACTCAAAGACCATATGTGGCTCTAAGTCTACTGGCACTTTCAAAAGACTAGACTTGTGGCTCTAAACCTGCTGACACTTTCAAAAGACTATACTTGTAGCTCTAAGCCTACTGGCACTTTCAAAAGATCAAACTTGTGGCTCTAAACCTACTAACACTTTCAAAAGACTAGACATGTGCCTTTAAGCTTGCTAGCACTTTCAAAAGACCAGACTTGTGGCTTTAAGCTTGCTGACACTTTAAAAAAGACCAGATTTGTGGCTTTAAGCCTGCTGGCACTTTAAAAAAGACCAGATTTGTGGCTTTAAGCTTGCTGACACTTTCAAAAGACCAGACTTGTGGCCTTAAGCCTCCTAGCACTCTCAAAAGACAAGACTTGTGGCTTTAAGCCTGTTGGCACTTTAAAGAGATCAAACTTACGGCTTTAAGCCTCCTGGCACTTTCAAAAGACCATACTTGTGGCTTTAAGCCTGCTAGCACTTTCAAAAGACCAGCCTTGTGGCACTAAGCCTATTGACACTTTCAAAATACCAGACTTGTAGCTATTAGCTTGCTGGAACTTTCAAAGAGCCAGCCTCGTGGCTCTCTGAAAGAATTAACTATCATAGTTGATGCTCTTAAAAAGGATGAGAAATAATAAAGGTTCAGTACATAAGAGTACCAGAAGTCATATTTCATTAAATGCGCAATTGAGTTTGTGATTACAAAAATATGTCACGGTGGTGAATGGGGCCCCTTCACAATTTCAAAGAAGAAAAGGAAAAAGAAGGTTGAATCGACTCGGTTCTTGACGAAGCTTATTCTTCCAGTTCCTTGATCACCTTGCTCGAATGCGCTCAGTGTTGTGTCCTCAATAGCCGCTAGAATTGGGGGGCACTTGGGACTCACAAAGAACTCAAGCGACAGATTCGAAGAGGTCGAGACATACCATCTAGAACCTTTGATGCGGTCTTCCCTTGGTGTTGTGTTTAGAAACACAACACTTCGTAGTCGTAAATGAAAATGACCTCCTAAGATGTTACAGCCAATCCTCCTCCATTAGCCACGTGTCTTTGGTTGGAAATGGAGAAGGACCTGTGTCATGGTCGCTAATCTCTAGTAGGAGACATTCGTGAACCTTTAGGCGGGGGTTCCTGCGCCTCGGCTACGCCCTAGTCTCTCATTATCACCTGGTTTCCTCTGACGTAGAACATCCGGACCGTAGCGAGTCACCCTTCGCTTTTGCCTTTCGTCACCCGGCTTGTGGCGGCTAAGCCCCAGACAGCTGAGCCTATCCTTAGCCTCGTCTTTCTCTTTCTCCGCCCTCACGGTCTTCTACGTGCCCTCCTTGGCTTGCTCAGGGATTCTTCTAGGGCTCGATGCTTTGCGGAAGTGGCGGACTTGGTATAGAGCGCAACTTCTCGTCCTCTAAGCAACTGAAGCTCCCAGAACCTATTCCGAGCAGCCAGTGAAGGCATGTTACAAAAGAGGCATTAGGAGGAAATAACAATACAAAACCCATTATCAAACATTAGAAGTCAGGCCATACCAGCTTGGCCGTCCCATTGAAATCGTGATTACGGATATACATCTCGTCTTCCGTCATAAGCTAATAAGACCCCTTATCCATGTAGTTAAGGAAGGGGATGGGTGTACCGAGCGAGCCTGCCCAGGACGTAGGGTTGTGAAAGAGGTTACATTTTATAATGGCCGACAAGGCGACTACGATGGTGTCGATTGCATTCGCGACGGATGACTCCACTCTAGCGAAGCGACATAGGCAGTATTAGCTTTTCAGGTGGCCTTGTCCCCCAGGCTCCAAAAAGTGCGAGACTAGGTCGTCTGGCCTAAGGCGACGGTCCACCTGCTTCTTCTACAGGAAGAGCCTCATTTGCAACTTCATCGTCAAGGGGAGGCTCTACGAAGCGGAATCTATCAGCGTGCACAAGCCTCAGGGAGACTTGACGTCACCCTCAGCTAAGCGAGGCAACTAGAACTCGTTACGGAGAATCCATGTGGAAATCCAGCTGCGGTACGTCTGAACCTCCTCAACGAGGACTAGGCGTTTTAAAGCGTTTACATCTGGACCCTCGGGCCGGTGAATCTTCCCCCAATCAACGGCGGCTCGTTTAAGCATCGCCTTGACCGATCGGCGGCGTGGCTGGGCATCTCGACCTCTCTTTGTGGCGCCCCTTACCCGACCCGACCCGGCCAGCAGGCGGATCAGACAGTCGGATGCCACTAAAATCACTCAAAATTACTCAAATCATATCTTTGAAGCTGACTACAAAGTGGGTAAGCCGTAAACATTTATTTAAATCCATTCTGATAGGCATAAAACCTTTTAAATGATTTACAAAATAGATGTTCGATGTTCAAATTGTTTATACAAAATATCCATATCAAAAGAACACATGAAATGAGTGCATGTCGAACATACTAGAATTTCTTTCTCTTTATGACTTCGACGGCTCATGGAATGGGTCCCTTCTCCCGATCACTATCTATCTTTCGATTTTGCATTAGTGAAAACAATAAGCTAAGCATTTTCATGCTGAGTAGTTCTACTCTAATCCATTCCTCAATTCGACTTAAATCGAATTTATGCAATTTAATAATTCAGAACTTTCAATCATTTGGATGATCTAATATAAATACATTACATATACTTTGTTATATATATACAACAAATTATAGTTCATTGATCATCCCGTAAATACATTTCATAATCAATATTTCTAATCTCAAATCAATTCAAACCTGCTCTAAGTCAATTTGGATTCGACATTCATTCAATTAAAAATCAATTCGGTTCTGAAAATAAATTGATTATGCCAATCAATTACATTCTGTCAGTCACTTGATTATGCCATCAATTCGATTATGCCCTTAACGAGATTTAACCTATGTCTTAGATGTCTGAGGATATGAGTCAAACACCGAATCATTGACTGCGAGACCGGTATCCACATGGTTTATAACGATGCGGTCCCATTTGTTTGCTGACTGATTATAAACAATCAAATGATGAACACTACCGTCTGGTCCCAGAAATTCTTGATCAATTGACACATCAATAGTTCTTGATATTGCTATTTGACCACCCCAATCTATCCCTTAATCACGAAATAAGCTGATTAACATTCTATTAAGAGTTCAAATCCTTTATAGCAAATATAGTACAATATGTACGCTTGTATAAACGGTTATTTTTCAATAATCATGAGAATTTTTATATGCAAATATTTCACAATCACTTTCTCAAATCCAATTAAATCAATTCAATATGCTTTTAGGAACAACATGCAAAAACTTGAGCTTGAGGAATAGGTTGGTAAGAACAAACCAAAATATTTGCACTTTGGACAATCTTGGAATCCAATCACAGTTGGCTTTTCCTCCTCGTCAATCCTATTCCAAAACCATTAAAGAACAGTATTCAAGTGTACTAGTGGTTTTGGTTAGGATTGATTTTCGGAGTTTAATATGAGTTCCAATTTAAACATTACATATGTAGATGGATTAACGGCTGATGGGCTTTCCATAAGTGCGAAACACTTCGAATCGGAGTTGACGTGAGTTAGGACCTTCGAGAGTTGGAGGTCATACAGTCAAATCTGATGGCTTGGCAGACCGAAGCTGGGCGGAGCTCGTCTACCACCTCGATCAAACTATCTTCTCTCCT